>OX393551.1:45075312-45675312 GCA_947650365.1 Chamaelirium japonicum | reverse complement strand
TCGCGCAAAAGGGGAACGAAGATGCGTACTCCCGTGGGAGACCGCATCGACGATCCATCCAGAAGTCGGAAAGCTCTCGTAACGGCGGCAGAAGACTTGCACAAAAGGGAAACGAAGATGCGTACTCCCGTGGGAGACCACATCGACGATCCATCCAGAAGACGGAAAACTTTCGTACGGCAGTAGAAGACTCGCGCAAAAAGGAGAACGAAGATGCATACTCCCGGGGGAGACCGCATCGACGATCCATCCAGAAGTCGAAAAGCTCTCATAACGGCCGACCTTGAAGAAAAAGAAATGGAGAAAAGCACAAATCAGTCACGCATACAGGCACAAACAAATCAAGTCATGGCAAAAAAAAAAAAAAAAAAAAAAAAAAGGGCCCCCGAGCCAAGGACTGCATCTTTCGCGACCTCCACGAAGCCAAAAAGATTGTTGGAGCTGTCACCAAGGTCAAGATCGGCAAGCAAAGGACGACCAAGACAGGCTGCTTATTGTCAATGCTAGTGGCTTCGTCTTCCTCCTCGTTGAACTCCAGAACACCTATCTCGATGTCCTCCAAGCTGACATCACCACCAGAAAAAGTTACCTCCAAAGTCCAGAGGAACATCCAGCCCGTCTTGCCCAGTCTGCCCAAGTGCAACCTCGCCAGTCACTCTGCTCTCGCGGTAGACCTCAACGATCCCGCCGGCCTTCGGAAAGCACTCGAAGGGATGAGTCCTACAAAGAGACGAAAAGTGCAAGTCAAATCAAGATACAAGGTCAATTCCAGAAGAAAAGGGCAGTGCAAGTCCAGAAGTCTAAAAAAAAAAAAAAAAAACTGAGCTGAAGCTGCAAACCCAAAGGGCCACAGCCCCTTAATGCCAAAAACAAAAATATAGAGGGGGCCACAGCAAAAGGAGCCATAGCTCCATTCTCTTTTAAAACCCACAACCCCCAAACGAGGCTGCAGTCTTCAAGCTAGGCAAAACGAGCCTGCGACCTGCAGTCGCCACCTCTGCGCACGCCGCTCGCCTGCGGCCTCGCGCCACCTACGTCGCACCTCGACTCGCACGCCGGCCACCGCCGCTGTTATCGACACCGCAGCCGCACTTCACCCCGCTGTGCCACCTGCGCACCATCGCCGGCCTCCATACCTAATCTCGCACCCGGCTGGACCCAACGCCACCGGCCACGCCTCGTTGGAGCCATCAGCGCCGCCGCCACCTGACGAGCATCGCCGGAGCCATCAGCGCCGCAGCCACTTGCCGCGCCTCCCCGGAGTCGTCCGCACCCCCGGCCGAGCCCGCCTCCGGCCTGCGCCCTCCCGCGCCACCAGCCGCCGCTGCCTCCGGCCCTCGCGCGCCGCGCCCCGTCTCCAGCCCGCGCGCCGGCCGCACACCGCAGCCCCCGGCCGCGCCCCGTCTCCGGCTCGCGCGCCGGCCGCGCCCCGCAGCCCCCGGCCGAGCCCGCCTCCGCACACGCTCGCCGGAACCCGAGCCGGCCAGCACAGCCTGTGCCCGCCACCGGGCCACCCAGCTACGCCTGCCGGTTGCAGCCGAGCCCGCTGACACCATTGCTACTGTTCACCCAACCAGAAAAAAAAAAAAAAAAAAAAAAAAGAAAAGAAAAGAAAAGAAAAGAAAAAGAGGGATGTGGGGGCCACAGCCCCTTCTGAGTTGAAACCGGAGGAGGGGCCGCAGCCCCCTTTTCTTCCTTCAAGATCGCAGCCCCCAAACGGGGCTGTGGCCTTCAAAGACCCCGCGGCCCTACCCGAGTTGCAGCCGCCTGTGCCGCCTGCACGGCCGCCTCCAGCCCGCGCCGGCCTGCGCACCCTGCGCTGTAGCCCGCGTCGACCTCGCGCCCGGGGTTTATCCTTGCTGCTGACCTCCGACCCGCGCGCACCACCCGGCCGCCGCCATCGCGCCCTATGCCGGCCACCGCCGACGTGCCACCAGCGCCGGCCCGCCGACGCCAACGACCCCGCGCCCGGGGCCCATCCTGCTCCTGCGCCTCCTGAGCTCCACCCGGTCCGATCACCCGACACCGCCGGCCGCCTCGCGCTCGTCTTGTGCCCGGCCCGATCACCCGACACCGTCGGCCGGCTCCGCGCCTCGCCGGATCAGCCAGCACCCGTACTCACACCGGGCTACCCTGCTGCTGCTGCTGCTATCGGTTAATAAAGCCCAAAGGTCACCGTCCTTAATGACAATAACAAAATTATATAGGGGCCGCAGCGAAAAGAGCCTTCCTCTCCCCTTAAAACCATCAAACAGGGCTGAGGCTTTGACCCCGTGCACACCCGGCCGCCTCCGCGCCCGCCTGGCCTCGGCGCGCCGCCTGCATACGCACCCCAGCCGCCGTCGGCGACACTCCGCGCGGCCATGCCTGCCCTCCGACCTGCGCCACGCCGCCGCTGCTGTTGCTGCTGGCCTCCGCTGCGGTCACCGCACCCCACGCTCCGCCGGCCAACGCCCGCGCTCCGCCGTCCGCGACGGCCTGCCGCCCCCGCGCTCCACCGTCCGTGCCGGCCTGCCGCCCCCGCGCCTGCCTGCCGCCCCCGCGCCCGCCTCCGTGCCCCGCCTGCACCCCGGTCCACACCCGACGGTGTGCCCGACGCCCGGTCACCGTCGGCCGTCCCCGTGCCCGTGTCCGCGCCCCGCGCCCGCTCGCCGGCCAGTCACACCGCCCGGCCGCCGCTGTCGCGCCCCGCGCCCACACCCAGGCCCGCGCCCACCTGGCCTCCGCGCGCCGCCTGGCCTCTCGACCGCTCGGCTGTCGCTCCGCGCACCGCCTGGCCTCCACGCCCCGCGCCGCTTAGCGCCCGCCGCTGCGGCGCCCGTCCGCCTGCGCGCCCCGCGCCGCTGCCGCTGCTACTATTCTCCCGAGCCCGACGGCAGAGACGAAGAAGAAGAAAGAAAAAAAAAAAAAAAAACGAAAACCGGTGGTAAAAAAAAAAAAAAATTGTAACCTACTTTTCATTGAAGCCCCTATAAATAGGCATAATCTGCTGTTGGGATAGAGATGAGGTAAATCTTATATCCCCTGGATCTAGGGGTCTCTATCCGGTGGGCATCCATATCCGATGTAACCACGGAAAAAAAAAAAAAAAGAAGAACACGAAGAAAGTGGGGCCGCATCTCGTCGAATCTGTCTCCTCCCAGCGCTGTGCCAGACGCGTAGTCATCATCACATTCAGCCGCAACAATCGGCTACCACCATTGCACTCCCGCACCGAAGAGGCGCAACAACCCTCCTCCGAGGTACATCGCGGCCGTCCTCGTGCTCCCGTCGCCTTGTTGCCCTGGGACTCCGCGCAGCGGCCGCCGTCAACATTCGCGTCATCCTCAAAGCAAAGGAAGTCCGCGACAACAAGGAAGACGAACAAAACCCCAGAAGAGGCCTTCGTCTCCAAGCCGCCAAAGCCCTTCGTCTCCCGCGCTAGCAAAACGATGGGGGAAACGAAATGGCGGGGGTCCTCGTAAAGACCTAAATTCTGAGCAAACACACAAGTCAAGGCCAAATGCTACGCGTTTCCCGCGGGCGCACTCGACCTTGAGGGGGCATTTGTGGGCACCGAAATTAGCCCACAGATTGGACCCGACCCGCATGCGAAACCTGGCCCGCACACAACGGCCCACATGCGCAACTCGGCCCATACACAACGGCCCGCATGCGAAATCTGGCCCGCACACAACGGCCCGCATGCAAAACCCGGCCCGCACATAATGGCCCGTATGCAAAACCCGGCCCGCACACAACGGCCCGCATGCGAACTCGGCCCACGTGCGAACTCAATTCGCGCGCCATGGCCCGACCCAAAGCAAACGGGTCCCACCGGACCCGCAACTCGGACACAAAGAGGGGGGCCCACCGGCCCCCCCTCTTGAAAACCGTGCCCCCCTCCTCATGGAGAGGTGGGGCCGGCCACAAAGGAAAAGAAAAAGAAAAAGAAAAAGAAAAAGAAAAGAAAAAGAAAAGAAAAGGAAAAGAAAAGAAAAAAAATCAAAACCGCCTTGATGCGGGGGGAGGTGGCGTGGACGTCTACACAACCGTAGATCCGCGACGATCCCTCGATCCAACGGACAAGATGACGTTGTGTCGCCATCCGATCCAAAAGTGCAACAAAAATAACAACTCGATCTTTAAAGATCGAGTCACATCTAGCCCATAACCACTCCAACTAAAAAGGAGGGAATCGGGTTTGTTTCCCCAAATAAGGGAACAATATCTCGATGGTTATGGGGGGAGATATTGGAGGAAACAAAAAGATTTCAGCAATATCTCCCCCAACCGCCCCCCTTTGCCTATAAATAGAAGGGGTCGGAGAAGAAGCCGACGTCACAACCGTCACCAGGTCGAAAGCTGAAGAGGAAAAGGCTCTGCAAAGACGAGCTCCAACGCTTGAAGACCGAAGGCTTCACGAGGCACGGCAAGCATATCCTACGGGAGTCCTTGGCCCTTCAAGTCCTCATCAACGTGAAGACCTTGCACTCGAAGATCAAAGCTTCGACTCCTCGCACGAAGAAGAAAGCTTGGAGAAGAAGACCCGGAGTCGTCGTCATCCCGACTTCTCCAACGATCTTCATCAACTCCGAAGAAGCCATAAGCAAAGGCCGGAGAAGAAGATCGAAGCCGACAACACCCGTCGTCTTCAACAAAGGCGTCGACTCCTCGCACGAAGAAGAAAGCTTGGAGAAGAAGGCCTGAAGCCGGTGCTACCCCTGCCGTCTTCGTCAACAAAAGCCGACGCTACAACCGTCGTGCGGAGATCGGTGCTACCCCCACCGTCTTCACCAACAAAGCCGACGCTACAACCGTCGTGCGGAGATCGGTGCTACCCCCGCCGTCTTCATCAACAAAGCCGACGCTACAACCGTCGTGCGGAGATCGGTGCTACCCCCGCCGTCTCCACCAACAAAGCCGACGCTACAACCGTCACACGGAGATCGGTGCTACCACCGCCGTCTTCATCAACAAAAGCCGATGCTACAACCGTCGCATAGAGATCGGTGCTACACCCGCCATCTCCAAAAGAAGCCTTCAACTCCAATCAAGCCAAACACGCCCGGAGAAGAAGCCGACGTCACAACCGTCACCAGGTCGAAAGCTGAAGAGGAAAAGGCTCTGCAAAGACGAGCTCCAACGCTTGAAGACCGAAGGCTTCACGAGGCACGGCAAGCATATCCTACGGGAGTCCTTGGCCCTTCAAGTCCTCATCAACGTGAAGACCTTGCACTCGAAGATCAAAGCTTCAACTCCTCGCACGAAGAAGAAAGCTTGGAGAAGAAGACCCGGAGTCGTCGTCATCCCGACTTCTCCAACGACCTTCATCAACTCCGAAGAAGCCATAAGCAAAGGCCGGAGAAGAAGATCGAAGCCGACAACACCCGTCGTCTTCAACAAAGGCGTCGACTCCTCGCACGAAGAAGAAAGCTTGGAGAAGAAGGCCTGAAGCCGGTGCTACCCCTGCCGTCTTCGTCAACAAAAGCCGACGCTACAACCGTCGTGCGGAGATCGGTGCTACCCCCACCGTCTTCACCAACAAAGCCGACGCTACAACCGTCGTGCGGAGATCGGTGCTACCCCCGCCGTCTTCATCAACAAAGCCGACGTCACAACCGTCGCATAGAGATCGGTGCTACACCCGCCATCTCCAAAAGAAGCCTTCAACTCCAATCAAGCCAAACACGCCCAGAGAAGAAGCTGACGTCACAACCGTCGCCAGGTCCGAAAGCCGAAGACGAAAGAGCTTCGCAAGAGAAGCTCCAACGCTCGAAGACCGAAGGCTTCACGAGGCACGGCAAGCATATCCTACGGGAGTCCTTGGCCCTTCAAGTCCTCATCAACGTGAAGACCTTGCACTCGGAGATCAAAGCTTCGACTCCTCGCACGAAGAAGAAAGCGTGGAGAAGAAGACCCGGAGCCGTCATCACCCGATTGCTCCAACGATCTTCATCAGCTCCGAAGACGCCATAAGCAAAGGCCGGAGAAGAAGATCGAAGCCGACAACACTCGTCGTCTTCAATCAAGGCATCGACTCCTCGCACGAAGAAGAAAGCCGGGAGAAGAAGGCCTGAAGCCGGTGCTACCCCTGCCGCCTTCGTCAACTAAAAGCCGACGCTACAACCGTCGTGCTAAAGACGGTGCCACACCCGCCGTCTTCATCAATAAAAGCCGACGCTACAACCGTCGCACGAAGATCGGTGCTACACCCGCCGTCTTCATCAACGAAAGTCGACGCCACAACCGTCGCACAAGCATCGGTGCTACCCCCGCCGAAAAGCCAAAACCGACGCCACAACCGTCGAGGAAGCCGGAAGAGTAAAGAAGCCTTGAAGAGGTAACGCCAGTCGTTCGAGAAGAAGATCGAGTCGAAGCTAAAGTCAAAGCCGACGCAAGAAGCCAAAGCAAACGCACCGGTAAAGCCCGCGCTAAAGCAACGCACGTGCCAAAGCCAAGCAACTACGACGGTCACGAGCAAAGCACCGCACGTTCTAGCCGATACGACGCGAAGTCCGGAAGAACTAAAGCATCGCAAGTCTCTACCCGTCTACGTTCAAGCGCAAGCGCCAAAGCAAAGCAAAAGCCAGAGCCACGCCAAAGCTACGCCAAAGCCGAAAGCTAAAGCCAAAGCTGACGCCAAAAACACGATCGACGCCGCGAACCGACGATCAAGGACGCCGAGGTCGAGCAAGGATCGAGGAAGACACGAAGACCGAGGAACGAAGCCCAAAGCCTCCCTAGCCGAGAAAGCGCGAAGCACGGACGGGACAAAATCAACGGCGGAAACTCCTTAGCCTCTCAAAAACCCTCACCCTGTAAAGACCTCTGTCCTGGGCAACCCCTTCAGAGCTCTCGCACGAATACCACGTGGAGACGCGGATCAAAGGGACCCTCCAGAGGATCTCTCCCACAATCTCCTGATCAAAGAAAATTTGTAATCTCGTGTGATCCGCAATAAAGACGACCCGAATCTTTTTCCGCGACCACACCCATCTTACCTGGTCGAAAGCTCTCTCGAAATCAATCTTCAGGAGCACTCCTTCCCTTCCTGACTCACGCAGGTGGAAGATCGTCTCGTGAGCTGCCGCCACGCTATCAAGAATGAGCCTCCCCTTGATGAAAGCGGTTTGTGAAGGAGAGACCAAAAGAGAGATGTTCCCCGCGAGCCGATTTGCCAAGACCTTCGTGATGATCTTGTAGAGGCAGTTGGACAAAGAGATCGGCCGGTAGTCCCTGATTGTCTCAGCAGCGGACTTTTTAGGCAAGAGAATGATCCAAGAGTGGTTGAGGCAGTGAAGACGCACCTTGCCTAGGAAGAAATCGCGAAGAAGCCTGCAGAGATCCCCCTTCAGGATGCCCCAGAATTTCTGAAAAAACTCCATGGAGAACCCATCAGGACCCGGTGCCCCATCACTTTTGGACCCGAAAACTGCCGTGCGAAACTCCTCCTCAGTAAATTCCGCCTCCAAACCCGATCCAGCTGGAATCCTCGGGAAGTCCGCACCGTCCCAGTCAAAGGAGAGCCCCGTCGAAAGCCCGTCCTCCCGGAAGGAGGTCTTGAAGAAGGAAGTGGCAGCCTCAAGAATGTCAGACGTGGAAGTCAGCTCGCGGTCATCGTGCCACAGGGAGGCCAAAAAATTCTTCCGTCTCCGAGCATTGGCTACTCTATGAAAATAGGAGGTGTTCGCATCTCCCAACTTCACCCACTGCTCCTTCGAACGCTGCCTCCACATCCCTTCCTCCTTCCTCAAGAGCAGCACCAGCTCCTGGTTGAGCTCCTTCAATCTCGCGGACTCCGGGGGAGTGAGGCTGGCGAGTTCGCCTCTGGCCTCGAGCACCCGAATCTCTGCCAAAGCCGAGACCTTCTGGCGAATAACATTCCCGAAGTGGGCCTTGCTCCAAGCTTGGAGCTTCTTCTTGACGAACCTGAGTTTCCGAGCCATGTTCAGAGCAGAGTTATCAACCGACCCTGCCTCGGCCCACCACCTAGCAATCAGTTCCTCGAATCCCTCCTCCATGGTCCACATCGACTCAAAACGAAAAGGAGGTCGATTCAGAGAAATCGAATCCGTAGATAGGAGGATCGGTGCATGATCGGAAACGCAGGAGGCCAGACCTGCCTGAATGGAACCAGGGAAACGCAAGTCCCAGTCCGCAGAGATCAAGAACCGATCCAGCCTAGCCAAGATCGGGTCTTCTCTCTTGTTGCTCCACGTGAAGGTACGCCCGGATAAAGGCAAATCAATCAACTCCTGATGACGAATGAACTGGGAGAAAGCCCTCATCGCCGAAGCATCCCCATCACTGCGTAGTCGCTCCTCTGACCCCCGAGTGACATTGAAATCGCCCGCGATAACCCATGGCCCCAGAAAGTTCGTCCTTAGCAAAGACAGCTCCGTCCAGAAATCGTCACCCCTAGAGTGGTCAGTCGGCCCGTAGACAGATGAAAGCATCCACTCCACCCCATCGAGTCTATTCTGAAGGACCAGGCTGAGGGAGAAAACTCCGACATTGGAACTCTTCAACAAGAAAAGGTCATCGCTAAAGCCTATCAGAATACCGCCCGACGCCCCTGTAGCATCTTTAGCCTCCCACCTCGCAATCTTCCTTGTACTGAGAGAGCGGAAGAAATGATTCGTCGGGTTCTCACGCTTGGACTCCTGGATGCAAATGATGTCGACATCGTGAATAGAAGCAAAAGAGCTAGCCGCCCTTCTCTTCTCTGACTTCCCTAACCCCCTGACATTCCACGACAAGATCTTCATAGAAACACAAAGATAGCAACTCTCCAGACTCCTCCGAAGCCATCCAACCACCCAATCAAGACGAGGCCATCCGCGCTCTTTTCTCCTCCAGCGCTGTGATAGAGTCAAGAAAGAAACGAACACTATCCATCTCTGGAGGGGTAATAAAACCACTTTGATAGTTGTTAGTTCTTAATTCGATATTTAGATATTTTATTATATTTCTAACATTAGTTTTATTAGTAATTTACTTGTTTTTAATTTTTTTTTCTGAATTTTCTTATTCTTCAAAGAATTTTATTTTTTTTAGAATTATAAAAATATCTAAAATAAGAAAATTAATGGATTGGTCAGACCACGGACTAAACTGCACCGGACCGGTGCCCCCACCGAATTGGGCTCCAATTTGGTTCTGAACACATTGGTTAAGATATGATGCCATTTTTTATGGCCTGATATCACTTGTTATGATAATATGGCAATAGAAATTTATGGACTGATATTTACAACACTACAAAGTAAGATGCAGATTAACATTGAGAAACATATAAGAAAAATAATGTGAAATAAAGGGCCAAGTGATATTCATGGTTCACTTAAACTCAGAATATACCCAAAAGACGAGAAAGAGAGAGATCTGTAACCAAAAGCAAACAGTAAGATAATGTCAAATCTTCATATTGGCTGCCAAACCCTTGTCAAGTTTTTCCAAAGATTCAGTATAAGAAAAACTGTTTAAGAAAACATACCAGAGATTGACAATAATTGGTGTCATATGAAAAAAGAAAAGAGATGATCACAGGTGAATGATGTGATAAATTTGTTTCATCTTTCGGATTTCATCAATGTGAATCTGTATATGTTTCTTCATCATCTTCTGTATAGTGGTGCATCCATACACCGGAACCATGATCGTCGCGAGATGATCTGCCTCCATGACACTGTTTGTGTCTCTTCTGTTTTACTTCTCTAGTTTTCTTCCATTCTTTCTTGGAGAGTGCCTTGAACTATAGCAGCTTCTCAGCCTCAATGAGATCCGACCCTTGAGTTTATGTCTTAATGCCTACCTAAGAATTCAACGAGAATTCAGAAAAAAGCAATTTTCTTTCTTCTTCTCCCCCGCCCCCCCCCCCCCTCTCTCTCTCTCTCATTTTTCTAACCTATTATTCAGGTCAGCTCGGTGTATATATGAGCATTGATTTTTGGCCTTTTAATAGGGAAAAAACAATCGCCTCCACATTTTAGGCAGTCAGGACATTGGGTCCTTCTAGCACCCGCTACTTCTCTTGGAATAATCATCACTCTTAGAGTCCAGAACACCGAGTGGTATCAGACTCATGCCACATCAATCAACATCTACACTGCGGTATCAAGCCTCTTGGTGTTTGCTATCTTCTCATGATCAACCTTATATGTTGAATTCTTTGTCAAAGGAAGAATACCTTCTCAATGATATCAAAGGAATCAAATTGATCCCTCTAGCACAAACATACAAGGACCTGAAGAAGTTCATATATGGACTTATGGCTTAGTCACAACAAAAAAAAAAAAAAAAGATGAGCAAAACATCAGTGAGTGACATAGCTTTCAAAAGGGAAAAGCTAGATGACTGATATTAATGTTTACAAGTCTGAGACCTCATAGTCATAGCTACAGATTTCTGTCTACTGCTAAGTCAGATGGGACTTCATTACTGTAGGGTGTGTTTTTTCTGTTTTCTGTTGAGGCTTCCTGTCCAATGAATAGGGGCCCTATGAATCATTCTTGCAAGTTGGAGTGGAGGGTTACTACCAGTCAAATCAAATACCCCTATTGGTGGGCTCCATGGAGGTGGATTATCTGACAACCAAGATAATAATTAATTTCAAGACTTCCCTTCTTGTGGTGATTGCCTTAGTCAGGGAAACACCCCCCCCCCCCTCTCTGCAGTCTTTCCAAAGGTTTGTTGGGAGAAGTGCTTTGATATTAGTTGTTAAAGATTAATGTTGTCAGATCCAGACCGGCACCGGAAACAGCAGAATCGGGACTGAAACTGGCCCGGATGGAGGTATGAACCGGATGGGTAATCAGACCAGCTATGGGGCGGTGAGCCGGACGGTCAGGTCACAAAACCGGGCATTCTAGTAGTTCATAACAACCGAGCGGTTTATTTTTTTTAATCTATATAACAAGGGACGTCGGTTTTGTACTGACTAGACAAAATAGAATAAAAAAACTAACTAGGACAAACTGATTGGACAAAAAAAAGCCGAATAGAACTAATCATTCGTTCAAAAATAACAAGGGACGTCGGTTTTGTACTGACTAGACAAAACGGAACAAAGAAGCTAACTAGGACAAGCTGACTAGACAAAAATGAACCAAATAAATCTAACCATTCGTTTAAAAATCAACGCACAATCTCTCCTTGGTTTCAAATCCCAACCCATTTAAACTGCATTAAACCCCTAAAATTCCGGCCCATTGAAACTACACTAAACCTGACCGTTTATCCCTTAATCGTTGTTCGCATCAACGACTATTAACCTGCATGCGAAAATTTCGACCGTCCCAAACCATCGGGTTGATATCGAGAAATCCGTTCGAACAAAGACAGTTGTGATTGATCGATTATAGGGGGAGGGTGAGTTAGTCGCGCCGAAGGCGCCCGCTTCATGCCAATCGGCACGGGCGAGGAAATGGGTGTCCCTATGAATGACGGTGTTGTCATCGAAAGTGTTTTGTTGTCGAAGACGTTTCAGATGTGTTGTCGTCGAAGGAGGCCCGCTGCAGTACCGACATATGTGTTGCCGTCGAAGACGGTCCGTTGCAATACCGACTGATACGGGCATGCATTAGTGATATATAAGATATGCTGTGGAAACCCTCAAGCCAATTGGTCTTTTTTTTTTTTTCGTTCTCTCTGTATTGCACTTGTAACCTGATCGGACATCAATGTAGAACAGCCGCAACCGGCCTGTTTACAACATTCTGGCCGGCCTGCAGGAGCCGTTGGAGGTCCAGCCACCACCCCAGACCCCCAACCATCTCCTCTCTATGCCCTCTTAACTGTTGCTCAAATGAGTATGTGTGGGCAAATACATTAGCTATTTTCATTTTTCACTCATTTTTCAATAATTTTTTTCTTTGTAATGTATTGTAGAATGTGTACATGTAGGGGTGGCAATGGGTCGGGTCGTGTCTAGTTTCGTGTCGTGTCCAAAACCCCTAGACCTGGACCCGACCCGTTTAACTAATCGTGTCTAGATCCTAAACCTGTACCCGACCTGCTAATAAACGGGTAGACCCGGTAAGACCTGTTTACCACCCGGGTCTATTCAGTTGACCCGATCCGACCCAATCCAACTCGACCCGACCGGACTCGAAAGACCCGTTGGTATTATATATTATAGTATCGGATTGCGGGTAGACCTGACCCGACACGACCCGTTGAATACTAAACGGGTCTTCCCAGGTCTACCGTGTCCAGACCCTAAACCCGGACCCGACCCGTTTATTAAACGGGTCTATCGTGTCGACCCATTTACGACCCAAACCCGTTTAGCCGTGACCCAGACCCGTTAACTTCGTGTCGGGTCTGCCGTGTCACGCTTACCTTTTTTGCATTTAAAATGGTTTCAGTTTGGTTCCTCAAAAAAAAAAAAATGGAGTTGTGGATAAGCCATTTATAGAAGATGCTTTTAAGCACTAGTCCTGACAAATAGTTTGGTTTGAGCTAAGACCCAGTCTGAAAAGATATAAGTACATTAAACCCCCTATTAAATGGCATCCCAAAAATACCATTAGATTTCATTATATGTTCTTCATTTGGAAATGATAGTAATGCATGATCTTTCCCAATCAGCAATGCCCATGCATTACATGGTCCCTTCGGCGGCTAGAGATGCTCGTGCTTGTTAGCACTGGGACGGGCACCTTCGACGGCAACACACCCCTAGCCTCCTTCAACTACATCGGCACTACAACAGACACCTTCAATGGCTCATCACCCGTTGACCCGCCGCCGATCGCTTCCCTCCACCGTCAACTCATCACTGGTCGAATCGCCGCATGGTGTGCATCTGAATAGCAAAAATGTTATTCAAAGAAGGAGCACATCTTTGCTACCTGGTTGATTTGTTGCACTTGCTTACGGCCCAATCGTAGTGTGCCACATCGTTGATTAAGAGAGAGAGAGAGAGAGAGAGAGAGAGAGAGAGAGAGAGAGAGAGAGAGAGAGAGAGAGAGAGAATGGCGTGGGTGGGGGGTATTCACTTGCTATCTTTCCTTTTAGTTAGCTTGCCATTTAAGTTACAATATTATATACAATGGGTCAAGAGATATTAGCCGTTCTGCAAACCGAGTCAAAAGAACTCAAACCGGATGGGCAAGCAACTCCTCCTTGCAACGAAGTCAACAGCAACAATAATGAGAAGGTTATGATGACTGTGATTATGGTTAAATATGGGCCAGGTTGGGATTGATGGAATAACAAAAAATACATACCGGATCAAAAGCAAAAATTCAACGCATCCAACACAAATAGCTCTTGAGACAAAAGAGAAGGTCAGATATAAGGCATGCACATTCGGCGATGACGCACAAAGGCATGCACATTCGGCGATGACGCACAAAGTCAACAAGGCACCCACATTCGGTGAAGACACACCCACATTCGATGGGAACACCCACATTTTAGTATGACAAAACACAATCAGCGACACCCACATTCGCCCATCGAAAGTTTGCATCTCTCTCTCTCTCTCTCTCTCTCTCCATCCATATTGTATCAAAAAAAAGAGAACCAAAAATATGTATAATTTAATAAAAGACAAACTATCACATAAACACACAGAGAAACAAAGAATTAATAGAAAGAGCGAACTATAAAATAGAACTATACGGATCTCAACAGATCATGAAATCACACAAAACTCATGCCATACATCAAATACAACATAAGAGTATTATGAATTCATAGAATGAAAAGAAACTATATAAAGTTATTGCCACAAAGGTAATACAATGAAACATCATAGGACATAACTGTGATAACCCAGAACCGACTAAATGGGGGATGCTCCTTCTCACCGATAGTAACTTTGTGAAGTAAGGTTTAACATGAATAACATCACACGTAAGAGGAAAGGGTTTGTCTGAAATATGGAGAGGAAAATGGCTTTGTATGTTGCCTCGGGGATTCAAGCTGTGAGGTACGCTCGATCGCTTCTTGAGATTAATTTTCTTGAATGATCAAACTATCTTGTTTTTGCCAGCTGACATGAAGCATCATGTATAGTGTATGGAAGCAGCAGACTCCTTGTGTATCATTTGAACTGCATCCATCACTGCCCAGCTTGAGCTATAGCTGAAGGTATTTCCTGTTGTTCTATACAAAAATAGTTTCTCAAGTAGAATTAGACCTGCACCCAATCGAGTTAAGCAATTTTTCATGGCAATCCGAATAATGCAAGTAAAGGATAATTCCCGCTTCACTAAAAGAAAGTGAGATGTAAGGTTGACATACCTCATCTCCCATTTCCCGCAGATGTTTAATGAAATTTTGGAAATGATTTTTTTCCAAGAAATGAATGGATGATGAAAATATTTTGTTGTTATGCATGTGTAAGATATTGAACGGTTGATGAAAATATATTGTCTTTCAATGATACCATCAAGTGGAACAAAGAGGTAAAACATGTGGCTCCAAAAAAATGTCAGTTTTTTAATTTCAAAACTGTGGTAACTGTGATTTCTAAACAGTTTCCATAGTTTTGAATCAAATTCATTTACAACAATTCCTTTGTTTTAAATCTTATAAATAAGAATACTGGTGGAAGGGAGGTTATTAGGCCAGCTATCACGAGATTTGAATCACTTTTCTCACTATAAAAAGTTTGTCGAAGCAAAAGGATGGGTTGAGGAGGATGGTGACTTCTGAAACATGAAGGAATTCTGTTCTAACTTCCAAATCAAGTAGCTTGAGAGAGCATGACAAATGTGCTTTTGGAATGATATTTTAGAAATTCATTAGCTTAAATATGCCAAAATAATTACAGAGCCATTAGTCAATGTATTGAGGATTGTTGATGGGCAATCTAGACTTGCAATGGGTTACATATATGAGGTGATGAACAGGGATAAGAAACCAATAGTCAAGATTCATAAGAATAGAGAAAGTCGATATCAACTACATTTGGATATCATAGACGAGATGAGATTTCAAACTTCATCTCCACATAGCCTACTTGAACCCTGACTTTTTTAATGATGAAGAAAAATTCTCCAACCATGCTAAAGTTATAAAAGGTTGGCATATTGATTGAAAAACCTTTTTTCAACAATGCAGTACAAGTCTTAATTGGAAAGCAAATAAGTATGTATGATAATACCACCGGAGAATTTGGTATACCATATGCCATCAACACTTGTATAGAAGTCTTCTCAGGTAATACATTTGTTTACATATGTGATTTTAATTTAATTAAAAAATTAAAGCAATAAATCTAACATGATTATTATCATTATACTATTTGAATTTTTCAACTAAATGGTGGGATAGGTTTAGCGATGGAACTCCAAAATTAAAGAAGTTTGCCATATGTATCTAAGCCAAACATGTAGTGCAAGTGGTTACGAGAGAAACTAGAGTGTCTTTTTAAGAGTTTAATTACACTGATGCACGGAACAAGTTGAAGCAATAAAGGCTTAATTACTTGGTTTATGTGCAGCACAATTTGAAGTACAATTAATAATTGGATATTAGGATTTATCTTTAATGTTACTTAATGACTTTATTTATTATTTTAGGACTCTGAGGAAGCCCTTAAGTGCTGACCCCATCGATCTAGATGTGATTGATACAGTAAACGATTGGGTTGTCAAGGAAAAGGCGCCACTACTAGAGGGAATGGATGAGTAATTGGATATTATAGTTGGATAGAGATAGATCAAACTATAGAAGGTACGTATGATGGTTTTAAGTACATATTTGTTAGTATTATAGGACTTCGAGGTGATGATCAAGTTGATGTTGATCTTGTATCGAAAGAGGCTGAAGGAAATGAAGAGGACAATGATGAAGATGAATATTGAACACTTTAATCTGTATTATTTTAATCTATGATACTTTGATGATTTGATTACCGAGAGTTGATGTAATAATTCTAATGAATACTTGCTTAGTTCATTTATGCATATAAAACTACCAACGATGAATTATTGAATTGGAAACTTGCTTAGTACTTTTATCAGTTTATGGCTTATTCTTAGTTGTTAGTTTGTTATTGAATATATGCTTACAAGTTCTTACATCTCAGTTCATTATTACTTAGTTAGTTTAGTTTATCTTAGATTCGTAAATTAGTTAATTTAATTGTTAATTGACACTTTGATAATGTTAGTTCTTAGTTCAATATTTAGGTATTTTATTATATTTCTAACATTAGTTCTATTAGTATTTTACTTGTTTTTAAATTTTTTTTATTTTTTCTAAATTTTCTTATTCTTCTACGAATTTTTATTTTTTTTAGAACTATCTAAGAATTATAAAAATATCTAAAATAAAAAAGTAATGACATGACAAACCTAGATGAAAACCAAGATTGAGAAGTCCACCCCAAAAATAACAAAAAATAAGAGACGAGATTTCCGTAGTTTACCTAGATTCAGATTACATCAAAGGGTAAGTAAGAGATTTTTAAGTATATAGTCTTAGATAGATAAAGAAACAAGAGTTCAACCAAAAACAAATAGCAAAGAAGCGATCACCTTCTCTACAACAATCAAACACTTAATCAAGCTTTTTCCAAAGTTTCGACATAAGAGAGAAATGAATGATAGATTGTTGGAGAGATGGCAAACGAGAAACATCATTAAAAAGAGTCAAAAGCTCATGAGAATAAACCTAGTGAGAAAACCAACTCTCTCTCTCTCTATCTCTCTCTCTCTCAAGCATTGTTTCAGGGTCCTGGAAGTTTTAGAATTTTGGTGGAGGTGTTTTCTAGGGTAAGGTGATCATCCTCACAAAAAATCAGTAAATTCTAAAACTTCTAGGGGGGTCAAATGGTCGAAGCAAAGTCAGTCGTCCACAGTCACCGTTAAACTCTGTAGATTTTGCTTTGACCATTTGACCCCCCTAGAAGTTTTGAAATTAGATAAAAATTGGTGAGGATGATCATCTTACTCAAGACAACACCCTCACCAAATGTCATCAAATTTCAAAACTTCTAGGGAGGTAAACAAACGAGAGGTGCAGCAACGATGCTATACCTCGAGTGCAGGCTCCCCGCCCCCTATATATATATATATATATATATATATATATATATATATATATATATATATATATATATATATATATATATATATATATATATATATAGAGAGAGAGAGAGAGAGAGAGAGAGAGGAATGCTTAGGTGTGGACCACGGACCGCAAACCGCACCTAAGCATTCCTCTCTCTATCTCCTTTTATATATATATATATATATATATATATATATATATATATATATATATATATATATATATATATATATATATATATATATATATATATATATATATATATATATATAGGGGAGGGATACTCTCACTAATGGCTTCTTACTAATGATTTGGACCATCCGTTCCGATCATGATGGATGGGATTATCCCTCCCCCTCTTTCTCTCTCTCTCTCTCTCTCTCTCTCTCTCTCTCTCTCTCTCTCAATCAGTAATCCTCGACCCCGATTGATGCTATAGTGAGTTGTGAGGTACGAGAGGAGAAAATGAGCTGCGGCCATTTTGATGCCCCTAGAAGTTTTGAAATTTGTTAAAATTTGGTGAGGGTGTTGTCTAGGGTGAGATGATCATCCTCACCAATTTTCAACAAATTCCAAAACTTATAGGATTAGTAAATATTGTTTGGGCGACTAGATATGGCATTCCTCTAATTAGTAATGATCGAGCTTTTATATTGAGATGTGATAATTTTAAGTTGAATTTAACGATCCTTTAATTGATCCTTGGGTTCAATTACCACAGAAATGGTTATGCCATCTTAGGACAAACTACATAAGTAATATGTGAGGGATTTATGCATGGGTCCTTCCTCTATTGCATGAATCAAAGAAACAAAACCACCATAGATAGGGAACATATATAAGCAAACAAAGGAGATCGAATATAAATTGTGCCACTGACGTGGAGGGAAAAAGTATAGGGAATGTTTTATCAGATTTATAAAAAAGTCTGTATTATATTAATATAGATATAGAATGTATTTTTTTAGTGTTGATAGGTAGCCGAATGTTTATTTACTAAAACAACATCATGGTTATTTGTAGAAGCAAAATCTAGGACCTTTCTAGGTATGATCTCAAGTAGATAATTTATCATACAAATTCACTATGGTAATAATAATAAAAAATCTTAATATCAGAATGCAATCTATGGGAATTGGAGGCGAAACAAAAAAAAATTATTACAAAGAAATTATGATCGTTAATAAAATATTCAATCAAAGTTTAGTAATGGAAACGTGCTGAGTGACCAAAGATTCTAATTTATTGAAACAAAAGTCACCGTTATAAATCAATTATGAATGTTAATAAAATAATTGATCTAGGTTTAGATATGGAAATAGAAGATAAAACAGAAACCAACATTAATGTAAATCATAATTTTTATAGCATTGCTGATCATGGTTAAAAAATTAAAATATGAGAAGAAAAAAATCACTATTAACATAAAACATGATCGATATTAATTAATTAATTTACTCTTTTTTCTATCATGATTAGTTACTTCAACAAGAAAGATTACCATATTATGAACCATGATCAAAACTACATCTAAAGATTAAATTTATCAAACGATAATTATCGTTTAAAGTGGTTATCCCAACTAAGACTAAAGTAGGATCACCTTTTAGTTTAGCGTGATTGTCTTGATAAACTATCAGTGTTCCACTGTAGATGTCTCTTTTTTATATTAGACCTCATTTTCTGACCTAACCTATAATTTATGTCTATATAATAATAGATCACAATTTCAACAAGAATATGATCATTTGTTTTTTATAAAAATAAATAATATTATTTTGACTTTTGTAGCTCCTATCTATTATTTCCTACAGTAATTAAACTTCTGATATATGTTCTACACAAAGCATGTAAATCCATAGAAATCATACCAACAGCTTTCAACACCATACAAAAATCAAAAATCAAAAATATATCTCACTCCTTATAAACTAATGTAAATATAAATAGAATTTATTCAAGAGAAACTATACAAATTCATTCATTAATAAATAATGCATAGAAATCAATCAATGAATAACAATTAATGTATGTATAGTAGGTTATATCAATAAAATATAAATTCATATATTACAGTTTGATGTACTTAAGTAATTCCTTTTTAAAACCTTTTATTATGTCTAAAAAAGTCAAAATAAGTCAACATGTTTGAAGTAGCCATCCCATCATCATAGATAATATCTCTGATGGACATCAAAGTAGAATAATCGCACTTCATGCCTTTTTTTCTTTGGATACTATAAAACAATAAATTGTATGCATGTTAATTATATACTTTAATACTTAATTGGTAACCACCATAATACATTATATTTATTTATCTGAATCATTTTTAACCTATATTACTTCTTTAGGTTTGCTACTTACTAGGTTCTTCCTAGCGGCCTTCCTTTATTACGTGCATATTAAGATAAAAATTCGAACATTCAATAATATATATAATAAAAAGTAGATATATATACCTTTTGTAAAATAATAAAACTACTCACTTTTCGATGATTTATTAAATCATCGAGCTATTAATTAGAGGTATATTCAAGTGGGAACTAGTAAACATATAATTTTGAGGAATTAAAAAAAAATGTACACTAAAGTGGCATTTTTGACATATTAGGTATGACATAAAATACTAGAATATAAAATATTTCATATATAGTTGTTATTTTGTAACTAATAACAGTATTTATTCGAACATAAACAATATAACTTAAGATGCACAGATAATAAACACCAATGATTGCTATTATTAAGTGAGATTTATGTTAGTGATGATCAATATTTCATAAATTAAGACAAGCAAAATAAGATATAATAGTTATTAATAATTGAATGAAATACATAATAACAATAGGTGGAAGTTATCTGATATGCTTGCCTTCAAAGAGGTTGATGCCTCTCGTATTTTCAATAGTTAATAGTGATAGCACCATCAATTCAAATTTGATATGCTTTATAAAAAAAATAGGGGGACTTAGTAAGCTATCCCTGATAAAGATTGAGATGGGGTCGGGAGAGATTGAGATGGGGTCGGGAGAGAGCTGGGGTTAGTTTCGGGTATATCATGAAAGGGCAGGGACCTTAGGCTAAATGAAACCTTCGAAGGTCCTGTACACGGGATGGATCTGTTGTTAGGGACCTTAGGCATATTACCCCAAAAAAATATTACTAGTAATAGTTTATCGATATTTAGGATATACAAAGTAGTAATTATAAAAAAAGTCAATATACTTATACACCCATGTACCAAAAAATTTAGTACTGCTATTAGATGTAATAGTAAGTAAGGTTTTAGTCCTCATCTTCACCTCGAGATAAACAAACCTCTTATGGAACTCCAAGAGCATGCTTTTTTTTTTCCTCTCTCTGTTCCTAAGTTTTGACTTTGGCCTTTAAATTGGTAGTGGATTAGTAAACATCTATATTATGGGAGAATATGGCCACCAAAATATATCGTCGAGACAATAATGCCAATACCTAAATCCAACATGGATATTAAGACCAAATTAATGTCAACACAAGATTCTAAAATAACTTCTGATAATATCAAATACATAAACACAGTGGAATCGTAATGAAATATCAGTGTTTTTAGAGGCGGAGGCGTATGGCGGGGCATTTTGCTTGCTGTGGGGCGGGGCGTAAGCCTCAGGGCGTGGGGCGTAAGCCCCATGAATTTTTATTTTTTTAATTTAAAAATATATATAGAAATAAATAATATTAGATAAAAAAGTAAAAATAGATTAAAAACAAACAAAATTAAAAAAAAAAACTATGAGAAAAGTTATTAAACAAAGCATTTAAGCCTACAAACATGGTTGATAAATCACAAATATATAAAAAATGATAATAAAAATAAACTTGTCATTGTCTTTCAATATCATTTAAGATCTAATTATAAGTTTCTAACCAAAATTCAAACTATCAATGTTTATATTCCATAGATTCTACCATTCCATACATGATATGGAACCAATTTAAAGCAACTTTAGTTCCCAAAATTTCATAATCGTCATCCAAGAGATTAAGACACATATAAAAGATCACACGGTAGTAATCAAATCATTTTTTTTTCAACAATACAAACAAACTTCTATAGAGCGTAAACCCGGGCCATTTGGGCGTAAAGGCGTGCCCGGGCGTTCAGGGTGTACGCCACAGTGGTTTGGGCGTAAGCCCCATGGGAAAAAAGCCCCAGCTGGAGCCACCCCGGGCGTTTTAGGACCGCCCCGCCCTGGGGCGAGCCCCGGGCGTACCCTGGGGTGAGTTTTTTAAAACACTGTGAAATATTAAGAATGCCAAACAAATTCAACGCAATGGAGATAGTTAACTATTTTTAACACTACTTTTTGTTCTTCAAAATTTGAGTCACAAACTATGCTTCATCGGATAGATATAAATTTTAAATTAAGAGATCTTATCTAGTAATTAGTAATACTAATACTAAATAATAACAATGGAGCCATATATATTCTTATCTAAAAAATTCACCAGATTTCTCTCAAGGTGATTATTTAATGTCGTCTCTCTCTTGCAAATTTCTTTGTTTCTCTTAGCCTAAAAAAATCAGTTTAGCAAAGTATAAGTTCAAGTGCACATTAGACTAAAAATACATAGAAAATAGGTCTTACTCTCTCTAGATCTCAATTTGAACACATGTGTGGTATAGTCATGAGTTTAAGACATCCTACCTATGCTCCAAGTGTCTTTAAATTAAGTCCATAGGGTAATCATATGTATGAATACAAAAGTTTGACTATGGTGATGCACGGTGGTTTTCATTTATGGAAACTTATGGCTGACCGCTATGTATTAAAAATTTAGTATGGATACAAGGGTGGTCGGCTATATTAATTCTTAATAAAGTTATTTTTAGTGTGCAATCTTGTGACTTCTCTCACTTGTAGCAAATGTCACCCATGGAGTCTAAGGGAGCGACCGTATTGGATCTTAATGGGTTGGTTACCTCTTAATTACTTAAACTATATGCATGCACACAATTATACAAGTTACTCGTATGTTTCAGGGTTTTAGTTTTTGTATTTGTATGTTTATTTATTATAAAATATTAGGGTTTCACATATTTATGTCTTAGTAATTATGGTTTAAGATTTAGATTTTAGTATTTCAAATGCACAACAATCATGTTGTGTTTGTGTCATTTTATTATGACCAGAATATATTGTGGTATTATATGTTTAAATATCTATAGGAGTATATATAGGAAGAAGAAGAATAATTACTATAATTATATAATTATACCAATTGTTGAAAGTGTAAAAGATTATAGAACTTTGGTTAGTGTAGGTGCATGCCGAATTTCGGCACATTATAAAAGTTATAAAAAAATTATAAAGGGGTGCAACATTAATTATGGGTTGGGATTAGATGAAGAAAAATATTTTTATATTATATGTAAAATGTATTTTCATTTGTCTTACTCTAATATTATACGGTGTATGTACTACATCGATGACTATTGATTATATGCTTTATTATCATAAGTTTTTATATGTGAAGTTATTATAAGAAGTTAATATATGAAGCATGCAGGAATATCTTGGAAGATATTCAAGAAGTACCTATGGAAGTATATCAAACCATGCATAGACTGCAGTTGTACATAAATATAATGCTCCCCTCTAAAGATTATTCATAAATTAATCTAAGTATTGGAAGGAGTTTGTATGATTAACTAGTTTCAAGTAATTTTAGGTTTGTAACTAGTTAATTTATCTTTGAGAATCATATTAAGATCTTGTACAGAAGACGATAAAATATGTGCACAATCAAGATGGTTATGCGCATGATAAGCTTTAAAATCATATGTTTTCATTTGAAAACTTTTATTAATATGATCCAAAAACAATCACGAAAAACCATTTAACAATTTTAACATTTCTTAACGATAAAATAAAGAATGTCTTAGTAAATAATTTTTTAAAACATTTCGGATCTTTAAAAGACCAATCAAACCAATAATCTTGAATTTACAAAAACTTAAGCTTTGCATATTAAGCAAGTCCTTTTCATCCAAGAGGGATTTATTCCTGGAAAAGAACCGGGATGGAACTCGAAAGCAAATCTTTGTGCACTTGTGATGCTTCGAAGAGTGATGCTCATCTTCAAGATTGTCGAAGTGACCTGTAAACCTAGAATAAACTTGATGGATTTACAAATTGACATAGTTGATTTTGTCCTAAAAAGTTAGCTAACCAAGGAGGAAACCTCACAAGCGGTAAAAATCTTTCCCTATGGAAAACTTTTATGAAAAAAGCATTACATATGCATTCATTTCTCTATTGACATCATATTTTACTTTACATTACTCAATGATTAACAATATAACCCACAAACTAAGGGTATGAGGGTGTAGGTACTTGGCCATGTATCCTACATATATATTCTTAAGAAAACACAAGTAACATTATTCCTCTCTTTGCATGAAACAATGCTAGCTCTCACGTTAATAATAGTATCCTAAAAAATAAAGGTGGGTGGCACTCTCCTTGTATATTTACAAACTCTTCCTCTTTTTCCTATCAAAATTGGAAAAAGGAGAAGACACAAATTCATGCAATATAGAAAAAATCCATTAATTCCAAACATGGATAAGAAATAGTCGGAGTATAGATATGCATGGATAATGTTCAATTTACTATATAGTAAAGCCATCGAAGATAAATCCATGAGAAATTTAGTAAATGATTACTCTAAAGAGGATCTCTTTACATATATCAAATAAGTTCAAGAAGATCAAAAGTACATAGATAGTTTCTCCAAAAAAAAGTACGTAGACATCTTCAAAAGTAACTGACCATAAAAATATCCAATGCATGTATCAGCTCAAGGAACAAAGCACAAGCCACCACTCAACCAAGTATGATATGAAGCAAAAATGTGAAATTAGGTGGAGTACAACATGACAAGCATGCATATAATGATACTCAATAAAATTATATGTACAGGTGATCCGAATAGGCAAAAAACATTTATTCCATAAAAATTGAATAAGTTTTAAGCCTGATAATTCATATAAGCCTAGTTTCAAAACTAAAGTACATAAATGCAAGTGAACTAAGATGTTAGCGAGTCAAAAACACATATAGCTTATCTCCTTATGCTACTAAATATTGTGTCACATATGTATCAAAAATTCAACACATGATACGCTTGTGTGGGTCTTTCAATAAAAAAAAAGTATTATGCAGTATCTATGAATCTACTTAGAGTAGAAGACCCACAATTGGACAATACCTAAGATTATGTTATTTCTCACTCATATTATCGTATAATATTTTTTTATAATTTTTAGGTGCTATACTGAAGTACTTGCAATGATTTTTCCCATATAGCAAGCAATCAGTGAATAACGTACTCCAATTCAAGGAGCAAGATGACGGGCATCAAGACTCCCATATGTACCTATGCTCAGGGTGGTCATCTCAAGCAATCAGCTTACTAAATAAAGTCTATCCTATTTAGCTAGTCGAATGACAACTCCTAGTCAGTTGGCTTAATTTAGGTACGTACTAAGCACATGCAACACCCTTCAGGTCGATATGATCCTCAAGATGACAATATCATACTTATTTGTTTTTTATGTCCATATGTAAATTGACCGCCTAGTTTAGACAATACAGGTTATAAAGCTTTCAAGACACTTCGTGTGTACTCGGTCAAATGGAAAACTAACTATGGACAATGTGCAAGAACATGGTCGAAGATAAATACAAGAAATAAAAATGCAAAACTATAAGTAATAACGTAGATTCAACATATCAATCATATATATAATTTTCAACAAACTACCAATCTATGTTGAAAAACACTCATAGTGATCTAAGTTTATTAAATAAAACATACATTACATTAATCGATCTAAGCATTAAGATATGCCATATGCATGCATTTATGTTTACAATACCAACATGTCTAGAAAACATTCAAAGAACAGAATCAAACACGGGCATGCCTATGCAACACGATGCCAAAACAAGAAAATATAAATGAAAATTGAAAAATGAAAATGATGATAAGTGTCTGCATGCTTTTGCATGCATTTACATATATATGCATTTTGCATACCGATCCGATGCCATCAAGCAAAATAAAATAAAATAAAACATGCAAAATATTTACCATATATGCACAAGACCATGGATAAGGGTTCAAGAGTGAATTGTCGAAAACAACCTTGTTCATGCATGCGATAGGATGATGCTACATGCGGGTGGACTTCCTAAGGTATGGATGCCTGCTCAAAATATATGGTATCAGAGGTGACAACAAGACCTTAGGAGGCGCCATAACCTGGCGCAAGCAACAACAAAGCTGGTCCATGACCGACCCAACCAAAAGTCTCCACACCGATAGAAGAAAGATTAAGGAAAACAAATACCACATAACCACACAAAGAATAGAAAAAGGTATACACAAGGGCAGATCAGCCCACAACCCACAATCAGGAGCACAACAGAGCCGCCACAGTGAGCCAAGCAGCAGCAGCCGCACCTTTGGATTTTGAGCATAGTATTCAGGTGGACTAATCCTTGGCTTTGGAAGTTAGGGCTTGTGATATGACATCTTCGGGTTCAATGCCAACTTCCTCAGCTTGTGACAATGTGATCAAGCTAATTTGCCCTTTAATGCCACAATGGATATGACTTTCCTAGCTAGCAGTATTGTGAACAAGTTTCTTCATCGATAATTATTTTTAAAATAAATGGCAATGAGGCCTAATATATCTTTTCACTCCATAGTGATGTTGGAAAAATCCTATAGTAGAGGCTCACAACGGAAGCGATTTATCGATCGAAAGACTGTTCATGGTGCACGTTATATGATTAAAACTTTTTTAGAAACTAATCAACATGTGCATACATGTATGTGCATGTGAAGCGAACACCCTAACGACAATCTAGTATCATGAATATCTAGCATGCATGATGCAATTCAATGATTATGCTAGATCTGTGTGTTAGAGATTTGCATACTTTCATGCGGATTTTTTAACCACGGAGAATTATCTTCTTTGTCGGTGAAGACGGAAGATTGTTCACGAAAAAGCTGACTGTTTACGGGAAGACGATGCCTTTTTGTTCACCCGATCTCACACGATACACGGAACATCACTCTTGGATCTCTGAGTGCCTTCGAAGAATGACGCTTCTCCTTCTACGTAATACCACACGAGGAAGACGAAGTCGCAAGAGAGGGAGACGACAAAGACAAGAGAGAAGGAGCAAAGGAGAGAAAAGAGAGGGTTCGGGTATGCCAAGCATTAAGGCTGGCCCTCGCTCTCCCTCTATTCTTAAATAGGGGCCGGCCCCGTTTAGGATTAAGTTACCTAGAAGATAATGCCGGTCCCCCTTTTATCTCCCCTTATCTCTCCTCAAATTTCTCCATTTTTCTAGCTTGTAAGAGTAGTTTTAACTGAGTCAATACCCTCATCTTTATCCTTATGGCCGGCACTATTAAAGGGAGGAAACAAATCCCTAACTAATAGGGTTCGGCCTTGACTTGGTCTCCCACTCTTAGGGTCGGCCCCCTACTAGTGCATAGTGGCGTATAGTTTAACGAAAATGTCCCTATGTCACTAGTTAGTCGTCCATTGTGTGCGAGACTTAGCAAAACATACATAAGTGAAGCATACTAGTGATTTCAATATTCACCGGGGTTCCCGAAGGGTGCCCCTAGTAAAGTCAACTAGTCAACTCACAATATGCTTCAATGTATCGCACCCATATAGTAGAGTCCACTTATGGTAAAGGATAACTACATGTGTCTCTGTCTCTGTACTAGTCTAGGGTTTCCCCTTAGTACACGCATATAGTTACGTATCTACCGTGCACTAGTGTGAAGCACACATGGAGAGTAGATATAGACTTCTCACTTTCTCTAATTGTGTCCCATGTTTCGAGGAGATGGTTTAAGAACCGTATATAATGTGGATAAGGTGGAACCTTCAGGGATCAGGGTTCATAGTTTCCAACTTGAACTTGATCGACACACACAAGAGTATACCATCGATCCTTTGACTTCGACTTAACCTACATAGCCACCCAGAGTGCGATATAGGCTGCACTCCAATCCCCCCAAACTTACTATATTATTTTATAAACCCCTACTCTTCGCTTAGTAGTGGTAAACCCGTTATCCCTCCACTTGGTACCATGATGCAACTCGAGCGGTGAAGAATATCGTCAGACTCAAGTGCTCATATGACTCGGTCCCTTCTAGGTTGACTATATACGTCGTACCATTGATTACCTCATCGAGTAATCAAACCCGGTCAACAGTCCAACTAATAACCACCAGGCCTGAATTTGGTACAATATAAGTCAGACCAATAAATGGACTTCCTATAAGGTGTGTGAATATGGCATGTTGATGTGATGCCAGCCGGGTAACCAAACATACCGTGGTTTTGGATTACGCAACTGAACCCTCACATATTGGTGCGCCAAAGCATCATATAATTGGTTAGCTCATCAGTCGTGATTTCTCAGGGTTTAGGATCATTTTAACCTATGCAGAAACACAACTTAGTATATCAGTATCTCTTTATCGATCTGTATACCATATTGGTTCCGTTTATCATTATAAGCCGACCAACCTAATCATAGCTAAGAACTAATATAGGTTACATGGGATTAATCCACTTAGTCTTTAACTCAGTGGGCTACCATGTAGCCATGACTCTTTATTCTTAAAAGAATACATAATTGTATTACGTACCAACAAGTATCTCATATAATAATATTCATTCTTTATTAACATATCAAAATCCAGAGTTTTACAAGCTTAAAACATATTAATTCTAATAATCTCCCACTTGATCTAGTGAAGCACAACGATTTTAACTCCTATCGTGTCCACGTGTCACTCGAATGCCTTGATAGGTACGCTTTAGTAAAACGATCAGCAATATTATTTACAAATGCAATTTGTGTCACTGTTACTTGTCCTTACTTTTGAAACTTCAAAATCAAGTGAAATTTGCGCTCGATATGCTTCCTCTTCTAGTAGTGCCTTGGCTCCTTGGCCTATGTTACCGCTCCACTATTGTTGCAATAAAGCATAATATGTAACTGGGTCTCTAGTACGCATCCCAAGTCTGTAAGGTTTTTAAGCCATACCGTCTCTTTAGTTACCTTGTACGCTGCAACATACTCAACCTCTGTGGTAGAGTCTATGATGTACTTCTATTTCATACTCTACTAACTAACTGTTGCTCCTCCTAATATGAACATAAATCCTAATTTTGATTTTTTGGATTCTAAATCTGATATAAAGTCAGAGTCTATATATCTAATCGGCATCAGATCCTATACAGTGTAAACCAACTCATAGTCCTTCATCCGACTAAGGTACTTAAGTATACACTTCATAGCTGTCTAGTGAGCTGGACCCGGATTTGACTAAAATCGACTCATCATGCCTACTACGAAACAGATATCTGGCTTTGTACAATGCATAACATACATTAGGCTACCTACTACGGAAGCATAAGGTACCTTCTGCATTTATGCTCTCTCCTTACATGTCTTATGATTTTGATCCTTAGATGGTTTCATGCCATATCTAAATGGCACAAAACAATTCTTGGAGTTTTATATGTCAAATCTGACCATAACCTTATCAATATACATGGCTTGTAATAACGAGAGAATCTTGTACTGGTGATCTTGTGTTACCTTGATCTCCAAAACATAACTCGCTTTATCAATGTCTTTCATATCGAATTATGTTGAAAATAGACTTTTACCATTGACAATGTTCTCACATCTTTTCCAATGAACAGAATATCGTCTATATAAAGTATCAAATACACTATTGTAATTTTATCACTCCTCTTTTCCACAAAAGGATTATCCTTATTTTGAGTAAATCTATACTGTTGGATCGTCTGATCAAAATGGATATTCCAACTTCTAGATGCTTGCTTTAATCCATAAATAGATTTCTGTAACTTGCAAACTAAATGCTCCTGATCCTCTAACCCAAAACCTAGTTGCTGCATCATATATATATGTCTTCTTTCAAATCCTAGTTGAGGAATGCTATCTTGACAGCCATTTGTCAGATATCTCAATTGTAATGGACTGCAATAGATAGAAGGATTTGAATAGACTTAATCATAGCTACCGGCAAGAAGGTCTCGTCAAAGTCGACTCATTCTCTCTAGATATAACCCTTGGCAACTAATCTGACTTTATAAGTCTCAACGAAATAATTGGATCCTCTTTTTTTTTATACACCCATTTATACCCAATAGATTTAATATTAGATGATAGTATAACAAGAGTCCAGACAGCATTATGGGATATTGATGCAATTTCTGCCTCTATGGCCTTTTGCCAGTTAGAGCTGTTAGAAACTCACACTACCTCATCGTAGCTCAGTGGATCATCCTTCTGACCTTCTGGATCAACCATCATGCAAGGTTTCTCTATAGTATCTGTCAAGAGTTTTGATGTTTCTCCCACTGCAACGAGGTAGTGGTGGTCATACAGGGTGACTAGGTGCTATAGTGTCTGGTGTATTAGTGTCTATAATATTAGCTCCCACTATGCTTCTGGATGTGCGCACTCTACTAGCACCCAGCAGTTCATCCAGAACCATCTTACTAGTGGGTTTATGGTCTATAATATAATTCTACTCTAGAAAGAAGACATTCGTAGAAATGGTTACCTTCTTATCTCCAGGATCATAAAATAATCCATATTTGGTCTCCTTGGAATATCCTATAAACAAATATATTTTGGATTTATACTCCATATTATCCCTCTTGTCCTTCTACACAAATATAGGACATCCCCATATTCTGAAATATTATAGTATAGGCTTTCGCATAGATCACAGCTCTCTAGGGGTTTAAAGCACTGACTTAGATAGAACATGGTTCAGAATATAAGCTTTTGTCTTTAAGGCATATTCCTAAAAGGTTGTTAATAAACTGATATAACTCATCATGCTGAGAACCATGTCTAACAATGTTTGATTCTTTCTCTCAAAAACTATATTATGTTGTGGGGTCCCTAGAGCAGTTAACGGGAATGTAATCCTATGCTCCACCAAATATCCAAGAAACTTGTTACATAGGTACTCGTCATCTCGATCAGATCAAAGGGCTTTTATATATTTGTTTGTCTGCTTTTCTACTTCAACCCTGAATTCTTTGAATATGTTAAACGATTCTGACTTCTGATGCATCAAGTAAATATAATCATATCTTGAGTAATCATTAGTAAAAGTGATGAAGTACTCATGGCCTTCTATCGCCTTGACACTCATGGGTCCACAGACATCTGAATGGACTAATACCAATACCTCAGTAGCTCTTACTTATTTACTGTTAAAGATCCTTTTGGGCATCTTGTCTTCTAGGCAGGATTCACAAGTGAAAAAAATCTCCGAATGATCTGTTTCCAGAAGCCCGACCTTCACTATTCTATATATCATATCCAAGGCAAATTGTCTAAGTCATAAGTACTACAATTGGATTAAATTTTTTAAAGGTTTTTTACGCTTAGATGAATTAATATGAAATATTGAAGTCATTATGTTATCTCGTTCAAAATTAGGATTGATACCTCCTCCGAAGTGCGAACATACGGCTGCCCACCACTTCGATCTTCTTTGAGTCCTCCTCACTTCTCTCATCCACATACCTCTGATCCATTCTCTCCTCTTCTCTCATTTCTCTCCAGTCAGCCTCTTCTCCTTCCTCCTCTCTTTTCCATCCTTTTCTCTTATCCTTTCTCTTCCTTCCCCTCATCCTTATCTCCCTTAGCCCTACCCCCTTGTGCCCTAGCCGTAGGGTACAACAATACCCATGGCCAGCAAAAGCATGGTTGGCTGCTGCACGGTAGCAGCTAGGGCACAAAGGGGCCACGTCAGGGGGCGACAAGGCTAAGAGGGAGGAGACGAGTGGAGGAGACCAGAGAGAATAGAGGAGGAAGGGAAAAGGCTGGAGAGGTTAAGAGGAAATCAATGGTGGATCGATTTGGTTCAGTTTTGATAAATTTGGAGAAGATTCAAGGGGAAATCAAAGAATTTTTGGAGTTTTTTCAAAATGACTTATAATTTTCATGATATTTTGGGATTTTTTTTTATAGATTTTAGGATTTGTCATGTGTTTTGTAGAGTTATTCATGAATTTCAAAATTATTGCAATGTTTGGGTTTATTTGGAGAATGAGTAGCTTGAAAAATATTAAAGTGGATATTAATAAACCTAACCCTAATTCAATCACTAGTCCAAACCCTTAACCTAAACACTAGACCTAACCCTGACTCCTAACCCTAACCTGGCCTACCCCTGACTCCAAACCCTAACTAGAAGCCTTAAACCTAACCCTAACCCTAAATCCTAAACCTTAACCCTAATCTTAAATCTATTGGAATGAAATCAACGAAAAACATCGAGGAATGACATCAATGGGCAACATACGGACTTCATAGCCATCCAAATCATCTAATGCACTTTCCATGAAAAATATGAATCGTATTCAAAGTACATCGGACGATTATGAAGTTAGTATGTCAGATAGAGTATTTGAGAGAAATTGAGAAATAGATAATCAAAGAGAGAATGAGAGGAAGAGAGAGGAAAAGAGAGAGATATGCAGAGAGAGAATAAGAGGATAAGAGACCTACCATGAAATCTTAATATTGTTTAAGACCCTGAAGATTCTAAGGATTGAAGTGGATTGGCATGGCTAATAACAAGCCTTCGGGCCTGGGACCTAACCCCATTAATAGAAATTGGGCGAAAGCTATCACTATTTTTCTAGTTCCAAAAGGTGTCATGCCTTGGGCTCACTTGAACCATTTGGAGTTAGAGTGATGCTTTATACTCTATATGGACCGACCCAAGGCACTTAGATAGCCAGTTTGGTTGGGGTAGAGACTAATATATATGGTTTGAAATTATTGCAGGTGTATATTGTGACGACCAAGATCCAATAGGCCAAGAGCCAACAGCCAAGACTCCTGAGGCTGGGATGCCAAGATAGATAAGGTGAGGTGTACAAGGCCACGAGTTAGCCCCACATCGCCTGGAGAGAAGGAGATCCTGAGCTACTTATATAATTTTCCCTTCCAAACATAGAAGACGCGTTCTAGGTCGTTCAATGGTAATCACGCTAGTGCAAAACCTTGAAGTTGAGGGTTCGATACCTAATAGACCAATAGAGGACAATATCTTGTGTTTGGGGGCTCACCACCTTTCCTTCAAAGACGCGTTTTAAAACCATGCGCCGCTACGGATTTCGTAAGAACTCCGTAGTTAAGCGTGCTCGGGCGAGAGTAGTACCAGGATGGGTGACCACCCTGGAAAGTTCTCATACAGGCACGGGCAAAGCGGATAAAATCCTATGTGTTTGGGGCGGATGTTACAAAATGGTATCAGAGCCGGTTCTCCTCGGGATGGGGGGGGTCTAACCCTACACGAGGACGTGTAGCCCTAAGGGGGGTGGATTGTGATGACCAAGATCCAATAGGCCAAGAGCCAAGACTCCTGAGGCTGGGATACCAAGATGGATGAGGTGATGTGAGGTGAGGTAAGGTGTACAAGGCCACGAGTTAGCCCCACATCTCCTAGAGAGAATGAGATCCTGAGTTACTTATATAATTTTTCCTCCCAAACATAGAAGACGCGCACGTTCTAGGTGGTTCAATGGTAACCACGCTAGTGCAAAACCTTGAGGTTGAGGGTTCGATATCTAATAGACCAATAGAGTATAATATCTTGTGTTTGAGGGCTCACCATCTTGTTAGGATTGATGTGTTCTAAGCTTGTAAAACTTTATGTTTTGGTCTAATAAAGATTGATAGTTATTATTATATGAGATGCATATAGGTGCGTAACACTGTTACGTGTTCTTTTGAGAACAGAGAGCCATGGTTATATGGTAGTCCACTGAGTTGAAGACTGAGTGGATTGGTCCCATATAACCTAAATATGTTCGCAGCTATGATCAGGTTGGTCGCCTCATCATGTTAAGCTGTTGGCAATGACAGTTCATGGGATGTCTTCACCATGGTCATCACCAGGCACAGTGTCTGTGGCTGAACGGAACTAACACGGTGTACAGATCAGTGAGCAGACACTGGTACACTAAGCCGTGTTTCTGCTTAGGGTAAAACGGTCCTAAACCCTGAGGAACCACGTCTGATGGACTAACCAGTTGCGTGGTGCTTTGGCGCACCAATCTGTGAGGGTCCATATGCAGTGATCCAAAACCACGGTGTACTGGGTTACCCGGCTGGCGTTGCATTAGCGTGTCACTCCTGCAGGCCATCCACACCCCTGATGGGAGGTGCGTTCCTTGGTGTGACTTACACTGTACCAAACCCAGGCCTGGTGGTCATCAGTTTGACTGTTGACCGGGTTCGGTTACTCGACGGGGTAATCAGAGGTACGATGTATAGGTCAACCTGGAAGGAACCAAGTCATATGAACATTCGAGTCTGACGGTAGTCTTCACCGCTCGAAGTGTATCATGGCATCAAGTGGAGGGACAGCGGGTTTACCACTACTAAGCGGAGAGCAGGGGTATGATGGAGAACATAGTAAGTCTGGGTGAATTGGAGTGCAGCCTGCGTCGCACTCTGGGTGGCTACGCAGGTTAACTCGAGCTCAGAGGATCGATGGTACACTCGGGTAGTGTGTCGATCGAGCTTGAGTTGGAAGCCATGAACCCCGGTCCCTGATGGTTCCACCTTATCAACATTATGTACGGTTCTTGAACCGTCTCCTCGGAACACCATAAGCAGGAGGAAGATAGAAGTATACGCTCCGTGTGTGCTTAGCACTAGAGCACGGTAGATGCGTAACTACATACGAGTACTAAGGGTTGAGCCCGAGACTAGTGCGGAGTCGTATGTAGTAATCCCTAGCCATAAGTGAACTTCGCTACATAGGTGCGATGCACCAGGGTATGTTGCGAGTTGACTAGTTGACTTTGCTAGAGGCATCTTCCGGTGGCCTCAGTTAATAGTAAGTAACTAGTAGATATCACTTAAGTAATGGCCGCTAGGTATCGCACGCTAGAAATGGTCAAAATGAGGCGTCGGAACGTTTTGGTAAAAACCTCACTCTGCCGGACCTCACTGTTGGCCGACCCTAGTGGTGGGACACCTCACTAGGGCCGGCCCTATGATGTAGGGATAAGAATCCCTCATCTATAGGGCCGGCCATATGGATAGGGATGGGGCGATAAATCGGTTAAGATCGAGCCCTAAAAGGTGGGAAAACGGATAAATACGCGGAGAGATAAAAAGGAGATAATGGAGAGATAATGAGAGGGGGTTATTATCCCCTTGGATCCTTATCCAAGGGGGGGTGGCCGGCCCTATAAAAGCACCTATGGGCGCCGGCCCCATGTGCTACAGAAACCGAACCCCCCTCTCTCTCATCTCTCTAGTTCTCTCCCGATTCATCTCGTGTTTCCCGCTTGCTACTTCGTCTTCCTCGCGTGGAGTTCTGAAGAAGGAGAAGGGTCGTTCATCGGAGGCACTCAGAGATCCGAGAGCGACGTTCCGTGCATCGTGTGAGATCGGGTGAACAAGAAGGCAACACCTCCATTCGTACCGTCGGCATCTTCGTGAACGATCTTCCGTCTCCATCGACAAAGAAGACAATTCTCCGCGGTTAAAAGATCCGTACGAAAGGTATGTGTAATCTAACATGTAGATCTAGCGAGCATTATGATTTGCATGCATGCTAGTTAATCATTGCGCTAGATTGCCGTTAGGGGTTTTCGATTCTCGTGCATACATATGCACACATATGTAGATTAGTTTCTATGAAAAATTAAATCGTGTAACGTGCACCATGAACGGTCTTTAGACCGCCAAATCACTTCCGCTGCGAGTCTCTGACCCGGATTAGAATCCAACACATCTTTCCTTCAAAGACACGTTTTAAAATCGTGCACCGCTACGGATTTCGTAAGAACTCCGTAGTTAAGCGTGCTCGGACGAGAGTAGTACCAGGATAGGTGTCCACTCTGGGAAGTTCTCGTGTGGGCACGGTCAAAGCGGACAAAATCTTGTGTGTTTGGGGCGAATGTTATATATATTTTGCTAGGTAGGCGAATATGTCTTTGATCAATAAGAGTTGTATGCGTAGTTCGAATCAATTGAGCTATGAGTACAAAAAATGAGTCAAAAATTTATGGATTTTGTATTTGAGAGTCTAGCACAGCTTTCTGAAAAAATTATGTGTTCTTGTATACACCGTGGCTAGGGTAACCAGGAAGGTTCGAGAGGAATATGAGGTTGATCCAGCAATAAGTGGCATTGTTATTAACTATACTAGTTGGTTCTTACACGGTGAGGAACTAGATGCAGTCCCTAGTGTAGCTCACGGTGAAAATGCCAACACGGTGGTCGAGGGTGATGATATTAATACAAACGATGGCGATGGCATGAAAGGTATGATACATGTTTGCAAGGTGGAATAGGCACGAAAATGTCGTCAGTTGATCAGCTCAATGTTGAAGTGGACAAGTTCTATAAATTGCTTATGGATGCCGAGCAACCTTTATACTCGGGGTGTAAAAAGTTTTCAAAACTCACTTTCATTGTCAAACTTCTTCATTCGAAATACCTAATAAGTTATTTAATATGTTGCTAGAGTTGTTGAAAAAGGTTTTTCTCGGACTTGAATATAACAAAATATTAGGTTTGACTAGAGTTGTTAAGAAAAAACAATAAAAGATCTCATCCTTGACTATAACAAAATAGATGTATGCATGAACGATTGTATGATGTATAGGAAGGAGCACTAACATGTGTGTTCTTTCCATGTATACGGAGCCTCGAGCTATAAAATAAATGGATACCAAGTTTAGTACCAACCAAAGGAAGAAAAATATATATGCAAATGTTCTTCTAAACTTTCTGCTTAGGAACATACTTCAGAGGTTGTTTATGTCATCAAAGATTATTGAGCATATAAAATGGCACACAAGAAAATGCACAATAACAGGGTTATGAGGCATCCTGCTGACTCTCTGATGTGGAAATAATTTGATAAAATCTATCGTGAATTCAAATATGAAGTTTGCAACGTCAGGTTATAGCTAACTAGCGATGCCTTCAACTCTTTTGAGATTATGAGTGTGTCGTATAGTATTTGATTAGTTGTTCTAGTTTCATACAATCTGTCTCATTGGATGTGCTTGAAGAAGCCGTACACAATACTTACCTAGCTTGTTCATTACCGGACCTAGGTCACATGGTAATGATATTGACGTTTACTTGCAGTCGTCAATTGAGGAGTACGTTGAACAAGTTGAACATGGGGGTTAAGACCGATATGTATAATATCTCGTTGAACTAGAATTTTCAGAAATATACGGCACTTCTATGGACTATCAACGATTTTCTTATCCGGGTGGAGTACTAAAAAAAAATTGATGTGTCCCACACGTAATAAGGAAACACATTCATTACGGTTAAAAAACAAAGGCAAGTTTTATTACATGAGCCTTCAAAGGTTTCTTCTTGATGACCATAGGTGGATGCAGAATAAAGCAGCGTTCAATGACAAGAATGAACTTATGAAGGCTCCAAAGCCTCTTTTTGAGGATAACGTTTTGTATCAATTGGACCATCTTGATGCGATGACACTTAGAAAAGAAGAAATAAGGGAATATATGAATTCTCTACGCGCGAGCATAACTAAAAGAAGAAGAGTTTTTTTTGAACTATCGTACTAGAGCCATCTACTCTTGTGACATAACTTGGATGTCATGCATATCAAGAAAAATGTGTGACAGCTTTATAGGAACATTATTGAATCTCGATGGTAAAAGTCATTTTATTGTTTCATCATTATCGCCATCAATCTGTGACTGGCACAGAGTATTGGTTGCCATCAGATAAACCCCCTAAAGATTGCTCCATCATAGAGCCACTTGTACTATCCCCTTGATTAGAGCCTCCTCGGTGCTGGTTGGTCCTCCCTCATCACCAGCTTTAGGAGTTGACCTAACTAGTTCCTAACCTCCTTCTAGATCTATCTACAGATCTGTATTTCTCATTGGCTTTTCTCTTACTTATGCTTTTAACATAGCTAAACATGCTGGCCGCTCGAATTTCATTTACCTACAAAAACCAAACTTTATTAGATGAACGTGGGAGATCTGTGGGTGCTTTTCAATCATCATTTTTTATTGATTTTGGTAGAAACTTCTTTTGGGAATATTGCTTAGGTTTTTGCCGATTTATCATTGAACCATCAAATCCAACCATTATAACACTTTTAATCCTACTAACTGGGTTGGGACTATTATTTGTTCCTACTATACTATCATATAGGTTGTGGACCACCTAGCCTTACATTGATATGGTAATTTGCATAAAATGACCTACATTAGTTGCATGTTAATATATGTCTAGATGGTACTTCTTAATAATGATTATCAATCGCGTTGTGACCAGATTTTTAGGAATCATTCAAAGAATATTCATCTACTAGCCTATGTGAAGTACTTGGACCTACAATCACAAGTGGTTGGCCTTATCTAGGTCTAGATTTCAAAATTTCTCGGCCAACAATCACAAGTGCTTGCTATCCCCGCCAACTATACTAATTAAAAGAGATATCTCCGAACGGTGGAACCCACCGGGGATAGCAAGCAAAGGCTCACTCGCTAAATTTGGGGAGCGAGTGAGAGGTCGTCTCACCAAATGGCTCCCTACTTTGGCGAATGTAGACGAGTACGGAGATGCGATGCATGCATAGACTGACACTGAGTTGATTGATTTACCTCTATCTCCCTTTTTATCAGAAGAAACTTGTAACCATGAACACCAATTATAACTTTAGACAAGCACACCCTAGCTAGGAGAGAAGAAAAAGTTGTGGCTTTGGGGGCATCAACATATGGTCCTTTGCCCTTTCCCAAATGGAGCCGAATCCCCGGGCATGACCCCTTTGCATCTCATTGGCTGCATACATGGTTGTGGAGAGAGAGAGAGAGAGAGAGAGAGAGAGAGAGAGAGAGAGATGGGTATTATTTGTGATCTACAAAGACCTCAACCACATGAATGGACCATGAAATGAAAGCACTTAATTGAACCCTGGCCAATTTCTCCACCGTCGCTCTCACGGTCCGGAGATGGCACATGGGGATGGGTTGTTCCTTTTGGAGCCATTGATAGCTACGGAATGTTGGGGGCAATTATTTGGAGATCAAAGGGGAGTGACTGCTAATGTGCAGCCATGAAAGCAAACCCTAGAGCAGTACCCCTCCCCTTCCCTTTCCTTTCCCCACCCAATGATGCACTCACAAAGTGGAGACTATAGCCTGGGGAATCGCATGTGCACGCGCGACAGGGGGCGGTGAGAGAGAGAGAGAGAGAGAGAGAGAGAGAGAGAGAGGGGGGGAGAGGGGAGATGAGACGAGGGGGAGACGGATGGGGACATAAATGGTAATAAGGGTGATGAGATGCAGTACATAGCAGCAGCATGGGGGCATGTAAATATGGCAACAGAGATGGGGTTGTGAGGTTTTCAAGGACTGTTGTCAGTTGAGAGCCTTGCCGCTGTTGGTGGAGAGGATGAGCGTGCCACCATCTGATTGGGCGGGCTCCCACTCTGAATCTAGAGAGAGAGAGGGAGAGAGGGGGGCAGCTCGTGAATGGGGGTTCTTCTTGTACGGACCAGCACACCACTCTTGACTAGGGGTAGCTAGGAGATGGAAGAGGGTGCGGGCGGCAAACAAAGACACGAGCTCCTTTAAATCCCAAAAGCCCATCCGTCCCTTTCCTGCTTCAACGAGAGTCTAGAGAGAGAGAGAGTGGCGGTCAAAGGTGGAGGGAAGAGGGTTGCAGGCTACACAGGCTGTGCTAAATAATTGTCCCTCGCGCTTTAAGGGTTGCGACACGCGTAGCCCGTGGGATGAGTTTCAGGCACACATGTGAATTATACAGAGAGAGAGAGAGAAAGATCGAGATAGAGAGAGATTGTGTGTAGAAAAAGACATGGTGGATTGAAAGTGGCGAAGAGACGAGGTGAGAGGAAAGCTAAAACCCTAAAACCCTCAACGTCAGGCTCTGGGTTTATCAGTCTCTATCCATCTCTCACCTAAGCACAACATTGGACGGATCAATGGAATATCCAAAACCTAAGTGGTCTATCGAGAAGCTGTGCTGAGTAACGGGCTGAAAAGCTTGAGGGGGGGGGGGGGGGGGGTTTCACTGTCAACCTGCTAACTGCTCCCACGTGATGCCGCATCTCTCTCTCTCTCTCTAAAAGCTATGAACAGGGAGGTCGCATGTCCCAATAAATACCAGCATTAAGCCTCCATTTCCCCCTATCCTCTCCCCTCCTTCGATCTTCACTCTCCTCCCTCTATTGTTCTATCACTCTCCATAGAATTTTCAAAATTATAAATCTATAGGATAGTTCCTCTACTTGAACAACACCTGTGGTGTCCTTCGCTGAGCTCTTTCGAGGAAGTAAAGGTGCACACCCTCCAACCTTGTATGGATGGTGCATGATGCTACACGTCCCCCTAGATCCCCTCCACCACCTCCTTTATTGATCCTACACTGACCCTTCAAGCCCTACCACCCCCCAAGATGTTCCACTATCCAGACCCTCAATGTTTCTCGGACAAGTCCTTGTCTGAGATTAATCTTGAGCTGAGCTCCCCTCTTCCTCCTTCCAAGCTGGACCCTCCCTCCACTTTCCTCCCCTTCTTCCCGCCCGCATTCCACGACGACGGCTTCCACGACTTCCTCGCATCCCATCTGACCTTGCCGGCCCTCGACATGCCTCCCCCGTCTCCCTCCCCTGCCAAGCAATTGCCCGCTGCACCACCACCACCACCACCACCGAGGAGGAGCTCCGGTCGCAAGCGAGCGCTGAGAAAGGACCGCCATAGTAAGATATTCACGGCCCAAGGGGCGAGAGACCGTCGGATGCGGCTCTCCCTCGAGGTCGCCCGCAAGTTCTTCGACCTCCAGGACATGCTCGGCTTCGACAAGGCCAGCCAGACCGTCCAGTGGCTCCTCACCAAGTCCAACTCAGCTATTGCAGGTCTCAGCGGCGCTTCCCGACCCAGAGAGCGGGGCTTCAGCGAGGCATACAGTTCGGAGTGCGAAGACATCTCTACGGTCTCCGACTACAAAGGGACGCCGCCGTCGATGGCAGTGAGTAAATTGAATATTCGAAAGGCGAAAAGGATGATCCATCGGGTGTCGGTGAAGACTACCCCCCACCCGGCGGCCGCGAGAGAGTCGAGGGCGAAGGCGAGGGCTAGGGCAAGGGAGAGAACAAGAGAGAAGAAAAGGATTCCGTGTGGATGGGTCGAGGTTAATGACCAACCGAACCAGGCCCCGTCCACCTCAATCCCCTTCCAAACCATCGACGATCAATCACTGGAATTGGTGGCTGAAGTGGAGGAGCAATGCCCTCCCTCGCCCGAGCAGTGCAAGAATCCTCTCTACGAAGGAGTGTACGAGTTCCCGATGAGAGGTGGGGTGGGCCTAGATCAAATTCTCGAGTACAACCACAACTCCATCAGCAACTATGATGTGATTAGCTTGTTACAAGAACAATGCGAGATGAACTTGGTACGTAGCATCGAGGAAAGAGGCCTGGCTGATGTGCAGTTTCATGCAAGGCCATGGGAGGTTTTCAGCATCAATCCAATTCTCTGATCATGTATCCTTTTTATCTGCTTGTCAATCAGTCCCTTTTCTTTTCTCCACCCCCAGCACCCCCCGGCCTGCCGAGTTCATGTACTATGGTTGATTCACTTGTGTAAATCTAGATCTCTCTCTCTCTCGCTCTCAATTTTGTAGGCAATTTTTATCGATCGATAGGATTGGGGAGGAAAATCCAATCTACAAATCGAAAACAGATCGATTCGAGGCTCGGATACTAAGACCTCAAAATTAGTAAGAGGGTGTACAAAGGTTAAAGAGAGGAAAGATGGTAGAACACAAGTTAGGGGAAGGAAGGAACATGAGCAAGAACAAGGGATATTACTAGATAAAACAAAAGCAAACCCAAAATATTTCTGCATAATTACAATTACAGCCTAATCCAGCTGCATATCCAAAAGAAGTACTAAATTTGCTTACATAGTTTGATCTAATTACATATTGACATGCTTTCAAATTACTGACTGGTATCGGTTGCGATGAAACAACCGTTCACTTAAAGTCCGTCGGGAAACATATATGCCAACGGGATTTGGTAATTTCCATCGGCAAAAAATCTTATTCTTGTAGTGATGTCATGCAAATGGGTCAAGACAACTGATGAGAAACAATATGATCATTGATTTTGGTGATGGGCACTTCATTAGTATGAAATCATAATAACGTCGGACGTGAACATTGTCAAATGAATCAATTATATCATAGATGCCCAAATATGCGTGGATGTCGAATATCAGATCCAACCCTACTTCCACATATGAAATGAAAATCACATGATCTTTCCATTGGTTACAATTTTTCCTTGTTTGCAATGCCATCGAAGAATTGCAAATATGTGCTGAAAATTATGATGAAATAAATTTTCAGAATTGTAGCTTTTTTCAACAATTATATGCTGAAATTCTACATTCTTCAATTCAACATATACCGAATAATTTTGCATATATAGACATTGTAACTCAAAGTAGAATACATGCATATGTAGTCCATGAAGAAAAGAGACAATGTACAGACTAGCTGCTAATTGTTCTTCCTATCATGTCCTACTGCCACTTTCTTTTCTATTTTCCAAGAAAATCCTCAATATTCAGAGATGAGCAATATCCTTGTTTCCCACTTCCATCATCATTATTATTACAATTCACAGAAACTCAACTTCTATTTTTCCACCTCAAATTTATGTGTTGATTAATTATACTATGAAGCCTACTTTGCCCGCGTGCATATCATGATCAATAAGAGTCGGCGTGCATTGGTGGGTGGGTAGTGGGGTTGTGAAGGATGGGAGCTCAGAATTTTCCTCCTATCAATGCCTTTTAATCACTTTCAGAAGTTGATGGCTAAGGTTTTATGATATGACACCGGGCATCGTTGAATTTGAAAGAGAACAGTCCAAAAGATGATTGAGAAATCCAGTAAAGCGATGCTAATGGAGTTCTAAATGGTTAGACCATATGATCAAATAGGTAGTTCCACATCAATGAATACACCATCGGAAGTGTTGTCAATTCAATTGCAAAGATTCTCGTATGGAAACAGATTGTAAATGTAACAAGAGTTTGCTTTAGTAGTATACAAATGGATTTTTTTGTTCATAGTAGATCAAAGTAGTGTATTCTTAATGTATATTTTTCTGACATTTGGTAATGATATGATGCTTTTAATTGAAAATATTTAATACTCTTCGATCTTGCTTGTCTACAATTACTCTTCAATAATTCATCAGGATCCCTTATAACGCCTCGTATTTTTCATCAGCTTAAATAAATAAGCTAATAAAGAAATACGGAGAGTTAGGGTTTTTTTTTAATGGATAATTAGAGTTAAAGTAGAAAGATAACTAAATTAATCAAGTCCATTAATACAAATTTTATATATTTTTGAAGATCAGCCACACAACAGTTTTTAGGAAAAAGACAGAAATACCTCATGGGTTAAGATTGCTAATTTCGATTAATCGCAATCGAAACCACCCGAATCTCTAGAACTTTATGGATCTCTCTCAAGAGTGCACACTTCTAATAAAGCCTTGACAATCGGTAGCCTGATAAAACAAAAACAAAGTCTCAAATAAAAACAAGCTTAAGGGGTAAAAACAAAAAGTAGCTAGTTATAAAACATTAGAATAAATTCTCGAAATTACGGGTTGTTACATCCCTAGAGGTTCATGACTACAGAATGGAGGTGTCGGAAGCAACCCAAGTGACTAGCATTTCAAGCAAAATTTATTGTAATGCAGAAGATAAATATAAACAACTAAGAAGGGGCCAACAATATCATCACTCTTGTAGAGGGGGGTGGAAAGAAAAAAAAAATAAAGAGGATATCATTGCTTTTCCAAAACTCAATGTTTATGCATTAAATGAAGGATTCCAAATTAATCATATCATCAGATCAGTACTTATATACTTGCAGAAGGCTTAAAAAACATACATTATTCATTTAGAAAGAATAATAATATAAATATGTCTATTCTTTCATGGACACATACAAATGTCACACGAAATAATGAATTCTAATCAATGGTGAAAGGAGTAAATATGTAAGTCGAATATTGGCTAATTTGAATGATTATTGCATTTCTAGGGCAGTCTTGGGGATGGAGAATCACTAAATTTCAGGGAAAGATTTTGTGGATGTTGTATTGGAATTCAAATTCTATCAAAAGTTTGATAACTCATGTAGAAAATCCAAATCAGTTAACTTGGATTATAATATGGTGAAGTTCGATACAGAATTGTGGCAAATTTATAAAGAACTCAAATACAGCTTTTTCTAATATGCCCTAAATAAAATATTTCTCTAAAATAAGAAAATATTGATTAAGCTATTTTATGTAATTTTAGATATGAACATTCAAATTTTTTTCTCATTTCAAAAATATGGTTTAAGGCCTAAGGCTTTCCATCAAGGGATAAAATTTTCAAAGTTGCATCCTAGGAAAATGCATCAAAGGGTTTTTTTAGATAAATCAAGGGGAAACAAGATAAAGAGAAAGAGCCAAAAAAATCAAAGTACTGAATGTTCATGAAAGAATGTGAAAAGGAAAGCAACTCCAACAAAGTAAGGGCAAAGAATCTTCACATTCTTAATTAATTATAAAAATAAAAAACAAAACTACCTACAAAGCATGATGTCATGTAAATCCACAACCATTCTAGAATAACCGATGCAATGCGTATACTCAAGTGCCTCCACCTAATTAAGAAGTAGAAAACTTGTTTCATTTTTGTTGGATGTAGTGAACAAGCTAGGTTCAAAATTTTGATTTCGGCCAATATTTTCATACTACGGAATATGGAAATATTGCGTGAAAATATTTCAACAGTGTAGAAATGTTGCAGTTTTATAGAAATGATAGAAATATCATTAAGATGATTGATTCTTTTAACGAAACTCTTAACAATCATAAATCAAGTATAGATACATATTGTGAAATACTTAAATCATATTTCTACACAATCAAAGGTTTAGGAGGTCTATGTAGTATGCATTTATATGTATATTGTATAGCTATATAATGTCTAAAACCTGCAACAAACCCAAAGTTCGAGTGATTTCATCAATATTAAGACATGGTTTTTTTTCAAGAACCTCATATTAATTAAACAATTATAAATGGATTAATTGAAAGGAATCTAAGATTTACCATATTCGAAACTTTCAGATTAGTACGCTTCAATTTGATTGAACAAACATTTGAGTGTATTTTTTGTTGAATTGATCTTCCTAAGTTAGTGTTGGATGGTATATGGCACACCCCAAGACAAATTTTTTAAAAAAATCTCACTGGAGAAGTCAAACGATCTGCTTTGAGGGTTTAAAGTTTATGATTTTGGTTTTAAAGGTTTAGCAGTTGAGGTTTAAAATTTTGGAGAATTTTAAAATTTTTGATAAATATTGGAATATTTCTGTTACCCACATTATGTTTCGAGGGTTGCAAAAATGGAAATATTTCAAAAAATTTCAGGAGATTTTGAACTATAAGATAAAGAGGATTTCCACCTTCTTTAATCAAAGATAATTGTCTTCTAGTTCTCAATAGTTGTTCTCTTCAATGGTACTAGGAAGATGATGAATCAAAAAAATTTAAGTTGATGAAGATGAAATGAAAAATAGCAATCAATTCAGGGCAATCATTTTCTAACAAGTCTTGGAAATCTTAATATGATTTTATCAAATTAAGATACTCCGTTATAGTATGTATTTATAAGGTTCACTCCATGATGAGAAGTACACCAAAAAATAGATCAAATCCGTCAATGGAACTTTATGTCCCGATCTTTATAGCAACCATACAAAACAAGTGGCACTCCAAGAGGAGTACACTAGAAAATAACAAAAAAATTAAACATAAGTGATTTAGATGGTTCATCCAAAACTGGGTTACGCCCAGCGGTGAATAGCAGGATCTTCAACTACTAAGCAAAAGATCGATAGAACAAGGAATCGGTCATTTAAACATGTACTAACACCTAATCATTTAACCCTTATCCAAGCTTTTCATAAAGCTTTGGCACCTAAGAGAACCTCCCGCAAGAATATGTGAGAAAAAGACAATTATGAGCTAGAGGCCCACAACAAGAAAAGGCCAAGAGATCACCACAAGAGAAGACCTGGGATCTAGTGAGAAACCTAATAAGAATCTCTCTCTCTCTCTCTCTCTCTCTTTCTCTCTCTCTCTCTCTCTCTCTCTCTCTCTCTCTCTCTCTCTCTCTCTCTCTCTCTCTCTCTCTCTCTCTCTCTCTCTTTCTCTGTCTTTGCATTTTGGCTTCCTCTTGTGTGAAATCGCTATAGTTCATAAAGAGTTGGGATACGACCGACCTTCTCCAAGTCAAACACTGATCAGTAGGCTGATGGCAATGGGACTCTGGGTCTTACATGTTGATGGCTAGCTTTTTTAAGCCACCAACCCAACAAATATATATACGATCATCTTCATGTTGCATTTCATGTTTAAAAAGTATGATAATGTATATTGTAGGGGTTGTACATATGAGTTAGGTGTACAAGACTCATTCCCTACACATGTATATATATTCGTGGCTATTTGCCCTAATAAGAAATGTTTGTCATTCTCTTAAACCCTAGCCGTCTCCCTTTCTCTCTCCTAGGGTTGTGGTAACATGGTATCAAAGCGACCTTGCCTACGCCCGCAACGAGCCCGTCGCCTTGCGCTCGGCACTCACGCGCCCGATCGGTCCTCCGTCAGTCTTATTCGGCCCCTCCAGCAACCCGCCAGCCCTTCGTCGGACCTTTTATAGCCCGCCACTGGCCCTTCTGTAGCTCACCAACTATTCGTCGGCCCTCCTGCGGCCTGTCGGTCTTCTATCGACCCCTCCTGCAGCCCTCTACTGATCTCCTGCAATCTGTTGACTTTTTATGGAGTCCTGTTGGTCTTTTCGTCGGCCCTCCCTTACCTGCCGACTCCTTGCTACACGCGCCACGTAGCGCATCTTTCTGCCGACCGAGTCTCTGTGTCTTCTACAGCTCTCGATGACTTCTTCAGATCAATTATTGATGGAGACTCCTATGCAGATGACCCCTGTATAGTTCTTGACGACACCACTCGAGCAGACGAGTGACTTTCTTTCTGTCTCAACTGACTTTCCCTTATTCACGATTGTTGGCTGGACTACGTGGTCTGCCATCGTCCGGAGTGTCCTGGACGGTCGAGTTCTGTATGGTCATATTGATGGTTCTATGCCTACTCCTGCTGATACCTCTGGAGCAGGGTCCTCTGACACCTGGAACCTACGTAATCGTCATATCCAGGCATTTCTAGTTGCCTAGGTTGACCGCTCGCTTGGAACTGACCTGGTCACCTTTACTACTGCGGGAGAGCTCTGGGCTTATCTCGTAGAGCACTTTGTGGAGTAGAGCGGGACCCAAGAGTATCAGCTTCTCTCTCAGGCTCAGTCTGCTCAACAGGGGGAGCAGACGATTCAACAGTTTTACAACCTTATGTGTGGCTACTAGCATGAGCTCCAGGCTTTGGAGCCTCCTATGCTGGAGGTATCCAGAGTCAGTGCCTCATGGTGCGAGCTGTAGTTTTTTCAGAAACGACGATAGCTCTACCAGTTTTTGATGGCTCTTAAACCTGAGTTCTCTCCCCCTGCGGGACAGCTGATCCATAGGGATCCCTTTTCTTGCCTTGATACTGTTGTAGCTGAGCTTATTACCGAGGAGACCTGTCTTCGAACTGTTGTAACTCGTTGGACCTTAGTACTTCAGTTTTGAGGGTGTTCTTGCAGCTGCTCCACCTCAGCGACCTACTTCCACTGCTTCACTCTCTCGTGGTCCCTCCCATTCCTCTGTCACGTCCGGTGGCCTATCTGACACTTGGAGGTACACTCACTATGGCAAGCCGAGGCACACGATCGACTCCTGTTGGCATTTTCATTCAGAGAAGCATGCCGGGCCACCTAACCGTGGTCGACCCACTGTTGCAGTTGTTGGCTACTGATGCTGCTACGATGGGTCGCCTTCAGCGTCTCGAGATGCATCTTGAGTAGCTCTTTCTACAGCCTGTCGGTGGCTCCTCTGGCTCCTCCAGACCCTTAGCCTTCTCTGCCACCTCGGGTACCTCTGCACCTTGGATTATAAACTCTAGGGCCTCTCACCACATGACTCTGGACCACTCCATCCTTACTGCATGCTCACCTGCCTCCTACCTTCCTCCGATCCATACTGCAGATGGCTCCCTTTTAGCCATCTCGTAGACTGGGTCCATCACGTACTACCGTCTCAGACCCTACTGGTATTCTCTCTACTTTTTGTCTTGCACGCACCTCAGCTTTGCATGAATCTAATTTCTAATAGCAGCCTGTGTGATTCTGGCCTGACAGTCGCTTTCTTTTTTTCTCTTTTTGTGTTGTGCAGAATCCACTCTCGGGATAGAGGATTGGTGCTGCTCGTAGGGCTGGCAGACTGTACCACCTGGAGTATCTTCATCTACATACAGTCTCTCCTTCGGTCTTTTGTGGTGCTGTCTCTTCTGATGCCCAATGTGACATAGGAGATTAGGTTATGTGTCTGAATCTCAGCTTAAAAGTCTTTTCTAGTCTGGAGCTTTAGGCCGAGGTTTCTTTTCTACTATTTCATTTTGCAGGGGATGTCATTGGCTAAGCATTTTGCTAGCCCATTTTCTTCTAGTTTGTCGAGATCATGTAGTCGTTTTGATCAAGTGCACTCCGATATTTGGGGTCCCACTACACCAATATTGTTGAAACAAGATGGACAATGATCGTCATTTTTCAGTATGACATTTTTTAATCTGTTGTTTTTCAATGGCCGTCATTTTTTACCACTAAAAAATATAAATTGATCATCGTTTATTGAAAGACAAACTTTGCCCGTCATTTATTTATGTAGTTTATTCCTCAAATTGGTGTACCCTTATCTTCTATGAATGATTATATTTATTATATTAGTTTTATTAATGACTATTCTCGTTTCATATGAGTTTATCTTCTTCGTCAGTAATCTGACCTTCCTGAGGTCTATCAGAGCTTCACAGCCATGGTTCATACTCAGTTTCATACTCGTATCAAGACCTTCCGGTCTGATTGCGCTCGTGAGTACCTCTCAACTACTATGCGCTCTATCATTCAGTCCCATTGGACTCTCTTCTAATAATCTTGTCCCCACATTCATGAGCAGAACGGGGTTGCGGAGCAAAAATATCGTCACATCCTTGAGACAGCTTATGCCCAGTTTCTCTCCTCGTTCGTTCCTCGTACCTTTTGGGTAGAGGCCATTTTGACCTCTGTTAACCTTATTAACATCACCCCTTCCTCAGTCCTCTCAAATGTTTTTCCTCATGAGCACCTCTATGGCACCCCTCCCGATTACAGCATGCTGTGTACTTTTGGGTGCACGTGCTTTGTCCTTCTTTATTCTCACGAGTGTAACAAGTTTATTGGCTAGGTCCACTAAGTGTGTGCTATTGGGGCTCAGTTCTGAGCACAAAAGATATCGTTGCTATGACCCTTTGGCTTGTCGTCTTCGTATCTCTCGATATATTTCCTTTGTCGAGGATGTTCCCTATTACTCTGTTGCATATCAAGATCTCACCTTTCTTGAGATTCCTACCATTCTTTCCTTCGTGTCTCCTCAGGCTCCTTCTACGACACCTTCTCTTCCTGCTACTGCTCTTTCTCTTGCTCCTACTCTTAAGCCCTTACCTCCTATTATAGTAGTAGCCCCTCCCTCTTCTTCTCCTTCCGTCTCAGATGATATTTCTCTTAAGTCTCCTTCATTTCCCTTGGGTCCATCATTCCCTTCACCTATATATTTTACCTTTCTTCAGGTGTATTCTCATCAACGTCAGTCTGCCCCTTTGTCTGTTCCACCTTCGTCTGACAGTAACTCCTCTCGTACGCCATCTACCTCGAGCAACCTTCCTCTACCGGATGTGGATCCCAGCACTTCTCGCTATCCCCAATGCGAGCACCGCCACCCCGACCACTTTAGCTACTCTCCTGACCGTTTTGGCTTTTCTATAGTCACTTCCTACTCACCTTCATTCACTGCTTACCTTACCTCCCTTCACACTTACAGAGAACCTAGGTCCTATAGAGAGGCACTGTAGTAGCTTTTGTGGCGGTAGGCTATAGCTGAGGAGTTCGAGGCCTTTAAATTTGAGCAGACTCAGACGTGGGAGGTTGTCCCTCTGCCTACTGGTGTTAACCCCATTAGCTGCAAGTGGGTCTTCAAGATCTTGATGGCTCTATTGATTAGTACAAGGCCCGTCTCATTGCCAGGGACTTTACTCAAAAGTACGGGATTGATTATAACGAGACTTTTCCTTCGGTGGCTCAAATGGCCACCATTCGAACCCTTCTTGCTATTGTTGCTGCTCGAGGTTGGCCCCTGCTTTAGATAGATATGAAGAATGCGTTCCTTCATGGTAATCTCTCCGAGGTTGTTTATATGTAGCCTCCTCATAGTCTCAGCACGCTCTCACAGCACGTTTGTCATCTCCGTCGGGCTATTTATGGACTTAAACAGGCTCCTCATGCCTGGTTTGAACGTTTTTGTCGTGCAGTTACAAAGATTGACTTTGTGGAGAACTTCCAGGATCACTTCATGTTTGTGCGGACTTCCCCCCAAGGCAGGGCCATCATCTTTCTCTATGTTGATGATATGATCCTTACTGGTGACTACTCTGGTGCCATAACCTCTTTTCAGCAGCATCTTCAAAGTCAGTTTCAGATGAAAGACCGTGGTCCTCTGCTATACTTTCTTGACCTGAAGGTTACTAGGGGTACTCGAGGGATTCTGCTTTCTCAGCAGAAGTACACGGCTGTTTTCCTGGATTGTACTTCTTTTTTTGATTGTCGGATAGTTGACACTCCTCTTAAGCTTCATGTAAAGCTTTGTCCTGCTGATAGTGAGCCCTTATCAGATCCTACCAGGTACCGGGAGTTAGTTGGTTAGCTTGTCTATCATTGCATCACTAAGCCGAATATTACACATATAGTCGGTATTCTTAGCTAGCTCGTGGATGCACCTCACTCGGCTCATTATGCTGCCCTTCTTTGGGTCCTTCGGTATCTATGAGGTACTATTACCACGTCATTTATTTTCTCTTCGACCTCCTCTCTGGTTCTTCGAGCATATTCCGATATTGACTGGGCCAGTGACCCGACTACTCGTCGTTCTACTACTGGATATTGCCTATTTTTGGGTGACTCTCTGATCTCCTGGAAGAGCAAGAAGAAATCGGTTGTCTCTCTCTCTAGCACTGAGGCCAAGTTTCGTGCAATGGCTACTATTAATAAAGAGGCTGTTCATCTACGGCGTTTTCTTCGTGACCTTGGTGTCGCTACTTCTGGCTTTACAGTTCTTCAATGTGACAACAAGAGTGTTATTCAGATTGTCAGTAATCCAATTTTTCATGAGCGGACATAGCACATCGAGCTCGATTGTTACTTCTCCAGAGAGCAGTAAGTGGCTGGCACTATCTTTTTGCCCTATGTGTCTTCGATCCGCAGTGTAGATTTCTGATTTTTTCACAAAGTCACATCCTTCTCCTCGTTTTTGGTTTCTTCTTAGCAAACTCTCAGTGTTTAATCCACCGTGAGTTTGAAGGGGGGTGTTAATGTATATTGTAGGTTATACATATGAGTTAGGTGTACAGGACTCATTCCCTACACATGTATATGCCTAAATATTCGTGGTTATTTGCCCTTATAAGAATCGTTCGTCATTCTCCCAAACTCTAGCAGTCTCTCTCTTTCTCTCTCTCCTAGAGTTGTGGTAACAAAGTATATCAGTATAAATTTAAAAGTTATTAAAACAAAAAGTAAGTATTGAAAGCGATCATGGGTGAATAAATTGCAAAAGCAAGAAATAAGAAAAATTGTCAAACACTTAAGAGACAAGAGCCTTAATGCCCTTGTTTAAAGTCAAAACCAACCATATCTGGCACTTCATTCTAGCACTGTACTACTTCTCAGTATAGAATGCAACTGGCCTTTATTTTGTGAAAGCACTACTTCAATACCAACTTTAAAGCAACTAGGGCATATGACCTAGACCTCTCTTGAACTATACATTTCATTTCATAGTGCTCCTTAAACTTTTTTTTAAACAATTTGAACCATGAACTATGCGTCGTCTGCAATTACCACCCTCCATCAACTTTTTTTCTCAAAAATATCCTTATCAGTTTCCAATAAGACTCACGATTGTTTTAAAATATTAAACTTATGCTTACTAGGACAAGCATAAGTTTAATATTTTAAAACAATCTTGAGTCTTATTGAAAATTAATAAGGGTCTTTTTGGAATAAAAGTTAGTGGAGGGGGACTAATTAAATGCAAACAGAGCATAGTTCAGGGTTCAAAATGTTCAAAAACTTAGTTCAAGGACCAATATGAAATGAAGTGTATAGTTCAGGAGAGGTTTTTGTAATTTGCCCTAAAGAGTATCACAATCCACTTGAAATTTTTCATCAAATTTCGATACAGCTAGAACATGTGCAGATGCAACCCTTCTTTTATTAAGGAAAAACTTTATTTGGCTTCCTCTGTCCCCTGAAATTTTTCTTTCTTCATTTAATAGCATAACAATTATTAATTACTCAAATTCCTTGCGAACAGGTAGTAGAAATACCCTAAGCAATATATGCAGTGTACCTCGACAACACTCCTTGGAGTAGACTAAACCCTAATAGCTTTCACATTTTCCTCATCAACCAAAATACCAATACCAATTACCATATTTATGCAAGAACATAAAGCTACGGGTCATAGAGCTACAACTTTTGGGAATGACATTCAATATGATATTATTAATGATATCTGGAATTTCGTTGGACATGCCAACTTCCACTCATGTCCTACCAAGTAGCATGTGGCATGCATGCATATCCACCAAATCAGATAGGACTTCATCCTTGTAAAAAAATTCAAAAGAGAAGGAACTGTACATCTATCAATTACCTAAAATTTGCCAATTTTCTTGATCCAACCAATATTGTAGGGAGAGAGTTGTTTCTCTATCTTCAATCATAACTTGTCAATCGTACCTCACTGTTTCCTCCATCGATGATCAATACATACTCTTTGGTTGATACACCTTGTTATAAAAATAATGTCCATAAGGATCGAGTTCTAGCCATGCTCGTACATCAATCTATCACAAGTATAGAATTCTTGGTGCCATGCATCATCATCATAAATTAATTATTTATCTCCTTCGTCTTCAAAAGTTGTATCATCAATTCACTATCAATTTCCACTTCAACCACACTTAAGAGATTATCCATCTGACAGTTTGGCACTGATTAGAACGGTGTCCTGGTTAATTACACCGGTAGCACTTGCCAACTTGTGGTGGAGCATATGCATTTGTAGATGCATCTCATACATTGTCTGGTCCTACAATTGGCCAAACTTGATTGGTACACTTCGGTTTCGTGTCTGGTTTTGGTCCAGGAAAAAACCTAAATTTCATTCAAAATATAGAAATTTTGGTTGAAATGGTAGAAAAAATTTAAAATAGTCAAAAAGGACCTTTTTTGAGGGATTTTTTTTTTAAAAATTTAAAATTTAATTCTTTTGTATTTGTGCAAACATATCCGACAAGATCCAACGAAATCCTGCGAATTCGGAGCGAGATCCGAGAAATCCGGAGGCAATGTTTTAAAAGGTGCTAGACGTACTTGAGGCATTTTAGATTCATGAGGCAAGGCGTACCAAGGCGTAAGCCTCGGATTTTTCTGCAAAATCATTTTAAAACATATGTAACAAACGTCATTCTAAACCACATAAGCAAAATAAGCGAATAAAACTCAAAAAACATATACAAACATATGATCATTCGTTGAAATATATATCCAGAATAAGCCGAATTCTCATAAACATAAATAAATAAGTTTCACTCCACAAAACCATAAAAACAATTCTACATAGAAGTGTTATATAAGTTTCATTTGAAAACATATAGAAGAATCTTCCTTTCTTTAGCCTTCATCTCAAACCATATCATCTTCACTAGAAAGATTATCCATGGAACCATCCATGTGGTTGCTATTGTTGTCACCCTCTTTATTTGTTTCCTCATCAACTTTTATCTCCTCCACGCTCATCATTGGATGCTTCCTCCTTTCCATTGCCTAATAAGTAAGAAGAAATAACTTACAATAACAATAGGTTGATAAACTCCATTGAGTAATCAAACATGTACATCTTTCTTTAAATATGATTTTTAACTAAAGTTGTTGCATTTGTTTTCCTTCTCCTTACATGCCTTGGGAGTCATCTCCTTTGTCTTTCAAATCCTCAAGGGCAATTGTAGCATCAAGTTCTTCATTGACACTTGAACTTTCAGGCCCAACTGGTAGCCACTCGTCATCTGGCCATATAATCTAAGCAAATTGGATTTTCTAACCTTTTTACATGCTTATATATAAAACCATACTCAGCTACACAACCCATAGGCCATAAACTTAAAGGATCCAATTAGCAAACCCAATGTTTACGTGCTTTAGCGAGGCTAATTATGCCTCACACCTCGCAACTTAGGGGTACACCTGCAAACTGAGGTGTAAGGCTCATATTTTGTATACGAGTGTAAGCCTCGAGACAATTTTTAAGTGCCTCGACCGCCTCGAGATGGGATATTTAAATCATGTTCAGGGGCGAGATCTGGTGAAATCCGACAAGATCCAAAGAACTCGAGGACGAGATCCGGTGAGATTCAGCAAATTCAACGAATCCACAAAACGACAAAAATTCGACGAGGTGGACAACTAAACCAGGGGAACATCATGTGGTTTCGGTGGACCTCCACTATTTCGGTTAAAATTTTGACAAAATGACTGAATTTCTTCCAAAATCCCAAAACTTCGCCGAAATCGGAATGGGTCCAAGTTTCGAACCCCCTTTCACCAATAACCGAAATCAAAAATTTTCAATGAAATTATGATATTGCAACAAAAATTTCAAACCATGATTTACACTTGAGTCCTTGTTGTTGATAGTCGATGGAGTACGGTTCCAAACAAGGGCTTCCTTGGCTATATGCAGTACCCTATAATGGTGTCAAAGTACTCGATCGTTTGAAATACTTAACTCCTCATACCCGGCATGTCCAATGAAAATTCCACCATCGCTAACTAAATTGCATCACTAAATGCATAGCTGAATCCTATTCAAATAGGGTAGGGTTTCTATTTGCACAAGTAGATACAGAAGGTTTCATTTGTCTATACTATTTTTAGGTGTACAATTGGATGAACATGAGCTTATATGTGCAACAAACTAGAATTTTGGAAATCATCCTTACCCCTACGCATGTCTAATTCCTCGCCGTCATTTACTGTCGTGGCCATCACTAATGCACCACTTCCACCGCCACCATTGCCATCGCCACCTCCGACATGTAGCATGATTGCCTTAATGCACTACCACCACCATGCATTACTTCCACTGCTAGTTTGACACGATGCACAACCACCATCGCTGTCACAACACCATGCACGATTGCCTTTGAAACCGTTGCCGCCACCATGCACCCATCTCCACTACCATTGCCACCACTACCATACACCACCGCCACCACAACCTTGCACCACCACTGCCATCGTCGTCTTCGCCACCATACAATGCACTACTACCATAATGCACTACATCCCTACCACTATAATGCACCACCACTATCGTAGCCCCATCATGCACCACGTACCTTTTCCATGCGTACAATGCTTCTACAAATGAAAGCACATGTTCGAAAAATAAAACGAACGAATACATAAACACAAGTACAAATATGTACAAATGCTAGATAACCAAACAAGTGCAACTGAGAACATGTGTTTCCTTACATATGCATAATGCATATGCAAAGTGTTTACAAAACATCCAAACATTGCAGAGGTATAGATAGGTTACACACTCGGCCTTGGATTGCGATAGATAGTCCCCCTGCGAACATCGCAATCTTTTGGGACTTAGTTTCCACCAAATAATTTGTTCTACTAGACTCCATAACATAATCTCACCCTGAGCAACTTCCCTGATGATAATTTGTTCATAGCTTAGAAGAAGAAGTCGAGCTCGCATCAATTACTTCTTCCTTTGACATATTCTAACAAGGGATTTCACTTGACAGGTCCGGAAAAGCTGAAATTGATACCACCAAGAAGAAGCTCCTCCTTTTAGTTTATATATCACTAGTTTGACCTACTTTTCTTTAGGTTTGTCCATATAGTTGATAAATCTTTCTATCTCTACAAGTCAATCAAGAAAATCTTCAATACATAATTATCAGCTCAAAGAAAATGTCTACCTTCATGCAAAAATCTTGCTCATGCATCGTTTCTTGCCGATCTCCATGCTGAAGGATGATGTCACCAACTCCTCATCGATTGATAACTCATCATAGTATGACCTACGAATTTCATTAACTCCAAGACCGTAAACACGCACTCCTACAATATGGTTACAACATGTTCCTCATCTTGAATTTAAACATGGGCTACTTACTAGGTTAACTAGCTAATTAATCATATTGGAATATCTCGGACGTTGAAACAATCATAATATCGAGAGCACCATCCATGAGATTTGTTAGCATTCTATACGTCATTGGAAGCCATCAAATTGAAGATAAACCTCGTTCTGATTCCATCTGATGTGGTGAAAAACATACAATAAGAAGAACACCATCTTCCTCTTGCAAATTTTCTTAACAATTTAAACTTGTTAGGAGATGACGGCTAGGGTTTGGAGAGGAATAGAATGCATTCCATTCAGGGACTCAAGCCCAATATATGTACATGTATCACTATACAATCCGACCCGACTATACATTAAACCCGACCCATCTATATGTACATTAACACTCCCCCTCAAACTCACGGTGGATCATGAACCGATAGTTTGCCTAGAAAATGCTGGAAGCGAGCAATCGTCAGGGGCTTCGTCAGAAAATCAACAGTCTGCTCCGATGAGGAAATGAAAGGCAGGGAGATGGTGTGGTCGATAAACGCCTGGCGAACATAATGACAATCAACTTCAATATGCTTTGTTCGCTCATGGAAGACCGGGTTGCTAGCAATCTGAATAGCACTCCGGTTGTCACAGAAGAGAGGAGTGGGACCGGATATCATCACTCCTAAGTCGAGCAGAAGACGGCGAAGCCAGACAATCTCGACGGTGGTGGAAGCCATAGCCCTGTATTCGGCTTCGGTGCTGGAGCGAGCAACAGACTCCTGCTTCTTGCTGCACCACGAAATCAGTGAATCACCCAGAAACACACAGTATCCTGTAGTCGAGCGATGAGTGGCTGCATCTCCTGCCCAATCTGCATCGGAGTAGGCACGCAGCACCAACGGAGAGGTGGAGGGAAACAGTAGTGAACGGGTGATGGTGCCCCGGAGGTAGCGGATAATCCGAAGAACAGCTGCAAAATGTACTGACCGTGGAGCCTGAACAAACTGACTGACAATGCCAACTGCATGGGCAATGTCTGGCCGGGTCATGGTGAGATAGACGAGCATCCCAACCAGCCTCTGGTAGCGGGAGACATCCTGGAGCGGCTCACCGTCTGTAGCGAGAAGCTTCAAATTGAGCTCCATGGGTGTATCAGCAGTGCGCGTGTCCGTAAGAGCAGCATCAGCAAGGATGTCGGAGATGTACTTCTGCTGGGAGACCAACAGACCACGAGCTGACCGGGCAATCTCAAGGCCCAAAAAGTAGCGAAGAGATCCCAGATCTTTTATCTCAAACTGACTCTGGAGGTGCCGTTGGAGAGAGGCGATGGTGGCACTGTAATCCCCAGTGATGATCATATCATCCACATAGAGGAGAAGAACTGCAATGCCCTGACTGGAGGAGCGAGTGAACAAGGCATAGTCGGAGTGACGCTCAACAAACCCGGCGGCCAGAACTGCACTGCAAAATCGCTCAAACCAGGCACGAGGGGCCTGCTTGAGCCCATAGATGGCTCGGCGCAACCGACACACGTGCCCTGGAGAAACTGAAGTGCCCGGAGGAGGAGCCATGTAGACTTCCTCGGAGAGATCACCGTGGAGAAACGCATTGGTGCAATCCATCTGATGGAGAGGCCACCCTCGAGCAGCTGCCACAGCTAAGAGGGTGCGCACAGTAGTCGTCCGAGCAACTGGAGCAAACGTCTCCTCGTAGTCAATCCCATACTCCTGGGAGAAGCCGCGAGCAACGAGGCGAGCCTTGTGCCGCTCAATGGATCCGTCAGGTCGAGTCTTGACCTTGAATATCCACTTGCAGCTAACAGGCACCACCCCGGAGGGACAAGGCACCAACTCCCAGGTCTTGGTCCGCTGAAAAGCCTCAAGCTCAACTGACATGGCCTGCCGCCATTCTGGATGTAACGCTGCCTTACGGTATGACTGGGGCTCCCGATGGGTGTGTATAGCAGTAAGAAAAGCCTGAAAGGATGGTGAATAGGAGACACTGGCAGAGTAGCCAGAAGAGTCAGGAGAGTCAGAAGGAAAAGCAGAGTAGCCAAACCTATCAGGAGAGTAGTCATATCTGTCAGGAGGGTGATGTTCGCGCGCCGGGTAGCGCCGAACAGGAGCAGGATCCACGACCGGGGAGGAGGGGGCAGTAGCATCAGGCGAGGGAGTACCAGTGTGAACCGACTCTGGAGGAGAAGCTGCAGACCGACGTACATAGACACGAGTAACGGGTGGTGGTGGAGGTGGCGAGGGAGACTGAGGAGGTGGTGGTGGAGGTGGTGGTGGTGAGGGAGACTGAGGAGGTGGTGGTGGTGGTGGTGGCGGGGAAGATGGAGGTGGAGTAGGCGTGGGTGGGGTAACAGAAAACGGGGGTAGAACAGGGATGTGGAGAGGTGATAAAGGCGAGGAGGGTGACGTAGGAGGCAAGGAAATATCCCGAGACTCAGGGGAAAAGTACGGGACATCCTCAACAAAGGAAACGTGACGGGAGACACGGATCCGGCGAGCCAAGGGATCGTAATAACGATACCCCTTGTGCTCCCGACTGAGCCCCAAGTGAACACACCGAACAGATCTCGCAGAGAGTTTGGTGCGCTCATGGGGAGGAAGAAGAACGAAGCACGTGCAGCCAAACGTGTGAAGAAGGGAGTAGTCAGGTGGGCTGGAGTAAAGGCGCTCATATGGGGTGGCACCGGACAGAGCAGATCGATGACGGAGTGATATTGATGAGGTGGACAGCCGTCATGACAGCTTCAGCCCAGTAAGAGTGAGGAACAGACGCAGAGAGGAGCAAGGCTCGTGCGGTCTCAAGGACATGACGATGCTTGCGTTCGACAACGTCGTTCTGCTCATGGGTGTGGGGACAGGACTGCTGGTGAAGAGTGTCGTGAGACTGAAGAATCTCACGCATCTCGGAGGAGAGGTACTCCTTGGCACAATCAGACCGAAAGATCTTAATGCGCCGACCAAACTGAGTGTGTATCATAGTGGTGAATCTCCTAAAGATGTGAGGGACTTCAGACCGATGACGTATAAGATAAACCCAGGTGCACCTAGAGTAGTCATCGATGAAACACACATAGTACATGTAACCCGAAATGGATGCAACAGGTGCAGGACCCCAAATGTCCGAATGTACTAAATCAAATAACACATCAGATTGGGAAGCACTAGCAGAGAATGGAAGAGCTAGATGCTTTGCTAGTCTACAACCCATACAAACAGAGAGAGGGGAGAAGGACGCTCGACCCAAAGCGCCCGAACGGAATACGCTTTTGAGTCGATCACTCGATATGTGACCTAACCTTCTATGGCACAGGTCGGCATCGGAGGTAACAGACATGACAAACGCAACAGGAACGGAAGACACATGAAGATGGTCCAGCTGGTAAAGTCCTCCTGCTCTACGGCCCAGCCCAATCCTCTGACCCGTCCGCGAATCCTGCACAACACAAACAGAAGGGGTGAAGGTGACAGTCAGACCAGAGTCGCAAAGAGAACTGATAGAGATCAGATTAATGTTAAGACGGGGGGCATGATGGACATGGGGTAGGGTCAGGCGACCAGAAGGGTCAGAGGTAGTAGTGACGGATCCACATTGCGGAATAGGGACGAGAGTCCCATCCGCAGTGCGAACCTCCTGGTGGGTGGTAGTGGGAGAACAGTCAGTGAGGACAGTGGAGTCAAAAGTGAGGTGACAGGAGGCACCCGAGTCGAATATCCATGGAGCAGTAGTACCCGGAGTGGCAGAGAGACTGTGAGCTGTCGAAGAGCTGGTGGAGGCGAGGTACCGAAGCAGTAATTTCTCAAAGCGCTGGAGGCGATCGGAGTAAGACCGAGACTGAGCAGAAGTACCCGGAGTGGCAGAGAGACCGTGACCTGTCGAAGAGCTGGTGGAGGCGAGGTATCGCAACAGTAACTCCTCAAAGCGCTGGAGGCGGTCGGAGTAAGACCGAGACGGAGCAGGAGTGGTGGCAGGCGGTGCTGGAGTAGGGAGATCAGCAGCAGCAGCAGTCTCGCCATCATAGCGGAGGAGACCCTGACGACGTCCACAATCAACTGATGTGGTGGAGGGACATGGCCCGAGAATACCAGCAAAACGAGGAGACGGAGGGACCCGACGATCAGCGACGGTGTGCAGGCAATATGGGAGCCGAGAGATGCTGGAGGAAGCCATATCTCGGAAGTACGGGGGCGAACCGGCACAAGGAAGGTCTGAGGCAGTCCGTACAGAGGAGACGGGCAGTTCGGTACAGAGGAGAAGGTGGGGCGATGGGGCAGCAGGGGGTGCAGGAGCTGGCGAGGTTGCAGGGGAGGGGGCGAGTGAGCTGTCGGGGCAGAGAAAGGGGGGGCGGGGTGTCTGGGAGGTGTCGAGTGGGCTGCTGGAGCAAAGGAGGAGGCCAGAGGGGGGCGGAGGGGGCAGCCGGGTGGTGCGGAGGGGGCGGAGGGGACTGCGGGTGGTGCGGAGGGGGGCTGTAGGGTGTCGGGAGGGGATCGGGGGGGCTGTAGAGTGTCGGGGGGTGGCGGGGGGGTTGGAGGGGGGTCGGGGGGGGGGGGAGGTGGCTGTAGGAGGGTCGGGGAGGGGTCGGGGGGGCTGTAGGGGGTCGGCGGGGTGCTGTAGGGCGGAGGCGGGGTCGGGGGGGGGGGGGGGGGGGGGTGGGTGGGCGGGTAGAGAAGGGGGGGCCGGCGGGGTGCTGGAGGTCGGAGGAGGCGTGCCGGGGGTTGGGCGGGTGGAGGAGGGGGGGCCGGCGGTGGCTGTAGGCCGGAAGGGGGGGGCCGGCGGGGTGCTGGAGGCCGGAAGGGGGGTCGGGGGGGTGCTGGAGGCCGGGGGACTGCCGATCAGGTGAACGGAGGCCGGAGGAGATGACCGTCGTCGACGTCGCCGCGAGGGAGAACCCTAGTGCTCTGATACCATGTTAGGAGATGACGGCTAGGGTTTGGAGAGGAATAGAATGCATTCCATTCAGGGACTCAAGCCCAATATATGTACATGTATCACTTTACAATCCGACCCAACTATACATTAAACCCGACCCATCTATATGTACATTAACAAAACTGAATAGTAAGTTGCATTAAAGATGCATAATAAGACCTTTTATAGACTATCTCAAAATCCTAAACCCACAAAAAAAATTAAAGAAAACATAGTTACGAATTGCTAACATGTTTGACCTCAATCGGTCGGATAGGGAGATTCGATCGATCGAGCCAAAACATGCTTTGCATGTCTTCTTTGGTTCATGACTCAATTAATCAGAAATAATGAGTCATCGAATTGAAAAATATGTACTCTCTGTTTCAATCTGCAACAATCGATCAATCGGTTTTGGAGGGTACGTAATCGATAGGTTTTTATTGTTTACAATGTTTCGAGCTGAAATCGATTTTTATTGATTGTAACAATTGTTCTAATTAGCATTATCACTAAGTGCCCTAGGGGTAAAATTTGAGATTTATCATTTATTTATCACTATAAATTAAAAAAATAATTTTAAAAAATAGGTGAAAATGGGCAAAATGATGGGGTTTGGGGGAATATATCCCCTTTATGACGTATAGATAGACTATAATGATAAAAAAAATAGACAAAAACAATCGTTTATTCTAGGGGAACCTAATATGAGGCTCTATAGATGAGTGTGTAAACTGCTTAACACTTTAATTTTGGGAACTGTCAAACATTTTCCATCATAGTCTGTGAATTAAATAGTCACAATAAGATAACAAATACTCTAAAACATGATAAACATCTACATGAAAACTTATGAAACCCATAAAATCCCATAATTACATGAAATCCCAATTCTTTTCATGTTAATTACACGATAAATAGGTTGAATCTCATCAACTTTGATGCATAACATGTTTATCATCTAATTTTGTTGAAGATCTTAAGAGAAATCTTCAAAATTGATTTGAATAAATACCTCAGTTTGAAGCTTTGAAAATTTTCCAAATCCACAAAGAAAAGTCTCAACTCCACCAAGAACAAGTTATGGAGGCCTTCGATTAGGTTTAAAAATCCAAATCAAACAAAAAAAAAAGATTAAAAAAAATAAAAAAATATCTTTTCAAACAAAATTAGACAACTTTGTCCCATTGGCGACGACTTTATATAAGTTGAAGGGTAATTTTGACGATAAAATGAGGTTATATCGAGGATATCGATGATAAAATAACAATATAGACATAAAATGAGGATATTACAATATTTGGGGATAATTCCCTAATATCAAGTAAAAATAAAAATCTGGGTGGATATCATATCGATCACTATATATGGATAGGGAAAAATATCGATAATAAATCACTATTTATTTCTGATATTTTAAACCATAATTGTACCGAACATCGAGACTATCTTGTATGTGGTGCACCAATAGCATACTACCATAAACATATTACTAAAAGATTAGAAACTTTCTAACTCAGCAGGATCCCTTTTTTATTGCACTGCATCAAGTTATGGATATCATGCTATTGCATCAAGTTATGGATAACATGCTATAACCTAGTTTTAGGCCTTTTCTTTTCTTGATTGATTTTAGGCCTCTAGAGTTCAGATTACTATTTCTAAAGTGCCATAACCTAGTTTCATTTCATCAATGTCTTCAGTTGTTAGTGCACAATTTCCTGTGAGTGGCATAGTGAGAGGAAAAACTTTATTTACTGTCATTTTTGCTCTTGCTGCAATTTGCTTGTTTTTCATATCTAAGATTATCCATTCATTGTCCAACATTAATGAATTCTGAGTCAAAGCCAAGAACATAGAGATTTAATCTATTAGTTTAGAGTTATCTCCCTGGGCTTGGTTATATTGACATGACTCCTTTTTCTTCATCTCCAAGCTTTAATTGTGAATAAGCTTCTTCATTCCAGTTAACAAAATTGCTCATATAGTTACTGCAACTGTTGTCCATGTACCAGATATCATTTGATTCTTCTTGAGTATTCAAGCAAGAGTGAAATAATTTTTTTGATTTTCTAAGTTTCTAGAGGAAAAAAAAATGCTTCATCTTTGGGCATATATGTTCCAACAATCTTTGGTAGTCTGATTTGATTTCTGGCAAACTGAGCCATGGGTTTCCAGCTTTGTATTACCTCTTGGGTTGTAATCATACCTTCCCCATCCTCTTCCACGGCCACGATTGACGTTTGTTCTTCCACAACCTCTTTGGGATTGCAATCTTTGAATTTAGTTTTGGTGTTGATTATCCTTTCATTGCTTCATATGCATTCCTGAGGTAGTTAACTTCAATGGGAAAGCTTATTCCAAGCTTTGCTATGAGAACCTACTCATTCGTCCTTCATGTGCTTGCAAAGAAACCATTAACTCGTGCAAACTCAATTGAGATGGATCTTTAGATTCTTCTCTAGCAGCTACTACATGATCAAACCTCACAAATAGATCGTTAAAAAAATAATTCTATAAATTTCTTGTCTTGAATTGTATCCTGGTATTACCATAATTTTTAATTTTTTTAATGATGTAAGAAACATGAGAAAATAGACTTGCATTGTATCACCTTTTTTTCATTAATAGATCGTCAAAATCACCCAAAGATATTGAAGTTTGATTGTGATTGCCTTTTCTAGAAGAAGTCTGTAAAATTTATCTTTATTTGCACCTTGTTGGATGAAGAGTAAATATTTTGCATCATCGATCTTTTTATAGTTCTTATAAGCATGCTTCTAATGTTTGTTGCATCCTCCGGTGCTTCATAGCCCTCTGCAATGAGCTTATACAAGTCTCTCGAGATGAAGAGATCGAGGCCTCCTTTTTATGCTCCGGTAGTCATAATTCTCTCCTTCACATGTAGGCACCGGATGTTGGGAGTAGTTGAAGTGGGTGGTGTTAGACCTAGTAGCCATGATTGGTAGAAGAGGAACCTTGCTCTAATACCAAATATGTTGGTGGAAGAGAAAGGATTGGCTAACAAACCAAAGGATCATAGGAGAAAAAATTTGTTGCTACAAAGGAATTCTTTCACTAGAAGATTTCACATGATATACAACCCACTTGCATACTTGGGATGAGGCTTAACGGAGGGGATACTCCAAACCATGGACCTCCCCATGATTTATAGTTGCAATAAGAGCCTTCCACATGCCATAACAAAACGACATATGGGAAAATGAAAATCCATATGGGATCAAGCATATTCTTCTAGAATCCTTCTAGAGATGCATGAAGTCAACATGCAGATTTTTTCCAAATTTATCTTCAACACATCCCAACTTTCTTTGAACATATATGATCTACAACCAAAAAGATTTATGAAAAGTTACCAAACCCTTTTGGCAGCAGTCTTGATCTTCCAATTAAATTATAGTATAGTGCAATGAGACTTGGGAAAACATCTTATTCTCCTTCAGTTAAAAGCTTTGGATCAAAATACTTAGTTTAAGGTATAACCCCAAGAAAAATCCAGGAAAAACATCCTTTATCTTTGTTGAGATGCTCCACCGGTAAGAATGTTGAGGATCAATGTTGGTTTGAAACAAGCCATCCAACAGTCCAAGGTTCGTGCACAAGGAACGGCAAAAGAAGGAGTGGTGAAGCGGAGCGAAGAAACTGAGCGTTGGCAAGAATTTCCCTCAAACGAACTGACTAGTAGGGCCCTACCCATGCCTTGCCAGGAAGTTTTCCCAGGTGCCATTAGGTAGTGCCCGGGTGAAATTAGGCTGGCAACACGAGTTGAGATCAGTTCGGGTGACGTTTTCATGTAGATTTCCTCCAACAAGTTAGATACAAACTTGGGGTTAACTATTTATAGGTGTTTTAGGGTTAAACATAATAAGGATTGAAGGCTTTTTCTACGGTTTTGAGAAGGTAGCCGTCATCGAGGGAAAGTGAGGGGATGTCATTTAAACCATCTAGGGTTTGAGTGGAGCGTTCCTTCTTATTCTTCAGGGTGAGTGGGCGGTGGGATCTCTTCTATGGGGGTATCTCTTTGTGAGTGTGAGATGGATTGGTAGAGGACAAACAAATGTATACTCTTGTTTCCCCTTGCTAATGAATCTATTGATCATCGATTGTTGGATATCGTGTGTGAAAACTTGTGTGATTATGATTGTTTTGTTTTTCTCTTTGGTGATGATCTTCGTTTACCGCTGAGAATTTTTGTACAATATCGTTTCGTTGCACGAGCCTTTTGAAGGAATCGGCTATAACAACAATTGGCATCAGAGCTTCTTGTTGGTAATTCCTGGGGCGCCAATGTCAAATGTGAAGAAATCGAAGATATCAATTCACGAGTTGAACATGAAGTTTAAGATCGAGATGTTTGATGGTTGAATCAACTTTGGATTGTGGCAAATACAAGTCAGAGATGCATTGATCTAGGTTGGGTTGCACAAAGCTTTGAAGGGTGTCAAGCCGGATACGATGAAGGACAGCGATTGGGCACAGTTTGATTTGAAGGTGATGAGCAGGATTCGAATGTGTCTCGCAAAGGTCGTGTTGGCGAATGTCTTCATGGAGGTTTCTACAACAAAGCTATGGGAGAAGTTGGAGGCATGTACATGACCCGGTCGTTCATAAACCGATTGTACTTGAAGCAGAAGATGTTCAATCTTTGGATAGCAAAAGGTACGGGGATCACGGAGCATATCTTGATATTCAATTAAATTACTACAGAGAGTTACTCAATGTCGGTGAAGACAGATGAGGAGGATAAGGCGCTACTTTTTCTTGGATCACTACCCGATTCTTACAAGCATTTGAGAATCACAATGCTCTATGGGAAGGTCGGAGTCAGTCAAATTGGAGGATGTCACAAGTACATAAACTTCTCTCAAACGAGCTACGAATGAGATGGACAAGCGAGGCGAATGTTAATAACCAAGCTAAGTTGTTGAAAATTTACAATGCATGATCCTTGGTGGCTCTCTAAGGCATACAAATTATAATGAACTTGATAAGTAGAATTGTCGAAATACCAAGTGCGCGCTAACAATTAGACTAGATCCCTATTTGTAGTGCCTAAGTTTTGTCTCTGGATGTGTTTTTAACTTGTCGGTTTCGTTGACCTTGAATTAGCAAATTTCACCAAGGCAAATTATTTATATAGATTTTTGTTTAATTGGATATGGTGCTATTAGTCAAGCATAGAGTTCACATTTTTAAATCTAGTTAGGTCTAAGTTTTAAAAAATGTAGGCACAACTAAAACCAATATTTGCAATACATGATCATGATAATCTTAAACCCCATCATGTTCCATTTAGTATTCTAGGTTAATTTAAACAATTATTGAACCCCACCATACGCTCTATTTTTAATCAATTTATAGAAACAAAGATTATATTAGAAATCTACAAGCTCCTTAGAGAGTCTCATGGGTTATTATATTATTTAGTATTTGTAAAATCGTGATACATTGAATTTACCCAATAATTAAACTTGGTCACTTTTCTATATCCTATGCTTGGTTAGTCAAGTTAGAATCCCTAATGAGTGTCAAATTAAGCCATTTGTTTTAAATTATTTTTTTTAAGCTCATTAGAAAAAGATATAAAGAGTTTATTATGTCGATTTTACTTAAGGTTCATAGAATTTGTGGTTTGATTTATCATAAACTCCTAAGTTTTGGTATCAGACCAAGGAACAGTTGAACTGAAATATTACTTCTCTATGGTCCTAACCTGATCCATATTGCTATCAATTCGAGATTATAATAAGGCTTTATGTAATTCAAACAAATCTAGTTTTATTGATACCCAAAATCTTAAATTAAGTTCATTGAAGTTGATGGAGGTTCTTTATGGGATACTTTTTGCACAAATTAAAAGACTTTGATGAAACCCGTTTATCATATTTTGAATCAAAAGAGACCAGGGCATAATTTTAGGTAGGCCAAGAAGTTCATCGACATCAAGTGCATATATCTAATCAGATTCATGTTAAATTGAAATTTCAGAAATATATTGAATAACAAAACCTTGTAATGGATTAGAACGAAGATTTCAATAATGGAGAAACGGAGTCTCCTTATACTCTAGTCAACTTTGTGTAAATTGAAGGTGAAGATATGAGGGGGTTATAAAGTCATGTTTATTATTCCCATTAAGTTCTGAATTAAAAGTATGAGGTGGAATACAATACATGCTCTTGAATTTTGGTAAAATAGATGGGGACTAACCCATGCTCTCACTTATTTCATTAATAAATTTTTTAAAGAAATACTTCCATTAAATAAATAATGAGGAAAATAAAATCAGCACTCTTTGAACTAAATATAACAAGGGAGGAAATAAGTCTTAAGCATCTTCCCATGAGAAAAATAAAAGACGGGAGTACCTCCTTAAGAGGGTTTTTAGAAACTTCTTTACACCAAAATGAAGTCACCATAGTCAAATGAACTCTGTTGATTTCAATTAATTTCACAGATTTTTTACTTTTGACAAATATTTTTATGGTTGTAATAAATCATGATAAATTAACTTGATCTAGAATGTGGTTTTAATCTATCAACCTTTAAATTGAAAACAATTTGATATTAAAAACTAATATCATAATAATAATTATCAATATAGTATAGTTATGTTGTAATAATAACTATAATGATAGTATCAAGCCATAATTCAAATAAAGACATATCTTAATTCGAAATTGATAATGATAGTATTATATATAAAGTATACCTATCTTCAAGACAAGATTTGGTTATCTGTGAAGAATAATTCAATCTTGAATTGCAATCCCATAATAACCTTAATTATGGTCATATAGAACCATTGTGTAGTACCAAAATTATATTACACTTTCAAAATGGTTTCACACACCAAGTCCAATATGTGAAATTAAAATTAAGTCTCAAATTGATATCGATTATTTTCATTAAACATTATATTTTTTTATAAAACCAAAGTGGATTATTCCAACTATTTTGTTTATGTTATGTGTATTGAATCTCAGTTTTGTGAAATTCATTACCGGCCCCACTTAAGGTGGAATTTCCCTCCAGTTGTACCCATCTGATTCCCTTATTTCATACTTCTTCCAAGGTAGAGTTAAACTTCAATGTTTGAATTACTCTTGGATTAATTTGCTACCTAAGCGGAATAGGGCAAATTCTTTTCAAGATTTTCGGTTGACTAACTTGGCTAACTATCTGTACACGATTATTGCTAAAGTACTCGCAAATAGGCTAAGTGCTAGTATGGGAACCCTTGTCTCTTCCTCTCAGTCAACTTTCATCAAGGGTCGAATAATGTTAGACAACATGGCAGCAGCCAAGGAAACCATATTCTATCTTAAGGAGACATACAACGATGGTTTGCTCCTTAAGCTGGACTTCGAGAAGGCATTCGACCGAGTTCGATTGATTTTATATTGGATCATATTGTCGCAAAAGGCTTCTCTTCAACCCGAGTTTCATGAATTAGAGCGATCATATTATCCTCCAAAATAGCTTGTTTTGTTAACGGAATGTCAAGAAGAGAGTTCAATGTTTAAAGGGGTTGAAAAAGGATTACACACTATCCCTCTACTTGTTCATTCTAGCAGTGAATATCTTTGATGCGTTTATCAGAAAATCCAAATGTGAAGGTGTTCTGAGAAGAATAGGGGGAAGAAAGTGGTCAACGTCAAACCTTCATTTTGCAGATGATTCTCTTTTGTTTTGCGAAGCTTGCCCTTCAACGTACCACCCTTAAGATTCTGTTGTGTGGTCTGGAGAAGGGCCCTCGGAAGAGACGATTCAGAGATGCTCATCCAACAAATTGAGGCTAGATTAAAAGGATAACATGAGAGATTCTTGCCTCTCGAAGAAAGATTGATCTTGGTGAATTTTGTGCTCTCTTTTTCTCTTCTTGCTTCTTGGCATTCTTTTATTTCTCTTCTTGGGTTATAGAGAGAAATGACAAAATCAAACGATCCTTCTTGTGGAATGGGGTTGGGTGCATCAGGTGTTTGTAAAATCTATTGAGATGGGATCAAGTTGCTTGCTCAAGAATTTCGTACCCTGAGGATCCTTGACCTCCACAGATTCAATATTTTCATGTTGCGGATGTGGTGGTGGAGATTGCAACAAGAGGATATGGGGTCCTGGAGAGGCATACTTCTGCCCATATACATTCGGAGATTATCCCCACTTAAGGATAGAAGCAGGGCATCAGGTAAGATCTCTTACTTTTGGAGGGGGTCCTGAAGGTACGTAATTTTTATCGAGAGGGGAGAAAGCACATCTTGGGGGAATGTTTAAAGATCAAGTTCTGGGAGGATATCTGGCTGGGGGATATACCGCCGAAGACTTTGTTCCCGGGCCTTTTTCTCATGGTGTGTAAGTAGGAAGCGTCAGTCCACTCTCATCTCTCGTTTCGTGGAGATGGCTTTGACTTTGTATTCGCCTGCACTCTCCTCTAGACCCTGCACGGACTGAGGATCTTGTCAACCTAATGCAAATTCTGGGAGCGACTAGTTTTCACCTAAGATCTAACAATGTAGTTTGGAGATGGCTTCCTGGGATTTTCTCAATAAAATCCTTCTATAAGCATCTGATTCCGGATAGGAATTCGTTCTTGTCGTTAAGGGCTATCTAGAGAGCTAAGATTCAGACTAAGGCAAGAATTTTTATACTTTTAGCTTCCAAGAACAAGATCTTGACTAGGGTTAACCTCATCAAGAGGAATGTAACATCCGCCCCAAACACACAAGATATTGTCCGCTTTGCACGTGCCCGCATAAGAACTTTCTAGGGTGATCACCCATCCTAGTACTACTCTCGCCCGAGCACGCTTAACTACGGAGTTCTTACGAAATCCGTAGCGGCGCATGGTTTTAAAACGCGTCTTCTATATTTGGGAGGGGAAATTATATAAGTAGCTCAGGATCTCCTCTCCAAGCGATGTGGGGCTAACTCGTGGCCTTGTACACCTCACCACACCTCACCTCACCTCATCCATCTTGGCATCACAGCCTCAGGAGTCTTGGCTCTTGGCCTATTGGATCTTGGTCGTCACAATCCACCCCCCTTAGGGCTACACGTCCTCGTGTAGGGTTAGACCCCCCCCCATCCCGAGGAGAACCGGCTTTGATACCATTTTGTAACAACCGCCCCAAACACACATGATATTGTCCTCTTTGCCCGTGCCCGTACGAGAACTTCCCAAGGTGGTCACCCATCCTAGTACTACTCTCGCCTGAGCATGCTTAACTACGGAGTTCTTACGAATTCCGTAGCAGCGCACGGCTTTAAAACGTGTCTTCTATGTTTGGGAGGAGAAATTATATAAGTAGCTCAGGATCTCCTTCTCTCCAGGCGATGTGGGGTTAACTTGTGGCCTTGTACACCTCACCTCACCTCATCCATCTTGGCATCACAGCCTCAGGAGTCTTGGCTCTTGGCTCTTGGTCGTCACAATATATTATGACGACCAAGATCCAATAGGCCAATAGCCAAGAGCCAAGACTCCTGAGGCTGGGATGCCAAGATGGATGAGGTGAGGTGAGATGAGGTGTACAAGGCCATGAGTTAGCGTGCTCGGGCGAAGAAGATCATGAGCTACTTATATAATTTCTCCTCCCAAACATAGAAGACGTGTTTTAAAACCGTGAGTCGCTATGAAATTCATAAGAACTCCGTAGTTAAGCGTGCTCGGGCGAGAGCAGTACTAGGATGGGTGACCTCCCTGGGAAGTTCTCGTGCGGGCACGGGCAAAGCAGACAAAATCTTGTATGTTTGGGGCGGATGTTACAAAATGGTATCAGAGCCGGTTCTCCTCGCAATGGGGGGGTCTAACCCTACACGTGGACGTGTAGCCCTGAGGGGGTGGATTGTGATGACCAAGATTCAAGGCTCCTGAGGCTATAATGCTAAGATGGATAAGGTAAGGTGAGGATTACAAGACCATGAGTTAGTCTCACATCGACTGTAGAGAAGAAGATTCTGGGCTACTTATATAATTTTCCCTCCCAAACATAGAAGACGCGTTTTAAAACCGTGCGCCGCTACAGATTTCGTAAGAACTTCGTAGTTAACCGTGCTCGGGCAAGAGCAGTACTAGGATGGGTGACCTCCTGGGAAGTTCTCGTGCGGTCACAGGTAAAGCAGACAATATCTTCTGTGTTTGGAGCGGATATTACAAAATGGTATCACAGGAGAAATTATATAGGTAACTCAGGATCTCCTTAGTTAAGCATATATGCTCGGCTACGAAGCACAGACACGGGTATCGCGACACAACACGACACGGACACGGCGACACGACATTTCTTCAAAAATAAAGGACACGACACGGCTGGGACACGACAATTAATATTTATTATTTTATATAAATAATATATAATACATGAATACTACATAAAGATGCTTAATTTAGAAGAATAATTCATAAAACATGCTCCAATTAGATGGGAAATTACTTTATGGTTATGTTTAAGAAATTTCAATGGTAGCACAATACCCTATTTGACAACTACTAAATTTTTTCTTTTGGTAATTTCAACGATTCAATCTAATCAAAATTGAATTGAAGAGGGCAAAATGAAGTTTATTTACTATGGGGTCGGGTTTGAAAATATGGGATACTCACTAGAGGTCATAGGGGTAATGACAACTATCCAATAAAGTTCACAAAATCCATAAAGTTCTAGAATTATTACTAAAAGATTATCTTAATATTTGTAAGGAAAACCCTATTAATTATATCCTATGATGTTATAACCTTAGAGTATATAAGTTAAAGCCAAATCTTAATCACAATCGTTCATTACACCAAGCCCCAAATAAATCATCCAACTCATCCCTGATCCCATGCAAACAACATCCCTGCCGTGTCCCAGCCGTGTCCTAGCCGTGTCTCTACCGTGTCCCAATCGTGTCCTGGCCGTGTCCGGTAGTGTCCTGGACAAAAAAAAAACCAGGACACTTCGGAGCCGTGTCCGACACGTGTCCGGGCCGTGTCCGAGCCGTGTCTGTGTCCGACACGGACACGGGGCCCTCTACGAAGTGTCCGTGTTTCATAGGTGCTCGGGCTAGAGCAGTACTAGGATGGGTGACCACCCTGGAAAGTTCTTGTGCGGGCACGGGCAAAGCGAACAATATCTTGTATGTTTGGGGCGGATGTTACAAAATAGTATCAGAATCAGTTCTCCTCGCAATGGGGGGGTCTAACCCTACACGAGGACGTGTAGCCCTGAGGGGGATGGATTGTGATGACCAAGATCCAATAGGCCAATAGCCAAGACTCCTGAGGCTATGATACCAAGATGGATAAGGTGAGGTGAGGTGAGGTGAGGTGAGGTGAGGTGTACAAGGCCATGAGTTAGTCCCACATCGCCTGGAGAGAAGGAGATCCTGAGCTACTTATATAATTTCCCCTCCCAAACATAGAAGACGCGTTTTAAAACCATGCACCGTTACGGAATTCGTAAGAACTCCATAGTTAAGTGTGCTTGGGCGAAAGCAGCACTAGGATGGGTGACCACCCTGGGAAGTTCTCGTGCGGAATAGGCCAAAAGCCAAGACTCCTGAGGCTGTGATGCCAAGATGGATAAGGTGAGGTGAGGTGAGGTGTACAAAGCCACGAGTTAGCCCTACATCGCTTGGAGAGAAGGAGATCATGAGCTACTTATAATTTCCCCTCTCAAACATAGGAGACGCTTTAAAACAGTGCATCACTACGTATTTCGTACGAACTCCGTAGTTAAGCGTGCTCAGGCGAGAGTGGTACTAGGATGGGTGACCTCCCTAGGAAGTTCTCGTGTGGGCACGGGCAAAGTGGACAATATCTTGTGTGTTTGGGGTGGATATTACAAAATGGTACCATAGTCGGTTCTCCTCGGGATGGGGGGTCTAACCCTATACGAGGACGTGTAGCTCTAAGGGGGGTGGATTGTGACGACCAAGATCCAATAGGCCAAGAGTTAAGATTCCTGAGGCTGTGATGCCAAGATGAATGAGGTGAGGTGTACAATGCCACGAGTTAGCCCCACATCGCCTGGAGAGAATGAGATTTTGAGCTACTTATATAATTTCCCCTCCCGAACATAGAAGACGCATTTTAAAGCCGTGCGCCGCTACGGAATTCGTAAGAACTCCGTAGTTAAGCGTGCTCGGGCGAGAGTAGTACTAGGATGGATGACCACCCTGGGAAGTTCTCGTATGGGCATGGACAAAGCGGACAATATCTTGTGTGTTTGGGGTGGATGTTACAAAATGGTATCAAAGCTGGTTCTCCTCTTGATGGGGGAGGATTGTGACGACCAAGATTCAATAGGCCAAGAGCCAAAACTCCTGAGACAGTGATGTCAAGATAGATGATGTAAGGTGAGGTGAGGTATACAAGGCCACTAGTTAGCTCCACATCGCTTGGAGAAAAGGAGATCCTGAGCTACTTATATAATTTCCCCTCCCAAACATAGAAGACGCGTTTTAAAGCTGTGCGTCGCTAAGGAATTCGTAAGAACTCCGTAGTTAAGCGTGCTCGGGCGAGAGTAGTACTAGGATGGGTGACCACCTGGGAAGTTCTCGTACGAGCACGGGCAAAGCGTACAATATCTTATGTGTTTGGGGGGGATATTTCAAAATGGTATCAGAGCCGGTTCTCCTCGCAATGGAGGGGGGTCTAACCCTACACGAGAACGTGTAGCCCTAAGCGGGGTGGATTGTAATGACCAAGATCCAATTGGCCAAGAGCCAAGACTCCTGAGGCTGTGATGCCAAGATGGATGAGGTGAGGTGAGGTGAGATGTACAAGGCCACGAGTTAGCCCTACATCGCCTGGAGAGAAGGACATCCTGAGCTACTTATAATTTTCCCTCTCAAACATAGGAGACGCGCTTTAAAACCGTGTGTCACTATGGATTTCGTACGAATTCCGTAGTTAAGCGTGCTCGAACGAGGGTAGTACTAGGATGGGTGACCTCCCTGGGACGTTCTCGTGCGGGCACGGGCAAAGCGGACAATATCTTGTGTGTTTGGGGCGGATGTTACAAGGAACAACATGGGAGTTGTCAACATTGGTGCACTTTATGTCGTGCTAAGGAGGGAAGCCCTTCCCACATTCTTTTTCGCTACACGTTCTCTAGGAATATCTTGTATCATTTCGAGTTGAAGTGAAAAATTCACCACCACCAGGCTATCACGTGTGCCTTGTGGTTTACTTGAAGGAGGCGAAGAGTAAAAAAAAAGAAACTAGTCGCTATGGGAAATCCTAGCAATAGGGATTCAGTATATGTTTTGGCTAGAAAGAACTAAAACTGCAGTATTGGTTCCTCTTTTGATTGGCTTATACTTTGACACAAAACATTTCGGATATGTATATGTGAGTCCAGGCATGAGGTTATCTTGAGAGTTTGCATATTTCCATAATCATCCCCTGAAGATGTCAAAGAAACAATATGCAAGAGTTCTTTTAGAATCGTGCCAGTACAATGCAGAGTTCACTAAGGTATATCATTGCATGAATTTGCATTTTCATCAGACTTTTGATGGTGGTTTTTGTTTTACTATTTTGTTTATTTTTTTCATCGTTCGGATGTTGCATCGTATTTTTGTTTTAGTTCTTTTAATTCTAATGCATTCTCGTATTCACACATAAAGTTTAAATTGAGTTTCAATGATTTTATATTTCAAAATATATATCATACTTTTCATCTTCATGTGTGATTGATTTTTGATACGATCTTTGTTTTGGACTTTTAGATTTTTAGATCATTGTTTTTAGATGTTTGTCTTTGCGGTGTGTAGTTTCGGGACTCAGGAAGGTCTTAGGATCATCCGTTGGCATACGTGGAAGTCTCAAGACGTACCTAGCATTATTTTATAACTTTTCACATCACGACGTATGCCCCCTTCACCCCCATCATAGGATTGTGCGCACCTACACCTCTAGCACCCCTCCTAAATTGCTTTGGAAGTGTGGTACACACCATAGGTTCGCACCTATAGTGCACACCCAGGTGCGCACCACGCTCCGGCAGATTCTCGAGAAGGTTGCATATTTGTATTTTTTTTTTTTTTTGAAAGGTGCATATTTGTATTGTTGTATGACCTATTTGACTTAGTATTTTATCCAAAACGTATGGTACTTGTTTGCACAAACTTCTAAGGGTTTCTACTACCCTATTTGAGACTATAAATTCACCATCACAACTCATTGTTTTTAATCAGTGGAGAATTATTTATGTCATTAGCTTTGTTTTTGAGTTTTCATCTCAATGAGCTTTGTTTTACTTATTACATATATTGTTCTTCATCGTTTTACTTTCTTTTTGATTTGAGATTTGATTTTCAACGTTTTATACATGCTCAACTCATTAAAGAAGTTAGTCAATCCAAATACAAGGGTTTTCAAAGTTCTATTCTCATTTGTTTCATCATCGCATCATTTGCATCTCGTTCTTTGCGGAGAACAACCACATTGTAGAATGTGTCCGAGGTGTGACTTGAGCTCACCTGTGAGTAGTCAAGTATTCAGAGTCATTGTGGTGATTCGAATCATAAATAAGTTTATGGAAGAGGTGCTCAAGGAGCTATGGGGATGAGATTGATTTGAAGGAGGATCGTCAGAGTGGTTGCGGACCATCCGTGCCAAGCTCGCGGGGTTTATGTGTTGGGATTGATAAGATCTACACCTAGTAAAAATATATAGTTTAGTTGTATGTGCCTGATAGTTTAGGATTGTATCTTGGAATGAACCATAGTATGTTTTCTTATTATAGAAAATGAGTCATGGCTACATGGTAATCCACTTGAGTAGGAGACTCAATGGACTGATCTTATGTAACCTAAATTATTCGTAGCTCTAATTAGGGTTGGTCGCTCTATCTGGATAAGTTGTTGGATATGGGATGATAGAGCTTGGGTGTCTCCACCATGATCATTTTCAGGCACCATGACAATGGCCGAACCAAACCAATACAATGTACACGATCGGTGTGCAAACATCAGTGTACTCAGTCGTGTTTCCGCTTAGGGTAAATAATTCCTTAACCCTAAGGACCATGACTGATAGGCTAACCAGTTTTGTGGCACTTTGGTGCGTCAAAATGTGAGGGTTCATTGTATGACCCAATTCCACGGTGTGTTGTGTTACCTGGCTGGCATCGCATTAGCATATCTCTTATGCAAGCCATTCATACCCTTACAGGAGGTGCGTTCCTTGGGTTGACTGATATTGCACGAAACCCAGGCCTGGTGGTCAATAGTCGACCTATTAACTCGATTTGTTTGCTTAGCTAAAGTAATTGGAGGTGCGGTGTATACAGTCAACCTGAAAGGAACCGATTCATATGATCCCTCGAGTTTGATGGTGTTCTCCACCATTCGAGTTGAGTCCAAACACGATGTGAACCCTAATATCCCTACATCCATGTGTACCTTGCGCTAGAGCACAGTAATTGCGTATGGCTGTTTACTAGGGAGCAACCCTGGAGTAGTGCAGAGACACACGTAGTAGTGCCCTTACCCTGTGTAGGCTTCGATATATGGGTGCGATACACCGGGACATGTTGTGAATAGACTAGTTGACTTTACTAAGGGCACCCTATGTATTTACTAAGAGTACCTAGGTGAATAGTGAAATAACTAGTTGTACTCCACGGTGGTATGCCATAGAGCGCTAGGCTTTTCCTCGCACTAGAGATGGCCGACCATATGGACTCCACACAAGAGCTGACAAAAGCCCTGACCCGGCCCGCCAACCCAGCCCTAACCCGGCCCGCCTAACCTGATCCTAACTTGACCCGTTTATTAAATGGGCCGAGTTATGGCTCTGTATTTGCTGACCTGTTCAAAAACGGGTCAGCCCGACCCAACTCGCCTAACCCGTCTAACCCAAACACAATCGGTGAATCACAATTAATATCGGCAAGTAAATAAACAATGTCATGTCACTTACTCATTTTGATTGAGAGTATGTAAAGGCACTATGTCAGGGTATAAGCTTCTTGCTTGAATTTATATAAAATTATATGGTTGAGCAATACAATTTAAATATTAATTACTATATATTGGTATGCATTGTTTCTCATGTTTGATTAGTCAATAAGATTTTAGAGTATTTGATAATTAATTTTAGACAATACGTTACATTATTTTGGGACCTTTAGGTAGTGTATGTCTAGATTAATAGGGTTGGGGTTAGGGTTGACCCGTTTAGGGTTAGGGTTGTGAAGATTGACTCGTTTAATGACAGGTTAGGGTTAGGGTTGAGCCTAACCCGCCAACCCACCAACCCTAACTCGTTAACCCTAACCCGTTTGCCAGCACTAGGGGCGACCAACTAGATGTATGGGGGGTATTTTGGAAAACCAAAATACCCTGCATGCCCTAGGGTAGCCGCCGCTAAGGTTGCGTGAAGTCATATGGCCGTTTCCCCCCTTGCGTATAGGAGTTGCAAGAGGGGAGAGGGAGGGGTTCCAAAGGGGGCCAGCTAATCCTAACCCTTAAGGAAACTGACTACACCCCAATTAGGAATGGTATGGTCGGCCTATGCATGCAAGGGAGAGAGGGAGGGGCCGGCCACAAGCTACATACGCATGCAGGAGGGTGTGGCCAGCCTCCTATAAGAGGATATGAGGGGAGGGGTCCGACCTCTCTAGTGGATGCCCTAGCCACCTCGTCTTCTTTTCTCTCCTCTCATTCTCCTCTTGAGTGTACGAGTGGGTTTTTGGACTTCATCTTCCTCGCGTGGTGAATCAAAGACAAAGAAGGCTCGTTGCAAGGAGGCACTGAGAAATCTTTCAACGAGGTTTCGTGCATTGTGCAAGATTGGGTGAACTAGAATGTGTCTCTCGCTATCTTTTGTTGTTCAGATTTTACAAAGCAGACCTACGATGTTTCTATTGTTGCAAAAGATCTACACATCCGATCGAGTTCCAATTGGATCCAAAAGTTTCATATCGAAGTCATCTACCTATAGTTCAAATTTCAGCCCAATCAAACTTTTGGATTAAAAGTTATGATTGTTGCACCAAAGTCTCTTTGGGCAGATCCGATTCCTTCTCCATCGACAAACAAAAAAATTTTCGCAATGAAGGAATCTGCAAGGAGGTATGGTTTCCTAACATGTAAATCTAGTATAAAGATAGAATAAGCATGCATGCTAGATTATTTATTTTGCTAGATCGCCATTAGAGGTTCAAGTATTTGCCTGCTGGAGTCATACACGCACGTATAGGGTGTTTTGTGAAAGTTTTAATATGTACTGCACACCACCTACGGTCTTAGGACCAGACTAATTCTTCTGCTGCGCACTTCTGACCGTCGATTATTTGCAATATTATGGGGTTATCGCTCACTTCAAGGGGAAATCATTGTCTTGCGTTTCTAACTCTTGTGTGCTCTAGTAGATTCTTGTACGGGTCCGAGCTTGCTCGGGGTGGATGTAGGGATTTCCCAAACCACCTAAAAATCCTGTGTCCTTTACATATTGCACTAAGATAAAGCATTGTATGCTTATACCCTTTATCTCAAGCATGACATTTGCATCACACATAGTTCTCTACTTGTTTACATTTTTGATGTGCATATCATGTGATTGCAAAAGAGATTTTGAGAGAGGTACATTGATTTGTTGGTTGCTTTGCAAGCATAAGTTTGCATGTTTGTATTGATCCCTTCGTTGAATTTTTTTATTTTTTATTTAGGCAATAGAGTTTGTCCCATATTTGTACTAAGCTTTTAGCCTCTAGTTTACTAGGGGTATTTTTCGACTCTCATAAACAATACGATTTTCAATGTGAATGAAGCTTCTGACGGTGACCACATTAGGACTGCTATTACTATTTTCAAATTGTGGATCTCTCCATGGGTATATTCTTTCACCAATAAAGCTAGAGGTTTTTGTGATCTGGTTGTAACCTAATTTATTTCTACTAAGACTCGTTGGGGGCTGACTAGCCCTTCCTTACCAATGAGTGGTTCTCAAAAAAATATTCACTATGACACTTGGGAGGCTCCTGTCAAATCTCTATGAGGGTATATGCTTAAAAGAAAATCTAACACTTTCTTTTGTTTTAAGAAGTTTAAAGCAAAATTTGGTTCGAAATCAAAACGAAAAAAGTATAAAGTATCTGAGAACTGATAGCATAAGTATAAGATTAAGGATTAAGTATCTGAGAACTGATAGGATTAAGCGAAGATCTTCAATGTGTTCCTAAACTTTTGAATCCATAGAAAGAGCAGATCCATTAGTCTGCACTCAACAGCAAAATGACAATCATTCTCTCATGAAGTGAGCAAGAAGTATGTTGAGTGTCGACTGGAGTAGGAAGTTTGGGTCGAGGCAGTGCACACAATGAGCTAATTGGTAAATCGATTTTTCACTACTTCTTGGGAACGCAAGATTCCCCAAGAGATACGGATCGGGGAAAAAAAAAAACTAACAATTGCTATGTTTTATGTATTTTTTGGTATGATGCATATGTTTGGATTTCTAAAAAATAGAAGGCTAAATTAGACCGAATGACCAAAAGTGTATTTTTTTTGGCTATACAGATCTTACAAAAGGGTACAAGTTATGGGATCCTACTGCTTACAAGACAGTCATTAGCTGAGATAATGTATTCAATACTTAATGTAAATGTTAATGTATATTGTAGGTTACACATATGAGTTCGATGTACATGACTTATTCCCCACACATGTATGATGCCTACATATTCATGGCTATTGTCTTAATGAGAATTTTTCATCATTTTCACAAACCCTAGCCGTCTTTCTCCCTCTTTCCTAGGGTTGTGGTAACAAGGTATGGTCTAATACCCTCTCCATCCCCTCCATTGTCTTCTTCCCCGATCCAACGACCTTGCATGCGCCTGCGACGAGCCCGTCGCATTGCGTCTGGCCCTCCTGCAGACCCTCCGGCCCTCTACCGGCCCTTTTGTAGCCCTCAGGCCCTCTTGTAGCCATCCATCGACCATCCTGCTGCCCGTAGGTCTTCCTGCAGCCCGTCGGCCCTCCTACAGACCGGTCAATCCTCCGCAGCCCTCCGTCGTCCCTCTAGCTTGTAGCCCGTCGACCCTTCTAAAGACCCGTCGACCCTCCTGCAACCTCGCCAGTCCTCCACAACCGGCCCTTCTGCGCCCGTCAGCTCTCTGCGACTATCGATCCTTTGCTACCCATGACAAGTAGCATACTCCTTTACTGACCGAGTCTCTATGTCTCTCGCATATCTCGATGGCAACTTTAAATTAGTCCTTGATGACGACCCATGTTCAGTTCTCGACGACGCCACTCGAGTAGACGAGGGATTTCTTTCCTATCTAGACAGACTTTCCCTTGATCATGATAGCTGACTAGACTGCATGGTCTGCCACCGTTCAGAGTGCATGTCCCGGATGGCCGAGCCCTGTATGGGCATCTTGACGGCTCTATATCTGCTCCTTCTGCTGCTTCTGGAGTAGGGACCTCTGACACCTGGAACCTTCGTAACTGTTATGTCTGGGCGTTTCTCGTTGCCTTGGTTGACCGCTCACTTCTACTTGACCTTGTTACCTTTGTTACTGCGGCAGAGCTCCGGGCTCATCTCACATAGCGCTTTGTGGAGCAGAGTGGGGCCCGTGAGTATCAGCTCCTATCTTAGGAGCAGTCTACTCAGTAGGGGGAGAAGACTATTTAGTAGTTTCACAGCCTCATGCGTGACTATCAACGTGAGCTTAAGGCTTTGGAGCCCCCTTTGCTAGAGGTGTCCAGAGTCAGTGCCTCCTAGCGCGAGTTGTAGTTCTTTCAGGAACGACGATAGCTCTACCAGTTTATGATGGCTCTTTATCCAGAGTTTTTTCCTCTCGCGGGACAGTTGATCTATAGGAATCCTCTTTCTCATCTTAATGTTGTTGTAGCTAACCTTATTGCCGAAGCCAAAGACCCGTCTCTATGCCGTCGCAGCCCGTCGGACCTCTGTAACTCTAATTTTGAGGGTGTTCTTGTTGTTGCTCTACCTCCAAGGACCACTTCTACTATACTCTCTCGTGGCCCCTCCTATTCCTCCGACATGCCTGACACTCGGAGATGCACCCATTATGGGAAGCCCGACACATAGACGACTCCTGTTGTCAGTTTCATCTAGAGAAGCATATCGGGCTGCCTATCTATGGATATCCCACTACTGATGTTGTTAGAGCCACCACTGCTGACACTACTACGACGGATCGTCTTCAACATATAGAGATGCACCTTGAGCAGCTCTTTCTGCAGCCTGTCTCCGGTTCTTCTGGTTCCTCTGAACCCTCTGCCTTCTCTACCACCTCGGATACCTCTTTACCTTAGATATGGACTCTGGGACCTCTTAGCACATGACTCCTGATCACTCCATCCTTACTGTATACTCACATATCTTCCGTATTCCGTCGATTCACATTGCAAATGGCTCTTTTTTAGCTATCTCGCAAATTAGATCCATCACTACCGTCTCAGACCCTACTAGCCTTCTCTCTCTACCTTTTTGTCTTACATACACCTCGGTATTGTCTAAACTTAATCTCTGTTAACAGCCTATGTCATTTTCAATTCCGACTTGACAGTCACTTTTTCTTCCTCTTCTTGTATTATGCAGGATCCATGCCCGGGACAGAGGATTGGTGCTGCTCATAGGGTGGGCAAACTATATCACCTAGAGTATCTTCTGATGCTGACCTGTGGCACAGGAGATTAGGTCATGTGTTCGAACCACAGCATAAAAATATTTTTCAAACTGAAACTTTAGCCCGAGGTTCCTTTTCTCATCTTTTTTTTTGTATGAGTTGTCAATTGGCTAAGCATTCAGCTAGCCCATTTTCTTCCAATTTATCGAGATTATGTAGACCGTTTAATTTAGTACACTCTAATATTTGGGGTCCTACACCTTTATCTTCTATGAATGGTTATTTTTATAATGTTAGGTTTATTGATAATTATTCGTGTTTCATATGGGTTTACCTATTTCGTCAGCAATCTGATATTCCTGAGATCTATCAGACTTTCACAGCCATAGTCCATATTCAGTTCCATGCTTGTATCAAAACTTTTTTGTTTGATTGTGCCTGCGAATATCTCTATTCTATTATACGTTCTATTATTCAATCATATAGGACTCTTTTCCAGCAATCTTATCCTCACACTCATGAGCAAAATGGGATTGCTGACCAAAACACCGTCACATCCTTGAAATAACTCGTACTCAGATTCTCTCCTCGTTCATCCCTCGTACCTTTTGGGCAGAGACCATTTTGACCTTTGTCAACCTCATTAACATCATCCATTCTTCAATCCTCTCGGGTGTTTCTTCTTATGAGCGTCTTTGAGACACCCCTCCCAACTACAATATATTGCGTGCTTTTGGGTGCACATGCTTTGTCCTCCTTCCTTTCCATGAGTGTAAGAAGCTATCGGCTAGTCACTAAGTGTGTGCTCTTGGGGATCAGTTCTGAGCACAAAAGGTATCGTTGCCATGACCCCTTGGCTCGTCATCTTCGCATCTCTCGATATGTTTCTTTTGTCAAGGATTTTCTGACTACTTTGTTATTTCTCAGGATTTTACCTTCCTTGAAGTTCCTACAATACCCTCCTTAGTGTCTTGATAAGCTCCTCTTGTGATACCCTCTTTTTTTTCTCCAGCTACTATTCTTGCTCCTATTCTTGAGCCCTTAGCTCCTGTTACAGTGGTAGCCCCTCCTCCAAGCTTGAGTCTTTCTTCTTCCTATTCAGATAACGTTTCTCTTATGCCTCACTCCTCTCCCTCATGTTTATTGTCTCCTCCTGTTTCTCTATTTTCTCAGGTATATATATTCTCGTCGTCGTCAGCCTGACCCATTGTCTGTCATACTTTTATCTGATAGTGACTCTTTTGGTACGCCATCTACCTCAAGTAGTCCTCCTCTACCGAATATGGATCCTAGTACTCCTCCTCGCTACCCCAAGTGTGAGCGCCGCCACCCAGACCACTTTGGCTACTTTTCTGACCGTTTTTGTTTTACTACAGGCACTGCTTGCTCACCTCAGTTCTTTGCTTATCTTTTTTTTTTTTTTCATACATACAGAGAGCTCAGGTCTTACAGAAAGACACTGTACTACCCAGTGTGGCAGCAGGTTATGGCCGAGGAGTTTTAGACCTTCGAGTAGACTTAGATATGGGAGGTTATCTCTCTGCCTACTAGTATTGAGTCCATCAGCTGCAAGTGGATCTTCAAGACCAAGCATCATTCCGATGGCTCCATTGATTGGTACAAAGCCTGTCTCAATACCAGAGGTTTCACCTAAGAGTTGGGATCGATTATGATGAGACTTTTGCTCTAGTGGCTCAGATGAGCACCATTCGGATCCTCCTTGCAGTTGTTGATGCTAGAGGTTGGCCCCTACTTCAGATAGATATAAAGAATATATTTTTTCACAGTGATCCTTCTGAGGTTATTTATATACAACCTCTTTCTGGTCTCAATATGTTTGTCATCTCCATCGGGCTATCTATAGACTCAAACAGGCTCTTCATGCCTAGTTTGAACGTTTTTATCGTGCAGTTACTCAGATCGGCTTTGTGGAGAACTTCTAGGATCACTTTATATTCGATCGAACGTTTTCCCAGGGCCAGGCCATCATCTTTCTCTATGTCAATGACATGATCCTTACATGTTACGGCTCCAGTACCGTAGCCTCTCTTTAGTAGCATCTTCAAAGTCAGTTTCAGATAAAGGATCTTGGTCCCCTGTATTACTTTCTTAGTCTGGAGGTTACTAGGGGTGCTCGGGATTCTACTTTCTTAGCAGAAGTACACGACTGAGATCCTTAATTAGGCTACACTCTCTGACTGTCGTACGGTTGACACTATTCTTGAGCTTCATATGAAGCTACGCCCTGCTGATGGTGAGCCCCTCTTAGATCCTACCTGGTACCGGGAGATAATTAATTGGTTAGCTAGTCTGCCTTTGCATTATTCTGATCGGATTTTGCTCATGTAGTTAGTATTCTTAGCCAGTTCATGGATGCATCTCACTCAGCTTACTATGTTGCTCTCCTATGGACTCTTCAGTATCTTCAAGGTACTATTATCAGGTTGCACTTTTTCTCCTCGGTCTCTTTTATGGTTCTTCGTGCCTATTCTGATATTGACTAGGTCGGTGATCCGACTACTCGTCGTTCGACTACTGGATATTGCCTGTTTTTTGATGAATCGATCTTATCTCCTGAAAGGGCAAGAAGCAGAAGATTGTGTCCCTCTCCAGCGCTGAGACCAAGTTTCGTGCCATGGCCACTACTACTAAGGAGATTGTTCATCTCTGGCGTCTTTTTCTGGATCTTGGCATTGATACTTCTGGACCTAGAACTCTTCATTAAGTGTGACAACAAGAGTGCTATTCAGATTGTCAGCAATCTGGTGTTTTATAAGCGGACAAAGCATATTGAGCTCGATTATTACTTCTCTAAATAGCAATACGTACAAGTCTGGGACCATCTCTCTGCCCTATGTGTCCTCCACAAAGCAGATTGTTGATTTTTTTACGAAGTCATCTCTCTTCTTGTTTTTGGTTCTTTATTAGAAAACTCTTAGTATTTAATATACCGTGAGTTTGAGGGAGGGTGTTAATATATATTGTAAGTTATACATATGAGTTCGGTGTACAGGACTTATTCCCTATACATGTTTGATGCCTATATATTCGTGGTTATTGCCCTAATAATAATTGCCTGTCATTGTCCCAAACTCTGGTTGTCTCTCTCTCTTCTAGGGTTGTGGTAACAGTAAAAGAATAGGTGCAATCTGACTTTTTCTTGAGTTGAAAGATGGCATCCTATAACTTGGGAGGGGGTTAGGAAGATCCCAACTCGTACATTAAAATAGGTAGGATAACAAATGGTATTCAAAGATTGAATCCTAGACAAAAGCAAAACAAAGGTGTGGGAGCAACCCGAAAAGAATATAAAAAAGCCATCCAAGAGCAACAACTATATATGGCTCAACCCCATGGGTCAGAGAGGCTACCCCAAACGATGGCAATTCTCCCAGCTTCCACGAAGATGCAGTCCAGTGTGCGATGCTTTTGTTAGAAGATCCTCACATGTCGTTCCAACCAAATTGTCCACAAGAGACTAGCCAATATGTTGGCCCATGCATGAGAGTGATTGTGGGGGAGATGAACATGCCTCCAAGAACACCAAAGGCAGTCAATAAAGGTAGGTAAAGGAGCATGGAGGTTCAAAGATACGAGCAACGTACCTCATCCAAAGAAGTTGGATGGCTGAGCAATTAAGTGATGAAGATGTGTTCAATGGTCTCTACTTCAGTGCAGAAAGGACACGTGAGAGTCGAAGGGACGCCTCTTGTAAGGAGGCTATCGACAGTGAGAGTATGTTGGAGTAGCAAAGTCAAGCAGGATGATCGAGAAGGAACCATATGATGTCCAAGCCCTTATAAAAGGAATGGTTTTATCAAAATGGTCCACGGTTTATCAAGATCAATAGGCACAAGGCCAAGGTAGACGCCAAGGGGGTACGTATTCTCATGGGCGGCTGTGATTTTGTCTCGAAGGGGCCGGGATCGTGGTTGTGATCATGTCCCCGAATGGGATGGTGGCCACGACGTCGAGTGTCTAATCCGACGTTGGAGCAGCATTGCTCTCTCCGAAGGACGGTCATGGCTGTGCTGTACGCATTGACCCACCACCGAATTAGTGCCGAACTCAAACTTTGTTACTATGAGCAGAGGAAGGAAGGAGGGAATATTGGAGAGCAGGTGGTGGGCGACGTTTCTTGCGTTGCCTTTGGTCCGTGGTGATCATGTGTGAGACCGGAACGAAGGAGTTGGGAGGATGGGAATGCATGGGGAGCAGGTGGCCGGGCAACGTCTCTTTTGTTTTGAACTACATTTTGAGAATGGCATGACCCAGGCTTTGATACTTCTATATAGATGTAGGCCCCTCTCTCTCTCTCTCTCTCTCTCTCTCTCTCTCTCTCTCTCTCTCTCTGGCTCTGATTACTGTTTAATCCACAGGAGTCACCAAACAATGTGACTCTCTCTCTCTCTCTCTCTCTCTCTCTCACTCACTAGCACTCTCTCTCTCTCTCTTTTGGAAGGTACTCTCTCTCACTCTCACTGTGTCTGAGGCTCTGATTACTGTTTAATCCACAGGTGGCGCCATTTTCGCTGAGAATTTTTGTTCTTCCATAATACACGCTTCACGTCCCGCCCGTACAAAAGATATCTTCTACTACCGGGCTGCCCGGAGTCGGTAACAAAAGGCTGCAGAGATTTAAAGAGAATGCGTCCTTGTATCACTGTTGGGTACAGTGATTTGAGTCGTAGGGTTAGTAAGTAGTGCTACAAATATTTGCGAAACAATCAAATGAGAGCTCTTGCAACCAAGAAGCGATGCTATTCTGCCAGCCTGACGTGGCATCTCATCAGAGCTGTCCGTTTGCCTAGGTGTTCAGGCTCAGTGCGGTTCACCGATCGGGGCTGGTGCAACCAGCGGCTGTAATCGTGCCACGTCAAGCTGGAAAATCCCATGTTGGAGTAGCATTACGCTCTCCAAAATCCGAAGGACTAGAGCCTAGCCTCCTGAAAACACCCGTGTTGGACAAAAACACACACGGGCGGTAATGGCTGTGCTGTACTACACGAGGGGGCCGTAGCAGGATCGACTGCGGTGAGGTTAGGGGCATCTGCGTGCGGCCGTGGCCTTCTTTCTCCGTAATTTCTTTGGCTCCAAAGAGTTGATCCCCACTCCATGTGGGTACGGTGTGAATCCAGTTGAGTCGTAGGATCTTCAGTAATCAATTCTACTGCAATCTAGCCACCCACCTATGAGGCTATGATTGACCATCTCTCTCTCTCTCTCTCTCTCTCTCTCTCTCTCTCTCTCTCTCTCTCTCTCTCTCTCTCTCTCTCTCTCTCTCTCTCTCTCTCTCTCTCTCTCTCTCTCTCTCTCTCTCTCCAAGCATACAATGCTATGATAGGGATGACATTTTCAGATCAGTCGCACATAAAAGCTGATAAATTTTTTATATAAAAATCCACAAATTCGATCTCATGAGAGAGCATCTCCAACCGTCCGCCATATCACCGAATCCAATCACACCCTATCCCTTGCATAAATGCAAAGGTGGTTTTGACCGGCAAAAATACGGGAATTCAAAAGCAAATATCAGGGTTGCTATTTTACTGTGTCATTTCATAATTCCAAAACAACCCTCCAAAACATATATACATTTATTATAATAATAAATACATCCTTTACAAAATTTGTACATAAATATTTTAACTGAATATATTTATTAATTTACTAATCCGTTTTTAACAAATTTGGTACAATTGGAAAGCTCTCTTCGAGACCTTCAAAAACATATTAATATCTCATATTTTTAGAGTTATTTTAAAATTCTTAAATATTACATTAATTACATAAATAATATAATTTTATAAATTAATAAAAATATTTTTGTTAATGTTTATTCTTGTTATTAATGAATTTTTATTTTAATTTTTAAAAGTGATATGGAATAAGATATATTCGATGTTAAAAAATAGACGTCATGCATGGTTGGAGACTAATCAAAATAGAGGACCTCCATTTTGAAATATTTTTGGAATATTTTCATTTGGCAATGGCAAAATGAGGACTATGGTTGAAGATGATATGAGCTTATCAAGTAGTGATTGTAAAATAAAATACTAATTTCTAAACATTTAATCAGTGTAGAGGGATGAATGGGGATGGACGAACATGGAAGGGGCGGCGGCATACCTGGCCTGCTGGATCCAATGGAGGGGAAGGGAGACCACACGAACGAGCCGATTAATATGCATGTTGTGAGGCTGGCTGAATCCAAGAGGAGGAGAAAGAGAGATCCCACCGAGACTCCGACGTTCCGTAGTCAGTAGGCGGAGAAAGAAAGGAGGGAATATAACCTTCAAGAAAACCCAAGAAAGGTGGGGATATTGGAGAGCAGGTGGTGGGCAACGCTTCTTGCATTGCCTTTGGTCCATGGTGCTGCGTGTGAGGCCGGAACGAAGGAGTTGGGAGGATGGGAATATTAGAGAGCAGGTGGTGGGCAACGTTTCTTTTGTTCTGAAATACATTTTGAGAATCGCATGACGCGTTTTAACGTCTATATAGATCACGTAGGCCTTACTGTCAGTAGGCTGAGGCCATGGCAGTCTCTCTCTCTCTCTCTCTCTCTCTCTCTCTCTCTCTCTCTCTCTCTGCCTCTCTAGCTCTCTCTCTCTCTGCCTTTCTCTCTCTCTCTGTGTCTGAGGCTCTGATTGCTGTTTAATCCACAGGAGGCACCAAACAAGGCGCCATTGTCGCTGAGAAGTTTTGTCTTCCATGAGACACGCTTCACGCCCCGCCCGTACAGAAGCGATCTTCTTCGACTGCCGGGCTGCTCCGGGATCGGTATCAAAAGGCTGCAGAGAATTAAAGAGAAGGTGTCCTTGTATCACTGTCGGGTACAGTGATTTGAGTCGTAGGGTTAGTAATTAGTGTCACGGTACGTGCGGAGCAATCAAATGAGCAACGCTTGCATTGCACCCACGAAACGATGCTGTTCTGCCAGACCCTCTGCCAACCTGACGTGGCATCCGATCAGACCAGTCCGTTTGCCTAGGTGCTGAGGCTGAGTGCGGTTCAGCGATTGGGGATGGTGCAACCGGCGGTTGTAATCGTGCCACGTCAAGCTGGGAAATCGGGTTGGCGGAATAGTACGTAGAGCGTGGGAAGGAGGTGTACAATAATGCTTCTGTTTAACGTGACGGGAAGAAACGACGATTGGTTCGATTAACGAGAATATCTTGGGTTTAACGAATATCTTGGGTCTGACGCACACTTGGGCGAGCCGGACATTAGCTTAGGGCAATGACGCGTCGACACGTCACTCGGTAAGATTTAAAGCTCATGCAAACCAAGTAACATTATCCATCATCCAATGCTATTTGGACACATGTCAGCTGCGCAAAACGAACACAACGCCGATGCACCGTTGTTATTTTTTTTTTAAGTCTAAGTGTGTGCTCAAATATATTATTCCTTCCCCATTAATCACTATCTTCCCACTATAGTACATTTAATTAAATGGCAATTCTATACTACCGATCGACTTCAGTACCGTACCAAAATTCTTAGGAATCGTCAGATGGTCTTTGGGTGCATGGATCTCAGGCATCCCCTAGGGTTCATTCCATGGCCCCTAATGCTCCCATCGCTATGGTACCGAAGCGGTACCGAAGTAGAACCCTTAATTAAATTGTGAAATGATTTTTTTTTTTTTTGATAGACCGGTGGGGCGGCTAGAGGGTAGGACGCTAAAGTAGGGGCTCAAAGAAGTCCGAAAATTGAATCAGGGAAGGAAGCTGCTGCTATTTATTAATTCCATAATCCCGTGAACATAACATCAACGGTCATGATTCATATGTGCAATTAAACAAGACACAACATCCTTGAGGAAAAAGTTCACTCCACGGTGTCCATACCAGGAGTCGAGCAAGGAACTTCTCCAACATGGGAAAAAGGAAGATGCCATCAAGCTAAGAGGTCGTTGGTTGAAATGGAACATGGTCGTAAACAGATTAACACACTCTAAGAGGTGGACTGGCTCCTATGGGTTTGAGATTTTATCGAGTCGCAATTATTATGGGGTAGATAGGTGTCTCGTTAATTACACAAACGATCGACCTCTCAATTGTCCAATGGTAGGTACCCTCGAATCCAGGTAGTTGTTTCCAGTCCCTCCAGACACCTGTGATGTGGTTGTTCCACGTGGTGCACATCTAGTGCCGAATGCGAGCGACTCTCAAAATTGATGATTTAAGAGGGGCCATATCCCAAAGAGTCTGGGGTTCGTTCTGACAAAGCTTTAGAAAATATATATAAATTATTCCTGGACAGATATCAAAGTTAAATGTTAGAAAATGTTCATATATTAACTAATCTTTGGTAATACACATTAATTACTCATAAATGATTTATAATTTATTGAATTTAGGCTATGATTATCCTAACTTAATTAGTTATAACCCCATATATTTAGACATATTGATATAAATTATTCCGTTGATACATTCATCTTGCTTAGATTCCTAGTAGCCTTATATCCAAATTTGCATTTAACGTCGTCGATCATCAGGTGATTCGAGTACAAATTTCTTATAGGTCAGCCTACATAGATTGCCAAATCAAACGTAGTTGTGTCATGTGCATGATCAGGGCCCGAGACACATTCTCGCAGTGCACTTTGAGTCATATCGGTGCACTTATTTTAAGTGTACATGGGTTAGACCTAACTATGTAGAAGTGATTTATGGTACCCAATAGGTCTATTAGTTGGGTTGGGTGACTAGAGACTAGGGTTTCTGTACAAATATGTATGGATGTACATAGTCGATCCCTGCTAGCTCCACCCTGACGACAACTCTCTCCTCTCGTGGATCCCATCACCTGGGAGATCTGAAAGAGAGGGTTAGGGCTTGGAGCGGAAGGCGACAATCATGGGCTTCTCTGCATTGAGGATCTCTCTCATGGCCATGATGCAGGTATTTACTATCTTCTTTTTCATTGGTCTACACAAGATCTTGGACATCAGAATTCGGATCTACGAATTCAAACATGTGGTATCAAAGCCTGATCATGCTAGATCAATGAAGAATGAAGAAAGCCAAAAATTGAATTTATTAAATGTTAAATAATTAGAATTTCTCCTTTAATAGGCTTTCCCTCTTTGTTAAATTATGGAAAAAAAAATTAATGTAGCCATATAAGATATCTTACGTCCACTTTTTCTCTATTCACGAGCCCTTCGCGATGGTGCCTTCCATGCATCGATCTGACATCTGTATGAAATATATATACAAATGAATGCAATTTTTTTTAAGGAAAATTTTGGTGCGGCCGATCAGGCGACTAGATTTTAATGAAATCGATGCCATTGGATTCGCATAGATGAGAGCTTTCCAATGGCTGGTCTCATGCAAGGCTCGGATTGAAATTTGCAATTGTTTCTTCTATTTTTCAAACCGATGAATAACTTGAAACATATCGATTGTGGTTTGACTTGAAGCAACCTGGTTCGAGGTGGATCACACCCAAACTCAAGCACAACTTGCTGGGGATATTCTTGGCTTGTCCTCCTTGACAATGCCTTCTAAAAAAGAAAAAAAAAAAAAGGGGGGGGGGGGGGCATTTTCCCACCACTTTCCTGTCATTATCGCCTTAACCCTATTTCCCCATCAATGGTCATGATTTTCCCCTTTAGATTGTACGAGATAAGAGGACATGAGAAGGTAAGTCATTGGGTTAGAAAAGGGGGGAGTTCTAAAGAAGATCTCTTACTCCCCATGTCTCTCCTTCCTTTAGGTCACGTTCTTATGAGTGGAAATGGAGGGTGGAAACGAACCAAAGGGCATAAATGGTTTCGTTTTTGCCCTTCTTCGCCATTCTTTTTGGTTTTATTAGGGTAGAAATGAATCCACCTTGGTGGATCATTTCAACCTGTTGGGAAGACTTCGTTTTCTCCCAAATTTCAACGAAAAATCTTTCCACTTGACGACAAAAATAGTGAAAGCGATTTCTACGTGAGAGGCCGTCCTCTCTTCTTCAGCTAGGGTTTGGGTCATTTTTCCTTTTTTAGGGTGCGTCGAGGTGAGTTTTTGTTTGCTCGGTTGTACATTTAGCTTCAAATGTGAGATCAAACAAGTTTTGAACCAACAATTTTGTTTTTCCCGACTTGATCTTGCGCTAGGGTTTGCACTCCGGCTAAAACACTAGTTAGGGTTTGCATTCCGGTCATTTTTCGACTAAGGTGCATGGCATTTTTATTGAATAAGTGTTGCACTTCATCTTTGCATCAGTACATACATATTTCATCTTTGAATCGGTGTATAAATGTTGTATTTCACCTTTGCGTCAGTGTATAAGTGCTGTTTTTAATCTTTGCATCAATGCACAAGTGTTGGATTTGATCTTTGAATCAATACATAAGTGTTTTATTTCATCTTTGCATTAGTGCATCAATGTTGTATTTGATCTTCATTTTCTTTCTTTATATTTTTCGTTTATATTTCCTACCCAAAAGAACAAAAGCAATCTATTTCCTTAGTTTTCCTCCTTTTAAAAGAACACAAAGCTTTAAAGGGGATAACTTCGTTTCCATTTCCTTTAGTTGAGCAAAAATGAAGAAAACGCACCCTTACTGCAGCTCGTCTTTATTCCTGGGTGCATCTATTCTCCTCAAGTGGGACTATTGACACACCAAGTATTCCTATTCACACACCAAATACTTTTCAAACACTACTCAGTTTTAAAAATTTATATATTTGCTCATTGCATACCTTCAATTTTTAAAAAAACCCTAGAATACCTTCATCCCCAAATTACTCTACACACACACACACCCAAACTCTAACACCCTACCTCTCCGCTCGGCGCCCTCTCCTCGAGCTCTCTCGCCTAGGCGTTGTAGGTTCCTCTCCCTATTGATTTTTTCTCCGTCTAACACCCTACCTTCTCCATCAACTGCTTTGACGAGCTCATCTCCGCTCTTCGCCCCTCCCCGAGCTCCCCCGCCCGGGTGCCATAGGTTCCTCCCCCCGTTGATTTTCTCTCCATCATCATCTACCGGAATCCAAACCTTATGTTCGGCCGACCAGATCTGAACATTGTACAACACGTTCGGCCGAACATAGTACAATATGTTCGGCCGTCATACGGTACAATTAATATGTTTGGCCGAACGTACTATACAATGCTCGGTTCTGGTCGACTGAACATATTGTACCTTGTTCGTCCCTGGTTGGCTGATCAACATGTCTCAAACATGAAAAAAATGGATGTTTTGATTATTTACTTGGGGGTAATTTTATAATAAAAAAACTTTCAAAGGGTGTCTGGAGAGCAAATATTGGTGTGCCAATAGCACCACTCATTCCCCTACCTCTCTTCCATGAGTGGACATAAAGAATCTTTAATTTTCAACAGGTACCATTATATATGTACCGAATCCAATTGAAATTAGATCTGCACCGTTGAATCCTGATCTCATGGACGGGAGCAAGGAATAGAGAGGATAGAGGCACCAAGTAATAGACTATCCGAATCCGACCCCACCTCCGCCCCTAGGGGTGTTCATCGGTTCGGGTTGACCAGCCAACTGAACCGAACCGGTCTATTTGGTTCGGGTATTTTTGACCGTTTGGTTCGGTTCCAAAAAAATAAAAACCGCTAAGATCGGTTCGGTTCTGGGTGGTTAGTTTTTTAACCCGAACCAACCACTACAAAAAAAACAGTTATTACCGACGGACAATATCCGTCGGTAATATTAAAATTTCGTCGGTAATATTATATAGCGACGGAAGATATTTCCGTCGCTGGCTGTCGGGAAAAAAGGCGTCGGGGAAAACAATACGACGGACCAAATATTACCGTCGGTATTAATAATTAATACCGACGGTAATTAGAACGCCGTCGGTAATATTTAATCAATTTAAAACTAATATAATATAGTATTGCCGACGAACTATAAGAATCCGTCGGTAATATATAAACATTTTACCGACGAGTATAGTTTATACTGTCGGTAATACTATATATATTACCGACACATATATATATTACCCGTCGGTAATAATATATATATTACCGACCAAATTAATATCACCGTCGGTAATACTATATATATTACCGACGGATATATATATTACCCGTCGGTAATACTATATATATTACCGACGGATATTATATGCCGTCGGCAAATCATTAATAATTTAAAAAAAATAAAAATATTATTACCGACGGAATAATTTATTTCCGTCGGTAATAAGTATCTTTTTTTTTTTAATAAATTTACATAAATAATGTTATTTAATTCCTGTGATTCAATACCACAATATATTACCACAATTTATCAAATATTACCACAATTTATCAAATATTACCACAATTTATAAAATATTACCTAAATTGATAAAAAATTACAGCAAATTATCAAATATTACCACAGTTCCCGGCCGACAATTATAGATAGAAGAAAAAATAACCATATATTACAAAACAATATTTACACAATCCAGAACTGAGAGATGATACATGTCCTATCTCAACCACCCCCGCCCGCCACCAACGCCGGTGCTCTCATCGATCCCCTGACGCCGCCCTATCTCAACCACGCCCGCCCACCACCAACGCTGGTGCTCTCATCGATCCCCTGACGCCGCCCTGCTCCTGCAATTAACATGTATTTGTTAAAAAAATGGTTTATATCTATAACTGAGTCTAAGCGTTAAAAAATGATAAGTTAGCGTGTTTCGATTTTGAAATAGGTTTGGATTCGATCCGATCGTCATCGGCTCGGCATCCGGTAATTTGAACTTGGAATTATTCCGTATTTCGGACTTGCGAGCGGGTTCTAATTGGATATTTGACCAATTTACGCTCCGATTCACCGATTTAGAGTCTAAGTGTTGGAAAATCATAAGTTAGCGTGTTTCGGATATGAAATAGGTTTGGATTCGATCCGATCGTCATCGGCTCGGCATTCGATAATTCAAACTTGGAATTATTCCGTATTTCGGACTTGCGAGCGGGTTCTAATTGGATATTTGACCAATTTACGCTCCGATTCACCGATTTAGAGTCTAAGTATTGGAAAATCATAAGTTAGCGTGTTTCGGATATGAAATAGGTTTGGATTCGATCCGATCGTCATCGGATCGGCATCCGGTAATTCGAAGTTGGAATTATTCCGTATTTCGGACTTGCGAGCGGGTTCTAATTGGATATTTGACCAATTTACGCTCCGATTCACCGATTTAGAGTCTAAGCGTTGGAAAATCATAAGTTAGCGTGTTTCGGATATGAAATAGGTTTGGATTCGATCCGATCGTCATCGGCTCGGCATCCGGTAATTCGAACTTGGAATTATTCCGTATTTCGGACTTGCGAGCGGGTTCTAATTGGATATTTGACCAATTTACGCTCCGATTCACCGATTTAGAGTCTAAGCGTTGGAAAATCATAAGTTAGCGTGTTTCGGATATGAAATAGGTTTGGATTCGATCCGATCGTCATCGGCTCGGCATCCGGTAATTCGAACTTGGAATTATTCCGTATTTCGGACTTGCGAGCGGGTTCTAATTGGATATTTGACCAATTTACGCTCCGATTCACCGATTTAGAGTCTAAGCGTTGGAAAATCATAAGTTAGCGTGTTTCGGATATGAAATAGGTTTGGATTCGATCCGATCGTCATCGGCTCGGCATCCGGTAATTCAAACTTGGAATTATTCCGTATTTCGGACTTGCGAGCGGGTTCTAATTGGATATTTGACCAATTTACGCTCCGATTCACCGATTTAGAGTCTAAGTGTTGGAAAATCATAAGTTAGCGTGTTTCGGATATGAAATAGGTTTGGATTCGATCCGATCGTCATCGGCTCGGCATCCGGTAATTCGAACTTGGAATTATTCCGTATTTCGGACTTGCGAGCGGGTTCTAATTGGATATTTGACCAATTTACGCTCCGATTCACCGATTTAGAGTCTAAGTGTTGGAAAATCATAAGTTAGCGTGTTTCGGATATGAAATAGGTTTGGATTCGATCCGATCGTCATCGGCTCGGCATCCGGTAATTCGAACTTGGAATTATTCCGTATTTCGGACTTGCGAGCGGGTTCTAATTGGATATTTGACCAATTTACGCTCCGATTCACCGATTTAGAGTCTAAGTGTTGGAAAATCATAAGTTAGCGTGTTTCGGATATGAAATAGGTTTGGATTCGATCCGATCGTCATCGGCTCGGCATCCGGTAATTCGAACTTGGAATTATTCCGTATTTCGGACTTGCGAGCGGGTTCTAATTGGATATTTGACCAATTTACGCTCCGATTCACCGATTTAGAGTCTAAGTGTTGGAAAATCATAAGTTAGCGTGTTTCGGATATGAAATAGGTTTGGATTCGATCCGATCGTCATCGGCTCGGCATCCGGTAATTCGAACTTGGAATTATTCCGTATTTCAGACTTGCGAGCGGGTTCTAATTGGATATTTGACCAATTTACGCTCCGATTCACCGATTTAGAGTCTAAGTGTTGGAAAATCATAAGTTAGCGTGTTTCGGATATGAAATAGGTTTGGATTCGATCCGATCGTCATCGGCTCGGCATCCGGTAATTCGAACTTGGAATTATTCCGTATTTCGGACTTGCGAGCGGGTTCTAATTGGATATTTGACCAATTTACGCTCCGATTCACCGATTTAGAGTCTAAGTGTTGGAAAATCATAAGTTAGCGTGTTTCGGATATGAAATAGGTTTGGATTCGATCCGATCGTCATCGGCTCGGCATCCGGTAATTCGAACTTGGAATTATTCCGTATTTCGGACTTGCGAGCGGGTTCTAATTGGATATTTGACCAATTTACGCTCCGATTCACCGATTTAGAGTCTAAGTGTTGGAAAATCATAAGTTAGCGTGTTTCGGATATGAAATAGGTTTGGATTCGATCCGATCGTCATCGGCTCGGCATCCGGTAATTCGAACTTGGAATTATTCCGTATTTCGGACTTGCGAGCGGGTTCTAATTGGATATTTGACCAATTTACGCTCCGATTCACCGATTTAGAGTCTAAGTGTTGGAAAATCATAAGTTAGCGTGTTTCGGATATGAAATAGGTTTGGATTCGATCCGATCGTCATCGGCTCGGCATCCGGTAATTCGAACTTGGAATTATTCCGTATTTCGGACTTGCGAGCGGGTTCTAATTGGATATTTGACCAATTTACGCTCCGATTCACCGATTTAGAGTCTAAGTGTTGGAAAATCATAAGTTAGCGTGTTTCGGATATGAAATAGGTTTGGATTCGATCCGATCGTCATCGGCTCGGCATCCGGTAATTCGAACTTGGAATTATTCCGTATTTCGGACTTGCGAGCGGGTTCTAATTGGATATTTGACCAATTATTAATGATGGCTTTATGCTTCCTGTTTTACCGGTTATGAATTAGATTATAATTAGCACATATACTTAATGAATGGACTGAAAGAATGAGTAAATGATCGTAAAATGCTTACTCAATGAATGGCCACACTTCATCACATTGGCGCAACACATACATATGTGCCTGTTGAATCTCATCTACAGACAATCGACGGGTTTTGCCTCCTCCTACATTGAATGGCCACACTTCATCGCATTTTCCCACCACTTTCCTGTCATTATCGCCTTAACCCTATTTCCCCATCAATGGTCATGATTTTCCCCTTTAGATTGTACGAGATAAGAGGACATGAGAAGGTAAGTCATTGGGTTAGAAAAGGGGGGAGTTCTAAAGAAGATCTCTTACTCCCCATGTCTCTCCTTCCTTTAGGTCACGTTCTTATGAGTGGAAATGGAGGGTGGAAACGAACCAAAGGGCATAAATGGTTTCGTTTTTGCCCTTCTTCGCCATTCTTTTTGGTTTTATTAGGGTAGAAATGAATCCACCTCGGTGGATCATTTCAACCTGTTGGGAAGACTTCGTTTTCTCCCAAATTTCAACGAAAAATCTTTCCACTTGACGACAAAAATAGTGAAAGCGATTTCTACGTGAGAGGCCGTCCTCTCTTCTTCAGCTAGGGTTTGGGTCATTTTTCCTTTTTTAGGGTGCGTCGAGGTGAGTTTTTGTTTGCTCGGTTGTACATTTAGCTTCAAATGTGAGATCAAACAAGTTTTGAACCAACAATTTTGTTTTTCCCGACTTGATCTTGCGCTAGGGTTTGCACTCCGGCTAAAACACTAGTTAGGGTTTGCATTCCGGTCATTTTTCGACTAAGGTGCATGGCATTTTTATTGAATAAGTGTTGCACTTCATCTTTGCATCAGTACATACATATTTCATCTTTGAATCGGTGTATAAATGTTGTATTTCACCTTTGCGTCAGTGTATAAGTGCTGTTTTTAATCTTTGCATCAATGCACAAGTGTTGGATTTGATCTTTGAATCAATACATAAGTGTTTTATTTCATCTTTGCATTAGTGCATCAATGTTGTATTTGATCTTCATTTTCTTTCTTTATATTTTTCGTTTATATTTCCTACCCAAAAGAACAAAAGCAATCTATTTCCTTAGTTTTCCTCCTTTTAAAAGAACACAAAGCTTTAAAGGGGATAACTTCGTTTCCATTTCCTTTAGTTGAGCAAAAATGAAGAAAACGCACCCTTACTGCAGCTCGTCTTTATTCCTGGGTGCATCTATTCTCCTCAAGTGGGACTATTGACACACCAAGTATTCCTATTCACACACCAAATACTTTTCAAACACTACTCAGTTTTAAAAATTTATATATTTGCTCATTGCATACCTTCAATTTTTAAAAAAACCCTAGAATACCTTCATCCCCAAATTACTCTACACACACACACACCCAAACTCTAACACCCTACCTCTCCGCTCGGCGCCCTCTCCTCGAGCTCTCTCGCCTAGGCGTTGTAGGTTCCTCTCCCTATTGATTTTTTCTCCGTCTAACACCCTACCTTCTCCATCAACTGCTTTGACGAGCTCATCTCCGCTCTTCGCCCCTCCCCGAGCTCCCCCGCCCGGGTGCCATAGGTTCCTCCCCCCGTTGATTTTCTCTCCATCATCATCTACCGGAATCCAAACCTTATGTTCGGCCGACCAGATCTGAACATTGTACAACACGTTCGGCCGAACATAGTACAATATGTTTGGCCGTCATACGGTACAATTAATATGTTTGGCCGAACGTACTATACAATGCTCGGTTCTGGTCGACTGAACATATTGTACCTTGTTCGTCCCTGGTTGGCTGATCAACATGTCTCAAACATGAAAAAAATGGATGTTTTGATTATTTACTTGGGGGTAATTTTATAATAAAAAAACTTTCAAAGGGTGTCTGGAGAGCAAATATTGGTGTGCCAATAGCACCACTCATTCCCCTACCTCTCTTCCATGAGTGGACATAAAGAATCTTTAATTTTCAACAGGTACCATTATATATGTACCGAATCCAATTGAAATTAGATCTGCACCGTTGAATCCTGATCTCATGGACGGGAGCAAGGAATAGAGAGGATAGAGGCACCAAGTAATAGACTATCCGAATCCGACCCCACCTCCGCCCCTAGGGGTGTTCATCGGTTCGGGTTGACCAGCCAACTGAACCGAACCGGTCTATTTGGTTCGGGTATTTTTGACCGTTTGGTTCGGTTCCAAAAAAATAAAAACCGCTAAGATCGGTTCGGTTCTGGGTGGTTAGTTTTTTAACCCGAACCAACCACTACAAAAAAAACAGTTATTACCGACGGACAATATCCGTCGGTAATATTAAAATTTCGTCGGTAATATTATATAGCGACGGAAGATATTTCCGTCGCTGGCTGTCGGGAAAAAAGGCGTCGGGGAAAACAATACGACGGACCAAATATTACCGTCGGTATTAATAATTAATACCGACGGTAATTAGAACGCCGTCGGTAATATTTAATCAATTTAAAACTAATATAATATAGTATTGCCGACGAACTATAAGAATCCGTCGGTAATATATAAACATTTTACCGACGAGTATAGTTTATACTGTCGGTAATACTATATATATTACCGACACATATATATATTACCCGTCGGTAATAATATATATATTACCGACCAAATTAATATCACCGTCGGTAATACTATATATATTACCGACGGATATATATATTACCCGTCGGTAATACTATATATATTACCGACGGATATTATATGCCGTCGGCAAATCATTAATAATTTAAAAAAAATAAAAATATTATTACCGACGGAATAATTTATTTCCGTCGGTAATAAGTATCTTTTTTTTTTTAATAAATTTACATAAATAATGTTATTTAATTCCTGTGATTCAATACCACAATATATTACCACAATTTATCAAATATTACCACAATTTATCAAATATTACCACAATTTATAAAATATTACCTAAATTGATAAAAAATTACAGCAAATTATCAAATATTACCACAGTTCCCGGCCGACAATTATAGATAGAAGAAAAAATAACCATATATTACAAAACAATATTTACACAATCCAGAACTGAGAGATGATACATGTCCTATCTCAACCACCCCCGCCCGCCACCAACGCCGGTGCTCTCATCGATCCCCTGACGCCGCCCTATCTCAACCACGCCCGCCCACCACCAACGCTGGTGCTCTCATCGATCCCCTGACGCCGCCCTGCTCCTGCAATTAACATGTATTTGTTAAAAAAATGGTTTATATCTATAACTGAGTCTAAGCGTTAAAAAATGATAAGTTAGCGTGTTTCGATTTTGAAATAGGTTTGGATTCGATCCGATCGTCATCGGCTCGGCATCCGGTAATTTGAACTTGGAATTATTCCGTATTTCGGACTTGCGAGCGGGTTCTAATTGGATATTTGACCAATTTACGCTCCGATTCACCGATTTAGAGTCTAAGTGTTGGAAAATCATAAGTTAGCGTGTTTCGGATATGAAATAGGTTTGGATTCGATCCGATCGTCATCGGCTCGGCATTCGATAATTCGAACTTGGAATTATTCCGTATTTCGGACTTGCGAGCGGGTTCTAATTGGATATTTGACCAATTTACGCTCCGATTCACCGATTTAGAGTCTAAGTGTTGGAAAATCATAAGTTAGCGTGTTTCGGATATGAAATAGGTTTGGATTCGATCCGATCGTCATCGGATCGGCATCCGGTAATTCGAAGTTGGAATTATTCCGTATTTCGGACTTGCGAGCGGGTTCTAATTGGATATTTGACCAATTTACGCTCCGATTCACCGATTTAGAGTCTAAGCGTTGGAAAATCATAAGTTAGCGTGTTTCGGATATGAAATAGGTTTGGATTCGATCCGATCGTCATCGGCTCGGCATCCGGTAATTCGAACTTGGAATTATTCCGTATTTCGGACTTGCGAGCGGGTTCTAATTGGATATTTGACCAATTTACGCTCCGATTCACCGATTTAGAGTCTAAGCGTTGGAAAATCATAAGTTAGCGTGTTTCGGATATGAAATAGGTTTGGATTCGATCCGATCGTCATCGGCTCGGCATCCGGTAATTCGAACTTGGAATTATTCCGTATTTCGGACTTGCGAGCGGGTTCTAATTGGATATTTGACCAATTTACGCTCCGATTCACCGATTTAGAGTCTAAGCGTTGGAAAATCATAAGTTAGCGTGTTTCGGATATGAAATAGGTTTGGATTCGATCCGATCGTCATCGGCTCGGCATCCGGTAATTCGAACTTGGAATTATTCCGTATTTCGGACTTGCGAGCGGGTTCTAATTGGATATTTGACCAATTTACGCTCCGATTCACCGATTTAGAGTCTAAGTGTTGGAAAATCATAAGTTAGCGTGTTTCGGATATGAAATAGGTTTGGATTCGATCCGATCGTCATCGGCTCGGCATCCGGTAATTCGAACTTGGAATTATTCCGTATTTCGGACTTGCGAGCGGGTTCTAATTGGATATTTGACCAATTTACGCTCCGATTCACCGATTTAGAGTCTAAGTGTTGGAAAATCATAAGTTAGCGTGTTTCGGATATGAAATAGGTTTGGATTCGATCCGATCGTCATCGGCTCGGCATCCGGTAATTCGAACTTGGAATTATTCCGTATTTCGGACTTGCGAGCGGGTTCTAATTGGATATTTGACCAATTTACGCTCCGATTCACCGATTTAGAGTCTAAGTGTTGGAAAATCATAAGTTAGCGTGTTTCGGATATGAAATAGGTTTGGATTCGATCCGATCGTCATCGGCTCGGCATCCGGTAATTCGAACTTGGAATTATTCCGTATTTCGGACTTGCGAGCGGGTTCTAATTGGATATTTGACCAATTTACGCTCCGATTCACCGATTTAGAGTCTAAGTGTTGGAAAATCATAAGTTAGCGTGTTTCGGATATGAAATAGGTTTGGATTCGATCCGATCGTTATCGGCTCGGCATCCGGTAATTCGAACTTGGAATTATTCCGTATTTCAGACTTGCGAGCGGGTTCTAATTGGATATTTGACCAATTTACGCTCCGATTCACCGATTTAGAGTCTAAGTGTTGGAAAATCATAAGTTAGCGTATTTCGGATATGAAATAGGTTTGGATTCGATCCGATCGTCATCGGCTCGGCATCCGGTAATTCGAACTTAGAATTATTCCGTATTTCGGACTTGCGAGCGGGTTCTAATTGGATATTTGACCAATTTACGCTCCGATTCACTGATTTAGAGTCTAAGTGTTGGAAAATCATAAGTTAGCGTGTTTCGGATATGAAATAGGTTTGGATTCGATCCGATCGTCATCGGCTCGGCATCCGGTAATTCGAACTTGGAATTATTCCGTATTTCGGACTTGCGAGCGGGTTCTAATTGGATATTTGACCAATTTACGCTCCGATTCACCGATTTAGAGTCTAAGTGTTGGAAAATCATAAGTTAGCGTGTTTCGGATATGAAATAGGTTTGGATTCGATCCGATCGTCATCGGCTCGGCATCCGGTAATTCGAACTTGGAATTATTCCGTATTTCGGACTTGCGAGCGGGTTCTAATTGGATATTTGACCAATTTACGCTCCGATTCACCGATTTAGAGTCTAAGTGTTGGAAAATCATAAGTGAGCGTGTTTCGGATATGAAATAGGTTTGGATTCGATCCGATCGTCATCGGCTCGGCATCCGGTAATTCGAACTTGGAATTATTCCGTATTTCGGACTTGCGAGCGGGTTCTAATTGGATATTTGACCAATTTACGCTCCGATTCACCGATTTAGAGTCTAAGTGTTGGAAAATCATAAGTTAGCGTGTTTCGGATATGAAATAGGTTTGGATTCGATCCGATCGTCATCGGCTCGGCATCCGGTAATTCGAACTTGGAATTATTCCGTATTTCGGACTTGCGAGCGGGTTCTAATTGGATATTTGACCAATTATTAATGATGGCTTTATGCTTCCTGTTTTACCGGTTATGAATTAGATTATAATTAGCACATATACTTAATGAATGGACTGAAAGAATGAGTAAATGATCGTAAAATGCTTACTCAATGAATGGCCACACTTCATCACATTGGCGCAACACATACATATGTGCCTGTTGAATCTCATCTACAGACAATCGACGGGTTTTGCCTCCTCCTACAGGTCTACCCATTTCGGCAAATATAGACAGACCCCCATCGAAGTCTATTGGACCACCGTCATAGTTCCGCTCAAGTTGATTGAATCGCGTGTCTATACCATGTAGGTATCTTGAGCAGAATGTTAGACATTCTTCTGCTAGGTATCCTTCAGCAATTGATCCCTCCGGACGACTTTTATTACGAACATATGATTTCAATGTTCGCAAGTACCTAATTTGAGAAAAAAATATTTGTATGAATATATCAAGAACGATCAAATACATTGTGCGAATGAGACGAGACGATTACCTCTCGATAAAATACATCCACCGGTAATGAACTGGGCCGCCGAGTTTGGCCTCATTTGCCAAGTGAACGGTCAAATGCACCATGACATCAAAGAATGAAGGTGGAAATATCATCTCTAACTTGCACAATGTGAGCGCAATATCCCTCTCCATCTGTTCAAGTTGGTCCACTCTAAGTACCTTCGAGCACAACTGTCTGAAAAAAGTGCTGAGCTCAATTAACGGACCGGACACCTCTTCGGTTAAATTCCCACGTATAGCAAGAGATAACAATCGCTGCATAAGAACATGACAATCGTGACTCTTTAATCCAGACAACTTCCGGCCGTTCTCTTGCACGCATCGTGCGATATTCGAAGAATAACCGTCTGGTGTTTTCACAGACCGTAGGAATGCACATAAGGCTGCCTTTTGCTGTGAGCTCATGGTGTAGCATGCAACTGGCAACACATACTTATCCCCAATCTCTTGGGGATGAAGTGATTTTCGGATGCCCAACTCCTTAAGATCGAGACGAGATTTAAGATTATCCTTCGTCTTACCGTCGAGATTCAGCAGTGTTCCTATAATGTTGTCACACACATTTTTCTCAATATGCATGACATCCAAGTTATGCCGCAAGAGTAGGCTGCTCCAGTACGGTAGTTTAAAGAAAATACTCTTCTTCTTCCAGTTATGCTCACGCGTAGAATCTTCATGCGTTCTCTTCTTTTTACCTTTTCCAAGTGCCACGGCATCAAGCTGATCCAATTCGCACAAGACTTCTACCCCCGAAAGCTGCTCCGGGGCCTTTGCAAGTTCCTTCTTGCCGTTGAAAGCTCTTTTGTTCTGCCTCCACTTATGGCCGTCAACAAGGAATCTTCGATGGCCCATATAACAGAACTTGCCTCCGTTCTTCAATCGTAATGAATCTGTCTCCTTATTGCATGTAGGGCACGCCAATTTTCCTTTAGTACTCCACCCGGATAAGTTGGCATATGCAGGAAAATCGTTGATGGTCCATAGAAGTGCCGCATGCATCCGAAAATTCTGGCGCAACGAGGCATCATACGTATCGGCCCCAACTTCCCATAACTCGTTCAACTCCTCAATCAACGGCTGCAAGTAAACGTCAATATCATTACCAGGCGACCTGGGTCCGGGAATGAGCAAGGAGAGCATTGTGTATGGCTTTTTTAAGCACATCCAGGGAGGCAAATTGTATGGAACTAGGACAACTGGCCAAATGCTGTACGACACACTCATATTCCCAAAGGGATTGAAGCCATCGCTAGCAAGCCCTAACCTGACGTTGCGAACTTCACATGCGAATTCAGGATATGTATGATCAAAATCTTTCCACGTCAGAGAGTCGGCCGGATGTCTCATAATCCCGTCATCTGTACGTTCTCGTGCATGCCACCTCATGTGCTCAGCAGTCTTCGATGACATAAACAACCTCTGAAGCCTGTCCCTGAGCGGGAAGTATAGGAGAACCTTTGCAGATACATTTTTCTTCCTTCGACTGGTACTAGACTCGGCATCCGTCTCTTTATATCTCGTTGCTCCGCATATGTGGCATGACCGCGCATGTTCGTACTCTTTCCGGTACAACATACAATCGTTCACGCATGCATCAATTTTCTCATAACCCAGACCGAGATCTTTAATTGTCTTCTTCGCCTCGTAGAATGATTTCGGTACTGTCTCACCCATAGGAAAAGCCTCTTTCAGCAACTCTACCAACATATTAAATGACTTATTACTCCAACCATTGAGGCACTTCAAATGAAGAAGCTTTACAGTGAAAGAGAGTTTTGAAAACTTCTCACACCCCGGGTATAGAGGTTGTTCGGCATCTTTAAGCAATCTGTAGAACTTGTCCGCTTCGATATTGGGCTGATCACCTGACGGTGTTTCCGTGCCTATTCCACCTTGCAAATCATGTATCATACCCTGCATGTCATCGTCATCGTCTGTATTAATATTATCATCAGCGATCACTGTGTTTGAAGTTTCACCGTGAGCTGCCATGGGGACTGCATCTAGCTCCTCACCGTGCGAGAACCAACGGGTATAGGTAACGTCAATGCCACGCATTACCAGATCAACCTCACATTCCTCTCGAACCTTCCTAATCACCCTTCCGCAGTCTATACAGGGACACACAATTTTTCCATCAAGCGGTGCAAGACGCTCAAATGCAAAATCCAGAAATTTCCTGACTCCTTCTCTGTACTCTTGGCTCATGCGATTCGAATTACGCATCCAACTCTTATCGATCGAAGACATCTTCGTCTATCTGGCTATACAACACCTGACATATAATTTCAAACAATGTTATAAGACTCCGCACAATTTCGGTTTCGGTTCCCGGGTATGGAACATCGAACCAAAACTTCTACAGGCCATCCACATCCCTAATGGATGAGTGTATTATGATGAGTAGACTAGTCACATAGTAAACCTAGGGTTGCTGGCCAGCATTTGAACTGCTGATAGTTCGAATGCTAGGCATAGCACCAAAGTTATGCGACAGTAAGTCAACAAGTCAGGGAGCCTCATCAAGTAAACACTTGGGGTCTGACGGTTCTCTCTGTCGCTCGAGTAGATTTATGGCTTTAGCATACCTCATATCACACCGAACCGACAAAAACCGACTATTTCGGTTTCGGTTTCGGTTTCGATTTCGGTTTTGATTTTTCGTAAACCGAAAAAAATATAACCGACAAAACCCACACCGAAACCGACCGACAAAACCGACGCTCACCCTAGTCTAAAAACTACATTTTGCCCCCCATTCCCCCATTCAATTCAGTTTTGATAGGATAAAATTCAATGTTTTAAAACACGAAAACTCGACTCGACTCGAAACCTTAATGAGTCGAGTACACACGACAACTCGGCTAAAACCCGACAAACTCGAGTCGGATCGAAACTCAACCGAGTCAGATCGAAACTCGAGTTTTGGACCGAGTCGGATCGAAACTCAGCCGAGTCGAGTCGACTCGGCCGAGTTTCGAGTCGACTCGGCGAATAACGTGACACCACTTTACGGCACTAATTAATCTGTCACATGGCTGTTAGAGCACTAGTGTGTTAAATACTTCTGATAAACCACTATTCAATTAAAAAATTAATAATATTTTGAACAAAAAAATCCCTAATATTTACCACCATGGTAGATACGTACTTCAAGCCAAATGAAACATTTATTACATAATTCTAAAATACTTGACAAAGTACTTATCAAAATATTTAGCCCTTAACAAATGGAGCCATAAGAATTAGAGAAATGCTATTCAGCCTTAAGGTTTTTCCTATTCCGCCAGCATGATTAACTTGACAGCATACAATTGGTGGCTGAAACCTACTAGTGACATTAACCGAAGGGGGAGGAGGAGCTCACCAGCGATGGTCGGCAGGCCTCGAGAAGGAGGAGGAGCACTGGTGTCGCAGTCGGTGGCGCGAGAAAGCGGAGGGGTGGCCGGAGGTGCAAGGGAGGTGATGGGTGGCCGGCCGGAGGTGCAAGGGATCGAGAGAGAGAGAGACAGGTGAGGGGAGGAAGTAGAGAGAGAGAGAGAGAGAGAGGGAAGGCTAGGGAGGCCGGGGAGGGGGGGAGGAGGCCGGGGGAGAGAGAGAGAGGGCCGGGAGGCCGGGGAGGGGCGGAGGTCGGGAGGGGGATGGGTGGCCGGGAGGGGGATGGGTGGCCGGAGGGGATCTCGGGGCTGCCGGAGGGGGACGGGGTCGCCGGGGGGTCGGGTCGGTGAGAGAGAGAGAGAGATTGAGAGAGAGGGGCGCGCGCCGGAGAGATCGAATCAGAAGAATCAAAGAAGACCTCGACTGTTTTGTTATATAACAGGGTTTTTGCCGACGGACATTTTATCTTCCGTCGGTAAAACTAATTTTTTTACCGACGGTAAATAACAATCCGTCGGTAAAACTCCACGACGAAAAAACAAGCTCAATTTTTTCCAGAGGCTCGGTTTGGCACCCTGAGTTTCGTCGGGACATTTTACCGACGGAAATTTAATTACCGTCGGTATTGTACCGACGGATATATAAATTCCGTCGGTATAATCCCGACGAAAACACAAGTTCAATTTTTTCCAGAGGCTCGGTTTGGCACACTGAGTTTCGTCGGGACATTTTACCGACGGAAACTAAATTACCGTCGGTATTGTGCCGACGGACATATAAATACCGTCGGTATAATTAGTTATACCGACGGAACTTTCACGTCCGTCGGTAAATAGCACGACGGAACTCAACCTCCTACTTTTTTCCAGAGGCTCGGTTTTTACACTGAGTTTCGTCGGGACAATTTTACCGACGGACATTTTATTACCGTCGGTATATTGCCGACGGAGATATTATGGCTGTCGGTAACATTGGTTATACCGACGGAAATACAATTTCCGTCGGTACAATATCACGACGATGACATTTTGCCGACGGTTTATATGTAACCGTCGGTATAAAGTATATTACCGACGGTATATATGTATACCGTCGGTATAAATATGCAAAGAAAATTAAAAAAATTGAAGTTATAATACCGACGGATATTATTTTCCCCGTCGGTAAAAAGTGTATTATTACCGACGGTGATAATAATGTCCGTCGGTAAAGACCCTATTTCTTGTAGTGAACCCAACCCAAACCATTGATAGTATACCCTCAGTAGTTACTACTATACAGTCTCATTAGTTTTGTACATTGCATGGTGGTGACCCCAATCATCATCATTCGGTGCATTCAAGACTTTCAAGTATTCAACCGTATGATGAAACTAAAAAGTGAAGGGTGTTGCTATTTGCACCCACATAATTACTAATACCCCGAAGTCCCAATTTATGAAATATCACAAAGAGAAAAGTTAAGGATGTAGATAATGATTCTGGGGGCAAATAGTAGCACCGAAAATTAAAGACTTAAAAGTGAAATATAAACAAATTAGCTGCGTAGCCATTCACGCCTCACTGCCAATTCAAGAACATTTGGTTGGATGTTTATTGCCAATTCAATCTCATTATTTTTGTCAATCAAGTATTTGAAAAAAATTAAGGAGGCAATCATTGAGTCTATCGAGCGATTTGAAAGACCCGCAGAACCGAACCGAATCAAACCAAACCGAAATTTTCCGGTTTGGTTTGGTTCGGTTTTTACCAAGGAATGGTTTGGTTCGGTTCCATTTTCTAGAGAACCGATCAACTCCGGTTCGGTTCCAAACTTATCAAAAAACCGAACCAACCCAAACCATGAACACCCCCGCCCCCGCCCTCGCCCTCGCCCTCGGGCCCCCCAACCGTGCGATCCCCGTTCTGAACCACTAGCAGAGAGAGGGAGCCAGGGAGAAGTGGAGATCGAGAGAGAGATTGACGAGAGCCAGGGAGAAGTGCGATGCCCAACCCCTCCTCCCTTCCCTCTTTGGTGGCGAACTAGCGGCACTCGCGGAGCTTCCCGCCGCTCACTCGGAGAGGTGGCCCCCAGACCGTCGCCACCTTTTCTCCTCCTCTGATCATTCGCGCAGGTGAGAGCCCCAGACCCGAATCTTCTCGTCCTCTTATTGGCCTTGCCAGCGCGACCAGCCTGGCTGCGACCCCTCCGGCCACCGTATCCGTGATCAGTCCTCAACCCCACGTCTACTTCCTTCCTCCCCTCAACCGGAGGGACGACCAGCCATGGCCGTGAGCACCCAGCACCGAGTACCTACGCCTTCTCCTTTCTTCCTCTCGTTGAACGGACACCATGGCCGGCGTACCCCAGCACGAACCTCTGCACTCTCCTCTCCTCTTGCTGTTCCAGCAACTTGGGGCCACGGGACAAAAGCCCCTATGACAACCCTTTCCACCTCCCTTCTTCCCTCCTGCTGGGGAACAAACCATGGTGTTGGACGGCCCCATTGTCACCCCCTCGTGCAGATTCAGGCCACCACCCTGTGCCACCCTCCTTCCCTCCACCACGTGGGACTCAGGTCGAAATCCGACCCAAAACCCATGCTTCCCTCTACTAGGACATTGATCGAGCACCTAGGATGCATGCTGATTTCTGCAGTTTTCAGCTTATCAACCCACCCTGAAAACATTGTTCGGACTGCCGTTGTAGCCGGCAGCCCTCCTCGACCACCCAAGCGGATCAACCCTTCTTGCGGTTGTACATGGGCTTTTGGTTGCCTCGCTGGTGCGGTGCTACGCACAGCAAAATGCTGTGCGCAAGCTGCCCATGCACAACATAACGCAGAAATCGTGCACTGCGCTCTTGCCCTAGACCCTAGTAGCACTTGTTCCCTCAACCCTGGGCTCGTGTTGGACGAGTTCAAGGCGCTAGACCAAGGATCTTGTATGAGCCATGTTTATGGTTTCCTGGAGGTTGAATCTTCTGAACCGATGCAAGGTCATGAACCCTAGGGCTCAAATACAGTACCCTAAACCCTCCCTTGAACCCCTACATTGTCGGCACGTCACGTTTAGTGTAATGCCAACTGCACCGTGCGTGGGCGGTATTTTTTATTGCACGGGGCAGCGGTTACATCATCAAGCCATAGAGACCAACCTAGCACATCCCTGACACCTGAAAAGCCGTAGAATAATTACTAAGTGAGTTATAACTGGTGTGCGTGGTTGGTTTCGTCTTGACAACACCCGGTTGGTGACGAAGCCCTCTTGGGGCACCCCGTCGAGCACTTAATGTGCACATCCGTAGGCTTGTGCCATCTTAGCGCCTTGCCATGTGAAACTCAATTTCCTCTACCTTGAGTGATTTTAATTTTAGTTCGTTTGCCTTGGCAGCAAGGAATGAGACGAACCACGAGCAGCAACACACGAAGTCAAGACGGCACACTGATACGAATCGGGAGATCCCTACCCCGACAAAGGTGAAATTACACCTATTAGATCATGGATCCTAATTAGATGGTTTAATGCAAGTGCCATCATTTCCACTTTGGCTACGGACTTGTGGTCATAATGCATCCAATGCATGCGGCCATCGTAGGCGAGAGGCGGGGCTATTATCCAATGAGATAATTAAAACCATCATCAAGATCAACACATGACAATTAATTTAAATGTTATTATAGTTAATTCTTGACATCAATGGTAGAGCCATATGCATAATCAGCAAACTGAACAATAGTCTCATGATTCTTATTATGTCACAATTATTGATATAACTGTTAAAATTGAGCTTGAATGAGATGTATATGACCTTGAATAGTCGAGTTGTTAGTCGAGCAGCAAGATAGTTAGCCTTGGTTGGCAAACGCTCGATGTCTTAGGTGACTACCCGAGATTCTTGGGTAGGAGACCCGTGTACACAAGTGAGCCCGTGAACCCTCGCTTGTGCATAATTCGAATATAGTAGGTAGGGTCACGAGGGTGGGCATACGGTAAAGCCGTAAACCTTGGCCTAGTAGTCCACTCCTTGGTAGCGACCCCGAAGAAAACAAGATGGTGTGGGTGTCCCATGGTGAGATATCAGCTATCAAACCCCTTTTTGGCCAATTGGGTTTTACAAATTATGGTACACGAAGGTTACCTTGTGACCAAGGAAATTCTATTGCTGGATCTGGTAGAAAACCGGCGATTCATAATAAAACAACTTTAATTTACTACACTTTGCCTACTTTATTAAAAGTTTTGATATCATGATATATTATTAGCCTTGTAATTCTTTAACATAAATATGAATTGCATATTGTAAGTGTTGAATTATTTGACTATGGTACATGAACTTTTAGATGTAATTTTATTGAGTAATTCCAATACTCACGAATCTGGGGTTTCCCCAGGTGAGGAGCAGTAGAGGCAACACTAAGCGTGAAGCCAGGTAGTAGTAGCAGAAATTCTTCCATTTGCAGTTTGTAGATGTAATGTAAAATAAGAACACTAATTATTAGTTATGTTTAATATTCTATGGCAATGATACCAGCTGAACATTGTTCACCAGGTGGTAGGCCTCTCCTCAAGGCCTTAACCTAATAGCCTAGCTCATGATAATTAGCTATAAAATAAAATTCCTAATAGGATGGTGGTCCATCTAAACCCTGACATGAGTATCTGATGGGAGGAAAACGACTAGCTCTTCCATGAGTGCTTGGGCTTGTCCTCACTTAACATACACCAAAGCGTGTGGCACTTTCTCGTAGGGTTGCCCATTCTTTGGTGGATGTGGAGCTCGAAGTGTTGGTTGCTTCCTCATAAAGCTTTACTCACACTTCTCAAAATTAATAAAATATATTTGAAAAAAATGGTTCTCTTCCCCTTCTTTTCTTTTGTGCGAGCGTGTGATTAGGATGTGGATTGTTACCTAAAAACCAGAACCAACCCATCAGCTAAACCCTACTTAACCCATACCCTACCCTTATCAACACCGCTTTTTGCTACAGGTCTTGTGCCAAAAATCCAGGGCATGACACATATAGATGTGGGAGAGGGTTATGGTTTTTTCACCCTAACCTCAACCCCGTAAAGTTACATAAATGCCCCTTGAATTATAAACTTATTACAAGTTTGTATATAATCGATGCAAACCAGCCTGACTATACTGTGCTGATCCGAATCTATCCAGGTGAACTAGACCGCCGGTTAAATGGAGTTCTTGGTCTCTCGAATTTTCAGATTCATAATCTATACTAAGTACACTATAGTAAGCAAACAAATATGAGAAAGTCAGATGCTATTAGGAGTTTAGGTATCTAGAGGTGAAATGTACAGACATTTATGGTCCATTCCCTGAGATTACTAGGAATAGCCATATATATTTTGTCATTTATATAGACTATTATTTTCAGTTAATATGTCAAGTACCACTTATGAGATACTTGAAAGAATATGGCATCGTTCCTCAATATACCATGTCAGGGGCACCTCATTAATATGGTTTATTATGAGAAACAAAATCGTATCATAAAGGATATCGTTAGGACTTAGGAGTATGATTTTCATTCTACCTCACCATAATCATTGTGGGGAGAGGGCCTTAAAGATTGCAGTCTACATTTATTTTAGAGTACCTAGCCAAACAGTTACTAAAACCCCATATGAGTAGTTAACTAGAAATGAGCCTATTTTAGGCACTTCTATGTCAAGGGATAGCCAGCTAAGACTCGGCCTTATAGACTGACTAAAAGATACTGGACTCAGAATAGTCCGTTGTTGTTTTGTCAGGTTATTTGAAAGGTCCAAGGTGAGTTTTATACAACCAAATTAAGTAAGACGGATAATGCTAAATTCATTGAGGATGTTGAAAGTATTGGGAGTTCACTTCAACCTTTGTAGAACATCTCATTCACATGACAAGTGTTGAAAGTGGTGAGATGATCACACCTATCATTATAATTGATGGAGATGTGGGTCATCAAAATGTTCCTAAGTTGTCTCGTACTAATACAGAAGAACCAGAACAACCTCATTATGAAGTGCCATTAAGGCGATCACTTAGGGAGAGGAGATCAGCTACTCAAGATTATTTGATAACTTATCTCCAAGAGCATGAGTTTGATATAGTAGTGGAGGATGATCTTACATCCTTCATTCTGTCCAAACATAATACCCACTCCTCTGATTGGATTAATATCATTAGGATGAGTTGAAATCCATTGAGGACAATGCCGTTTAGGATCTTATCATTGTTGTCAAGGCGCGGGTCTAGACGCGCCTAGGCGCATGGAGACACCTAGGCCCCAGTGCGCCTAGGCGAACTGCACTAAACGGCGGCCTAGGCGCGCCTAGGCTAGGCGCACGCCTAGTTTAGGCATTGATTTTTGTTTTTTTTAAAAAGTAAAACTCAACCCGCCCCTATCTTATTTGTTCATTTTGTTGTTGTATACTTGTTTATACTATGTGTTCATTGTGTTGCATGCATTTGATTAGAATATACTCAATTTAATGTTAGCAAGTGTTTGTATTCTATTTGTTCCTCTTGTTGTTTACTTGTTTATACTATGTATGTGTCATTGTGTTGCATGCATTTGACTAGAATATGCTCAATTTCATATTAGTAAGGTGTTATATTGCTACCTATTACATATATACCTGCAAGTATAAACTATACATATATACCCGTGCCTGGAGGATGCCTATGCACATAAGGTCATGCCTATGCACATAAGGTCACGCCTAGGCTCCCTCCGGGCGCCTAGCCTCGCCTTGACGCCTTGACAACTATGGATCTTATGGAATTGGCTAAATGTATGAAACCGATTGGTTATAAATGGGTATTTAAAACCAATCAGGATTCTATGGTCAATGCCGAAAGATACAAGTCACGTCTCGTCGCCTATGTTTTACTCAGAAAGAAGGCATTGATTACAAAGAGACTTTCCCTCTCGTTTATATGAATGACTCTTTTAAGAATCATTATGACATTTGTGGCTCATTAAGAGTTGAGCTTATCCAGATGGATGTCAAAAATATTGTTCCTTAATAGGAACATCAAGAAGACATACGTGATGAAGACATCTCATCAAATATTCCTAAAAGTTTGATCATGTGATTACATTTTTTAGCTTTAAGGAAAACACTGATGATCAAGTAATTTATCATAAGATAAAAGGGGGCATATTTATTTTTCCTCTGCTATATATTTGGATGGAATTCTACTGGCAAACATAGTTTCCAAATTCGTGAATTATTGATAAATAATTCAGCTAGGGGGGGAAGGGGGGGAAAGGGGGGGGGGGGTGGGGTCCTGTATGAAACACAATTTAAAATACTATTGGAGCATTAAACGCCAGTCGCGAATAAATCGTGAATAATACATGATTTTTTTTAAAAATAACTTGAAGGTTAGATGATAGATTATATACTTTAATTGATTAATCATGAAACCCCTTTGATATAGGGTTTTTATTGGTCTTTCTGTAATTCTCTAATGATTTTTTATTTTGGTTTGTGTAATTTCTGTGATTAGGTCCATTATCGAATATATTTTTTAATTCAATCTATGCATTAGGCTATCAAAAAAAAAGGAAGAGGATATGGAATTGTTTTTTGTTATGTTTGATCTTATGAATGATAGAGATGTATTAAATCTTTTGACTTTTAAATGATAATAGAAATTATCTAATGAAATTGTTAAATATATTAGTTAATGTCAAGTGTTATATTGTCCCAAATTTTCCTGAACTATTGTTGATTTACTCGAATTTCCTAAATTTTCTCTGAACTTAAGTTTCGCTGAATAATTTTCCATCACTTGGTAACTATGCTTACTGGCAAAACATCCTTTGTGCTATGCATATAGATCCAATGTGATAGTCACGCGGTATACTTGGCATGTCACAAAGGGCTTAAGTTAATAGCTCAAAAGAGTTGACATTAAAGGATTTGCACTAGGTGACACCCCTATTGTTAAGGGTGATAGAGTTAAATTTGCTCCAATGCCCAAAGAACGAATATTAAAAGAAGGAAATTGAGGGCATCCCTTTGTGTGTTGGCAATAGGGAGTCTTATGTAGTTTCATGGTTATTACATGTCCGAATATTGTGTATACGTTGGAATGTTGGATAGATTTTTGAGTTATCTAGTGATGAATCATTGGAAAGTTATTAAAGTAGTAGTGTATTATTTATAAAGGATAAAAGGCTTATGCCCTAATACAAGAGGTCTGGTCAGCTGGAGATGATCAGACACTCTAATTTTGTATTTTCTATGAGTCTCGACATTAGGTTATCTACTTCATACTATGCTGCAAAATTAGTTTCCGGGCTATAAGTGATGCAGGACACCCGACCAGCCCGAGCCGCGACCGATGCCAGCTGGAGGCGCCCATAGTTACCAAGTCGGAAAACGGGAAAAAAACGGCAAAGGAAAAAATCGGAAAGATACGATGAAAACGGGAAAAAAACATGAAAACATCGGAAAAAACAAAAAAAAATTTAAAAATTATACCAAGTATGTATATATGTCATTTTCCAACATTAAGTAATCAAAAGTTCAAAACATATAGCATATGCGTTTATTAAGCACGAATAAAATAAAACCCGAACCCAATTTAAACTTGGACCAAACCCGATGTGTTTTATACATGTTTTATACGCTTTTTTTCCGTTTTAAACGCGTATAAAACGCGTATGGAAGTTTTTTTCAAAAAAACGAGTTTTTTTCCTGTTTACTACGTCTTCGGATCGATACGTGTTCTATACGCGTTTTTTTCAAAAAAACACCCGATTTGGTAACTATGGAGGCGCCGTCACTGGATGACGGTTGAAACCGTCATGAAGATCATGGACTGTTATGGCTTGGATAATTTCGTTGGTTAATTAAATCTAGTTTTAGATTTGAATAATTGTTAATCCCGTTTGATAAGGGATAGGATATTTCTGCAGTTAATTTTTTTTGGATTATTTAAGGAGATCTTTCTCCTCTTGTTAGGATGGAAAAAAAAAAAGAAATTTGTTATCTTTGTGAGACCTGTGATGGGTTATCCGATCTACTTCTCCCCTCTTCTGCGTGAGAAACGCCAAATCTTTCCCCTCGTCTGTGCGTGACGCACCACCCGCTAGCCCTCTCGACTGTGTGTGAAACACCATCTTTCCTCCCCTTCCCACCCCTCTCTAGGATTGTGTTGGAGTTTTGAGAATTGAGAGAACAGAAGAGAGAAAAGAGAGAGACGACACCCGACCACCGGAGATCGGCGGGATCCGCGGCCTCCCGGCCCCGATCCGGGCACCTCCCGGCCCCGACCCGGCACTCCCGACGTCGCCGGCCCCGCTCCCGACGCCGCCGGCCCCGATCCCGACTCCGCTCACCACGGTTGCTCGAGCCGCCGCTGGCTCGCCGGATCCCCATTCCTGAAACGCCGACCTCTCCCTCCACCGATCGGCTGAAAAGAAGAAAGAGAGAAGGAGAGTCTCGAGACCTTATTCGGTCCAATGTCTGGGTGAAGAAAAGCCAGTGGTTTTTAAATCCCCTTTGAATTGTTGGTGATTGATTGTGGGTTCTGAGTCTTCACGTGATATACGTCCTTTCTCTGAAGTGCTGTGAGAGAAGTACAAAAGTCCATGTGTTGTCACATCCCTTGGCACTTTATGGCAGCATCTTTGAGATCAAAATCTGCAAGAGCCTAACAGCACAGTAATTGGTGGAATCGACTTGAACTCCTGCATACATACAAACCAGGTGCACCTCGCTCCGACTCATAATAGGCAAATCCCTGTTCATTGAAAATTACGTTTTCAGCCTGTCCTATTATTATCATTAAATATTATTAAACGTAGAATTTACCTGCTCTTCATTACAAGTGTGATTGCTGGTTTGCACATAGGTCCCTGGATATTACATGAGCCTGCGCCCCTTGAAGCATTCACATGTTGAACCTGTTTTAATCATTGAAACCCTGTTAAAGTGCAAATGAGACTACTAATTAAGATCGAGTATTTCCTGTCCAACTTCGGAGGTTTTCACCTTGAACGATCCCCGGTCTTGTAATTTGGGAAAACCCGTGACGGTTCCCCATAAACTGGTATCAGAGCATAGGTTGGATAGGAAGCCTTCCATTGCATGCAAACCCGTAGCGGTAAAATCTATTCCACCACAATGGACCATAGTGAACAAATATTGAAGGCCTTAGCTGACCTTAGGGCCGATATGACTGCTAGGGTAGATGGGATAGAGGCCCGCCTGAACACCCGACTCGATCGAGTAGAGACCTATATCAATACTGACAATGAGTCTTATGTGGATGGAGTTAGACCGAGAGCGTGGTAGGCGTAATGAGCCTCGACCACAATTCCACCGTCCCGCGCGCGAAACTCCTGATGAGCGCGTCATGCGCAGTATCAAACTGGACGCCCCTAGTTTTGATGGTCGCTTAGATCCGACCATGTTTTCAGACTGGATGGCAGACATGGACCACTATTTCCAGTGGTACAACATGTCAGATGCCCGGAGAATCCGGTTCGCCAGAATGAAACTACTAGGTGCTGCCAAACTCTACTGGCATAACACTGAAAGGGCATTGGCCAGGAACCGCCAACCTCCCATCGAGTTATGGGAGGAAATGAAGGAGAAACTGTTTGAAAAGTATCTCCCTACCTCTTACCGACCCTGTCTTATAGACCAGTGGCAAAAGATATCTCAGGGCACCAAGTCGGTTTCCGACTATATCACACGTTTCGATGACTTTCTAATGCGGTGTGATGTGCAAGAAGAACCCGAGATGACTTTATCCCGCTTTAGGTTAGGTTTGAGGGAGGAGTTCCAGAAGGAACTCCACTTGCGCGATGTTGTGTCCTTAGAGCATGCCTACCAAGTAGCTCAGGACTTAGAGTTGTACCACAAACCGTCCGCTTACAAGCGAGCTGAGCCTCAGGATTACCCCGCTAGGAGTCAACCTTCAAAAGCCTTTGAGTCAACCCCAAGTCGGGAAGACAAAGGAAAAGGAATTTTGGGCGAGCCTCCCAAAGGACACCTAGGTAAGGGGCAGTGTTACCGCTGTCAGGGGTATGGTCACTTTGCCCACCAATGCCCATCGAAGGCACCTCCTAAAACTTTGATGGTTAAGTCAGGTGAGGGACAATGTGAGGATGATCTAGAAGAAGAGGTCTATGTCCCTGATTTTGATGACTGTGAGGAACTTGACGCGGGATGCGATAGGCTAGGTTGTATTGTCACGGCCACCATAACACAAGACTGTGAACCTCTGAGAACGACTAGTGTTGGTCACTCACCATGGCTAAGGAACAATACCTTTGCATCTTGGTGCACCGTGTCCGGAAAATTAGGAGTCCTACATATCGATAGTGGTAGCTCGGAAAATTATGTGGCTCGCTCGCATGTCGAGGAAAACCACTTGGTCATAGAGACACTCGCCAAACCTTGGCGCACTAGTTGGGTGACAAGCGGTCCCACGCTTAGTGTCACCGCGCGATGTCGTGTCCGACTCGCCGTGGATGGTTACTTTGATAAGATTTGGTGTTACGTCCTTGATATGGACTGTTGTCATGTCCTACTGGAAAGACCATGGGAGTATGACAACAGTACCATCCACGATGGAAGGAACAATACCTACGTCTTTATAAAAAACGGCGAGGAAATCACTCTGTATTCCCAAAAAGAGGTACCACAATCCCTGAAGGAGTTTGCGCATTAGCAAGATGACCTATACAAGCGCATAGATCATAGGATTAAGAGGGAGTTGGAAGTTGAGTCTTCCCAAAGTACGAGGGTGGGCAGGTTGTCTGAGGTTGTAAGTGACCCCGTTTTTGGTCGGTGGGTATACCACGGTCCCAATATTAGTTATCTGTTTGCACTGACAGGTCCAACAATCTCATCCCTGAAACCTAATATTATGATCGAAAGGCCTGCTCCAATTATCCCCTTTTCTTGGTACCCTATTGAGCCCACATGGCCTATTATTGCACGAGTTTGGATACATGTGTACTTCTTGGCAGGTGAACAGGTTGGAAGCACAGTGATCGGCAGCGGGTTACTATATTTTAATCACTGGCAGGATCGTCCGAATTCGCGAGTGTTAAGAGTTTCTTCGGGACGCTGCTCAGTACACGGTTCGAGCTCTTCAGAGGAATGATGACGTCTTCTACATCCTTACTCAACGGAGTCGAGTTCTTGTTACCCCGTGAGAGCTGATGCAGGATGCCCGACCAGCCCGAGCCGCGACCGATGCCAGCTGGAGGCGCCGTCACTGGATGATGGTTGAAACCATCATGAGGATCATGGACTGTTATGGCTTGGATAATTTCGTCGGTTAATTAAATCTAGTTTTAGATTTGAATAATTGTTAATCCCGTTTTATAAGGGATATGATATTTCTGCAGTTAAATTTTTTTGGATTATTTAAGGAGATCTTTCTCCTCTTGTTAGGATGGAAAAAAAATAAGAAGAAATTTGTTATCTTTGTGAGACCTGTGATGGGTTATCCGATCTGCTTCTCCCCTCTTCTGCGTGAGAAACGCCAAATCTTTCCCCTCGTCTGTGCGTGACACACCACTCGCTACCCCTCTCGACTATGTGTGAAACACCATCTTTCCTCCCCTTCCCACCCCTCTCTAGGATTGTGTTGGAGTTTGAGAATTGAGAGAACAGAAGAGAGAGACGACACCCGACCACCGGAGATCGGCGGGATCCGCGGCCTCCCGGCCCTGATCCGGCACTTCCCGGCCCCGATCCGGCACCTCCCGGCCCCGACCCAGCACTCCCGACGTCGTCGGCCCCGCTCCCGACGCCGCCGGCCCCGATCCCGACTCCGCTCACCCCGGTCGCTCGAGCCGCCGCTGGCTCCCCGGATCCCCACTCCTGAAACGCCGATCTCTCCCTCCACCGATCGGCTGAAAAGAAGAAAGAGAGAAGGAGAGTCTCGAGACCTTATTCGGTCCAATGTCTGGGTGAAGAAAAGCCAGTGGTTTTTAAATCCCCTTTGAATTGTTGGTGATTGATTGTGGGTTCTGAGCCTTCACGTGATATACGTCCTTTCTCTGAAGTGCTGTGAGAGAAGTACAAAAGTCCATGTGTTGTCACATCCCTTGGCACTTGATGGCAGCATCTTTGAGATCAAAATCTGCAAGAGCCTAACAACACAGTAATTGGTGGAATCGACTTGAACTCCTGCATACATACAAACCAGGTGCACCTCGCTCCGACTCATAATAGGCAAATCCCTGTTCATTGAAAATTATGTTTTCAGCCTGTCCTATTATTATCATTAAATATTATTAAACGTAGAATTTACCTGCTCTTCATTACAAGTGTGATTGCTGGTTTGCACATAGGTCCCTAGATATTACATGAGCCTGCGCCCCTTGAAGCATTCACATGTTGAACCTGTTTTAATCATTGAAACCCTGTTAAAGTGCAAATGAGACTACTAATTAAGATCGAGTATTTCCTGTCCAACTTCGGAGGTTTTCACCCTGAACGATCCCCGGTCTTGTAATTTGGGAAAACCCGTGACGGTTCCCCATCAATAAGTTTTGGAAATGAATCAAGAAACCAATATGAAGGCTCCTATTATGGTAATGAAGCTGTAGTGCTTTATTCCAATAATGATAAAAATTTATAAGGTCAAATCCTATTGACATAAAGTTTTTTTTCATAAAGAATGTTTGGAATCGTCCTGCGTTAATTGGTATTGTGTTAGTATCAGTGTTCAAAAACCTAGAACTCGGACTCGACTCGAAAGTCCACCGTGTCAAGTAACTCGAAGATTCGACTCGAAACTCGACTTGGGTGACTCGGTAATTATATATATATATATATATATATATATATATATATATATATATATATATATATATATATAGAGAGAGAGAGAGAGAGAGAGAGAGAGAGAGAGAGAGAGAAATGCTTGAATGCGGTATGCACGCAGCGCGTGCATCACACGGCTGCGGTGCGATGCCGCACGCACCGCATGCCGCAACATAGCATGCCCATATATATATATATATATGTGTGTGTGTGTGTGTGTGTGTGTGTATTTTTTTAAAACTCAAAATACTAAATAGCGAAAGTCAGACCGAGTCACAACTCGAGTCACAGCTGGTACGAGTCTCTGTCCGAGTCGACCCGATTTTTGGTTGAGTCGAGTCGACTCGGGCGAGTTGAGTTGAACCGAGTTTTGGTACTATGGTTAGTATAACTCTTCTAATTGTAGATCTGTTTATTGAGGACTTACCACAAATTTTCAAGTATGCTGGTCATATGGGAATGGTCAGTCCTATGAATGCATGTTTCTAGTGGGAGTTTTATGTATGCATTATTGACACTTTGCTTATCACATTAAGTTATTTGATAATTCCAAAATAAAGTTATTTACTTTTTTCAAATAATGTTTGTTCCAATGTTGTCAGAACCGGACCGGAGGACGAACAAACCCAGAGAAAGATAGAGAGAGAGCATTTGTGCACCAAAAAAAAAAACCCGGTTCGATTATACCTAAAACTGCCCGGTCCGGTCCGGTTTATACCTAAAACCGCCCGTCCCGACGGTTCAATACCCGTTCGTTTTCCAACACCGGTTCATATCCGAACCGGACCGGTTTCCCTACCGGTTCGCCGGTTCCCGGTCCGGTTTTAATAACATTGGTTTGTTCATACATATATAGGTTTGACTAATTAGTTTATGTGGACTTGTTGGAGTCATAAAGTTAGACTCGTTAGAGTTATAAAGTTGGACTAGTTGGACATAGGAATGAAAGATCACATTTACATGTAATTTTCATACTACACTATCACACTTGATCTATGTCGTTGAGTGATCTGGTATTCGTGGCCATGGAAAGTCTTATCACAATCAGTGTTTTAAGTATCGTTATCGCTGTCGATATCGCCAAGTTGTCCAGGGGAAAAATCGGGGATATATCGCTATTTATCGTCAAATATCGCTAAAATTAGAAAAAAGAAGAAGGAAAAGATGGTAAAATGAAGATTTTTTTGGAGGATTTTTCTATATATCTCTTTAGAATGTATAAATATACTATTATGATCAGTATGATACATCAAACAATCTTTACTATAGGGGATACTCAATTTAGCCTCTATAGATGAGTCTGTGAACTAGCCGACACTTTTTGTGAATTGTTAAAAACTTTACAGTAGAATATGCAAATTAATCTAGAAAAGTAATACAAGCAATTTCTATTAATTTTATATTGACAAATTTCATTAGGGTTCATTGGGTTTAAATAGATAAAATCCATGAATCCCAGTTAATTTCATGATAATCATGATGAATCACATCAAACTTGATGCAATTCATGTTTATCATCTATTCACGAAGATCTACTTAAGAAATTTGAGAAATTAAAAAAAAAAATTGAAAACATACCTCAAGTTAGAAACTTAGAAGAAACCCTAAATCCGTGAAGGGAGGCTTCAAATCCACCAAACAATAAATGGAGGTTTAGATTTGGTTTAGAAACCTAAATCAAACCAAAAAAAGGGATGAAATGGGAAAATAGAGGGCAATGGGCTCTTCGGGGCAATACTGACAATAATAGGGCGACAACATGCAGCATTTCCCCTTTTATCGGGAATCCTATAAAGGTTGGGAACTAATTTATCATGGAACTTGGCGATAAATTGGCAATATTTGGTGATATCTGACATATTTGATGATATCTGGCGATATATCGACTTTTTTCCCAAAACAGAGGAATTTAGTCTGTTTTGATGTCAAAGCCCGGCGATATATCACTATTTATCATTGATATTTTAAACCATGATCATAATAGGTATGGTAAAGGCCATCATGATTCAATATTAGTGTTCTTAATCAGGGTTTCAAATCTCGGTCAATACCGGTACGTATCGGTAGGTACGTACCGGTTTTGCCCGGGCCCAGCCAAGTCAACCCTCTGGGACCGAAATCAGGACTGAACCAATCGGTACCAAACCGTATTGGACCGAACCAGCCGAGTCAGTTCGGTATCGGTCGGTACAGTCCGGTACTGGTCGGTTCAGTCCTTATCCGACAACATTAATAGGGGGGTGGCTTTTGGCTGTTTTTTTCCCCTTTGGACTACCGAACATGTTGGGTGATAGGGAGGGAAGTAGAGGTGATGGCAGCCCCGACGATGACAAAAGAGAAGGTTGGAAGGGGGTAGCGCCGACTCTGATGAGGAGAGGTGGTAGTGGCTCCAGCGCTAGGGAAGGAGGAGAAACGATGGCATTGGTGATAGACGTATTGGCTAGAAGACGATGGAGTACGAAGGTTCGGAGGGTATGTTGGTCATAAACTCCCCCTCCCCTAATGGGAAAACGGTTGGAAAGCGAGGTAAGGTAAGAGGAGTAATTTTAGAGTGGGAAAAAAAATTTTCAAAAAGAAAAGCTCGTGGGAAAACTGGTATTTGAAAATTTCGGACGTCCTTTTCCCTCTCGTCTTTGCTTTTTTCCTTTCGGTTACGGAGAAAAAGAAAGAGGATGCCGATCGAGATGCCGAGAGGCCTCCCCTTCACGGTAGACACGTGGACCCCTTCCTCACCCACACTCCCCATGACCACCTCGTCGACATCTACCCCATTTACGCCACCTCGTTCACCACGGCCCTCGTCCTCCGCTCCTTCCCTCAGGTCTCGCCCTCGATCGCTTTCATGATTATTTCTCTTGCATTTCAAGCTGGGATTCAAGGAGTCTGTTTGGGAAAATCGAGGTCGGTAAGCCGATGGTCATCGATGATCCTGATGGGTCTTTCTTCGTCTCCGCGTTTGATGCCAATCATTGCCCGGGTATGCTAATGGATGCTTTTGCTGCGTTCGACAATCCGGGTTTTCGCAAATTTGGACCTATTTTGGGATTTTGTTTTTGATTTAGTTGCATTTATATATTCTGATAATCTTGTTATCTAATCTGGGTTTTAAAATGGAGTTTTCCATGTTCTAATTGTATAATTTTGTTTGGTAATATGAATTTTACGTTTATATATTCTAAAACTAACCCTAAAGGGCCTAAATTGGCCTAAAGTAGTATAATATTTATTTTCTAATTTTTATAATCTTTTTTAATTTTTTTGAATTTTTTGAATTTTTTACATTTTTTTTTAAAAAAGACCGGTACCGGTTCAACCGGAACCAGTTAAAACTGGTACGAACCGGCCGGTTTGAATCGGTTTGGCGCTGGCTGATACCGGTACCGGTATCCGAGTTTTAAACCTTGTTCTTAAAAGACCAGATTGTTTAAAATGTTGTTTGTAAATTTCAACGGTAGAAGTTTAAATTCATAAAGTTTACAATGCATAAGTTCATAATAGTCTATGTGGCCCAAGTGGGAGATTGTAAGACTTTTCTGTAGGTGGGCCTACATAAATCATAGATTAGGTGTTGTTGACCGTCAGATTAAGGTTAAGCGGTGTCGGTCAGGCTAAATCAGATGTGATCATATCATGTGCATGACCGGGCCCAAGACACATCTCGTAGTGCACTTTGGGTCATGTTGGTGCACCTATTTTAAGTGTGGATTAGACCTAATTGTGTAGAAGCTGTTTATGGGACCCATTAGGTCTCCTAGTCGCAATAGGTGACTTGAGACTAAGGTTTCCCTATAAATACGGCTGTAGTCCCCACTCCACCCTAATAATGACTCTCTCCAATTTGTAACTTGTACTAGTGTTAGTCGAGATTTAAACAACGAGATGCCCTCTGTCACGCCCCAGAAATCTGACACCGATCCCTGGGGAGTGAGGTGGGGGAACGGAGAAGGGTTTCTAAATAGGGTTGGGGTTGCGGGGATTTTGGGGGAGATAGAGGGGGATCTCAAGGAGAAGGGGTCGGGGAAGATAGAGATCGAAGGGGAGAGATCGGGATTGAGGGGAGAGAGAGATTTGGGAATTGTGATGGGAACGTGATTGAGGAGAGAGAGAGAGATAAGGGTTTTGATTTCTAGATCATCGATTAAGATCGGACGGTGGGGATCAAGGAGAGGGGGAATGGAATGAGACGGGGATGGGCTGGGTGCATCGATCGAGATCAGGCAGCTTGGTTTGCTTTTCTCACAAGGAGAGAGAGAGGGAGGGGAGAATGGGTGATCCGATTCTCGATCGGATGGTTGGGGACCCATGGGCTGCAACTAGGGTTTCTACCTCAAATTAAGCCATACAAGATTCGCACCTGCACCTGTGCCGACTATGATACTCCTGCATACAGATTTCTTCGGGTTCGATCGTCTAGCTACTAAGACCACTTTATTAATTAATTATATTAACTATGAATACCATGCATTGATACACATGCATACATACTCATGCAATAGATACCATTCCTCCGATGTCTCCTTGCGACTCGGACTCAGGACCCACTGTCCGGTCCAACTCAAGTTCAACCACATAACATACCATCACCATATTTGAAGCAACAATTATAATCTTATACATTTTAATTATTCTAGCAACAATATTATGATAAACAAAATAAAATAAATAAATAAAATGGGTTGTTTTTAGTCAGATCGAATTCATGAATACCGGGTATTATATCCTACCCACCTTATTAAAATTTTCGTCCGAAAAATTCAACTTCTAAAACCGCGGATAAAACTCTACCGACATCTACTAAATCAAAAGAAGACTATAACAATGGAAAGTTAACTCTGACGAACACAAAGACCCTCGCTAACGCCACCAACCAGAAAGCCAAGTCACTGCGACAAATCTTATCAAAAGAAAACTCTAACCCTCTACCACTCAGTATTACTTACAAATCGAGTCTCATAATTTTTAAGATAGAGATGAACCTCCAAGTTCTTGCATCGCGAATACGAGTTTTGATTTCTTTTTTCCATTCTAATCATTACGGACTAAACCATAATCATGAGTTTTGATAATTAACGATGCCTAGATAGGGGCATCCACTTATTAGTTCTGCTGAGGGGTATCCCCCTCGGTAGGATAACTACCAAAATTCATGAATCTAGAAACTCAGAATGCACTCAACTGATGGTTCTAATACCAAAAAGTATATTCATGTATATGTGCGCCCATACACCCATATATAATTTTATACTTTTAGTATTGACACTACAATCATAGGGATGCATACTACAAATATACGCTCATACACATATGCTTAAGTATACATTTCAAAATGAACTCGACGATAAAGATGGCTCAACTAGTACACCTAACAGGTATCTACTACCCGACAAAATCCTATAAGATTTCTATGGGACCAACACCTACACTAACCGAACTACCACTGTACTATTTTGCTAACCTCAAAGGAATAGCAACTCTGAGATCATGAGAGAAGCTTGCAAGCATACTAGTTACTCAGCTCGTTCAAAGAAATGTTTAACTCCAAAGGGAACAACGAATTACTCAAATTTAGAAGGTAGCAACAACGAGTGGAGAACACCGATACACAAGAACATTCAAGTAGAAGGAAACTAACCCGATTACATACTACCAACACTGCTCCTGGAATTGAACAAGTGTTCCAAAATCTGTCTCGGGTGATTCCACACTAAATAGCTATACTTTGGCAATAGAATAGCCATCTCATTGACTCACTCCAAGACTCGGGGATCAGTCATAAACAGGAACTTAGATACACCTGAGCAATAACCAGCAAACTAGTTATGAGTGACAAAACAAAGAAAATGACTACTTGCTGACTAGTCCCCAAACTAGTTTTGGGCACTCATCCTAGCAATCAACTAACACTAGGGCCAAGAGAAGATTCATAATCAATATTGAACTCACAGAGCAAACAAAGGCCAAAACAGACTAACCGGTACAATCACAACAACTCGAAACAATTCAAAGCAAAACATAACCAATTAGATCCTTGCAAGATAACTCTGGGAAAAAATAAGGATAATAAATTAAATCGGACAATCTCATAATCGTCAAGAATCAACAGAATCGTCCATAAGAACTAGAACAATTCAAAAGCAATTAAAACTAATGTGGCCAAAGCTGAGGATAACGTAAAATTAATCGAAGTGGATCGACACTACAAAGCATACGATAATTCAAACCGAGACGATCCGTGAATGACCAACAAAAAGTCAAAAGGAAACTCAAAAATACTAAGGACAACTAGAACTAGGCCCAAACGCACTGAAACGAATCAAAACTATCATACCCAACCTAAGCAAACGATAAAGCAAATAAAGAAAGACTAACTATTTGAGGAAAAATCTGAGGCAGCACCACGAGTGCTGTGTGATAGTTGGAAAACTACAATTGACTTAGAATTTACAAAGTCAAGATGGGAAACAACCCAGAGCGAGCAAAGAAAAACCAGAAGAAAGTTGGAAAACATAGTGTGCCGGAACAAACTATGGAGTATATCAGAATTACTAAATATGGAACCAATGCGAATCAATAGTTATCCACTATAATAACACCAAATGAAAAGAAAAAATCAAAATCGAACAAACAAAGAACAGTTCGAGTAAGATCAAAATTGATTTCCAAGAACCCGGACAATTTAAAAGCTAGCAAGAAACGAGAATAACTTGACAACACAAAAGAATGCTAAGAGATAAGATAGCCGGGTGCAGACGGATGCACCTCGAAACTGACCAGAGTGGAAAATCATGCTGGGAGTGAAGAAGAAATGCTAATTGGTAACAATACCCAATTGACCATGGGAGGATCAAAATATAAGATTAAAACCTACAAAACTCTCCAAAGAAGTTGCCAAGGCACCAACAAAGAACAACCCTACGGTCGGAATCTGTTAGCTCAAACCACAACGAGTTGATAAAGAGATCCAAGAAAAAAACTTCAAGCCTAAGCTTGTCGAAAACTATTAACTAATGCCACATATCTAGAAAACAATTGCAAAAATGCACAATAACCAATCGAAAGTTGTAAGGATACATAAAAACAATTTGGTAACTCAAGCTAAGGACTGATGATCAAGTGAAATGGAAGGTAAGGGGAAGTCATAATACATTCCACGATAGGAAAACTATACTATAGCGCTAGGTCAAGATCATCCACAATTAGACTTCCTCAAATCCTAACTTACCGTGGAAGGCTAACGTGGTAAAATGCGAACTTGTATCTACTATCGAACCTACTACCTAACAACATAGTCTAGGGAAAAACAATCATAATTAACATGCCGGTACCCTAACACGAGAACACGTCAAGATGCTAAGAAAATCTAAAAATTACAATAAATAGACATCATTAGACAAGAAAACATAAAACCACACTCAACTATCTAGAAACTAACCTCTCAAATCGATCGTACATGCAGGGAAAAAAAACTTGAAAACATTCGAATAGTCATCACTATTAGAACAACTCGGAACTTCCGAGAATATCAAACATAAGCTGGGAGAGATACATCGACCAAAGCCACACAGAAGTAAATAATGATCCAATCTCAAATTATGCTCAGTAAAAACCTTATAGTGGGGAATCTATGCATCAAATAAAAGACATCCAAGGACACATACTAGCAACCTAAGTCTAGTTACTATGACACCGTCCTATAAAGAAGTCTCCATGCTCTGAAAAGAGATGTAGAACCCATGACAAACTACTAGACCTAAGATTGGTTAGAACCATGAGGACCATGAACCATACTCTGTTACCGCTTCTAGTACCTACCCTCGGCACCACAACTACTTATTAAAGAGACACACTAAAACCTAAAATTTATAGTATATCATAGTTCTAAGACAATCATATTCCTCAAGAATCCGCATAACGCATAAATTGATTGACTTCTCAAGTCTCGATCAACCAAATACTCAAACAAATACTCAAGTACGGACATATTTTTTAGCTAATGATCAATTTGTCCAACATAATCAATTCTTCAAGTACAATCAAGCCCAAAGCTCACATCCTCATATACACTCATTATGCTACCACTGACTACTCGAAAAATCCTACCAAGTCAACATTTAGACTATCTCGCAAAAACACTCTAGCACTACTAGAGCCTAAACATCTCGTAGAAAGAATCACGATCACAAAAACAAAACCCCTAGGAACATATCCCTAGGTTCTGATACCAACTATCACGCCCAATGTTTAAAAAGGCGTTCGAGACTTACGCCTCAAGGCCCGTCTCAAGACGAGGCGGTTCTGTGCTGCCTCGAGGCGCATGCCTCAGCAGCCACATATAAAAAGCCTACGCCTCTGCATCAAAAAGTGTACGCCTTTGTCCGAGGCACGCCTCAAGGCGTTCGAGGCATACGCCTCTTGCACTAGGCGTGAAACATAGGGTGGGGAGAGGTTAAAACCAACGATTGATGTGGGGGGCACTAAGGATTTGATATGTAAGTCATCCCCATGGACCATTTTTTCACCCATTGAAACCTCCTAAACCCGTTTAGATCTCTTTAGGTTTTGAAACCCCCTTGTCTCCAAAAACTCAAAATCAAGATCTAATGCTCATTTATTTTCCGATTTTGATTCCGAAGTTGTATTCTTCTTCTTTGTGGATTGTCTACCAACTACAATTGAGACTGTGAGAGATAAAGATTATTTTCAAGTTTAGAGGTATGGATCATGATCTTGTATCTTCTACTAGGTTTTTCTATGTTTTTTTTGTATTTTACCATTCTCATGTATTTGTATCATTGTTTGTTTTTTTTGAATCTTGACAATGTTAGTCATATATTTATATTTTATTGTTTGTTTTTTTTTGTTTTTTTGAGAAATTCCTCTCCGAGAAGGAGAGGATGCATATTTTATTGTTTGTTATTACTTGTTTGTTGCTATTTTAATTATTATCTTGAATATTAAAGAATTTAGCGTGTTTGAGCAATTTAACTTTCTATTTTGTTGTTAGATTGCTCGATGTAGTCCTCAATCGTGTCATATAAGATATTTTCTAACAAATTGTGATTTATTATGCATATCTAGTTCAATTATTATTACATATTCAATTATAGTATTTATTCTGATTTTTTCTTTTTTTTTAATTTTTTTTTACCAAATCGCCTCAAAAAAATTCGAGGCTTACGCCTCGGTGCGCCTTGACGCTTACACCTTGCCTCTCCAAAGGAAAAACGTCTCGGTACGACTTTCATCTTTTTAAACATTGGTCACGCCCGAGAAATCTGACATCGATCCCGGGGAGTGAGGTGGGGAAAAGGAGAAGGGTTTCTTAAATAGGGTTGGGGCTGCAGGGATTTCGGGAGAGAGGGGAATTGCGAGGAGAAGGGTTGGGGAAGATAGAGATCAAAGGGGAGAGGAGATCGTGGTTGAGGATAGAGAGAGATCTGGGGATTGAGATGGGAACATGATTGAGGGGAGAGAGAGAGAGAGAGAGAGAGCGAGTGAGAGAGAGAGAGAGAGAGAGATAAGGGTTTTGAGTTCTAGATCATCCGATTAAGATCGGACGATGGGGATCAAGAAGAGGGGGAACGGATTGAGTGGGGATGGGCTGGGTGCATCAATTGGGATCCGGCAGCCTGGTTTGTTTTTCTCACAAGAAGAGAGAGAGAGATGGAGGGAGGGGAGAATGGGTGATCCGATTCTCGATTGGGGATCCATGGGCTGCAACTAGGGTTTCTACGTCTAATTAAACTATACGAGATTCGCAACCGCACTCGTGCCGGCTGTGATACTCCTACATACAAATTTCTTTGGGTTCGATCGTCTAGCTACTAAGACCACTTTATTAATTAATTATATTAACTATGAATACCATGCATTGATGCACGTGCATACCTGCTCATCAATAAATACCATTCCTCTGATGTCGCCTTGCAACCCAGACTGGGGACCCACTGTCCGGTCCAACTCAAGTTCAACGGCATAGCATACCATCACCATATTTGAAGCAACAATTAAAACTTATCCATTTTTATTATTCTAGCAACAATATTATGATAAATAAAATAAAATAAATAAATAAAATGGGTTGCCCTTAGTCAGATCGAATTCAAGAGTACCGGGTATTACACCCTCCCCCTCCTCATCCTACATACTCCAACCGTTGTCGCGTCCGCCCTCTTCTCCCTTTCCATCTCTTCCTCACCTTTTTTTTCTCATCTCCTCCCTCCTCGCTTCTCCCTACATGCTTGATGGACCTATTAGGTGGATAGCCACCGAAGAGTTCCATACATATCGGTTAGGAGCGACCGACACGTCTCCAGGAAGAGAGAGAGAGAGAGAGAGAGAGAGAGAGAGAGAGAGAGAGAGAGAGAGGGGGAGGGAGGAGGACGGATGTGACAATGGTTAGAGCGGATAGGAGGAGGACGACGGGGAACCCTTTTGTGGAGGCCTATCAAAAGGGGGCCTTATTAATTTCGTGGGTGTAAAGCAATGATCAGATCCATTTGAGTTAGATTTGGACCTTAATTGATCGAGTCAATCTAGCCCTAGTTCAATGCATAAAATAAACAAATCACCTTTTAACTGTTTGATTAGCTTGGACATAAGTTGTGGGTTTCCCTTGTTGCCATTGTCTCCGACTTCCCGATATTTACCAACAACATGATCTTCCTTTAAGCCTTCCTCGTCGGTGAGGTCCTGAGAGGTCTCTCTCTCTCTCTCTCTCTCTCTCTCTCTCCCTCTCTCTAAATTATAGACTCATTTGAATGGTGCGATTATTCAAGTGTGTTTCCAACCCCATATGTGGTGCAAATATTCTATTAATTACATTTACTCGGATGACCGGTTGCAAATGGAACTTCGACCAATACCCGAAATAGAGACATTAAACATTGTGGTTTTTGGCATAAAATCTCATTCGGTGTCTGACAGATTCAGGGTTCGTTAATTAATTTGAAAACTAAAAGTGAATTGGGTCAGGAAAACTTTAGGGAACATTGTAATCTAGAATCAAAAGTTATTGGTACCTGTTGGGAAGTTTGTAAAATTTTCAAACAAGAATATTTAGTATAAAATTATTAAATAATCAAAACTAATTGGTAATTAAGCATTGATACCTTGCCATCAAATCCATTGGTTTTTTTTTTTTTTGGGGGGGGGGAGGGGGGGAGGGGGGGAGGGGACTTAGTGTTAGGTCACTGACAACAGATCCGTTTGGTGAAAAGGACAGACAGAGAATTTTGCAGCTCATCCCCCCTGAAAAGATGCATTTACAGCAAGTCCCTCTATTATCTTTTTCTCACCTTTAAATGACAAAATTGCCCCCTAATCCTAAAATCACAAATGTTACTCTACTGATCCGATTCCATACAGATCTGATTTCTCCTGGTTATTTGCTAAATACGTGCTGTCAGTGTCATACATTGCCCCGAGATTAGAAGAAATTGATTTCTACTGGTTATTTGCTAAATATCTGCCATCTGTGTCATACATCGCTCTGAGATTAGAAGAAGTTGTTTTCTGCTACATTAATTTCAGGATTGTTTCCTGGATTGATGCGAATCTGATTTCTACTGGAATTAATGGTGCCTGCTGTCATTCATTGATTAAAGATTACAAATTGTTGATTTCTTGATTATTAATTTTGGTGCTGTGCTTCAAAATTGATACTATTCTTCTTCGTTCCTTTATCTATTTCTATGCTCTCCGTTACTTTAATTGTTACTTTTATTGCAGAATTCTTATCTTGATAACATCACATCAGGTTTCAACTAAGTTTCTTTAATTCTGTATTGGATGCCTAAAAAATTTGTCATCTGTTCAATCCACATTGTTGTTTCATGTTTAAACTGAAGCCCCTAGCATACTACTATCAACCAACCTTGTAGAACCTGCTGTTACATCAGATTGTGATTAAAATTGCCGCCTTTCCCATTAAATAATTGCATATTGATGATTTAATGGCTTAAAATTGAACTGCTTCAAACTAAGTTATTATCCTAATGGATATTTTACCAAAATTCTACACTTATACTTCATTAATTATTAATTTACCTTGTTTGGCTTCCTAAATAGTAAGCATAGTCCTTGCTACTTTCAACTTGCGTACACTAGAAAGCCTTAAAACAACAATTGGTATCTGAGACCCATTCGGCCTGTTCTAACGGTTCAAAAACCCTTCTTTCACGATCTTTTATACTTTTCTTTCTCCTCGTCATGGTCTATGAATTAGAAGTAGACTTGAAACTAATTTCGTTCAAATTGAAATATTAACTACTGATGTTAAAGAATGTTGAGTTCTTGAAACAACAAAATCAATAAGTACTCTAATTATTCCGCAACCACACGTAGCGAACCGACAGAAGGAAAGATAACATCAAAGAGTTGACAAAGAAATTGGTCGAACTAAAAGAAAATCACCCGGTGATGCCCTAGTTAGTTTGCTCTCCTGTGCCAAACCCAATTGAAGCTTTGTTGAATAGGGATGCTTATTAACCATCCTAGAGGCAACCGGACTGTATATAGTGAATGACAGAGTGGAAGCACAATAGTATCCTCAAAACCACAATTAGCTGTGCGGAAATTATGCAAGATGATTGTTGATGGAGGGATGGAGGGAGCATGAAGATTTTTTTAATTGATGGAGATGGTGGAAAAGCTGAACTTGAAGGTGAAATGAAAGGGGACACCTTATCTGTTGGCGTGGATTCATTATCATGATTAATCCGTCATCCAAGTTTCTCTCTAGCCAAGCATAAGAACCAAGTGATCGGCGACACGGACCGATGACTGTCACACATCCACTCCATGAGAGTTGTTCAACAACAATTCAAAGTATCATAAGCAAGGTAATAGCTACTCATGTGTGTGACTTCCGTGGCCTCATAAGCTTATTGATAACAATCTCTTGTCAGAAATTTGAGATTAGCTTGAAAGATCACATGTAGGTCCCATTTCAGTAAACGATATTGTCAGATTGGAACTAGGCCATGTTATGATATCGAGGAGGATCTCAAGTCTCAAAGCAATGGAAGCTATTGATGCGACCTGCTGCATTAAGTTGTAATTAGGGGTGCTACGAGAGGACCTAAAATCTATATGGAGCACAATCCAATTACATTCGGTGTCAATTCTCTCTGTATTTTGTTGTCTTTGAGTTTTAGTGTGGTTTATTTTCTAATTATGATGTTACACATAATGAGTTTGGTTTGGTTAATTGAGATGAGATGTCATTAGAGTTTGGTTTGGTCAGTTAATCTGATTTTTTTAATCTGTATACAAGGTTCTAAAAAGCGCTAGGCACTAGTCGGGCGGTGGAGAGCCGCCTAGTTTTGATTTTTTATTAATTATTTTAATTATTATTTTGATATTAATTAAAGAGAGGGACTGTCGTTAAGGTAGGCCGACTCAACCCCCAGCCCGCCTGAGCCCACCTGGTCCGGAAGCCTGCCTGGCCAGCCTGAGCCCGCCTGGCACGCCTCAGCCTGCCTAGACCGCTTAGGTGGCTGCCTTTCCCACCTCAGCCCACCTAGGCGGGCGCCTTGCCCCGCCTAGTTCCGTCTGGGAGCTTGGTCGCTTTTCTGGAGTGCCTAAGGGCTAGGCTGGGCGGTGGGGGGCCGCCTAGCGCTTAGGCGGCCACCTGGGTCGTTTTTTAGAACATTGTCTGTTGTCATTCTATTTCTACTAGTTTAAATTCGCACATCTATTGTTGTACATAGATCCAGGCATCCTGTATTAAAATTGGTCAATTTGTGCTATTCTTCCTCCTTGATTCCTTGATCTAACTTTATGCTCCAGAAATTAGATTTCTACGATTATTGTGGAATTCCTGTCTTGGATATCATAAATCAAGTTTCTGCTCCATTTTCTTTAGTACTGTATTGTTGTCTACAAAATTGGTGAAATAGTTTAATATGCGCTGGTGTTGCTTCATGTTTTAACTCTAAAGTCCAAATAAGATAATATTGACTGTCCTAATTACAACCTTTTGTTTTGCATCTGACTGGGCATAAATTTGCTGCTTTGGCTTCGAATAAATGCAGAATGAAGTTCTTCAAACTTCCTTCTTATATTCTTGATTGTCCAAAAGCTTTGTGCTTTTACTTCATTAACTATGTATCTATACATTAATGTGGTGCAAGCATATTGCTTTTTGCCTTCGCTTTGATATCTTTTGATAAACCTCAAAACCCTAATTGATAAGGTCACATTAAAATCGATCACCATTCTTCATCGTTGTAATGAGCTAATATCCTCTCAGCCTCCTTAAACTCCTGTTTCGGTGGGCTACGAACTCGCTCATGCCTCCTAATCCTCGAGCATGCCTCTTGCATATGCTTCTCATAATGATTTGATGCTGCATGTGGAACTCAAGGTATAGCTGACCTTGAGCGCTATTCATGAGTCAATGGGACGATATACATGTCTTATTCAGCCACCTCCAGGCTAAAACCTAGACATCTGCAGAGACACGGGGCATACCCTGTGTCTCCCGCCAACACACACCATTGAAGCTTAAGGTGCATTGTCTCCATGGAATATGACATGGCAAAACAAACACCTGAATTTCTTGGTGCTTCCACTTCTCTGCCAGACATTCACACGGTAATGGAAAAAAAGGTCGCTGAACATAGTAGCACTTATTTATATCTTACTGAATAACGATGAAATAAATTAAATGGTGAATTATCGATCTAAAACTTTAGCTAGGTGAGCCTAGGTCCATGGTGTTTCCATCTTTTCTTCAAGAATAAACGTAGTTTTCTAACTTTTATTGGTGGTTCTAAAATCAACGGTCTCCTTGCTCACTAATTATTCCAAACCCCCACCCAGACCCCCAACAAAAGGAATAAAAGAACAACCCACCCACCCACTCAATAGCCAAACCTCTAGTTAAGCTCTCTAATCTTTTTAACAAGCCTCTCTGGCTTTCTACCTAACTACTCTCTCCCCCTCTCCCAGCATCATCCAAGTGAAGCGACCGAGCCGTGCCACGTATTGAGGCAACACAGTCAAAAGTCTGCCAAAGTGTCGTGACATTCACCAAGGAACAAATTCCAAACTGGTCAGTCCCCATGTCTTCTGGATCCTTTTTAAATCTAAAATCCGATAGGTCTAAGTCTCTAATAAATATTTTTATAGTTAGCTAGTAGCTGAATTAGCGCTTGATTTAAATGGCACCGCTCTTTACAATTATTTTTTTCAGTACTTTTAGAGGATGCCTCCAGCTCCGCATCCACTTTAGCATGATTGTTGTTTAAAAAATTTCACTATGGTCAGTCAAGCATGCTCGGTTTGAGACTTTTCGCATGTTCTTACTTTGGATTCAATAGTGGCTTATGATTCTGCCTCATTTGTAATTATTGTACTTTTATACCTCAATGATATGATTACTTTCGATGAAAACGGTTCTTAGATTCAGGCTATGAAAACATCATTCTCATTTATTGTTAGTTTGAGATATAGTGACTTGGCCCATCTAGTCTTGGTTATCTTATTTCTAAGCAGCCATTCATTTCGTACAGCTCTACTAACTGATACTCAAAACTTCTTAAAAACTCAAGGATCTCAACATGAAGTTTCTTCAACATATGATGAGCCATTGTTAGTTTTATTCTCTACTTTAGCCAGCCAGATGTTGCTCATTATGTCCATACTATTAGGCGGTTCATAGTTGTTTTGTGCTTTGCGCATTTCAATACTGAGCTGTCGATCGTGTAATGTTTTCAAGACTCACCATCATATGCTTATATCTTCGACATCATCTCTTGAGGCTCTCTTCTTGAAAAGAAAAGATAGGATGTTTTTTCTCCGTTCTCGATCAAAAGCCGAGTTGTGTCATAGCGTAGATTGGCTGTGATATTATTATGTGACTTCATTGTCTTTGCTTTGATGCAACCAAAGGTGATGGACCCGACTTGTCGGACAATACAAAACAGGATCCCTTGAATCGAATCTGACTAATTTAGCTGCAATATCAACCCCACAAGCTTTAGGAGGTCACGTATTCTGACACAAACATGACTTCAAAGATCTTATATTTACTGGAAGGAAATTGTCTAGATTTATAAGTGTTTGCTTCTTGGTCAAATTCCAATGTTTAGGGGGTAAAAACCTGTCCGGAAGTTGATGCCAATATTCATCGATGGATTTCAACTGAATGTCATGCTTCTAGGGATTGTTGATTGATGAATTTGGATTGCTCCAGAATTATTCCAGCTAAATCCTGACGAATCACAATTCTATACACCTCAGTTGATGTTGGTTCCTCAAGTTTTTTTTTTTAACAATTTGACCCCTGAACTATCGCTCGTTTGCATTTAGCCCCCTCCGTAAAAACTTATTCCAAAATACCCTCGTTCGAGTAAGCGCAAGTTAAATATTTTTGAAAATAAATAAGGTCATTTTCAGAATAAAATTTGACGGAGGGGGATAAACGCAGGCAGAGCATAGTTCGGGAGTCAAATTGTCCAAAAAGTAAACGTTGAGGGACCAATACAAAATGAGTTGTATAATTCAGGAGAGGTTTTTGTAATTTGCCCATTTCTTTCACCAAGATGTGGGCCTCAGAATCCTTTCCACTACTACAAGGACTGACCATTTTTTTCCTTATCGGACTGCTCTACGTATCAAATTGTGAGTCAACTACAGCTTATTTCAGACAAATGCCAAGTATATTGAGGATCAAATGACGAACAAATGAAGCCGCAATCAAATAGGCAAACTATGATCTGTCTGCATTTAGCACCCTCCGTAAAATAAACTCTGAAATGCCCTTGTTAGTGTCAGCATAAGTGAAATATTTTATAATATTTTTTTAGTAGTATTGGAAATAAATAAGGTCATTTTCGGGATAAAAGTTGACATAAGGCTAAATGCAGACAGGGCATAGTTCAGAGGTAAAAATGTCCACCAATAAAAAAAAAAGTTTAGGGACCAATATGAAATGTGTTGAATAATGAAGGGGATATTTTTATAATTTGCCCAACTTTTCAACTTGTGGGCTCCACAATCCGTTCCACAATTGGTCAATGAAACATTATTCCTTAATATTCTTTTGCTTTTGTGTTTTTTTACCTAGATGTGGACCCTGCAACCCTCTCCTTTATCTTCCTTCTTGTTTTTTTGTTTTATTTTTACATAGATATGGGCCCCACAATCCTTCTCGCTATTGGTCAATGAACAACCATAAAATTTTGTTTCTTAAGTGAGAGTTGGAAATATGTCATCTTTAGAAATCCGTTTTTATTTTGACTTTGCCCCCCAATTTTTGACTTTGCCCCCCCCCCCAATTTTGACTTTGCTATTATTTTGACTTTGCCCCCCAATTTTTACCTTGAATTAGACTTTACCTCCCCATATTTCATTACTTAGAGTTTACCCCCCCAAAACTAGCTGTTCTGTCAACTCACCCTCCATAATTTTATTTCTTTTCCGTCAGCTCACCCTTTCTCTTAGATGGTGAGCCGACGGAACAGTTAGTTTTGGGGGGTAAAGTTTAATTAATGAAAATTTGTGGGGTAAGTTTAATTCAAGGCAAATTTGGAGGGCAAAGTCAAAATAACTCTAAAAATATAATCAGCAACTGCTAGAATTTATTGGTATAAAAAATTGTTGCATGTCCCAACTTGTTTCCATACAAGAGCATCTCCAACGGCCTCCCTAGCTAAAGCTAAATCTGGTGAGTCATTTTCGCTGCATCAGCATATTTGGTGAGTGAATTTTGCTCATTCTCCAATGGCCTCCCTACCCACTCCCTACCAAATAAAATCTGATGATCCATAAGCTAGCCAACAAATGGGGTAAACCAACTCGGTGCATTTTAAATGTCACAATCGGTATGGGAGTCTGTTGGGGTACTTCAGTCGCTAATTGTCGTCAATTTTGCTGGGTCAACAGCCTCAAGCAAGGAGGCCGTTGGAGATGGCCCCAAGGGATTGAATTTCAATCCAAGATGGCCTTTTATAATTCATTTTTTGGCTATAGACCGGCCAAGCTGTCCGAGGACAGGGAGCTAAATCAAGGGCTCAAAGAGATCCGAAGGTTGAAACGGGGGAAGGCATTATAGTTGGTATTTATTAATTTTCTTAACCCCGTGGACATGACATCAACAAGCCAGACCAGGATCTTGAAGGAAAGTTCTCTCCCCAGAGTCGAACAGGGTGCCTAGGGATAACTATGGTGTGGTTTCGATGCGGTTTTGGGCAAAACCGAAACCGCCCCGCTACACCTAAACCGTACTGCATGATCTAAATTGTACGGTTTTATACAGTTTTGGTCAAAACCGAAACCACATCGCTACATCGAAACCAAAAATCGAAATCGTACCGCACTGTAACGGTTTTGTATTTTGGCAAACCAAAATCACATCATGTAGTGCGATTTATCATAATTTTTTCTTTTAAACCGCACCATTGCCATCTCTAAGGGCCCCCCTGTCGGTACTTTGACCCGCCATATCCATATTAAACTCATGCTTAAGCCCATATTGATCCCTTTTCGATGACTCCCTCATCCTTCAGTCAGAGTTGGATGACAGAAAGTCCTTTGACAAAGAAGAGGGAAAAAAAAATAAAAAATCTGCTTCGAAGTCAAATTTCGGTTAGACATCGTGATCCGATCAGATCCGATCAGCATGTGCGACCCGAGCGGGTGTTGTTTAAAACCCGACACTACACATGGGGCCATGTGTCCAGTACGTCATCTCATTGTCCGAGACCCAGGGTTTCCCTTAGGATGGGGGGTTGCGGTTGCTGAGTGTGTGGGCCTCACACATGCGCGCACACCACCTGAAGAAAGGTCTGTTTTTAGAAATGACTTTTAATTGCAGGACATATTAATTTCAAAATTACTCAAGTCCCTCCCGATGAATACTCTTTGATGAATACATACTCTTTATGAACACGGATATATATTTTTTTTCTGGAGATGAATGTATACTTATAGTGACCTTAGTTAATAAAGTAAATTATGATGTCCTGCAGCTAATATTGTAAAATTGTTAAGGACCTATACCTAATTTGCGGAAGAAATTTGAGAAAGAAGTGGAAACCATGCAATCTCAATGCTCTGTATTGTTATGTGACCGTTGAACGGAGAAGTACACTACAGACTGGTGGTTAAAAATAGCACCCTGGTTGGTCATGGAGAGCCAAATCTTTTCAGGGTGGTGGTGATGTTGGTATTGAGGTGAAGAGAGAGATGGGGGGGGGGGGGGGGGAATCAGGAGGAGGTGGCGATGCGACATGGGTCCCGGAAGAAGAAGGGCCCGCGGTTCTGGCTGCACCGCCCCATGTGGTGCAGCGCCTCCTCCCAGCTCCGCCGCTTGGAGGTGTGGAGCAGCTTGTTGTCCGGGGGATGAGTGCTCCGCCCCACCAACTCGGTTGCCGTCGCGGTGGTTGGCACCAGGTGCGGTAGCGGCGCCGATGGGGCCGCCCTCGCGGTGGCCATGTAGTTGTGGTAGTTGCTGTCTCTTTCTTTCTGTTTGGGCATGTGCTGCGGCGGCGGCGTCCCTCCTCCGACGAGTTGGTTTGTCACGAGCGACGACGAGCGGCTCACCTTAGTTTGTTCGCCTTCCTCTTCTTCATAGCAGAACTTTTCTTCTTGTTTTGGTCCCTTTCCCACCTGGTCCCCGGCTGTGGCTTTTGCTGCCTCCGCTCCTTCTTCCTCGTGATCTTCGTCTTGTGGGGGCATCTGTGCAGTGTCCGACCCTGTCTGGTGTTGGTGAAAGGTGGTGTCAACGAAGGAGAGGAGGAGGCGGCCGTCCTGGCGGCTGGCGTGGAGGTAGTTCTGGGAAGGGACGGGGACGGCCTCGAGTACGAGGCGGCCGTCCTTGCGGTGGGGCCGTATGCGGAGGCAGGGCCCGTCGCGCTGCGACATGGAACGAAGCGGCGGAGGGAAGGACTGCGGCGGCGACCGCCTGCCGACGGAGCAGAGGTATTTCACCGACCCCAACCCCACCACTCGCCCGCCTCCGCACCCTGCTTCTCTTTCTTGTTGCACGGCCTTCTCTATTGTGTCTTCCTCTTCCAGCTCGGAAGATGAGGAGTAGCTCATATCATCATCGTCGTCGCTGGAGAATGAGGAGAAGCCATCGGACCCGGTCTCGGATCCGAGCCTCTCCGTGCACATCTCCAGGCTCTTCTCGTTCATCAGGCTCGACAGTCGCCGAGCGAGGGGGTGAACGTACGGCGCCGGGGCCGGGGCCGGGGCCGGGGCGGCGCTGGCCTTCTGGGGCTGGAATATCATGCTCCAGGCATCGAGTTGCGGAGGACGGTCTTGGGCTCCGTTGATCTCCGTCAAGGGATCGCAAGCCCTGTTTTGTTGGGCCGAAAGCGGGCTTCGGTAGACAGCGGCCGACATGCTGTTGAGGCTGAGGGGATCCCGCGAAGTTTATGGACTCGAGAGAGAGAGAGAGAGCAAAGGGGTTTCACTCTTGCGCGCTAATTCCTTGAGCTTGGAAAGTTGGGTTTGAGTTCGTGGGCTTCTTGGATGATTGGATGAGGCCCGTCGATAAGAAATGAGGGGGGAAGGGGTGGGGTATTTGTAGGCTCCCTCGCCCGGAGGTAGGGGCTGACGTGGTGCAACATATTGAACCGCCATCCGAAAGAACTCACATCCCAGATTAATCACAGTGGATGGTGACATATTGTTGCACGAAATTGGGAACTGAATGAGATTCACCTGTCGGGGTGTGTGCATCCACCGTTAGCAATCCACGCTTTTATGGTGAGTGCATCGGACGGCACGTGAGATGTATGTTGCACCACATCAGCCCTACAACAGTTCCACCGAATATTTTCTCTCTAGAGGGGAAATTCATGATTGATCCGTGATACCTGCTGAGCTGGTATCACGATTATACCAAAGTTTTTTTTTCGAGGGGCTCTCTCACCACCACTGCCTCCACAATCCCCACAATCTCTCTCTCTTTCTCGTGCGCGCGTGCACGCACGCACGCACGCATTATATCCCTACTTTGATTACTTATGGTGAAGGGGTGATATGAACAAAGAGAGGAATGTCAAAGTCGCGGTTATGAATGACACGAAAATGGAGCCATTGATAGGACAAAAAGAAGAAGATGAAAACAGAGTTTTGATTAATCTTCGGTTACATCACTTATTTATAGAGCTTAAGTGGAGATCAGTTCAAAATGGTGGATGGCTATTCTTATCTAGGGATTGCAATGGGCAGCCCTATCCTCTGCTCGTACCGTTAAGGAATACCAAACGCATATCGAGTTTGGAGGAAAAATACCAAACCGGTCCCACTTCTATTAGCAAAAATCCAAACCCATCCTATCTCATTTATACTTTGACCTAACAATCAAAAAGAGCTAAAGGGGGTTTGAACTAACAAAGAAATCTATATAACAAGAGACGTCGGTTTTGTGCTGACTAGACAAAACGGAATAAAAAAGCTGACTAGGACAAACTAACTGAATAAAAATGAATTGAATAGATCTAACCATTCGTTCAAAAATCAACGCACGATCTCTCCTTGGTTTCAAATCCCAACCCATTTAAACTGTGCTGAACCCCTAAAATTCTGGCCATTGAAACTACACTAAATCTGACCGTTCATCCCGTGATCGTTGTTCACATCAACAGCTATAAACCCACCTGCTGAAATTTCGCCCGCCCCAAATCATCGGGTCAATCTCGAGGAATCTGTTCGAACAGAGACAGCTGTGATTGATCGATTATGGGGGGAGGGGGAGTTTGTCGCGTCGAAGGCGCCTGCTTCGTGCCAATCGACACTGGTGAGAAAATGAGTCCCTATGAATGTCGGTGTTGTCAAAAGTGTTTTATTATTGAAGACGTTCAGGTGTGTTGCCGTCGAAGACGGCCCACTGCAATGCCAATGGACACAGGCATGCACTAATATTGTACATAGTAGAAACTAAATTCATTTTAACAAAAAAAAAGGTTTTATTTTATTTTTTTCTTGACAAGTGCAACTAATGTTGACATATATAATTGATATAAGTATGTGTAATTGGGATAGGTTTTTGACGGAGCATGCTAAACTTGATCCCATCTCAAGCTCGGGTTGACTATTTTAAATAATTTCAGAACAGTCCAAGATCATTTAATTCCATCCCAAACTCCTCCCAATAGGATCGGGTCAGGTAACCCACTATACCCGTTTAGTTGCTATCCCTATTCTTATCTTGAGAATGAGGGTAATTCAACCTATAAATAAACATCATTTCTAACAATTTAAGGCCAAGGTGGGTAAACGTTAATTACCATCCCCTCTAAACCGTTGGTTGCTCTTTGTGCAGGCACCCATGCAGCACACTCAGCCCTATTTTACTGACCATTCGAGGTTTGTGTGAAATTTTTTTTGCTACGTGGGGGATTTTGCTACAGATGTGGGGGATTTTACTGCAAATGTTGAGTAAAAATATGGACTAATCCCTAATATGCAGGACAAAACGGGAGTATTTTTTTTTTGTATGTAAAAAGGGTATGAGTGCGTTGCACGGGTCATGGCTATATGAAAAGTATAATCGAACGGCTCTTTATTCTTCTATCAACAGTTCAGATGTCTCACTCAGCATCTGCAACGGAATCCCCACGCAGCAAAAAATTTCGATTGTGTGGATCCTTTCCCACACATCATTGTCTTGCTTTTCTCTATTTAATTTAGTTTTTGGACTACATAGAGATCAATTCAAATGGAGGATACTTATCCTTATTTTAAGGATAAGACTAATTCCTATTTGAGATACATATTACTTCTATTGATTAGGGCCTGATGGGGATCCCTTCGCCATCTTTATTTTACTCCCTTTTTTTAGTTGAAGATTTTGACTGCGCGAATGAAGCCGCTGGAACTGAAAGCGCAACCGCTAGTTCCTAGTGGCGGTTCGCCAGTTTGGGGAGCTGAGCCGTCGGATGCGCTCATCCCAAAAAGGTTGAGTGCATCTGACGGCTAGAGAGAGAGAGAGAGAGAGAAAGAGAGATTCTATGTCCAACAATCTCTGAAAGAGATTTTCTATGCCCAATGGATTGAGTGCCCACATGCGGCGGGAGCCATGCATTGATGCAATGTTTTCGGCTCGTGTGGTTGGTGGACGGTTTTTTCCCACACGGTGGTGCCCATAGAATTCCTCTTTCAGAATAATTGCACACGACCTTGTAGGATGATGTGGATTTATTTGAAGTTTTATCACATTGGAGGATGGCGACAGGGATAGGGATAGGGATAAGGACATACAAAGGGAACAAAGAGTGATGCAATGAGGGAACAATTTTTTCACCGAAAGGGAGATGAACATCACCTTCCTCCTCATTGGTCCATTGTTTTTTTTAATTTTTATGAAAGAGTATTTATGCTACAGTCTCATAAAGGATCAGACGAGCCCACCATAGACCGGCACCATACTAACCAAGTATGGAAAATGGGATCCTAAACTATTAATCAACTCTCTTCGGCTTCATCCGGATTTGAAGGCCAATCTCTCAGCAAAGCGAATCCTGCAACGGTGGTCTACCGGAGAGTGCGACAGAATAACAAGGAGTGGGAAGAGTGTGATGCAATTATCCTTTGTTGTGTTTGTTTTGTGTTTTGAGCTATATGTGGCGGAGCCTTGGTTTTCATGCTAACCCTCTCTGGGTATAACCTTGCCATGTAATTCCTTCCATCTTTAAAACTCTAATATAATTATTACCTTTCAAAAAATAAAACCAGAGCATAAACATGTAAAGCAAATAAGAAAAAACTCAATGGCTCGCCAGATATGAAGCCCTAGCATTCCTCGTCATGCCGTTAGTCGCGATGGCCGAAGGGTTCCTCAACCATGACTTCAGCAGAAGGGCCACATTCCTTTCTCTGTTTCACCATAGCGTCAACGTTAACGAGTCAGCAGACCTTTTCGTAGCAGGCGAAGCCAACGAGGTCTACCAGACTCAGGGAAGGACCAAAAGAGTCAGAGCTCAATCGTTTGGAACTGAAACGAGAGAGCTTACGCGATCACCATATCTAGTTTCGCAGCAGGCTTCTCATGGATCAGTCGCTTGGCCTATTGTAGGATATCGTACGTCCTCTTCGATAGCTGGCAATCTCTAAGAAAGATCGGTCGCCTTACCCTTACCCTGAGCATTTCAACCACGAACCACGATCACCCGAAGTAGTCATGCAAGAAAGTGTCTCGGTCGAAAAACTAGGATCCGAGCCTTAGAATTATTGTTGATAAAAGACAGATAATGATCGTCGTTTTTCAGTATGTTATTTTTCAGTCTGTCGTTTTTAAATATTCGTCATTTTTTACTACTAAAAAATATGAATTGATCGTCGTTTATTAAAAATACAAACTTTGTCCGTCGTATCTTTATATAGTTAATTCCTCAAATTGGTGGAAAAACTCACTCTCTCTCTCTCTCTCCAAGTGAAAAACATGAACCACGTGGCAAATCCACTGCCACTACTGATTGGACACAAAAGATCCATAAGAATTTTAAGAGCTTTTGGTCATTTCATCGTGATGAATAAAGCAAAATAACATACATACCCTTGAAATGAGCCACCCTACATTGTGTCCCATTTAATGGTCAAATAGCATTTTCCCTAGAGGCAGACTTATATGGTTGAAAGCCTCTATCCAAGTAATGAATGAGTGGAATTGTGTGATTCAAACAAGGATAGTGGCTACAACTGAATTGGGCTTGATCTGGATAATCCCCCACCCTGAGCTCACCTGTCGATGTAACCCAACCCGCGGAGCGCTAACTCAACCTCCGTGAGCCATGTGCAATACACAGCACTAGTCGAGCTCAAATCTCCTCCAGTCGGTCGGCCCGGTCGGTGGGCCCGGCGTGCATCACAGCTGCACGCGAGAGGGTTGGCTCAGTCGGTGCGGCTGTGATGCACACCGGGCCCACTGACCGGGCAGACCGACTGGAGGAGATGCACACCGACCATAAGTGACGGGTTGGCGTAGCATCTCGTGTTAGTAAATGCGAGAAGGCCGGTAGAGGAAAGTTTTGAGCATCTTATCCCGAATTCCAAAATTAACAATAAAAAATGGAATATTACCCCCTCCCCCCAACTTTTGCATTGAATTAGACTTTACTCCCCATATTTTTATTAATTAGACTTATCGCCCATAACTAACTACTCCGTCAGCGCACCCCCCAAAACGTTATTTCTTTTCCGTCATCTCACCCTTTCTCTTAGATGGTGAGCTGACGAAACAGTAAGTTTTGGGGGGTAAAGTCTAATTAATGAAAAGATGGGAGGTAAGGTCTAATTCAAGGTAAAATTTTGGAGGCAAAGTCAAAATAACCCATAAAAAATTGTTTGGCCATATTCGGGCTTAAAAAATCAAACACACTGAATATATATATATGAGGCTAGGTTTCTATAACAGTCTTATAGGAAGTACCCTATGACATACGGTAAATTAGTAATGGTCGAATGTTTAGAATGTGCTGAATTTTGTTGAGGATGATCACCTTACCTTCGATAGAATGTCCACAAAAAATAAATGCATTCTAAAATTTGTTGGGGCCTTAAATGCTAGATGCTTTATCGGCCATCCATTTTAACCGTTAATTTGAAAAGCATATTTAATAAGTCTAGAGCCTTTATAATGTGTTGATTTTCTAATAAGTATAGAGGTGACTGCGGACGGGCAGATTTTGATTCGACCATTTGAACCTCCTATAAGTTTTGGAATTTGATGAAAATTGGTGAGGATGATCATCTTACCCTAGACAACACCCTCACCAAATTTCATCAAATTCCAAAACTCCTACGGGGGTCAAAATACCCGCAGCTCAATTTCTAAACCGGCAGGTCACAGCTCACTATAACATTCATATATATATATATATATATATATATATATATATAGTAGTGATACATTGCGGCGGGTAACATGCGGGCTTAACATGCGGCACCCCCTTCGGGGGTATTTTCGAGATTTTTTTTTTTTGGGGATTGATCACCCACCCTTGGATTGGACACACAAAAAATTTCAGCCCGATCCAAGACCTATAGCCCATCCAAATGTGTTGATCAAAATGGCGAAAAAATTGAACGACCGATAAAAGATCAACACATTTGGACGGCCTATAGGTCTTGGATCGGGCTGAAATTTTTTGTGTGTCCAATCCAAGGGTGGGTGATCAATCCCCCAAAAAAAAAAATCCCGAAAATACCCCCGAAAGGGGTGGCCGCACGTTAAGCCCGCATGTTACCCGCCGCAATGTATCACTACTATATATATATATATATATATATATATATATATATATATATATATATATATATATAGAGAGAGAGAGAGAGAGAGAGAGAGTAGTGATACATTGCGGCGGGTATCATGCGGGCTTAACGTGCGGCACCCCCTTCGGGGGTATTTTCGGGATTTTTTTTTTGGGAATTGATCACCCACCCTTGGATTGGACACACAAAAAATTTCAGCCCGATCCAAGACCTATAGGCCGTCCAAATGTGTTGATCAAAATGGCGAAAGAATTGAACGACCGATAAAAGATTAACACATTTGGACGGCCTACAAGTCTTGGATTGGGCTGAAATTTTTTGTGTGTCCAATCCAAGGGTGGGTGATCAATCCCCAAAAAAAAAAATCCCGAAAATACCCCCGAAGGGGGTGGCCGCACGTTAAGCCCGCATGATACCCGCCGCAATGTATCACTACTCTCTCTCTCTCTCTCTCTCTCTATATATATATATATATATATATATATATATATATATATATATATATATATATATATAGGAATGGGATGCTGCCAATCAAAGCAGTGTTTTTTGCTGCTTTGATACATTGTTTGACCATCCTAGAAGTTTTGGAATTTGATAAAATTTGGTGAGGGTGTTGTCTAGGGTAAGATGATCATCCTCACAAATTTTCATCAAATTCCAAAACTTCTAAGAGGGTCAAATGGTCGAAGCAAAATCTGCAGATTTTAACGGTGACTGCAGATTTTGCTTCGACCATTTGACCCTCTTATTATATATATATATATATATATATATATATATATATATATATATATATATATATATATATATATATATATATATATATATATATATATATATATATATATATATATATATATATATATATATATATATATATATATATATATATATATATATATATATATATATATATATATATATATATATATATATATATATATATATATATATATATATATATATATATATATATATATATATATATATATATAGAGAGAGAGAGAGAGAGAGAGAGAGAGAGAGAGAAAATTGATCCCCTACGGGATGTCCCGCATCGGAGATTTGCGGGACTATGTCTGAGCCGTCCGATCGGTTTGGATCAAACGAACGGGATTCACCCAATCCAACCCAAATAGCTGTTACTATGGCGGCTACAGTAACAACAATTGACTTGGTCCTGATAAATCCCATCCATTGGATTCATCCCGATCCAACAGCCCAAGCAAATTTTGCTGTTACTATAGCCACTACAATAACAGTAAACTTTGTTTGGGTCATTGGATCAGAATGAATCCAACGAATGGGATTCATCCGGACGGCCAAATGAATCTCATCCGTTGGATTCATCCCTGTGGGCATCGAAATTAGCCCACGGGTTGGACCTGACCCGCATACGAAACCTGGCCCACACACAACGGCCCGTATGCGAAACTTGGCCCACACACAACGGGCCCGCATGCGAAACCTGGCCCACACACAACGGCCCGCATGCGAAACCCGACCCATACACAACGGCCCGTATGCGAATTCGGCCCACACACAACGGCCCGCATGCGAACTCAATTCGCGTGCAATGGCCCGACTCAAAACAAACGGGTCCCACTGGACCCGCTACCCGAACCCAAAAGGGGGGCCCACCGACCACCCCTCTTGAAAACCGTGCCCCCTTCCTCATGGAGAGGTGGGGCCGGCCATAAAGAAAAGAAAAAGAAAAAAAAAAGAAAGAAGAAAGGAAAAAGAAAAAAAAAGAAAAAAAAAATCCTAACCGCCTCGATGCGGGGGGAGGTGGCGTGGATGTCTACACAACCGTAGATCCGCGACGATCCCTCGATCCGACGGACAATATGACGTCGTGTCGCCATGCGATCCGGAAGGTGCAAAGATGACGACGTATCTTCAAAGATTAAGTCACATCTAGCCCGTAACCACCCCAACTAAAAAGGAGGGGATCGAGTTTGTTTCCCGAAATAAGGGAACAATATCTTGATAGTTATGGGGAGAGATATTGGATGAAACAAAAAGATTTCAGCCATATCTCTCTCAACCGCCCCCCTTTGCCTATAAATAGAAGGGGTGGGGGAAGGCATCAAGGGTCCGAAGGCTGAAGACAAAAGGGCTCTGCAAGAGAAGCTCCAACGCTTGAAGACCGAAGGCTTCACGAGGCACGGCAAGCACGTCCTACGGGAATCCTTGGCCCTTCAAGTCCTCATCAACGTGAAGACCTTGTACTCGAAGATCAAAGCTTCGACTCCTCGCACGAAGAAGAAAGCTTGGAGAAGAAGACCCAGAGTCGTCGTCATCTCGACTTCTCCAACGATCTTCATCAACTCCGAAGAAGCCATAAGGAAAGGCCGGAGAAGAAGATCGAAGTCGACAACACCCGTCGTCTTCAACAAAGGCGTCGACTCCTCGCGCGAAGAAGAAAGCTTGGAGAAGAAGGCCTGAAGCCGGTGCTACCCCTGTCGTCTTCGTCAGCAAAAGCCGACACTACAACCGTCGTGCGGAGATCGGTGCTACCCCCGCCGTCTTCACCAACAAAGCCGATGCTACAACCGTCGTGCGAAGATCGGCGCTATCCCCGCCGTCTTCATCAACAAAAGCTGACGCTACAACCGTCGCCCGGAGATCGGTGCTACCCCCGTCGTCTTCATCAACAAAAGCCGACGCTATAACCGTCGCACAGAGATCGGTGCTACCTCTGTCGTCTTCATCAACAAAAGCCGACGCTACAACCGTCGCACGGAGATTGGTGCTACCCCTACCGTCTTCATCAACAAAAGCCGACGCTACAACCGTCGCACGGAGATCGGTGCTACCTCCGCCGTCTTTATTAACAAAAACCGACGCTACAACCGTCGCACGAAGATCGGTGCTACCCCCGCCGAAAAGCCAAGCCGACGCCATAACCGTTGAGGAAGCCGGAAGAATAAAGAAGTCTTGAAGAAGTAGCCATCGCCGTTCGAGAAGAAGATCGAGTCAAAGCTAAAGCCAAAGCCAACGCAAGAAGCCAAAGCAAACGCACGGTAAAGCCCGCGCTAAAGCAACGCATGTGCCAAAGCCAAGCAACTACGACGGTCACGAGCAAAGCACCGCACGTTCTAGCCGATACGACGCGAAGTCCGGAAGAACTAAAGTATCGCAAGCCTCTACCTGTCTACGTTCAAGCGCAAGCGTCAAAGCAAAGCAAAAGCCAGAGCCACGCCAAAGCAACGCCAAAGCCAAAAGCCAAAGCCAAAGCCGACGCCAAAAGCACGATCGACGCCGCGAACCGACGATCAAGGACGCCGAGGTCTAGCAAAGATCGAGGAGGACACGAAGACCGAGGAACGAAGCCCCAAAACCTCCCTAGCCGAGAAAGCGCGAAGCACGGACGGGACAAAATCAACGGCCGATATTCCTTAGCCTCTCAAGAAACCCTCACCCTGTAAAGACCTCTGTCCTGGGCAACCCCTTCAGAGCTCTCGCACGAATACCACGTGGAGACGCGGATCAAAGGGACCCTCCAGAGGATCTCTCCCACAATCTCCTGATCAAATATTCGTCGCACCCGGACTCGCCACACCCGAGCCCCCCGGGTCCCGGCGGCATCTATAATCTCGTGTGATTCGCAATAAAGATGACCCGTATCTTTTTTCCGCGCACACAATCCCGATCCAACGGCCCAAGTAAATTTTAATGTTACTGTAGCGGCTACAGTAACAGCGCTTTGAGTTTAGGTCATTGGATTGTGATGGATCCAACGGATGGGATTCATCCGGACCAACTCGATTCCTGTTACTGTAGCCGCCACAGTAATAGTTGTTTGAGTTGGATTGGGTGAATCCCGTCCGTTTGATCCAAACAGATCGGACGGCTCATATATATATATATATATATATATATATATATATATATATGAGTTTGGGAAGCTAAACTCGAGTTTACCATTCATAAGGTGAACTTGAATGGAGAAGCTGTCACATGTCCTAAGAAAGTGTTCAACCTTCATTTACTTTTTTCTTTTATGTCTTTTCAGTGTTCAACCATCTAATTGCATATCCTCTCTTACTTGTTCAACCTTCTCTTACTTTTTATTTTTTTGAGAACCCTCGAGGTGAGGGGGTGTTTGGCATGGACCCCAACTAGTTTATTAACTAGACTCCCAAGAAAAAGATTAGAGACGATTACACACTACACGGAGGCTACCCGAAATGTCGGTGGGCTTATCCACGCTCCACTCGACCACAGAACATTGAAGACATCCAACTATCTCATCCACCGAACGACGTTTGTTGAAGAAGACTCTAACATTGCTCTCTCTCCACACGTGCCTAACCACTGCAAGCACCAGAACATCCCACTGTCTTCGACGAACATAGCTCCGGCGCCAAGAGGTCCACAAAACCTATAGAGATAGGGGTGGTCGTCCTTGCACTCGTGCCAAACCACTGCCGCTGCATTGCACAGTTTTTGATAGTAGAATTTATCAATTAACTTATGTTTAACTCGAACGACACAGATGATCAAATATGATGAGTCTCACAAAAAAAGAAAAAGATCACACTTGAATTAAATATGATCTAATTAGCTTCAACGATTCTGACGAAATACTTATTTTCTAGAGTTTTACAAGGAGTGTTAAATGTTGAGAATCAAAACATGTGAAAGTTATATTTTTAGATGAAATTTTCCTAAGGACGTTGCTACTATATTTTTTTGAAAGGAGATTTCTACTATTGGCTCTCTGCAGTGGGACATATCGCATTAAGTTAAAGGGGAAAAATAAATTAAATAAAGAGGTTCACTACAATATCAATCTCTAAGACCATCTCCAATGGACTCCTAATAAACATATAATTATGAAAATAAATATGCAAACAGTTTAGGGATGTTTGGTTAATTGGACGTGATGTGTGTAAATAAATACACACTTGCTTAATTTGTATAGCTTTTGTACATAAAACTGTGCAAATAAAATTGTACCTAAACATATAAAATTTTAATTGCACATGTCATATGTGCAAGCAGATGTACGCACATTATTTTTACGGCAATCAAACGACCCCTTAACGTCTAAGACAACGCCAAATGTCTGAGGCATAAACTGTCACTTGACATTTTTTTTTTTTTTGCAGTTATTTATTTTTTACCTTTATACTCGAAAAATTAACTACATTTTTTTTTTGTAAATTCATATTGCAATGGAGAAAATTTTCAGCACAACCGTTGTACCGTACAACCGTGGAGCCCACTGCAATTCAAGAGGCATGGGGTAGGGGGGCCCAGCACATGGGGGGTAGTGGCTCTCAACACCCAGAGTGTGCTTATAGGCTCGGGGAGCAGTGGGCCCTGTGGTTGTTTGGGACAACGGTTGTGCTGAAAACTTACCCGTCGTGCTACCATGTAAATACATGTGCATTTTTTTTTTTAGAAATCCCTCTCAGTGAATGAGGTGGGGTTCGGCCTAAACCACTACTAGTGGATTAAAATATAAAAAACAGTTACATCGTGAATTGGAGAGCGGGGGACAATACTAATTACAGAGGTCGAGGAGAAAGACCTTCGGCTCCGGCAACAGATTACACATCTAAAGATGGATCAAGAGATTTAGAGTGGGTAATAATGCATGTTCACTTTTCACCCAAGGTAATATGAATAGCTCCACTTTTCACCTTTTAAAAAAAAAAAAAATTAACCCCACTTTTCAGCATTGTGCTTCGTCTGCTTGTCTCCATTCAGATGTACATTTTACTTTACTGCACCGCTGGGAAATACAAAACAGGACCCAAAGGATTACATCAAAGTAATGCGGAGCAGCTGCACTGTCCCAATGGGAGGAAGCTCAAGTGGGGTGGGCAAGTCATGGCTCAATCCGACAAGCATTTCTCACTTGGACTCCACCACCGTACCGCATGGGATCCAGTAACGCCGGGCCCACTCGAACCCACGTGGCGCAAAACCTCGCCACGTCCGCCATTTTAACTCTGAAGTTTATCGAAAAGCACGCGGCCATGCGTCGTGACGAGATCGAACACACACACACACACATGGTTGTGACCCACTCCTCCGACCTGTTCCCATGTTTCTATGACATTACGTGCGTCATCGATTAAGTTTTCAAGTTATGAGGATCACATCAATATATCATGCGAGCAAACCATTTGGCGATGACGGTCGCGATCCCACCCCTTCCTCCCCTTTTGGGCTGCAACCCAACGATCAGCAGACCTACAGGCTACAGGCACATTGAGCCCCAGATTCTCCACCACCACCACCGACTTTCTGATGTCGCTATCCCTTCAGACAATGCGAGGGCACGATTGATTAAGGCCTACAAGTGGCAATCAGAGGTATGGTCTCAAATATTTATCTACCAATCACAGCACCAATTGATGGATAATAATAATAATAATATTTATTATTATATTATTATTAGTAATGGTAGTAGTAGTAGTAAAGTGGCTTTAGGGTGAGGAGGAGGGGGAGGCAAACGGGGGGTCGGGGGGGGGGGGGGGGGGGGGGGGGGGTTCTGCTTTCTCATCCTCAGTGCTCTCTCTTTAGGTTTGCCTTTCGCCATGGCATTTTCCTTTGCGTACCACTTAGTATCATTGTTATTGTTATTGTTGTTGTTGTTACATGCTAATGAGCCACTCTTGAGATTCCCACTTACCGCCCATTGCTCGGTGCCACTGACGTCGATACCCTCCTTGTCTGCGAAAATTCAGGCAACTCCTACTCTCCCTCCTTTCTTTATCGATGCCCGAATCAATCAAGGGCTTGACCGATTGGTTCATTGCTGAGGACAAGCTATTAAATTGGATGAGGATAATTTTCAAAAAAAAAATTCTTTGTAGCCCACTTAATCCACAAAGTGGCTAACTATGTGGATTAACAAGGCTCTCTTTAATACGGTACTTGTACGCATAGTGCATCTATGTGTGAACGCACGCGCACACACACACAAATCAAAGTACCTATAGGCCAAGCCCTTCAACTCCCGCTTTGGGAGTGGTTTATTTTTAGAGAGATGCTTTCCAGCCCGAAGGGTTTTCCGATTCCGCCAGCCCGAATGACTTGGCAGCATACAACTGGTGGCTAAAACCCACTAGCGATATTTAAATATTTTACATCATCAATTGCACGCCGACATGTCAATCGGGCTGAGCGGAATCGGAAAAACCTTCGGGCTGAATAGCATTTCTCTTATTTTTATAACCCCTTGTTTGGTAACATGGAAATACAATCAACGGATGGGGTTTTTCCTAAAAAGCGCACGTTATTTTGTTTGGTAATGCGTGGAAAGTGCATCAACGGAAGGAGGGATCCACAAAAGCCTATATTTCGTCCCCATCGAAGAAAAAGCACATATGCAACTTTCCAACAAACACATATTTATTTGAGGTTTTTACCGAAATGGCCACCAACTCTTAACTATTGTTGAGAATGGGCCAGGTTGCTTTTGGCTTTACCAAAATGACCATTGAAACTCTTTGGGACCAAACTACCCTTTTACTGACTGTGATTTTTCGGGTTTGACGGCGACGGCAGCGCGGCAGCAGGGGTTGGGCGCCGGCTCGGTTGTGGACCGCCGGAGCTAGGGAAGGTCGGCTCGGGCTTGGGCTTGACTGCCACCGTGAGAGGAGGTGGAGGAGGTTGGCGGGCCGGTGTCGGATGGTCGCCGGAGCTTGAGGAGGAGGGCTGCTGGAACGTGGGTTGCACCCCTTCTCTCTTCAACTCTCTCTCTCTCTCTCTCTCTCTCTCTCTCTCTCTCTCTCTCTCTCCCCTTCACTCTCTGTTTCTCTCTCACTCTTTGTTTCTCTCTCACTCTTTCTTTCACTCTCTCTTTCTCTCTGCTCACCCACTCTTTCACTCTCTCACTCTCTCTGCTCACTCTCTCACTCTTGACTCTCTATGTGAGAGGAGATGGAGGTGGTGAAGATGGTAAGGGTCACTATGATTTTTTGGCGACGAAAACTAGACGAAACATGTTATTTTCGTCGGATTTCGTCTGATTTTTCGGCGACGAAAATTAGACGAAATTTGTTATTTCGTCCGATTTTCGTCACACAGCCCAAAGCCATTCTCGGGGAGAAATGACTGTGATTTTTTGGCGACGAAAACTAGACGAAACATGTTATTTCGTCGGATTTCGTCCGATTTTTTGCGCGTCGCCGGAGCAAAGGACGAAGGAGGGCTGCTGGAACGTGGGTTGCACCCCTCCTCTCTTCAACTCTCTCTCTCTCTCTCTCTCTCTCTCTCTCTCTCTCTCCTTCACTCTCTATTTCTCTCTCACTCTTTGTTTCTCTCTCACTCTTTCTTTCACTCTCTCTTTCTCTCTGCTCACCCACTCTTTCACTCTCTCACTCTCTCACTCTTTGACTCTCTCTGTGAGAGGAGATGGAGGTGGTGAAGATGGTAAGGGTCACTATGATTTTTTGGCGACGAAAACTAGACGAAACATGTTATTTTCGTCGGATTTCGTCTGATTTTTCGGCGACGAAAACTAGACGAAATTTGTTATTTCGTCCGATTTTCGTCACACAGCCCAAAGCCATTCTCGGGGAGAAATGACTGTGATTTTTTGGCGACGAAAACTAGACGAAACATGTTATTTCGTCGGATTTCGTCCGATTTTCGTCCGATTTTTTGCGCGTCGCCGGAGCAAAGGACGAAGGAGGGCTGCTGGAACATGGGTTGCACCCCTCCTCTCTTCAACTCTCTCTCTTTCTCTCTCTCTCTCTCTCTCTCTCTCTCTCTCTCTCTCTCCTTCACTCTCTATTTCTCTCTCACTCTTTGTTTCTCTCTCACTCTTTCTTTCACTCTCTCTTTCTCTCTGCTCACCCACTCTTTCACTCTCTCACTCTCTCACTCTTTGACTCTCTCTGTGAGAGGAGATGGAGGTGGTGAAGATGGTAAGGGTCACTATGATTTTTTGGCGACGAAAACTAGACGAAACATGTTATTTGGCGACGAAAACTAGATGAAAACTATGAGTTTTTGGCGACGAAAACTAGACGAAACATGTTATTTTCGTCGGATTTCGTCTGATTTTTCGGCGACGAAAACTAGACGAAATTTGTTATTTCGTCCGATTTTCGTCACACAGCCCAAAGCCAGTCTCAGGGAGAAATGACTGTGATTTTTTGGCGACGAAAACTAGACGAAACATGTTATTTCGTCCGATTTTCGTCCGATTTTTTGCGCGTCGCCGGAGCAAAGGACGAAGGAGGGGGCGTCGCCGCTGCTCCCTCCGCGCGTCGCCGGAGCACAGGGAGGGGGGGTCGCCGCTGCTCCTCCCGTGCGTCACCGGAGCACGGGGAGGGGGGGTCGAGATCGAGCTCGGGGGAGATCGGGCGCCGAAGTGCAGGGGGGGTCGGGAGATCGGGCGCGGGGGGGGGGGGGGGGGGGGGGGGTGTCGCCGCTGCTCCACCCGTGCGTCACCGGAGCTCGGGTTTGACGGCGACGGCAGCGCGTTAGCAGGGGTTGGGCGCCGGCTCGGTTGTGGACCGCCGGAGCTAGGGAAGGTCGGCTCGGGCTTGGGCTTGACTCTTTCTCACTCTTTGTTTCTCTCTCACTCTTTCTTTCACTCTCTTTCTCTCTGCTCACCCACTCTTTCACTCTCTCACTCTCTCTGCTCACTCTCTCACTCTTTGACTCTCTCTGTGAGAGACGATGGAGGTGGAGAAGATGGTAAGGGTCAATATGTCTTTTTACCTGTTTAGTGTCACCGTGCGACCTGTTTCCCACGTGCTGGTGGCCATTTTCGTTCAGATTTCTTGATGGGGTCCATTCTCAACAATAGTTGAGAGTTGGTGGCCATTTCGGTAAAAACCTCTATTTATTTAGGTGCACGTTAGCTAACTTGTTCTTACGGTTCGCAGTAACCTAAAATAAAAGAAAACCATGTTTGTACTTTCCCTCAAAACATGGAAACAATATCCACAGAAACAAGCATCTAGGGTCCTGTTTGGATAGGATTCTGATTCTGGGATTCTAGGGGTCCGGAATTTCAAATTTTCAAAAAATGGCTCTGGAGTCCGGAGTTTCGATTTTGGGCTCCAGAAAAATGGCTCTCAGAAGTACATTTTGGATTCTCCGCAGAAACACTATTTAGGATCAGGTTGTATCCAAACAGGTTGTTTGTCTATTTTAGGGATTCTAGGCTTCTAGAATCCTAGAACTGGAGCGTATCCAAACAGGCCCACCAAACGAAAATTAGGAAAACTACATCCATAAAAATAGCAGGATGTCCAGATCTACATTACCAAAAATAAGGGATAACACAAAAACTTCCCATGAACACTGCATGTCATATTGGTCCCTCAACTATTTTTTTGAACAATTTGATCCCTGAACTATGCTTCATCTGCATTTAGCCCCCCACCATCAACTTTTTATCCCAAAAATACCCATATCAATTTCCAATAAGACTCAATATTGTTTTTGAATATCTAACTTATGCTTACTAGGACAAGGGTATTTTTGAAAAAAAGTTGACATAGGAGGCTAAATGTAGATAGAGCATAGTTCAGGGATCAAATTCTTCAAAAACTATAGTTGAGGGACAAATATGAAATGAGGTGTATAATTCAGGGGAGGTTTTTGTAATTTGTCATAATTAATTTAATATAAAAATTTTGTGAATTGATTTCAAAACCAAATTCGATGCTCACAAACAAATGAGACAACTAGCTTTGGCCAATGCCCACCTCCACCATAGGATAAGAAGGACCAATACCTCTTGAAGAAAAAAAAAAAGGGGAAAGAGGGGGGGGGGGGGGGGGGGGGGGGGGGGCTTAGCCTAACGTCCCTGTAAAAAGATACAAAATGGCTAAAGGATGGTCAAAATAGCAATTTAGTTTGTAGTCTCTATGGGGGAGGATTTCGGCCGTCATACGTGACCCTCCTCTAACAGTCGATTGAAGGTTTGACCCTTTGGGATTTGGCGCGCTTCGATGCGTTAAGTTGTAACTTACTAGGCTATCACACAAGCACTGTAGAATAGAGAAAGAGTGGACACTAGATGTGGTGACGAAGTTCGGCCGAAGCCTACATCTCCGTGCGGTAAAACGCAACCTTCGAATCCACTATCTCTGAATGAAATAGAGCTACTCTTGACTGGCCGAGGAGTGCTTCTTACAAGATGACAGAGGGTGGAGAGGGAATCTGAAAACCAAAAAGCTCAGGGAGCTCTGAAAAACAGAAAGTGGGATTATGGTTTTGATTTCAGAATCTGGATTATTTCACAGGGTTGACTATTTATAATGGATTAGTTTATCTGGAGAATATTTCCAGGAATATCCGGGGTTTGGTAAATACCCGGAGGGATTTACAACACCCTAGATAGTGCAAGTTGGCCCCAAGCAGTGCTGCGGATCCCACTGTCGTACTCGTGGACCCAAGCAGGCTTGCGGGTCCTACCGTTGGACTCATGGGTCCCAAGCAGGGTTGCGGGTCCTACCGTTGGGCTCGTGGGTCCCAGGCAGGGCTGTGGATCCCACTGTTGGGCGTTAGCCAAATTTTGTACCCACAATTACCCCCTCTCAGCTAGATAGGTGTTAACCTAGCTGGCTGGGATTTCCTGGTGCAAAGCCGGTTGCTCGTCTGTCGACCATCTGTTCGGGAATGTTCATTATGCATCTGTCAGCCCGTTATGTGGGACCGATCATTGTCTGCCTGTCGACCCATAGCGCGGGGCCGATCGTCGTTTCTCTACCGACCCCCTGTCCGGGGCCGACCGTTATGCGTCTACCGACCCGTTGTGTGGGACTAACCGTCGTCTGCCTGCCGACCCCCTGTCCGGGGCCGATCATTGTGCATCTACCGACCCATTGTGTGGGGCCAACCGTCGTCTGCCTGCCGACCCCCTATCAGGGGTCGACTACTATCTGTCTGTCGACCCCCTGTTCGGGGCTGACCGTTGTGCCTCTGTCGACCCGCTGCCCGGGGCTGACCGATGTGCATCTGCCGACCCGTTGCGTGGGGCCGACTGCGTGTGTATTACCCCCTCCCAGTTGGGTAGGTGGTAACCTGGTTAACTAGGGTCACAAAAATAGCCACGCGCAGGACGGTTAGGGCTAAAAAACCTGGGGGGCTTCGGTCCAAAAATACTAAGGGCAGGGGGTTCTGTGCAAAAAGTCAGGGGCAGGGGGGTTCTGTGTAAAAGTCAGGGGCGGGGGGGGGGAGGGTTCGGCCAAAAAAACTGGTGCAGGGGGGGTTGGTCAAAGATTCTAGGAGGCAGGGGTTTTTCTGTAAAAAACAATAGGCTATGTTTTTAGTCAAAACTGGCAGCTAGGGGGAGGGGGGGGGGGTCCGGCAAAAGTCACAGGGGGGCAAGGGGCCTTTGGGGAAAAACTCGGGGGGTGTTGTTCGGGCAGCAGGGTTGGGGTGTTTTGTTCGGGCCGCAGGGTTGGGGGGTTTTGTACAAAAGGGAAAAAATCGGGGGCCGCAGGTTAGGATGAACAAGGGAGGGAGAAGGTAGTCGGGCGGTGGCGGCGGGCACGAGGGAGGTTGGCGGGGCTGGCGGTTGCTGGGCCCGAGGTAGGCCGGCGTGCAGTGGAAGGGGCAGGCGTGGGTTTGGGCTTGACGGCAGCGGCGGCAGTCGAGCACCGGGGGGGGGTGGCGCGGTAGGGGTGGGAGGCCAAGCAGCGGGCTGTCATGTGGAAGGCCGATCAGTGGGCTGTCAGGTGTGATGGCGGCCGTGTGGCGGGCGCCGGGCGCCGGACTATCAGGTGGGAGGCCGGGCGGGGGGCTGTCAGGTGGGAGGCGGTGGCCGGGTGGCGGGAGGCGACGCCGGGCGGTGGGAGTGGCCAGAGGGGGGGTCTTTTTTGGTGTAGGTCTTAAAGAGGGGTCTTGCAAGAGGGGGGGTTTTGTAAGAGGGGGGGTCTTGCAGGGGGGGGGGGCTTGCAAGAGGGGGGGGGTGCCTTACAAGTTTTTTTTTTGAACCTGAGAGAACAGGGGTTGCGCAGTTGAGACCGGAGGGGGTCGACATGAGCTGAGATTTGGCCTGCATAAGCTTGCCTTGTAACCCAACAAACTCAAACAAGCTTGTCGACGCACGTTGTTCGGCGTCGACCGTCGGGCTTGCCGATGTGTTGTCCGACGACGGGCAATGCAGCTGCCGCCGCGTTGTCCGGTGTCGGTCGTCACGCCCGTCGCTGCGTTGACCAATATCAATGGTCACGCCCGCCGACCCTCTGCCAAGGTCCGATCGGGGGTGCATCTGCCGACAGGTGTCGTGCTTGCTGACGCGTTGTCTAGCATCGGTTGTCTCCGCATTGTCCGGCACCGGTTGTCGCGCCTGCCGACCCCCTGCCAAGGGCCGATCGGGGGGTGTGTCGACAGATGCGCTGACCGGCGATGGCCATCACGCCTGTCGCCGCATTCTTTGTCGGGCACCGAGGCAGCGACTGTAGCCTCGAACTTTCTCAAGCGCCGAGGCGGTGATGGTAGCCTCGGACATTGTCTTTGAATGTCAAGATAGAGGTCTCCTCAGGCCGAGACGGTGCCAATGTCTCGGGTTTCGTTAGGTGCCAAGGCAGTGAAGCCTGCCTCGGACTTTGTCTTCGAATGCCGAGGTGAAGTCACCTCGGACCGAGACGGTGCTGACGTCTCGGGCTTTATCAAGTGCCGAGGCAGCGAAGCCTATATCGGACTTTGTCTTCGAATGCCGAGGAGAAGGTCGCCTCGGGCCGAGACGGTGCCGACGTCTCGGGCTTCATCAGGTGCCGAGGCAGCGAAGCCTGTCTCAGACTTTGTCTTTGAATACCGAGGCGAAGGCTGTCTTGGGCCGAGACGATGTCGATGTCTTGAGCTTCATCAGGTACTGAGGCGGCGAAGGCTGTCTCGGGCCGAGATGGTGTCGATGTCTCAGGATATATCAGGTGTCGAGGCAGCGAAGTCTGCCTCGGACTTTGTCTTCGAATGCCGAGGCGAAGGTCGCCTCGAGCCGAAACAGTGCTGATGTCTCGAGCCTCGTCAGGTGCCGAGGCGGTGAAGCCTGCCTTGGACTTGTCTTCGAATGACGAGGCAAAGTTCACCTCGGGCTGAGATGATGCCAACGTCCCGGGCTTCATTAAGTGCCGAGGCGATGAAGCCTACCTCGGACTTTGTCTTCGAATACCAAGGCGAAGGTCACCTCAAGCTGAGACGATGCCAACATCTCGGGCTTCATCACGTACCGAGCAGCGAAGCCTGCCTTAGACTTTGTCTTTGAATGCCGAGGCGAAGGCTGTCTTGGGCCAAGACGGTGTCGATGTCTCGGGCTTCATCAGGTGCCGAGGCGGTAAAGCCTACCTTGGACTTTATCTTCAAATACCGAGGCGAAGGTCGCCTCGGGCCGAGACGGTGCCGACGTCTCGGGCTTCGTCAGGTATCGAGGCGACGAAGGCTACCTCGGACTTTGTCTTTGAATGCGGAGGCGAAGGTCACCTCGGGTCGAGATGGTGCTGACATCTCGGGCTTTGTCTTTGAATGCCAAGGGCAGGGCCTTGGGATTGTTGATCGATGGGGGTTAGAATTCGGAGTACTTAGCATAGCGCCCTTGTATCTATTGGACTTAGGCGAAGCGTCGTTTCAGTCGAACCTACGTATCGAGACATATAGCTTTGTACCATTGCAGGTTAGTCGGTCGTGTCGCAATGCGAACCGAACTAATTGTGGCAAGGCACTAGTGCATGTGTCTTTACGTGACAACGGGAGCATGTGTGATGCCAATGATTCGAAGTACTCAACGTAGCGCCCTTGTATCGGTTGGACTTAGGCGAAGCGTCATTTCAGTCGAACCTACGTATCGGGACACGTAGATTTGTATCGTTGCAGGTTAGTCGACCGTGTCATAACGCGAACCTAAGTAACTATGGTGAGGCACTAGTGCATGTGTCCTTACGTGATAATGGGAGCATGTGCGACGCCAATGATTCAGAGTACTTAGCATAGTGCCCTTATATCGGTTGGACTTAGATGAAGTGCCGTTTCAGTCAAACCTACGTATCAGAACACGTAACTTTGTACTGTTGCAGGTTAGTCGGCCGTGTCGCGACACGAATCGAACTAACTGTGGCGAGGCACTAGTGCATGTGTACTTACGTGACAATGGGAGCATGTGCAACGCCAATGATTCAGAGTACTTAGCGTGGCGCCCTTGTATCGATTGGACTTAGACGAAGCATCGTTTCAATTGAACCTACGTATTGGGACCCGTAGCTTTGTGCCGTTACAGGTTAGTCGGTCGTATCACAGCGCAAACTGAACTAACTATGGTGAGGCACTAGTGCATGTGTCCTTACGTGACAATGGGAGTATGTATGACGCCAATGATTCAGAGTACTCAGCATAGCACCCTTGTATCGGTTGGACTTAGGCGAAGCGTCATTTCAGTCAAACCTACGTATCGGGACATGTAGCTTTGTACTATTACAGGTTAGTCGGCCGTGTCGCAATGCAAACCGAACTAACTATGGCGAGGCACTAGTGTATGTGTCCTTATAAAACAACACGAGCATGTGCAATGCCAATGATTCGGAGTACTCAACGTAGCGCCCTTGTATCAGTTGGACTTAGGCGAAGCGTCGTTTTAGTCGAACCTACATATCGAGATACGTAGCTGTGGGCACCGAAATTAGCCCACGGATTGGACCCGACCCGCATGCGAACACGGCCCGCACACAACGGCCCGCATGCGAAACCCGGCCCGCACACAACGGCCCACATACGAAACCTGGCCCGCACACAACGGCCCGCATGCGAAACCTGGCCCGCACACAACGGCCCGCATGCAAAACCTGGCCCACACACAACGGCCCGCATGCGAACTCAGCCCACACACAACGGCCCGCATGCGAACTCGGCCCGCGTGCAAACTCAATTCGCACGCCATGGCCCAACTCGAAGCAAACGGGTCCCACCGGACCCGCGACTCGAACTCAAAGAGGGGGGCCCCTCTTGAAAACCATGCCCCCTCCCCATGGGGAGGTGGGGCCGGCCCTAAAAGAAAGGAAAAAAGAGAAAAAAAAAAAGAAAAAGAAAAGAAAAAGAAAAGAAAAAATCAAAACCGCCTCGATGCGAGGGGAGGTGGCGTGGACGTCTACACAACCGTAGATCCGCGACGATCCCTCGATCCGACGGACAAGATGACGTCGTGTCACCATGCGATCCGGAAGTTGCAAAGATGACGACATATCTTCAAAGATCAAGTCACATCTAGCCCGTAACCACCCCAACTAAAAAGGGGGGGATCGAGTTTGTTTCCCCAAATAAGGGAACAATATCTTGATGGTTATGGGGGGAGATATTGGATGAAACAAAAAGATTTCAGCCATATCTCTCCCAACCTCCCCCCTTTGCCTATAAATAGAGGGGGTGGGGGAAGGCATCAAAGGTCCGAAAGCCGAAGACGAAAGAGCTCCGCAAGAGAAGCTCCAATGCTTGAAGACCGAAGGCTTCACGAGGCACGGCAAGCACGTCCTACGGGAATCCTTGGCCCTTTAAGTCCTCATCAACGTGAAGACCTTGCACTCGAAGATCAAAGCTTCGACTCCTCGCACGAAGAAGAAAGCTTGGAGAAGAAGACCCGGAGTCGTCGTCATCCCGACTTCTCCAACGATCTTCATCAACTCCGAAGAAGCCATAAGCAAAGGCCGGAGACGAAGATCGAAGCCGACAACACCCGTCATCTTCAACAAAGGCGCCGACTCCTCGCACGAAGAAGAAAGCTTGGAGAAGAAGGCCTGAAGCCGGTGCTACCCCTGCCGTCTTCGTCAACAAAAGCCGATGCTACAACCGTCGTGCGGAGATCGGTGCTACCCCCGCCGTCTTCACCAACAAAGCCGACGCTACAACCGTCGTGCGGAGATCAGTGCTACCCCCGCCGTCTTCACCAACAAAGCCGACGCTACAACCGTCGCATAGAGATCGGTGCTACCCCCACCGTCTTCACCAACAAAGCCGACGCTACAACCGTCGTGCGGAGATCGGTGCTACCCCCGCCATCTTCATTAACAAAAGTCGACGCTACAACCGTCGCATAGAGATCGGTGCTACACCCACCATCTCCATAAGAAGCCTTCAACTCCGATCAAGCCAAATACGCCCGGAGAAGAAGCCAGCCGATGTCACAACCGTCGAGGAAGCCGGAAGAATAAAGAAGCCCTGAAGAAGTAGCCATCGCCGTTCGAGAAGAAGATCGAGTCAAAGCTAAAGCCAAAGCCAACGCAAGAAGCCAAAGCAAACGCACCGGTAAAGCCCGCGCCAAAGCAACGCACGTGCCAAAGCCGAGCAACTACGACGGTCACGAGCAAAGCACCGCACGTTCTAGCCGATACGACGTGAAGTCCGGAAGAACTAAAGCATCGCAAGCCTCTACCCGCCTATGTTCAAGCGCAAGCGCCAAAGCAAAGCAAACGCCAGAGCCACGCCAAAGCTACGCCAAAGCCAAAAGCTAAAGCCAAAGCCGACGCCAAAAGCACGATCGACGCCGCGAACCGACGATCAAGGACGCCGAGATCGAGCAAGGATCGAGGAAGACACGAAGACCGAGGAACGAAGCCCAAAGCCTCCCTAGCCGAGAAAGCGCGAAGCACGGACGGGACAAAATCAACGGCAGAAACTCCTTAGCCTCTCAAAAACCCTCACCCTGTAAAGACCTCTGTCCTGGGCAACCCCTTCAGAGCTCTCGCACGAATACCACGTGGAGACGCGGATCAAAGGGACCCTCCAGAGGATCTCTCCCACAATCTCCTGATCAAAAATCTGTAATCTCGTGTGATCCGCAATAAAGACGACCCGAATCTTTTTCCGCGCCCACAGTAGCTTTATACCATTGCAGGTTAGTCGGTCGTATCGCAAGATGAACCGAACTAACTGTGATGTTGAGTAGAAGTTAAGATAGAATTTGATAGTCTTCGATATAACTTAAAACAACTGTCATTTCATAGATAACTCAGAAGATGTTACATCATGGATTTCAGATGAGTGACATTCCGAGTTGTTGACAGTTGGCGGCCTTCTACTCTGATCGGTGGATGGGCTGCTTCTCTTTGGTATTCATGGTCTTCTGAGGCTCTGCGGGTCTATCGTCTGCCCACCTTGACCTCTTGGAGGTTCCATCTTCCTCAGCCTCCACGATGTGAGTTTGAGCTGTTGGTCTCGTTGGTTCCTTATCAAAAAGATGCTTCTTGATGTCATGTCCCTTTCGAGCGATCCGATCGTCCTCCACCTCGATTTCCTTTTGAATTCGATCGAATAGCACTCCGAGGGAGGTAGGAGGGTTACGGATGAGGTCATTGTAGATGTGGAGGTCAAAGCATAGGGCATTCTAGAATGCGAGTATGATGGCTTTATCATCCGAGGTGGTGTCCGAAGAGCACAGTATGCTTGTTCCGGAACCTTCGAGAGAACTCTCAGAGGGTTTTATCTGATCCCATCCTGAGCCGATAAAGGGAGTTCGACTTCTTTTTCGGCTTGAGGTTCAGCCGATAGTGTTGAACAAAGAGGTCTGCCAGATCCTCGAACCAACTCATAGAACCAGTCGAGAGGTTGTGATATCAATCGAGCGACATGTCGTCCAGGCTGCCAACAAAGGTGTGGCATAGAACTTGGTTGTCGCTATCATGTGGCCTCAATGCTTACCTGAAGGCGAGGACGTGTAGCGTCGGATCTCCAGTCAGGCAGTTGAACTTGGGGACAGCGGGAGCTTTCCAGCTTCGAGGAAACAAGGCATGGAGAATGTACTGATGAAGTGGCCTTTCAGAGGTGTGATTATTCTGACGGTCACCTCGTTGGTTGGAGGGGCGTCTTTGGGAAAGAGGAGGCAGAGAGGGTGTTGGAGTCCATCTAGTCGTTTGATGTCCGGCTGGGGTTCAATCCCCATTAAAATGTTGCCGAACTTTGGAGCGGTGCCCATCATTCTGAATATGCCTCACGATAAAGGACTCGGAGGATGACTCGGAGCCGAGAGACTTGGGATGGCAAGCACTCATTGAGACTCTCTTAGACAGTCGGCCTGGGAGGAATAGGCGAGGGTCCTCTCGAGAGGGATTTGATAGAATATCGAGGGATGTCGACGACAGATCATCTGGAAGGAGCGAAAGATCGGTCGATTGACCGGCAGACGTCTGCTCCGTCTTTGATGCCAGCGGCAAACCGTGGGAGGTCAATTCCTGCTTCGATAGCAATCTATCGGAGGGAGTCTCTCTCCACCATGAGAGCAGCGTTCTACTTCATGAGGGTGAGGAGTTGGAAGTCCTCTTCTGTGATTTGGTATGACGCTTGAGTACCGGCACTGGGAGGGACGTGCGCTTTCCCCAAGCGCTGAGGAATTTGGTCGGCGAGTTAAGATGACTGTCGAGATTGAGCCTGGGTGGCGCGATCAACCGACGGGCAACCCCTTAAATTAACAGCGAGTTGTTGTTCCTGGTCTTGGCTTGTCGCAAACCGATGACTCATTGAGCGAGTCGTTGGATGTTGAGCGTCTAGGTGCATGCTGCTTTCCTCTAGCTGGTCCATTGTTGTCTTCGCTATTTAGGTGTAGCGATGGAAACAAACAGATTGCTCGGGCTATCGGTAGCTGCTACCAAAGGAGCTGGGAAGCTTGGAAGTTACAAGTTGATAGGACAGATCCCACAGACGATGCCAAACTATAGGGGAGGATTTCGGCCATCGTACATGACCCTCCTCCAATAGTCGATTGAAGGTTTGACCCTTTAGGATGTGACGCGCTTCGATGCGCTAAGTTGTAACTTACTAAGTTATCACACAAGCACTATAGAATAGAGTAAAAGTTGACACTAAATGTGGTGACGAAGTTCGGCCGAAGCCTATGTCTCCGTGCGGTAAGACGCAACCTTCGAATCCACTATCTCTGAATGAAATAGAGCTACTCTCGACAGGCCGAGGAGTGCTTCTTACAAGATGATAGAGGGTGGAGAGAGAATATTAAAACCAAAAAGCTCAGGGAGCTTTGGAAAACAAAAAGTGGGATTATGGTTTTGATTTCAGGATCTGGATTATTTCACAGGGTTGGCTATTTATAAGGGTTTAGTTTATCTAGGGAATATTCTAGGAATATTCCTAAGAATATCCGGGGTTTGGTAAATACCCAAGGGGATTTACCAGACCCCAGATAGTGCAAGTGGGCCCCAAGCAGGATTGCGGGTCCCATCATCGTACTTGTAGGCCCTAAACAAGGCTGCAGGTCCCACCTTTGGACTCGTAGGCCCCAAGCAAGGCTGCGGGTCCCATCGTTGGACTCGTGGGCCCTAAGCAGGGCTGCGGGTCCCACCATTGGACTTGTGGGCCCCAAGCTGGGCTGTGGGTCCCACTGTTGGGTGTTAATCAGATTTTGCACCCACAGTAATGAAGTTTGACCGTAGGCTATGTCTCCGTGCGGTAAGACGCAACTTTTGAATCCACTATCTCTGAAAATGTAAAGCTACTCTTGACAGGCCGATGAGTGCTTGTTATAAATAGACAGATAGAGAATGGAGAAGGGTTAAGAGTCTAACGATCAGAAGGCTCTGGGAGCTCTGGAAAACAGAAAGTAAAAGTGGGAATAATGGAATTCGGTCCGGATTATTTATAGGATTGGCTATATATAAAGGTTTGGAAATATTTAGGGAATATTCCCTAGAATAACAGGAGTTTAGATAATTATCGGGAGATTTACCAGATCCTGGACGACATGCGTGAGCCCCAGGTAGGGCTGCGGGTCCATTGTCATTTTTGTGGACCCCAGGTAGGGCTACGGGTCCCACTATCATCTTCGTGGGCCTCAAGCAGGGCTGCAGGTCTCACCGTCTATTTGTGGGCCCCAAGTAGGGTTGCGGGTCCCACTATCGTCTTCGTAGACCCCAAGTAGGGCTATGGGTTCCACCATCATCTTTGTGGGCTCAAACAGGACTACAGGTCCCACTTTCATCTTCTTAGGCCCCAAGTACGATTGTGGGTCCCACTGTCGTCTTTGTGGGTCCTAGGCAAGGCTGCAGGTTCCACTATCATCTTTGTGGGCCTTAGATAGGGTTGCGAGTCCCACCGTCATCTCTGTGAGCCCCAAGCAGGGCTGCGGGTCCCACTGTCGTCTTTGTGGATCCCAAGCAGGACTGTAGGTCCCACCATCGTTTTTGTGGGCCTTAAGCAGGGCTGCAGGTCCCACTGCCATCTTCGTGGGCCCCAAACAGGACTGTGGGTCCCACCGTCAGGCGTTAGCCAGATTTTGCACCCATAATATCAAAGTTATTATTCAAATGATAAAAGTTACTATTGAATTTTTTTTAAATACATAATGCTACATTTAGAAAAGATGATTGCATCACATTTACAAACACATAAACCTCAATCATTGGGAAGAGAGGGGGGTACAAACACTTTCAAAAATATCAATAACAACTTCAAATACAACCCAAACAATAATGCATTGGAAAATTACAATCAAAGTTGTTTCATTCATCAATTACAGCATTGTATGATCTCCTATCGTGGTTTCCATGCTTCTAGCATTTTCTACACCTAATCAGCTTTTTATTTTGCCTAACTGAAGATGCCTTCTTTTTCTTGGGTCTTCCGGCTGGTCTTCTTGTCAATGGAGGTTTGATTAAAGCTTTCTCAATAATATCAACTGACTTCCCAACACATAATACATGCTTAATTGGCTTCGAATACGTATGAATAAAGTAGCTAGTAGTAAAATAAGTATCACAATACTTATAAACTCTCGTCGTTCTTCTGAATAGCAATCGCCGTAGGCGAGCATGGAAAGCCATGAATCAATCATTGTCGGCAATCGTATGTAAGGTCCTTAAGATTAACATCAATATGGGGTGATGATTGCACCTCAAAGATATGATCACTAGATCAAATAACATTCCTATGATGAGCAACCTTCATTATATCATTCAATTATTTCTTTATCTCTTGACAAATGTAGGTGCTCCACTTCTTCGCTTCAATCAACCTCTCTGCCATTAGCTTTGTGGTCTGGACTCTAATGTGATAGATCATCCGCGTAATAGGAAGTTGGCGAGTATCGAGAATCCACGAGTTCAAATACTCTGCAGCATTAAAATTCATCTCCCCATACTAAGAGCTTTGGAAATAAACATTAGCCCAATGCTCCAATAGAAGAGCTCCAAGAAAGTTCTCTATATGCACACCACCATCTTTCTTTAGCTCATTCAACTTCTCCTCAAATAGAGCATGAGTGAGAGCATGCGCACAAGCTGAAAACAAATTAATCAATCTGTCATGGAACTTATTATCCTTGTAAACTGTTACCTTCTCCTTTAGATTCTGTTTCAAGTGTTGCAAACAAAATACATGAAAACTATTGGAAAATATCTGAGGAATCGTCTCTAGAAGTATTTTGTTCCTATCAGAGATAAAAGTGATCCGACGTTCAGGGCTCAATACCTCTATCAACCGTTGCAAAAATTATATTCATTTGGTTTTGTTCTCGCTATCAACGATAGCGATAGCAAGTGAAAAAATACATGTGTATCAAATAACAAACATAATCACATTAAGACCAAAAATATACTTGTATGATAAAACAATACATCTAAAATTTATATTATATAAACAACATAGCATATACAATACGATACTATAAAAATCATTGTTTATGTATAAAAAAATTACTATTCAGTATAGTTAACAAAATAAATCTGAATTTTTTTAAAAAAATTTAGAGTGATCATAAGTACAATTCAACCAGAATGAAAATATAGTTTATCAATAAAATATCATGTTTACTTTTTATCCATCTTTTATTTATCAAATTCAAAAAATTACTATTTAAATCATCAAAGTCATTGTTTAGTTACATACTTTGATTCCCATTCGTTGCAGTCGCGGTTAGGAGCACATATTTATATTTACCTTTTAAGAATGTACTATCTAGAAAAATCATAAGCTTGCAAAAGTTAAGCCCATGAATACAAGCACTGTACGCAATGAAGAATCTTTGGAACTGACCAGTAACATTATCATAGTCAAGAACAGTGTGGCTTCCAGGGTTACTACCCCTTATCGAATCATAATACATTCTCAAGTTATCAAATGAAAAGGAATCATCTCCATGGACTTCCTTCAACGCTCTCTCCTTGTCATTTGATGCATGAAAGTATGATATATCCTTGTTATAATTTCATTTTGAATTCATGTTGAATTTTCTTAGTCCTCAACAATGGCTTATCTTGTACTTATCCCAAAATTATATTAGCCATTAGTTTCGAATTGACCCTCGGATGCTTCAACGTGCGAATCCCACATTCGCACAAATACTCGTTATTCAGCTTCTTAATAAAGAAGGTAGGTCATAGGTCATTAATCAATGCTTGAACCCACCAAGAGCATCCAGTCATAGCACAGGAAGCAGTAACTTTAACCAAATTATTCTTCTTGTAAATGAACTGAAATTAATATTCAATACAGTACTTCGACAGCTAGATATGGAACTCATAAGCACCACCTTCAAATTTCTATCCGACATGACTTTTCAAATTGCTTCACCTATCACAAAGCATAAACCTCTCATTAGTTGTACATGTTGAAGCTGATGAAATATCAACATCATAATCACTACATCAACCAATACTAATCCAACATCAGAAGACACTCCATAACCATGAACACATGACTGCCTCAGTTTGACATTGATATCAACATGATCTACAACCACCTCTATATGATGTGTAACCATATTTATCAAATCAACATTCAATTCCAAAATGATATTACTGTAACTATGCATGTCATACGAAATATCAACGTGGATATATTTTATATCTGACAATTTCTTCCATAAAACTCCAAACACATCCATAGTGGAATCTATAGAAAGCTAGCCTTACAGTTATAGCCGAAGTTTCTTAAATACGAAAGATAAAGATAAACTGTCGAGACATTATACTGCATAAATGGATAAAAATTACTATTCATATTTATAAAAGTTATTGTTCATTCAAATACCCTAATATATTTAAGCAATTTGTACCAAAAATATAATCAATATTGTTTTGTTATTTTTAAATTTATTATTAATAAACCTTCGAATGAATATTAAATATAAGAATACATGATTGGTATAAAGTATATACTGTCAACTATGAAATACAATTTAAAATTTGATTTAAAAAAAATATTTTTGAAGATTATTTTCTTTAGTCTAGATTCATACTAAACATCAAAATTAAAAAATACTACATATCAAAACAAAAGTTTACATTATCAAGTGTAAAATGATTCAAAAACTAACATCTGTAAATTAATTTGAAATTCAAGAAATATTAATCAAACTAACCAGATCTTAAATAAATGGCTATGGGGATAGCCGCACACATGTATACATAATGATTCACCATAATTTTATAAGTTCAAAAAAAAGGACGTGTGTCTGTGTCGCTTTCAAATCATAACATAATTATGTTATTTCCTATGAGCTATCTCGATCTCATATATATGGTTTAGGGATACTTATATTATTAAAATTTATATTAATATCACATGTTATAGGGGAGCACACCTAATGAGACGGAATGTAACGGATAATTGGGTCAAAGGATCCCATGTGCTAGCTACTTTAAGCCAGGGACTGTACAACAAATACAAATATTTCTTGTCCTTTACACAATCCGAACTTTTGGTTAAGGACCACAGCCAAATAACCCGAAGAAAAAAATCTCTAGCCATGCTATAAATGGAGGAACCTAGTGCAAACACATGAATCAAAAAAAGGGAAGTTCAAGATATTCACCTATGAATTAATGTTGAAATTCCAACAGGGTTTAGGCATAACATATAAAGGGTGTTCTCTCTTTGATTGTCATGTAGAGGTAACCAAAGAACCAAAAAAAAAAAAGTTAAAGGTTACTCTTCCATTCCTAATATAGATTGTTAAATAGCAATTCACAAAATTCCTGACTTCTAGAACTCTCAGGAAGCCCAGTTCTGCGCAACTGTGCATGTGCCATTAGCACCAAATTGGTCATTCATGGGATTCGAACTCATATTCTATATAAGGCGTGCTTTTGAGACAAAGAGCAGCTTGATTTTGAGATATGATCAAGAAGGGTTGTGATTTATTCTCTCTTCTTCCATTAGTTTTGAATGCTGCACGCACTTATTGGTTTTTAGTGCTACATGCATCCATTGATTCTCTCTTTCTTCTTGTTGGGGTTTTTAATGTTGTATGCACTCATTGAATCTCTCTCTCTCTCTCTCTCTCTCTCTCTCTCTCTCTCTCTCTCTCACACACACACACACACACACAAACACACACACACTCTCTCTCTCTCTCACACACGCATGTGCGCAGGCATGCGTATACGTGTGCAAGGCAGTACGCCAAAGTTGGGGCTGTCGACGGTCTGTCAAAGACTGGGACAATACCAACATGCACGGGTTTTTCTAGTTTCTAATGTGCAAAAGTGCATTGATTATATGAACCACATATCAATATAGAGAAATGCTATTCAGCTCGAAGGTTTTCCTAATTCCGCCAGCCTGATTGACTTGGCAGTATACAACTGGTGGCTGAAACCACTAGCGACATTTAAATCTTTTACACTACCAGTTGCACGCTGCCACGTCAATCGGGCTGAGCGGAATCGGGAAAACCTTCGGGCTGAATAGCACTTCTCATCAATATAATATTTAAATTACATTGTTTATTTTACCAAGGTTTTGTACCGTTAGTGGTGTTCTTGTGCATCGAGAACCCGTCGGTCACTTGGGACTGAGAGGCATTCACCTATGGGTATATTCCATCGGACGGTGCAGATGCATCGGGCTCACCATCTTTAAGGAATGAAACTGATCGATGGTATCATTTGACAAGAATTGGTTGCCCACCTGTAGTAGGAATCACATGTGACATGGCAGGATGCCATATGCATATGGCTGCACTACTAAAAGTCTAAAGCATAAAATAAAATAAAAAAAAGGAAGGGGGGGGGGGGGATTTAGCTATAAGTACTTTTAAGAAAATAATTTTAAGCTAAAGGACAGACAACATTTCAGTTTGGCACCAGGCCCCTCCTCGAAATACTGGTTTGACCTTTTCAAACCGTTCATATGACAAAAATACTCATATCATATTGCTACGTTATTATCCAGATATTTACTACAGTGACTTCACTGTAGCAATTTTATTAAAACAAGATTTATCGATTTTTTTTTTCTACAGTGATTTCACTGTAGCAAAGAGTAACAATCTGCAACACCAAGATTAACAATCTGCGACCCAAAGAGTAATAATATGCACAATTGTTACTCTTTGCTACAATTATTTTACTGTAACAATTTTTTTCAAGATATTTTATAAAAAAAATGTTATAATTTTACTGTAACAAGAGCAACAATCTGCACGCAAAAAGTAACAATTGCTATAATAATTTATGTCAATATATTTAGATTTTATATATTTTCTTGTATCACTAATATAGTGGGAAAATAGATAGTTAAAAATATATTTGTTACAAAGGGTTTTTTCACACAACTCAAATGTTGTGTCCTTTAGCCACAATAATATACCGCAAGTTACCCCCACACAAAAAATAAAAATAAAATAAAATGATTAGGTGGGCCCCAAGATAGGATTTTAATAATTTTTAAGAGCTGCTCCATGTGGATTCAGCTAGTCACATGCTGCCACGTCACGTGTGGCATGAGGTTACTGCCACGGGGGCAGCGAGGTATTGTTCTAAACCCTAGCTGCCGAAGTTTATAAACTAGACTCCAACCGGCGGTTGACAGCAGGAGGCTTCAACGGTTTGTCGTGTAGGGATAGGGCCATGTGCACTGCCGAGTCAATAAAGTAAAAAGTAAAAAACTTCAAACAGGTATATTTTGGTCATGCAGGCCCCACCATATCATATGGTGGGGCCTGCATGACCATATGTATTAAAGTAGGTATGGGACCCACATACAAAAAGGTTTTGTATAGGCCTATTGCATGCCACGTTAGCGGTTTTTGGAGCAAATTTAAAAGTGTTTTTTTTTTTTTTTGGAGGGGTGGGGGGTTCAGTGAGAGGCCCCTGACAAAAGATTGGTTTAAGGGGAAGGACATCCTAGTGTCACAGTAGGTCCCTCCTAAAAAGAATACAACTAGAGTAAGTCCCACACGTACTATTATCCCTTTTTAATGAGCAAACTGTCCCTTAGTGCATACCCCTCAACCCTTGTCGCTACTTGACTCAACACACGGGTTTGCTACAATGATTTCACTGTAGCAATAATTTTTTTCTTTTAAGATGATTTCATGAAAAATTGAATTGCTACAGTAATTTCACTGTAGCAAAAGAGTAACAATCTACGTAAATTGTTACTCTACAAAGATTGTTACTCAATCTGCAAAGATTGTTGCTTTTTTGCTGTAGTGATTTCACTATAACAAATTTTTTTCAATAAGGTTTCTCAAAAAAAATTGATACAGTGATTTCACTGTAGGAAAAGAGTAACAATTTGAAAAAATTGTTACTCAACAAGATTGTAACTCATTCTGCGCAAATTGTTACTCTTTGGCTACAGTGATTTCATTGTATCAAAAAAAAAATTTGGCAAGAGTTTACAAAAAAAAAATGCTACAATGATTTTACTGTAGCAAAAAAGTAACAATTTTCGAAGATTATTATTCTTTTTGCTACAGTGCTATTGTTTGGCTCGAATCGAGACCCACATGTAGAGTTGCACGTAGGGGTCTGCTCACATGTACAGCTGACTACAGGGGCTAAAATGATATTTTTCTGTCGGGAGAACTTAACGCTAATTACCCTTGTTGGCTGTCTTTATCACTAAAACTCGATTTGTTAGAGGGACCTATCACACATTACCCCCCTTTTTTTCACCCAATGGTGGGCCCAACGAGTTATTGGAGTAACTCATGGTTAACTGAATATGCTCCAAAAACTTTCCCGAAGCAAAAAAATTTGAAAAACTATCTTAAATCCTTTTAGCAGATGCTATATTAGTTAAAAGATGCAATATTTCAATATTGCATCAAGTCCCTCCAGAACAATTCATGCAAAAACAAGTCGTCCACCCCTTTTTCTACCCTTTCAAATGATATAGTTGTACATTCAATTCCTCTCCAGCAAGAGTATCCATTTATCTATAAAAACAATATCAATTTGTCTCCAGTAAAAATATCAATTCGCCAGTTGACACGGTGCATACAGGGATAGCGACAGTGATTTTACTGTAACTGATAAACAAAATCACAGTAGCGCGCAACGGTATCAATTCGGCTAATTGATACTCTTAATTACCAAACGGAACTGATACGTACTCTTACGTACTCGAGACGAATTGATTCTCTTACTGGAGAGAGAACGGAGGTACAGTTTTATTATTTAAATGATTAAAAAATAAACAGTTTCAGATGGAAACTTACTGTCCAAATATGTTTGTGGGAGGAATTTTACACTAAACCCAAATGTTATCAGTCCTTTAGCTAAGATATCATCTCCTACGGGGACCATTACTCTATTTTTTGAGTGGACAGAGTCGATCTACGTGTTGAGCCCTTTATCACAACATGGCGAATCTTGGTCGACCTCAGACCCATTACAATCAGTAGACTAACCCTAGTTGTTTCTCACTGTCCTTTTTCGCAACTAGAGAGAGAGAGAGAGAGAGAGAGAGAGAGAGAGAGAGAGATTATGAGCCATTCATACACAACAGAGGAGATGGGGAGCTTTTGCTTTTGGATCGTGAAGCCGTGGAAAGGAGAGGAGCGAGCGGCTGAAAAGGCCGCCGCCGAGCCCAGGTTTTAGGGCCTGATTCTGTTGGTGGGCCAGGGGGCGGGAGCTGTGGCGGCTGTGGACGGCGGTTCCACGTTGGCATGACCAGGGCCGACGTCATCTTTCTCCGTCGCCGTCTAGACTTTGACCATGCTGTTATGAGTAGTCAGTGATCCCCATAAGGCGTCCCGTACCAAAAGGTGGCGGGACCGATGCACCATCACTCCAGGCTGACTGACTGACAGACATTCGCACGTGCGGTGAGTAATGCTCTGATGCAAAAGAAGGCCCGCCACCTTACCGTACGGACGCCCTATGCCACCATTTATTGGCCTTGTATGTTTCTCCCATGGGAAATGAAAGCCCATTGTTTATGAGCAAAGACAGAACCAGGATTTTATATTGTGAGGGACCAAAGACTAATTCTTTTATATGGGCGGATCAAAGCATGAATCAAAATTTTTTTTTTTTTTTTTTATGTATACTGAGATTCAAGACATTTACTATATTAAATTTTTAAAAAAAATTAATTGAGGTGGGGCCAAACCATCCCTCTTGGCCCATACATAGCTCCGTCCCTGTTTGTGGGATCCATTTTCCAACCAAACACCTAAGATTTGTAAATCCCACTGTACTCCCCCATCCTAGTTAGCGGGGGAAGCATACAACAGTATACAAAACCAGATGTGAGAGATTTGTAAATCCTAGGGTACCTCGTGATTTTATGGAAAGAACATGCGAATGGGCCCATTTACTGGGGATTCCAATTCCTGAGAAAAGAACACAGTCCAAGAGCACACTATGCACAGCTACTGACGAGGGACCAACAAAAGCATGGTGAGAATTGCAAAGAGAAGTTGACATAGTGAAGTGATGTGGTACAATGATATTCCGCGTATGGATAAGAGATGTTACTAACCTAGAAACATGAGGTGTTCCAAAAGGCTAACCTCTTGGAGGGGGACGAGCGCAACATGTATATTAAGTGGTCTAATGATGCCCCCCCCCCCCCCCCCCCCCCCCCCCCCCTCCCTTTCTGATGTGGGACTAAACCTGTCAACATGAGAAGTAACCAACAATCTACGGATATTTGGTAGGTTTTCATTGATAAGTTGATCCGTAGAGCTATAATTTGATGATCTCTAAGAGAAAACCCCTTTCATTGTTGGAAGTCCTATTAATTTGATCGCACCAGGCGATAGCAGAGTTGGTAGGCAACTAATGCTTTGTTGAGGAGGTTGTGGGCTCCAATTCATTCCCCCACTCGATTTACCTAGGAGTACGTAGGGAAACTTCCGAGTGGGTCAGTGCAGGGTTTAGTCTGAGGCTCTGAGACCGAAGTTGGCCCATCGCCTGAAAGGCTTCGGGACACCCATCAATGTCAAAGAAAAAAATATATTAATTTGACGGAAAACAGCTATTGTTCGTGGGCCTTTGGGCTAAGTGTGGGCCTAAAGGCTGACATTTCTGCAATGGGATGAAGTAACAAGCAGCAATACTGAACAATTGTCTGTCTGAACGGCCGAGCCATGAGGCTGATGCTCCAGCCCATCCTTGGATCCGTTAGCACACTAAAATGCTCTTGGGTAGGCCTGTCAATCTGGGCCTCTGGAGAGGGAACCCTGCCTGGTCCAGACCTCCAAGGGCCTAAGGGCCGGGCCACCTAGTCTTTATAACCCCTACATTGACGAGGGCCGGGACAAGGAAATCTACGGTCCGCCTCTGCCCTCCGTATACTTGAATTATTATAAATATATAAATAATACATATTAAAGGGGCTAAATCAGTGGCTAAGTAGAACAAATCTGTCATTAGTCGGGCACTCTCTATGATCATGTGGAAATTGGAGTTCTCAAGTTAAGATATATTAGTATTAAAAGTATTATATGGTACTCATAAGACTGGTGATACTTTTAAAACTTATCATAAGTCTCAAGCTCGAATAATGGCGGATTTTAAATGGCCGCCAAAAGTCTAAAGGAACTCGCACAATAGTAATGCATATACTTTTTTTTTTAACCCTTGTCTTAATTACAGAAGAAAAAAAACTCCTTGTCTTCATAACCTAAGTGGCGAAATAAACATGTCGATAATCATGATTTTAATGACATCAATCTGATCCTTGTTCGACCCTAACCCTCGAAGGGTCGGGCTTGGGACAATTATTTTCCGGCCCTACAGGGTTGACATATATTATCACTAAGAGCATCTCCAACAAGCTTCTAGGTGTCTTCCCTATTCTTGGGGCTCCTAGCTCCGACCTAGGCAAAGTAAAGAGTGGGCATCGAAGTGCACTCCAACATCAGGGTCCTAAACCTCTCGCTATTTCTTATGAAAAGACCAAATAAAGTACTCACGATAGCAACTTTTGAAGGGGCTGTTTAGTAAATTAACAAAGCCTGGATACTTGGGTTTTGAGTTCAGACCTTCAGTCAGTCAGCCCCGCGCGAATCACAACGGCACACGATCACTGGAGTGCGATTCACTTTTCGGTCGCCAACCATTCTGCGGCTGTGATGTGCACCGGGGCCACCGACCGGGTCTGACCAACTAGAGATCTGAACTCTTTGATTTAAGTTTCCCTTCTGCTCTCGCCAGCCCCAGCCAGAGCCGTAGCAATATTTCCAAAAGGTAAAATATTAAGGAGCCCGTTGGAGCCCGTTGGAGCAGGGTCTTTTGAACCCATACTATTTCTTTCAGTACAGAACCAAAGGATGATCGTCCCAGGAATAGGGGTGTGCAGGATCCAAACCAAACCAACTAAACCGACCAAACCAAACCAAACCAAACTGATTTTGATCAGTTTCAATGGATCGGATTGGATTGAGTTTTTAAAAAACCAACATGATTCGATCAGTTGACGGATTTGTAAATCAAAAACCGATCTAAACCGAACTGACATATGCATATACATATACTATTTTATTAAGTATACCATATGTCAAAAAATCTACCAATAACCTTTGCAATATTGTAGGATGACTCAAAATCAGTTAAAAATCTTATTTAGGTCTAATGATTTGACATTTATTAATTTTCAAGTTGAAACTAGGTCTTAATAGAAGTAGAAAAAAAAGCCTAATAAAATTATGGGCCAAAGCCACAACCGACCATTCAATCCAATCCAAACCGACTTTAATTGGATTGGATCGGATTGGATTCGAACATCAGTCGGTTTGGATCGGATTGAAAATCCTCAAAACAGATCAAGATTGGATTGGTTTGGATTTTACCTAAAAAGGTTGGTTTCGAACCAATGCACACCGCTACCTAAGAACCTGTTGGAGATGCTCTAAGGCCCCATTTGTATTTTCCAGAATAAAAGAACATGAAATTTGAGGCGTAATCGCAAATGTATGAGACTGAGTTAATTCATGTTCAATAAGATTTTCAGAAATTCAAAATCCTTTTATTACTAAATTGGGGGGAAAGGGCAAGCTCTGACGAAACCAAACCCAATACAAAACAAGCTCACCGCGTATACAAGAATAAACAAATAATAATTCAATAAAAAAGAATAATTGCACAATATAATCGTACAAGAATAACAGATGGCAAAATAAAAAAGGGAGGCCGCACCTGTCTCCTGAGGTGGTAAACCCACACAGCAAACTGCAAGTCCTAGAAAATTGAGGGGATGACCTTTAAGTTAAAAGAACTACCAGGTCTGACCACTGATGCAGCTCCATCCTGACTGATGCTCTCCGGCCCGGCATCTGCATTGCGTTCCTCCATTGGCACACTGGATTGAAAAGGGGAGACATCGGTTGGTCAGATTTGTCTGGATTCATTAGGTACTGAGAGATCATCGGACAAGGACCGTAACAATACCTGGGTATAGTAGAACATCATCCAAATTAAACGGGGTGTGTTGGCTCAAGATTGCCCATCACCTCCGACTAGTATAAGCTGCTAATGCATTAGCGTGCGCAGGAGAGAGCGCGGTCAATATAGGCTGCATCTGGTGGCCATAGAGCGAGATCAAGTGGGAGAACGCGATCCCGATTTGAGCCTTAACAGCGTCGCTCTCATCTGGAGATGCTGCAACCTGAGCAAACACACGGATCACCTCCGGCACCAGAGGAACTATCTGTTTCAATTCAACAATGTGTGAGGATTTAGAATCACATGCAATGATTTATGGGTGGGTTCCAATGGGTGTCCAATAACAGTAGTTGGTACCTGAGGGTTCGATGATAGTACAAGGCTACATATGCAGCTGTAGACAGTCATCGACTCCTCACGATCCTCTTTCAGAGGCAAGGATTTTAGAAATACAGGCAAGACCTGCCCCCCCCAGAAAAAAGAATTGCATTAAAAAAGGGAGACAAAAGAAGATTAGGCTTCAGGTGAGAGACTTCAAAGTACAAGCAAAATATAAGGTACAGATTCAACCTGGTTGAGAGGAATAGATTGAGGCTGAACCATTATCATCCTTGCAACAGCACCGGCAGCATTATCCCTAACGGCATCATCGGGCTCCGACTCACCGAATAGTGGGTAAAGAGCACGAAGTACGTCTCCGTAATATCTGGTCCAGATGAAGGAAATGCATCGACAGAGAAAATAAGGGTCATGATTTTTTTTTTGGGTACAAGTGTGAATGATATGAGTAGAAAGTGGTGTAGAAATCAACAAGCCTGATGAAAAAACATGATCCAGCCTCAACTATAACAATTATCTGACAAAAAAGGTTCCCTATATGTCAAAAGCAATGTTCAAAAACTCGAAACTCGGACTCAACTCAAAATCTAGCTGAGTCGAACAAACTAGCTCCATTGGCCGAGTTTTATCCCAACTCGGTCCGACTCGGCCAAATAACTCAACTCGAAATCTGGCACAGTCAAGTAGACTCAGTCCGACTCGACCGGGTTTTAAAACAGTGGTCAAAAGTACTACCACCAAAAGGGTACCAATACCCTGATTTTTTGCACATCCCACCATATTGGTTTCAACTATAATACATGTGTTATACTCCAAATATAACTCTTTTCAAAGGATACTTCAAAGCTACAGCGCCCCCATTTTTGCATATCTCACCAACACAGAATGCAGCATTTCTCCTGTTAGTTGCATCATTTGATGCTAGTTCTTTCAATACCAAAGGCATGACCCGCTGAAAATCGTGTTAAATACCAAAAAACGTGAAGAGTTAATAAAGATGAATGGGAAAAAATGTTCAAACAACTGCCAAATCAACATAAAGTCAAATTCTTACATCAACATAGCCAGAAATTGGAGCACCCATTCCCTGAGCAACTTCTGCCAGACAAGCAACGACCATCGTCCGATCTTGCGGAGGGCGCGGAACTTTCTGCAGTTATATTTCACAAAATGGGTGATCGTATACAGAAGGAACCTAATGCGATAGATCGTACACGAGTGAAGGCCAGTAAATAGGAGGATCTGACCATGGATATAGGAATAATCAGAAACTCACCGCAAACTTCATTAGAGGATCAAATAATTTAGAAAATATCGGCTCAAAATGACAGCCCATCGCATTTGCAAAAGCAGGAAGAAGATCTGATACTGCATCAATGAGCACTTCGTCATGATCGACGTCACCATCCTCAACATCTCCATCAGAATCTACTTGTTGACATGATGATTCCTCACGCAAAAGCATTAGAGTTGCCTCAGCAAGCCGAGGCATATCTGAAATAAGGTTATGCAAGTTAGCATGTTGTTCAAACCAAGTTGACATCATAAAACATATGCAATATACAATTAAGCTTACAAGACTCGATAGCCTTGTAACCATAATCCTTCACAATGTCTGCTGTGCCCATGCATGCTTGAGCGACAACTTCCTTGTCATCATCCTCAGTCATGGTCTTGATATAGATATTCATTACACTATCTGCAGATAGGAAAATAATGACAATACATCTCATAAGAAAATAATGAAAAGCGGTAATTTTTTTAAAATCTATGTGATAGCATGGTAAATTAGAATTAGCATTTACCAAGAAACTCGTGTTTCTCTAAAACATCCTGCATGAAAAAAAATGTTGACCTTTTATAGCCTTTGAAATCATAGGAATGACAAGCATAAGAAACATGTAGTTCAACTTATACATTGTAGATCAACAAAGAAATAGAAAGTACTGGAATCTCTCTGTCCAGACTAAAAGTCGAGTACCTAATTCATCAGATTTTTGATGGAGCGCTAAAAGGTCATAATGCATATGATGTCATGGGAATCATGCATAGCAATTAGAAGGGGACAAATAAACCAACTAGTTTTAGTATCCTTTGTTTCCTCTAAAGCAACTTTGTAACTTTGCTCTACGAAAACAGAAAGTAAAGAGAGCTAACTTTACGAGCCACAAGATTGTATGTATAGTGTATCATGACTTGCGTATTTTAGTTTCCACCTGGACTTGATCAAGAATAGCCAAGGTCTACTCTCATGTTTCATATAATGTTTTTCTCTCTAGAAAGTTCTTATTTCTCAATAAACCCAGACCGTACTTTCAAGGTGCAATATGATCAAATTTGGCCTTTGCCAGATTAAACTTCACCACAATTATATACTTGCACATGGAAAAGTTGTCTTAAATATTTGTATCGTGCCTGAGCAAACATGTGGCAACTTAGCAAGTATAACAGCTGCATGATAGAAAATAGATAACACCGAGTGTTTGAAAAACACACAAAAAAATAAAATTTTCTCACATTATGTCCAGGAGGTATTGTCAAAACTGCTGCTAAAACATCTGCATAAATAAGTAAATTATTAATAATATTGCAAATGGACAAGACATAATGAAAGAAATCAAGTAATTGATACATAACGACGCCGTAATTAGCAAGATCTAGTAATAGAAGGAACTTAAAAGCCAAATGAATACATCATCCAAGGACAAAAAGAACTATATAGTTGTAATTTAAAAGTGATCGTAAATGTCCAATAATACAAATAGATAGTAACAAGTTTGTCATATTATTTATTCCAGACAATAGTGATGCTACTTGCTTTTACAAAAAACGTCTGAAAATAAATAAAAATCAACAATATTCGATACTGTAATTAATTTTCATCCAACATGTGTACATATCAATACGATTCAAAGCAACACTAATAGTTGTACAGGATCTACAGGTTAGCAAAAATGTTGCACTTGAGCATCATCAAAATGCATATTTAATGTATGACGTCATAACAACATCTGAATATGTGACATTGATATGTATTTATTTCAAGGGTTCTAGTATACACCACCCATTTGCTTGTATTACCTTCTTATAACTACTCTCCATCATCTGTTCGTTGCTTTTAAATAAAAATACCCTATTCCACACAAATAATACATATAACAGATACTAATTTGAAAGACTCATGTATTCCACAGACATTCCATTTGAGATGATGATGGTGGTCGATTGTATGCTACAACCCAGTGGCCGATAAATGCATTTCTTTTCCCAACAGGGAATCAAGTATTATGGTGCACGGACCAGATATGGAAAAAAAAAAGTTAAGTGGCCCCAATAACATTAACATGTGCTTGAAGATATAACTATATAAGTGCAAGAGAACATGGAACAGAAGCAAAGGATGATAAAGATTTCAATCTTTCCAAGTGGAACTTTGGCAGCCAAGACATAGGTAAGAATCGTAAGATATTAAAAAAATGTAGCAGTTTGATGTAGAAAGGGAAATAAAACTGCACAAATGTTTTCATCATGAGCATTGATATTGAAGCCAATAGAAGTAAACAAAAAATAACAATATCATCTATTACAGAAATCTTTTTGTTGAAAATTCGAACTTAAGTTAGGAGCATACAGGTTAAGAATACCATTACAGACCTGTGTATGAGACTAGCTTTCACACTCACAGTAAAAAAGCAGAAGCAGGTACATCAGTCTGCTTTGAAACCCCATGTTTCATGTGGTGTGACTGACTTAAAAGAGCAGCTATTAGCATGATGCAATTAATGGTAGACCAACGTGTTACAGTAACTTTTGCATATACTACACAGAACCGTTCTGCTGAAAAAGTTCGAATGAGTTTGAGGGTTGTGTGGTTGGTTTAAAAGGAGGTGTTTTGCATATAACTCCCCAACAAATATTTCTATTAAAACCAGTCCATTTCTTTTTTACGTTTTATAAATAACTCCCTCATATATTTTGACATTTAATATAATACCCTTGCATATCCTTTTTTGCCCCCTCATTTTTAAGTTTTATGAATAACTCCCTCACATATGTATATATGTCTCAATTTGCCCAAGTCACCCAAGTCGAGTTCCTAGTCAAAGTCTTCGAGCTACTCGACTTGGTGGACTTTCAAGTCGAGTCCGAGTTTCGAGTTTTTAAACACTGGTTTCTCATACTCCTATTAGGCGTTCTTTCCATATCTCTTGCTGTTCCTTTTTTTTAGTGTAACATTAAATGTCATGGTGATAAATTCATAAAGGATGCACAGCATCATAAAAGTACAAGAAGCTTCAGAGAATTCTAGCAATGATATTTGCACAATAGGTTATAATGAAATGTATCAGAGAAATCAAGAAACCAACGGAACATAAAAATTAGACATCCTGCTGTTGGTTCTGCATAAAAAATTCTCCTTCGATTCTAGAATATCAAATCAGTGAGAAAAGCTAGCTATTTACACATATAGGAAATTATCTAAAGAACAAAATACTTGCAAGAATCGAAGTGCAGTAAAAAAAAATTGTCATCATATCGAAAAATGCTAGGAGAACTTAATACTCACGTTTGAGAGCTATAATAGCCTGCAGCCGAACATCTTCATGAAAATATCCTGAGTGTCTAACTAAAATCTTCATTGACTCTTCCAAATAGCTTTGAATAGCTAAAGAAACAAAATAAATATGTGTGTGACAAATATGATTTATGTATTTAAATTAAAGGATACGGTGCATAGGAACCCTTTGTATGAAGTGCGAAGAAGCCAATAGCCTGTGTTGCTGCAGCCTTTTCATCCATGACTCCTGTCCTGACACTTATATTACGAACTCTTCGCTCATCATGTGTGTCATCATCAGAAGACACCCCCCCAAATCCATTGTCATTACTGTCAGAATCGTCAATGACCACTGCAGATCCATCATCAAGATTGCACGAAGAAAATACCAGAGGTACAACATGGGGAAGGTACTGTTTAACAAAGTGCACACAACATAGTGTTACTCCAAGGAAGCGGGAGCATAAAGAACACCAGCAGATACTACTAGATAGACAGATGACATAAAGTTTATGTTTACCTGCGCAAAAGCATCATCTAACATTTCAGCAATATTGCTGAAGAATCCATGAGTGTATTCTCGAAGCTCACTGAAATCCAATGCAAAACCCTGAAAATGCAAAAGATATGGATCATCTAATGATGGTTTATGCAGCTCTAGAAATGAAAAGTTCGAAACACCAACTCACAGAAAGTGCAGCTTCAATATAAGGAGGCAGTATTGGCTCCATCCTCACTCGACCAACTGCCATTGCAACTATTCCAACTAACTCAGTGGCTCTCGCTCGTGAACGCAGGTCATCATCATTTGTAAGCACCATAAAAGTTTTCATCAGTTCAAGTACCTTCTCTGCATATGGAATGAAAGCCTGCTCTGCCGCAGCTGCTAAGGAACCTATTGCAGACTGCAGTATAATACGATTGGTTCATAGGAAATATTACTTAGAAAGGAAATTGCCAATTGTAGAATATAATAAGTAAAGATGGAGGATAGGACATAGGACAACCATGCAAGTTTCTTGCAGATTACGAGGACTACATTGGAGTGATGCAATTAATCTTCCCATCAGGGGATCAAGATACGGAAGAATTTCTTCGCCCATGTCCTCGCAAAATGCGGCCAGTGCATAGTATGACTTTTCCTGCATACATTAAAGCATGAGAACATAAAGGTAGAAGAATATTATAGTGTTAGAACCAAACAATTTATACCTTTACTTCATCAGATGCATCTTCAAGAGCATTCAGAATACAAGGAAGTACACTTTCATAATGAGAGATAATCTCTGGTTGTAAATGTTCTGCAAATTGACCTAATGCAAATGATGCAGCTCCTCTCACCATTTGTTCTTGATCCTTTAAAGCTCCCAAAACAATATGTAAAATATTTTCCAACCTATCCCTTAACAACTCATGACAACCCTCAGAAATAACACCTAAAGCAGTAACAGAAGCCTCCCGATATTTTGGGCTGATATGATGAAAGTTCATAGATACAAACTCAAAAATTGCTGGAAAAACATGTTTTGGTAGGTTAATAGCCATTGTATCAATAACTTCTGCAGCAGCTCGATCAGCTGAAAGGTCGGTATCTTCATCTCCAGTGGCCGTCTCTGTAAGCAAAGGGCACATAACTTGAAGGATAGGTATGACCAGTTTGTGCTTTTTCAAAAAAGAAGCCTTGTACTTTGCAAGCCATGAGATTATTTGAATTGCCTATAATGATCAACATGACGTACTTAGAAAGCAGTTTATGACATTAAAAAAAACACAGCACGAAGGGGGGGAATTGGCATGTGGTATTTAGTATTCATCCAACCTGATGTCGTATATTTAGCTCCAAATGCTGACTTGAACAAACTTCTAGTGAAAATTGCATAACGGATCTTAACGAATCCCCAAGAAGTGGAGCAGGAGATTCAATAAGTTCATCGAAGATTTCAAAAGCAATAGCAGCAACATCTTCCTCGCCATTAGCAAGGCATTGTCGTGATACATTCAAAATACTGGGAATAAAATCACGAAACAGCTTCACCTACAAAGTAATGACAGATATAAATGTTATAGCTTAATTCTACTATGGTTATAATAGTGTAATTCAATTAATCAAAACATCATCACTATTCTGGTTTCAAATGAATATGGTATAAAAAGCAATAAAAAACAAAAACAAAGGAATTACTTCAAAAGGTCACCAAGAGAAATCGGAGGATACAGTAATAGCAGAAGCGCATAGGCATTTTTGTCCATTAACATTCCACTGTCCAATTAAGTTTCAGCTACTACTTTGGCAATAAACAGTCAGGTATATTATGGAGTTGATTCATATATAATATGTGTATCAGTTCCTAACCCAGTTAAAAATAGGAGAAATATTCAGATAAGCTGTTATTTTAAAACTACAACCAAAAGACTCTAGTTTCACATAAGACAAACAGGTTGTGACAAAAGGCTCAGTATAGAACTTAAACAATAAACATTAAGCTGCAGGAAAAAAAACACTCCACCCTTGCAGTTTCTAAGTTCACGGCATAGCCTAACAACATCATGAGAAGCCTTTGTGAGTCAAAAAAGTTGAGGGCATACTAACAAACCCTATGGCATGGTTAGAAATTTTGGTTAAAATTTTGAAATTTTGCTGAAATATATCGGTTTCGGTCGGGACCGAAATGAAAGAGGGGGTCAAAACACGGATCTGTTCCGATTTCGGTGAAATTTCAAGGATTTCAGCAAAAAATGGTAGGGGTCCACTAAAATGTCAAACAAAACGGTGGGGGGGCCCACTAAAACCAATCTCATTTAGCCATTCTTTTTTTTTGACAAAATTCCAACCGAAAGCAGCGGAGACCTACTGAAGCCATGTGATGCCCCCCATTCGGTGTTGATTTCGATGAAATCGATCATTTCAAGGACATTTCAGGCAATGTTATTAAAACCAGACCGGACCGACCTGTCCGGACCGGGAACTGGCAAACCAGTAGGGAAACCGGTCCGTATGCGATATGAACCAGTGCTGGAAAACGAACCGGTATTAAACCGGACCGGTCCGGGCGGTTTTAGGTATAAACGAACCGGTTTTTTTTTTTTGAGCACAAATGCTCTCTCGCTCTCTCGCTCTCTCTCTCTCTCTCTGGGTTTGACTGTGTTTGTTGGGCCGGTGAACCGGACCGGACCGGCCGGCCGAACCGGACCGGTACACAAACCGGTTCGTCCTCCGGTTCGGTTCTGACAATATTGATTTCAGGAATTTCGACCGAAACCGTCCCACGGAATTCATGAAACCTGACGGCTGGTTTCGGTGGACTGGGATTTTAAATGGGGCTGGTTTCGACCGGCATTTACCAAAATCCAACTGATTTTTTACTAAAGTTGCGGATCTCACAAGATCTTGCCTCTGGAATCGCCGAATCTAGCCAAATTTTGCCACCGGATTCACCGAATTTCACCAGAATCACTGGACTTAGTCGTCGAAATCGCCGGAATTAGTCAAAATACATCGCCGGATTTCACCGAATTGTCGGATCTCGTCAGAATCTATCCCGGGATCTCGTCAGAATCTTCTTCCCGAATTTGTCGGATCTTGTCAAATTCGTCGGATTTCGCCTCCGATTTGCCGAATCTCACCCCTGGAAATCGCCGAAATCGTAAGACCTTGCCAAAATCGCTAGATCTTGCCTGATTTCGTCGGTTCTTGATAATTCTCGTAGTCAGATTTGTCAAATTTCACCGGATCTTGCCGGAACCACCACCAGAGTCGTCAGATTTTCCCTTTGGATTTGTGCGGATTTTGACCAATGTTGTCATCCTCACGGCCCTCATCGGTGCAGTTACCTCCGCTCCGTCACGATGCCCTCATCAACACAGTTGCCTCCGCCACCACTATTGTTGCCGATGCAGTCATCTCAACAGACATCTTTTCGGCTGGTATTCTCGCCAGCATCTGAGTTGTGGGATAGGTATGTACCTGTCTATCCCGTTGAAGAGAGACACTGGTGGGTGGTGTAGGTGCGATGTTCCGAGTAAAGTTCATTTGTATGGGTTGAGTTGTAATATTATTTGGAATGGGATGAGACATAATGTTATATGGCGAGTAATGTCGTACGCCAGGGCTTGCTCCCTCTTTTTTAGAAGAATATGGATGAAGATATTACTTGACGACATGCATGTTGAGGAACATAAGCGTTATATTGTAGAGAAACAACTGGTAAATAAAGTGACGAGGTGGAGGGAAATAGAGACAACGGGGAAAGAAAAAGACAAAGACAACTATTAAATAATGGGACGAGGTGAAGGCAATGATGTTAAACAAAACAATATAAGTATAAATAAATATACATATATGATGATTATCAAAGTTTTTTTCCCAGGTTATCAGTATTACATCTCGATTATCATGGTCCATGCAAGCTTACGATTGTTTGGTGTCTTTTCTAAAAACAATTCATGTAAATATGTGCAACACAACTATAAAAAACTTAAATTTAAAAAGACTTGAAAAAAACATCTAAAGCCCTCTTTTTTTATCATTTCGGCCGAAATTTTAAATTTTCGGTTTCGGACATGAACGAAACCGAACACGAAACCAAAATTGAAAACCTTGCCCTATGGAACAGTACCAAGTCAAAAGTAACCACTGGAAACTAAAGAAAAAAAGAAAGACGAAGTCACAAGGTTAATTGACGAAAAACGAACCACCATAAGAAAAATAAGGTTGCAATGTACACACGTTCACGCGTGCACACACACACACACACACACACACACACATATATATATATATATATATATATATATATATATATATATATATATATATATATGGGGAGGGATACTCTTACTCATGGCCTCTTACTGATATAGTTACCTATGATCTGGGCCGTCCATTACATCCTGACGTACGGTTTGGATTAGATGGGGAGTTAAAAACAATGGTGTTCGCATTAAATGCCCGTATTAAAAGCCCGCATTTAATGCGGACACCATTACTTTAACTCTCCATCTAATCCGAACCGTACGTCGGGATCTAATGGACGGCCCGGATCATAGGTAACTATATGAGTAAGAGGCCATGAGTAAGAGTATCCCTCCCCTATATATATATATATATATATATATATATATATATATATATATATATATATATATATATATATATATATATATATATATATATATATATATATATATATATATATATATATATATGGGACATGCTATAATGCGGCATGCGGTACGTGCGGCACCGCACCGCAGCGGTCTGATGCACGCGCTGCGTGCATCGCATGCACGCAGCGGACCATGCAGTCAAAGTCAGTAGTCGGCCAAGGGCCGACTAGGACTAGTCGGGACTAATTCGGGACTAGTCGGCCAAAATTTATTCTAACCCCTCCCCCCCTCCCTAAACATATATGATATATGAACTAGCATAAATGTCAATAAGTATATGATATTAGTCGGTTAATAACAATACATACCTTCACACTTCACAGCATGAGTATAAATACATAAGTAACAGTCTAACAGAACACAGTTGTATTGGCTTCATGCCCATGTCAGAAGACTCAGAACTAAGAATTCATCACAATATTTGTTTGATGATGTTTAATCTGTGAACAACCCCGATTTTGATTATAGGGTTATATGGATATCAACAAATAAACTAATTATTTGTCTATGTTTTTATCTGAGATTCTCAGGTGCTCAACAATGATTACAGGGAAGAGCCATAGTTGTGAGTCTTGCGACTCAAGACTTTGAGCCAATGTAAAAAAATCAAAACAAAATTGCTTGCAAAGACTCCTTAAAAAAAAATATTTGCTTGTAGAATGTTGCCTAGGAACTAGTCGGCAGTCGCTAGTCGGGGACTAATCGGGATTCCGCCCAGCAATGATAGAATCGGAATTAATCGGTCGGCAAAATACCGCTTGGGGACTAGTCGCCAACTAGTCCCGACTTTGATAGCATAGGCAGCGGTGCATCAGACGGCTGCAGTGCGATGCCGCACTTACCGCATGCCGCATTATAACATCTCTCTCTCTCTCTCTCTCTCTCTCTCTCTCTCTCTCTCTCTCTCTCTCTCTCTTTATATATATATATATATATATATATATATATATATATATATATATATATATATATATATATATATATATATATATATATATATATATATATATATATATATATATATATATATATATATATATATATATAATCAGTGCCATAAAAACAGTCAAAGAAATTGAAAAGCGAAGGTCATTCCATGCAACATCATACAAGTTGGGATCAAGTGAGGATGAAAAAGACATTTATATAAGGAGCAGAATATGTTCCATGCCAACCATATTAATGAACAGAGCAGACCAACATACTCAAAAACACCCTTCCCCTTAAATGACAGACCACACCCTGATGGGACCTGGACAGGCATGGCACATAGCAAAACCACCTCAAACTCATTCTCTCTAGCATCAAATGATAATGGCACATCCCCTAAGCTTGCATTCACTTCTAATTCTGCCCTTCTCAAAAGCATTTACTTGAACATTCACATCTCTATTAAGCATCTAATGCTAATTCTCCAATTCACATCCCAACTGTCTTATCAGTTCAGTGGAGGTGCTCCTATTATTATCCAGTCAAACTTTTCTTGAAGCCTTAATGGTTCCAAACAACATTTGCAAAACAACCAAAGGTGCATCCCTAACCTTCTTGTCAGATTTCCTTATCTATTTGGATCCTCCAGTAATAGAACCAAGGTACGCAACAAGAAGAACACTGAGACTCACTTCCATCGAGATAGATCAGCAATGGAGCCTTCACAAAGACACCACAAAGATATTGAGCAACACTTTACAACCGATTGTCAATACCTAACTTGAACTGACCACAGATTGTGCGAAACCTGGAGTGTGTCACTACGCGTGTGCACATAGTTCCAAAAGGAATACAGAAAAAATAATGGAAAAAACGTTTAAAACAAAGTAATATTAATGATACAATCTTAACAAATAATTGGTAAAATTTATAAACTAGATACATGAAGGAAACCAAAAACCAAGTCATCTACCGGCATCTATCCTAATAAAAATACCTCAAAAAGAAATTGCATTATCCCAATGCTAATACATTACACCAAAACCTAGTGAATTCCGTTTAGGTCTGATCTCTCCCCTCCATAGATTTGCTATAAGGAAAACTATGAAAAGAATTCCATGTCACTCAATAACATTTTCACCCACAGACATCCGCATAAAAAATCGAATAATAAATACTATGATTTAGCCCCAAAAAAATTTACACCTATGTTGTATAGAAATTCATTCCACAGTTCCAGCCTAATACTCCCCCAAACTTATTTAAAATTCAGCCCTCTGAAGTCTCATCTATGTTTCCTGAATACCAATACAGTTGTCTATCACTCCCTAAAATCTGGGGGATTGATTGATTTTTTTTTTCAAATGATGCTTGTACTCTTATAAATAATTCCATCGTCAAGATAAGGGCTAAGTGTACAAATTCACATAGAGGTTGATACAATTTCATCGATTATGATTATACAAAACATCATCATTTCCTTAATATACTCCAAAACAACTTCCATAAATCGTATAGAAAGATAAATATTGTAGATTATTAAATGCCAAAATGTTCTCATAAATTAAGTACACAGATGAAGATACAAAAGTAAATTTTTGGGTCCTCAGTGCATTATAATACAACATTTCCTGGCGCAATTCCTGGAGCCACATGGGAAAATAAATCGTAATGAACTAAAAGCCTAGTACGAAAAACTTCTACACAAAAATAAGTCTTCATCTAATCATTAATATAAAGCTACGCCACGCATAATAAGCAACCGAAAGTAACAATGACAGTCAGTAAAAGGAACATCAGAAGAATGTACAAGTATAGTATGAGCCATATACTATGCAATGAAATGAAAAAATAAACTGGAATAAAATGAAATGCAAAGCAAGCTAATGGATGCAAGGATGATGTCAGTTTTTCTAGGCATCCCCGCCCCCAGTAACTTTGCACTGACATAACAGCTCTTTTTGGGACTCTCATCCTTGGCAATAGAGCCAGATAGCCACTTCACATGCTTTTATCCGAGGGTTTCAAGATTTTCACCAAATAACAAAACTTGTGTTCTATATCTCCTCAGATATCCTATCCAACCTAACCCATGCCATTCATGCATGCTTGCAATCTCACCTGGTGCAAACTATGCACACTGATGCATTTATACTTCCAATGTTCATAAAGTTCAATGATCAATTCCAACATGCCCATCCTACAGTCATTTTTCATGCATGTAAACCTATGAAACCATTAAAGCACAGTAATATATAAAGCGTGTGAGCATGAGAACATGAAACATAGGCTGACCTAAGGCATATGAAGTCATAGGCAAGATAATATGAAGTATATAGCATTTGAATATATTAAACAGTAATTAATCAGGTCGACATATGAATTCACTAAGCCTATTATGAGCATATAAATGTGTAAATTCATGGAGCATGTGCAAAGTTAGATGAATGATAGAAGCAAATAAGGAGAATATCACATTAGATTAATAAGCAATCTACATTTATTTTGTCATGTGCAAACCAAGGTTTGAGAACTCGATTTCGGTTTCGGTTGGACCCCGAGAATCAGTTTCAATCAATTTTGGCGGTTTTAGCTGAAGTTTTTGGCGGTTTCGGTTTTTTAAAACATTTTTAAAAAAAATTAAAATAGAAAAGTTGATTAAAAATTTATTTATCCTTATTTTTGTTAATTTTTGTAATTTTTTCTCTAGTTTAATGTAGAATAGTTTTTTTTACCTCAAACCCTTATGGTTGGATTCTTCTTCCTCCTATCCCGGAAGTTGAGCCTTTTCTTCCTTCTCCCTCTTTCTTTTCGTCATCTCTCTCTCTCTCCTTTATCTTCCTTGCTTATCCCTCTTTCTTTTATTCTCCTCTCTTCCATCCCCCCTCTTCTTTTCTCCTCTCTTCCTTCTTTATGCCCTCTCTTCTTTCTTTCCTTTCCTCTCTCTCAATTTCTCTTCTCTTGTTTCTTTCTTACTCTCTTCTTTCTTTTCTTCTTTTCCTCTTCTTCTTTTCTTTTATTTCTCATCTTTCTTTTATGCCTTTCCTCCCTTTATTCTATTATCTTCTTGCTCTTCTCTTTAGTGCATGCACCCCCCTATGCCCTTCCAACCGACCATGGGGGGCAAATGGATTTCTTAGGGATGAAAGGTTCACTAGCACCCCCCCTTCTTTTCTTGTGCACCCGAACCTAGGGGTGTGTTTGATTGCCGGAAAAACATAGGAAAGGAAAATAAAACACTAGTTTTCCTACAAAATTGTGTTTGGTTGATAGAAAAGTGTGGTTCCCACAAGAAAATAATTTTCATGCGAAAACTAGTTTTTCGTCAAATGGCTACAAAAAGTTTTCTACCAAAAGCACAAAAAAACACCGAAAAGGAAAAAAAAAATTATTTTTCCTTTTGTTTCCAGACAGCCACAAACAGTAGCAAGAAAAGTTACTTTTCCTTTCCTTTCTTTTTATTTCCTTTCCGATGAATTCCTTTCTTGCAAAAACTTTCCCAACAAGTCAACAACCAAACACACCCTAGGGATTTCCCAATTCAATAGGGTGGTTGTTTGGCATTTAGTGGTCTTCCCCATTCCCTCGAGTGGTTTGCTAATCCCTAGGGTGGTGTGTTTCTCCGTTTGTGGCTCGCTTAGGGGTTAGCAAATCTTCTCTAATGGATCCTAGGGAGGTTAGGGTTAGGTTTGTCTTGTAGCCCATAATGTGTTTTACTTCATTTTGACCTTCATCATTGCTTTCATTAATTGCATTGTTCATTATATAAAAGTAGGAGGAGCACATCATAGTGAAATAGCAGCTAAGAAGCACTGACACTGGTACGGGGACACGGGTTCGCCAACTTGGCAAATCCTAAAAAAAGACACGGGTACGACAGAAACACGGCAAAATAAATGAATATTTTTTATTTATATTTTATGATGTTATATTTCAATAATCGAAAAAATATCATAGAAAACAACTAAAATAAAAATTTAATGCATACTGAATCGCATCGTTAGTTACATCCAGCCCAATCAGTGAATCGCACACAACTTGGCATAGAAAAGAACGATTGTGTTCAGTTTTGGCTTCAACCTATCTGAAAGAGGATCAGATAAGTTAAAGCCAAAACTAAATCATAACCGTCCGTTACAACCAGCCTGACAAGTGAATCACACTCGGACCCAAATGGCATGCAAAAGAATGGTTGCGATTCAGTTTTGGCTTCAACCTATCTGATCCTCTGAGGTTATAACCTCAGAGGATCAGATAGATTGAAGCCAAAACTGAATCACGATAGCTTGTGACCCGACCCTATATCGAACAACCCGTCAACCCGCCGTGTCCGAGAAGTGTCCAGCGATGACCAACTCCCGGAAGCACGTGGGACACGGCACATGCGTATCCGTGTCCGACACGTGTCCAGTGTAGTCAAGGCGTTAAGGCGAGCTCAAAGCGCTCAACCTTAATGGAGCTTGAGGTGAGAGGCGAGGCGAGCGCCTGATTGAAATAAGGCATGCAATATATATATATATATATATATATATATATATATATATATATATATATATATATATATATATATATATATATATATATATATATACTATAAATGACTAGTTGAAACAAGTTCGCATAATCCTATAGCATGTGCCATCAAACACCAATAAAACTCATTATCATCAAGTTCTATAATCTATATCATCCTCATCTTAAAAACTATAAAATCTAAATAATATGGATTGGGATCTAGGCCTGGATGTCTTTAAGTAAGATGAAAAAAATGTGAATTGAAGATGTGAAGTAAAAATATAAAGAATTATGACACTATATAACTGAATCTGAATTAAAAAACTGAAAGAAGAGAGTTTTGATGGGCAACATTATACTCACACTTCATGACGAACGCTGAAGGCGACCCCAAAGTTTAAACCCTAACCTTCCCGATCTTCACGAGTTCTTTTTTATCTCGCTCAATAGCGTGGAAGATTTGAATTCACGGGGCACGGGATCCTCTGAGGTTAAAACTTATAGGATCAGATAGGTTAAATCTAAAATTGAATCACAACCTTTCATTACACCCAGTCCGACTAGTGAATCACACTCAGTCCCAATTCCCAAATGTTATGTAAAAGGTCAACTGTGATTCAGTTTGGCTTCAACCTAAACCATTAATTAAATGAGGCGGGCGCCTCGACTGCCTCGCACTCGACCGCCTCAAGGTGTAAGGCGGGCGCATCAAGCCGACTTATATACTTGCTCTCGGCTCAATCCAGGCGAGGCGCCCTTGCCTCGCATCGGCTCGCCTTAACTACACTGCACATGTCCGACACGGGTACGAGGGCTTGGGGAAATGTTTGTGCTTCCTAGAATAACAGGTATGAGGCAATCCTAAAAACGGTTAGAGTGGGAGTCCATTTAGAAAAGATTGCTTACTGATTCTTCCTGATGTTTACAATTTAGAATCAAATGAGGTAAGCATAAAACGGAGTCAAAAGTTCTTGAATCGGACTCGTGATCACAATGGTAATACGGACAAAAACAAGTTACACATCTAAAGCAAGATAGAGAATGAGAGGAAGCTTACCAAAGCAGCTTCAGCAGCTAAGGAAAAAGGTTCATGCTATTATGTTTTGTCCCTCCTAAAACAAAGTTTAAAAAAATTGTGGAAGCAAGGAGTGACTGTTATAAAAGAGGAGATGAGTTTATTTCTTGTTTGGTCACATGTGAAGAAAGATTATAAAGATCGTTTCAGAAGGTTTGACAAAAGATAAGAATTCATCACAAAGCAGAATCCATAAAGGCAACCCAATTAAATGGAACAAGACTTTCATTAAGGTTTATCCATTGCATGGGACCAGATGAGGAGCATCTTCATACACAAAACAGAACTTGTAGCCTTTCTTTAATGTGCTTAGAATAAGATTATTAGATAAATGGCAACGATTGCAACCCTTAAACACATTATAGCTAAATCATTCCTTCCTCTGGGTGGTCAGTTAAGTTATTTGACATTTGTGGGTAAAAAATAAAGGTGGTGTTCCTTTCCTTATACACTATAGTACTAGACAATAACCCAGCTTGCTTTGGAGCAAAATTTTCATTAGGAAAAATTCCAAAACTGTGTCCTTTCAAATACCAAGCAAAAAATCACTATTATTAAATCCAAAAAGGTTTTTGGGTTTGACAGGTTAGAACATCCATTAATGTGAACATATGGCGCTTATAGATGTGCCAAGATCACCAGCTCAGCAATAAATATGTTGATTGGTGGAAGGTGGAGCACAAACAGCAAGTTTCTATTCTCAGGCTTTACTAGTTATTAGCTATAAATCCCATCTGGCACTTGTAAAAGAATGTGATCCAACTATCGTCATTTAACAAAACTCACTAATCAAAAAGATGCACCAATTAAAGGACTGCTATTGATATCATGACTGAATAGCTTGCATCTTAAAATTATAAAATGGATTATCAATAGTACATATTGTTTCTAATCATCTCAAATACCAGAAAAAATTATAGTACAACTATAATGCAATACTGCTATTACACTTCAATGCCAAAGGAATAACACAAAAATCAATACTTCATAGCGCTTTACAGAATAAAAATGCAGTGAATAGTTTCATATACTACATAGTATACATCAGCATCCACATAACATCAAGGTATTTTGCATTATTTTTTGTTTATGAAGCTTCTCAATATCCAGCTTGTATTTAAGGCACATAGTTGTTGACATAACTGAATCCAAAGAAAAGGACAGTGCCCAAACAAATACAAATGATATCACCAAATTGCTAACTTACTAAGTCAGTCCCTTCATTTATGAATTCTATGAAAGCCCCGATAGCCCTGGTAAGAAATAATTAAAAAAATGCTTACCGTTAATCCAACTCATGCTTCTAACAAAAACAAATAACAGAATAAATGCATGAATATTATAAAAGGCAAGTGTAAACAAAGAAATACACACTTGAGCGCAGCAACTCTGACACGGTTGCTGGTTTCATCTTGCAAGCATTTAAGTAGAAGAGGTTGTAGATCAGCCAAATGGGATTGAAATGTAGGTCCAATTGTTTCAATAAGAGAGCTGAAAAGGATCAAAGCCACCTAACACATCAAAACCAGAAGAGCGAAATAAGCACAAACCATCATTGTATTACAAGTTTAATAGTACAATGAAAGCAATGAAGAAACTAGCAATGCACGGTCTATACAGGGAGCAAAGAAAAAAAGAAAATGTGATCTTAAACCAAGAATTGACAATAAGAAAACACATGATACTATTTTCCTACAACAGGGACCAACAATATTCGACACCTAGCCACAAAAGATGATCTTTGATAGTAAATCTCTCAGTTGACACTCGAAATCAGTCTTTTAGAGAGAGCACCAAGCGCCCGGTTGGAGCGCTTCATTCCGAAACCGAACCATTGTCAGTCCGGTCAGTTATAAAACCAGTTTTACTCCGTAAAACATATCAACCAGCAGGTTTCATTATCAAACGGCTTGAAACGTTCAGACCATCCATTTTGATGTAAACTGAACCTATCACAGTTTAGCCTGCTGGGTTTTTTTACTAAACATGTAAGATGGGTCGAACACACTCCACAGTAAATGGAATAATAAGCAAGTTCATAAGCACAAGATGGGAATAGGACATGCTTTTATTTCTATTAAATGGAGGCCACTCAGAATAAGATATATAGCACATCTAACAGCACAATCATGCTAACAATTCATTTGTACAGGCCAGTGGTTTAACTAGTCTAGACCGGCCCGGACACCTTTTTTGTGTAATGTCCAGGGCGGTTCTAAAAACATGGGCTACAAACTCCATGCCCGCTGAATGTTTGCTTGCTACAAACAATTATTTGTGCAAATTCATTCATTTTTTAGTATGCTACGTTCTGGCAAATAAATACCCCTAGAAGGCACAGAAACATGAACACTTATTAATTAAATTCATTTTCTTCCTAAATGGAAGGTAACTGGACATCCAACAAGCCTTCGCTTTTTCTTTTTCTTTTTTTGCAATTGCTTTCACTTATTGTGAATCTTCAATTATACATTACGTACTCGTGGAAATTTCATGTCTGAGGGAGCTCGTAGGACTGGCGAGCGGCCACGGCTCCTACCCAAGGGCCCCACATGACACGGCCTGGTTGTTCACATGGAGAAAAGATGCACGTGCTTTCACACGACATCGCACAGCCGTAGGCCCCGCCTGGCACAACATTACACCAAAAAAACGAATATTATCGCAGTGCCTCCGTGTGATTTGATCAGTGTGGGCTAACAAACAACTGCGATCACACGTGCCTCTGTGCTATGTCTGAACCTTCTTTGGTGAGTTTTACTACACAACAAGTTTTGGAGTTACTGTGGTTGCTACAGCAACTCCTAAACTTTTCGTGTAGTAGAAACTCACCTAAGGAGATATGGGTTTCGGTGTTTACACGGCATCGGACAATCAGGCATCTGGGATTCAATCGGTGTTATTTTATTTTATTTTTTTGATTTTGGGTTTTGTCATTTTAAGCAAAAGGAGGGTTTTTTAGACTTTTTGCAAATAGAGGGTGGTTTTAGGAGGCCGTTTGAGTGCTCTTCAATCCTCACTCCCTACTTAGCCTATGTGACATCTAAGAGCTCCAAGAATAGGGAAGACACTAGGAGTCCGTTGGAGATGCTCTAATCCATAAAAATACAAAAGGTTGTAGCCATCAATTTGGGTTGACTTTATAGATCATATTGCCATCCAACCATATTCTACCTTTAGAAGCCAGAGTTTGAAGAATTAAAAAAAAAAGTATAGGTATACATGAATACCAATATACGTACATATATATGTCAACATTTATATGATGCAAGGACAATAAAAGATGCCCATCATATACTCACTTCTCTGTGTTCTTCTTGCAAACTCTGACTCAATTGAAAAAGGAAAGGCAGCAAATCAGGCCACTCTCCAGCAGGAACAGCATACTTAGCGATGATGCTCACAACATTTGCACTAGCCCGCCTCACTGGAGGACTGCAGAAAACATCATATTAATTAAATAAATATTACTTTTATTTAATTAGTTATATTGAGGGACATTAAGATGTAAGCGGAAGGAAAGAGGAAAAGAGAGAGGGTGGAAGAAGTATATGGCATAGTTTTATAAAAATACATACATTCACTTGGAGACAAGACCAAAACGATTAAAAGAAGCAATATGTATAGTATTGTTAGATGTCCAAGTAAATATTACCTAACTATCCACTTCAAAACCATGCTTCTCTACCAAAAAGTATATGTTCCAACTTTCAAGTTCCAAGTTAACAATGGTGAATTTATTATTAGAAACTAGAAAGAGGAACCTGTAGCTACATTAAGTGTTAACTGAATGATGCATCGCTGATAGTACACAAATAATAGAAAGAAGGGAGACAGAGCAAGCTTGTTCTGCAGAACCAATGGGCTCATAATGGGCATCTGGACCCCCAAAAATCAATTTTGAGATCAGGCCCCTCAATTTAGAGCTCGACCTTTAAAAAAAAAACTGATTTGACATTGTTCTATAATTCATAAGCCTCCAACCAGGAGGAAAACTAAATATAGTTGGCAAAGAGTACTACAAGAAGTCGGCATGGACACATCATCATCAAAAAAGAATTTATTGCCTTTTAAAGATGACCAACTCTTATTAGAACAATATTGAACATCAGGGTGGGGGCACCTTATCAACACACCCCCCTCCCTCTTGCTATAGCCGGACGGCCACCTATGGAAATACGATAAAGTATTGAAGGGCAACTCAACAAATCTGGTCCCACTCTTTCAACACAAACCCATCCCTCTTGATATAGCTGGCCGGCCACCTGTGCAAATACAATGGAGTACTGGAGGGACAACTCATCAAATTTGGTCCCCCTCTGCCGTCCATAGCTAGTCAGCTGCCCCCTATGGAGTGCAACTGCTTGTAATCAGCTGGTCCTCCTTAGTCCTTACTAATGAATATCAGGGACAATTTTATATCTATAAATAGGGACTAAGGCCTCATTGTCTAAGAAGCACTGACACTGGTACGGGGACACGGGTACGACACAACATGGGTTCGCCGACACGGCAAATCCTAAAAAAAGAGGACACGGGTACGATGGGGACACGGCAAAATAAATTTATATTTTAAAATTTATATTTTACGTGTGTTTGCAATTCATATATATTTCAATAACTGAAAAAACCTCATAGAAAACAACTAAAATAAAATTTTAATGTATACTGAATCGCTATCGTTAGTTACATCCAGCCTGATCGGTGAATCGCAGACAACTCTAAATGGTATGGAAAATAACGATTGTGTTTCAGTTTTGACTTCAACCTATTTGAAATCTCAGAGGATGAGATAAGTTAAAGCCAAACCTAAATCGTAACCGTCCATCATAACCATCCTGACAAGTGAATCACACTTAGGTCCAAATGGCATGCAAAAGAACGGCTGCGATTCAGTTTTGGCTTCAACCTATCTGATTCTCTGAGGTTATAATCTCAGAGGATCAGATAGGTTGAAGCCAAAACTGAATCACCACAACTTGTAACCCGACCCTATATCGAACAGTCCGTCAACCCGCAGTGTCTCGAGTGTCCGAGGAGTGTCCGACCGTGTCTGGCTCCCGGAAGCACGTAGGACACGGCACATGCGTGTCCGGCGAGTGTCCGACACGTGTCCGACACGGGTACGGAAGACCTGGGGAAGTGTCCATGCTTCCTAGCTCATTGTTTAAACTTTAAACAATCAAATGTTTTTTAGTTTTCTTTCATCAATTATTGGTTTAATATGATTGCCCTCATAAGACGCCTTGGTCCCATGATGCACGACACATCTTGGTGAGATACCTTGATGCTCATTGTAAGTGAGATGCTTCTAATACTTATCCTCATTTTTTATTATTGACAACTCTTCACCTTTTGCATCTTCAATTGACTTACCGCATGATTCTAGTTATTATGCTATAAATTTTGTCCAAAAGATTGTATCCCACGGTCCCACTGAACAAGCCCTTCATCAGCCTCAAACAGTTAAAATTTCTATTACGGAATTTTTTGGACAGTAAGCCATAAATACTCTTTCGATCAAAAAAAAACCTTTCTAGACATCCCTACCAATGCTAAACTCCATCCTATCCACTTAGATCTCACATTCACCTGACCTACCTCAATCTAAAAAAAGAGATCATGCTCATATCTGATCCTTTGTTTACAAAAACGAAATCAACCCAAATTCTTTCAAAACCCTAATTCTCTTGTTGTACTATAGTCCTTGTGGGGACGATTTTTCATGGTTCCACCACTAAACACCAATGACCAAGAATTAGACACAGATTTACATGGAAAAACCTCTATAATATTGGCGGGAATAAAACATGGGGCAGGCAAGGAAATCCACTAGAACGGTTCTAGTCACATTTACATTGTCATTTTTATGTTCTCTTTCTTCTCAAGCACAAATCATTCACGAGGGGGGGCTATGCTATATCGCGACGTGTCAGTCGATGTAGATGGACCGGTCCATCAGAGGGAAGCTTCACGGACCGACACATTAAATGGGGATCCCCTCCCTCCCCTCAGCTACATTATGAGTCTAAGAAAGAGAGATCGGGATGGAGGGCATGGGAGGAGAGTAGAGAGTGAAACCAGAGAACGAGAAAGATTGGGATGGAGGGCATGGGAGAGAGCAGAGAGATCAAGCTTGAGAGCAGTGAAATTAGATGGGGGAGGAAACCCCAGGGTCCCCCCCCCCTCTTGCTCATATGGTTGATGTAATTCATCCCCCCTCAAATCAAAAGAATAGGAGAGAGATGTCATCATGTCAGGGGATCCGAGAGCTCCGTGAGGCCGAGAGAGAAAGATGATATATCCGAGTAAGAGCACAGACCCCTTATAAACACCACCCCCTCTCTCTTGTATGCACCCTTCCTTCCCTCCCATAGCCCCTCCCCTTCCCTTCTTTACTCATGAGACCTTAAATACCCCCCACTAACCCTAGGGCTGAGTAGGGACTAGATCAAACAGATGTGATGCCTTGGTCCATCGATCGACGATGAGGGTCCACAGAGGAGGAGATGAAGACCAAGAGGTAAGCTCCGAGCATCGTGAGAAGCACATAGGAGGGTGTCTTCATCGCGTCTGCCCGTGATGTCACTAGGTCGCTCAACGAGCTAAACTGTGTGGCATCAGGCCGCGTAAGGTGCCTCCGTCGCGTCGGCCCATGATGTCACCAGATCGCTCAACAAGCTAAATTATGGCATCAAGCCGCGTACGGTGTCTCCATCGCTTATGTCCGCAATGTCACCAGATCGCTCAACGAGCTAAACCGCGTGGCATCAAGCCGCGTATCTTATTTCCCCGACAATCTAAGGACCATACCCCGGACGAGGTAGCTAAATCAATAACAAAATAAATGACATCGCAAAGAGATCGATATGCATGAAAATTCAATATGCGCGAAATAGTGGGGCCCTATAGCTCAAAGAAAAATACAAATTGATAGATTTTGAATCAAAACAGAGCGTAAGGGCCAAAGAGTAAAAGGTCGATGAGTGATAAAAGAGTCAAAAGCTAGCTACCCCCTGTCCGGTTAAGGATCCTCATAACTCCGGTCTTGTTTATGGCATCCACATGACAGCGGACAGTGGCCTTGCCCCTAGCCTGCGACACCAATTCGTCGAGCTTCGAGGGATTACCAATGGCTTCTTGATCAGCTGTCTGGGTTTCCAAGAGCACCCCGAGGATCTCCAGATCGCAACCAGCAAGCACGAAGAACCCCGATCTGGCTTAAAGTCCACATAACAGCGGACTACCCCGACGATCTGAAGGTCATTCGAAACGGCCACTGAGAACCCCGGTCCGACTTATCGTCCGCTCAATGACGGACTATGGATTTAACTGTCTTACTATTAAGCTGAGCAACGTCGTGAGCCGAAATTTGATGACGACGACCGCGAACCCATGGGCTGTCTTTGGTGTCACCTCTCTGCGTCCGAACTTACTGCGAGCGGTGTTCTGTCTAGATCTTTCGCGTGGAGACTTATTGTGGGCGCTTGATCTTCCGTGTGCGGGCTTATCGCGACCAGTATCATGCAGCTCTCCTTCTTTCGAGATAGCTAGGAAGCTTTGTAGATCATCGGACTCTCCCCACTTGCCAGCTTTCCGCTTGTGAGGAGTCTGCTTCTAGTTCTTCCATGCAGCTCGTCTGCTCTCGAGGTAGCCGGGAGGCATTCTGGATCATCGGACTCTCCCCACTTGCCTGCTTTCCGCTTGTGAGGAGTCTGCTTTGAGTTCTTTCATGCAGCTCGTCTGCTCTCGAGGTAGCCGGGAGACATTGTGGGTCATTGGACTCTCCCTACTTGCCGGCTTTCCGCTTATGAGGAGTCCGCTTCGAGTTCTTTCATGCAGCTCATCTGCTCCCGAGGTAACCGGGAGGCATTGTGGATCATCGGACTCTCCCCATTTGCCGGCTTTCCACTTGTGAGGAATCCATATAGCCGGGAGACATTGTGGATCATTGGACTCTCCTCACTTGCCAGAAAGGAATCCGCATCGGGTTCTTTCATACACCTCGTCTGCTCTCAAGGTGGCCGGGAGGCTTCGTCTGTCGGGACGGGAGCCCATGGGCGAACTGGGGATCTGGAGCCCGAGGCGAGCAGGCAAACTTGTGCCCAAGGGCAAACGAGCAGTGATGCCCAAAGGTGGGCTGTCGAACAGGAGCCAAACAGGCGAACTGGGACACAAAATGGGGGCAACGAGTAGCAATACCCTAAGGCGAGCTATCGGACGAGAGCCCACAGGCGAACGAGCGATGATGCCCAGAGGCGAGCTGTCGGACAGGAGCCCATGGGCAAACTAAGGATCTGGAGCCCGAAGGCGAGCTGGCAAACTAGGGCCCAAGGGAGAACGAGCAGCGATGCCCAAATGCGAGCTATCAAACAGAAACCACACAAGTGAACTGGGATCCAAAAAGGGGGTAACGATAGGGATGGCAACGGTGGGATGGCAACGGTGCGGTTTCGGGTCCGCAACACTGAACCACAACACCGAAACCGCACCGCACCGCGATCGTGTACCATATGTAAAAGTAAAACCGAAACCGCACCATGCGGTGCAGTGCACCGCGGTTTAACATTGTAATGGTCTAAACAGTGCGGCTTTTGCGGTTTTGGGCAAAACCGAAAACGCACAACACCGAAACGGCGAAACCGCACCACACCGCAACAGTTTTAGATTTTGGCAAACCAAAATCGCACCATGCGGTGCGGTTTTCCGCAGTTCTCGGTTTTAAACCGCATCGTTGCCATCCCTAGGCAACGAGCAGCGATGTGCTAAGGCGAGCTATCGGACAGGAGCCCACAAACGAACGAGCAACGATGCCCAAAGACGAGCTGTAGAACAGGAGCTACACAGGCTAACGGGGGCCCAAAAAGGGGGCAACGAGCAGCGATCCCTAAGGCGAGCTGTCGGACAAGAGGTCACGGGAGAACGAGCGGCGATGCCCAAAGACGATCTATCGGACGGGAGCCCACGGGCGAACGAGCGACGATGCACAAACATGAGCTATCGGACAGGAGCCCATGGACGAACTGGGGTTTTGGAGCCCAAGGGCGAGCTAGCAAACTAGGGACCAAGGCCAAAAGAGCAGTGATGTCCAAAGGCGAGCTATCGAACAGAAGCCACACAGGCGAACTGGGACCCAAAAAGAAGGTAACGAGCAGCGATGCCCTAAGGCAAGCTGTCGAAAGGAAGCCCGCGGATGAACAAGCAGTAATACCCAAAGACGAGCTGTCGGATAGGAGCCCGCGGGCGAACGAGCAACGATGCCCAAATGCGAGCTGTCGAAAGGCCCGAAAGGGAGCCCACATGCGAACTGGGGCCCAAAAAGGGGGCAGCGAGCAACGATGCCCTAAGGCAAGCTGTTGGACAGGATCTCTAAGGCAAGCCAAAGGCGGCGACGCCCACAGGCGAGCAAACGAAACAGGAGCCTATAAACGAGTCACAATTGCCGACGTCCACGGGCGAACTAACGGACGAAAACCCACTGGCTAGCAGACAAAACGAGATGCCCAACGGCCTGCGACTGGCCAAAAACCGCACACGAACTACTCAGGCAAGAGCCAATGGACCAACTAGAAGGAGTTAGATCCCCCGTGACATTGGGGGAGTCTACACTCAACTCGACCCTAGCGACAAATCAACTATAATCTCAAACCGCTTACATCCATAAAAATGTTGGTCTCTCGGTCTATCAAATGAAGACAGGGGTTTAGAACGTACTAAGTCGTGCTGGTCGAGACGTAGAACCAGCCGTCGGAGGGCGGCTCCACAACAGCCGGTTGAGGAGCCCTAAGAAGAACGGACACGGACACGACACGACACGGACACACCGATACGATATTTTTCAAAAAACCAGGACACGGACACGTTAGGGGACACGCTGATTTATATATATATATATATATATATATATATATATATATATATATATATATATATATATATATATATATATATATATATATATATATAGATAACAAGTCTTATATTATGATTTATAATCAAACATAATGCTAATAGTTAACTAAAAAAAGTCTTCAACAAACATCATAAATGATTCAAGTGTATAGTTATTTTCCTCCTTCGATCCCTCCAATCCGATTCTCCTTACCGCAGATGTGCCAGTAACAAGGAAGGAGGGCATGGGGGCCACAGCCACCAGATGAAGATGGAGGGGAGGGGGACCGGAGCCACATCATCCCCCTTTGCAGGTTGCCCGTCACCGGATTAGAGAGAGGAAGATAGGGATCGGGAGGAGGAGGAGGAACCCTAGTGTTCCTCCCTCTTTTCTTTACTACTGCACTTTTTTCCCACCGAGAGAGAGAAGCAAAGTGTGAGATATGGAGCCCAAACCCCTGCAGCCGACCCCCTATCTTTCCCCCAAAATCCCCTTTTCTCCTCTTCTCAAAGACTCAACCCCACCCCCTTTATGCAAAAAAAAACCCCTCTCCAAATATCGCTTCCTCAAACACCCTTTTCATCTTTTTCCTCTTTTGTCCTCTTCCCCAAATATCCCCACCAAACGAGAGACCCTCCCACGCCCTTCATCGGACGGTCATGACGCATCGTCGCACAGATCGACGTCACTGGCTCGCAAAGAAGCTGATCGAAAGTGGCGGCCTGAGCCGAGTAAGGCAGGGAGTACATCGAGCCTTGAGCTAGCTACATCGAAAGGTGGTGGAGTATCCAAGTGTGCTCGATGACCTGAACCCGCATCTAACGGCCGAGATCGCTCTTTCGATCGATCGAGGTCGCTCATGGCACATCCAACGGTGAGGGCGACCCCTAGGGGGGACCCTGCTGTCTCCACGTGTCGCCTCCCATTACTGCCACGTGGACAATAAGCTGGTGACATTTTTGGCACCATCACGAGCTAAACGAGATTTTCCCCTGACAGGAACCCTACTAATTTGACGGATCAGAAAGATTGAACAATCTTATGAGGTTAAACTAGTTTGAACTCAAATTTGAATTTCAATATATTTCATTTATTGAAATAGATCAATGGTGATTTACAAGTAGGGACGGAGATTTGGAATTTGGAGTTAACTAGAGAAATGACCAGAATCATATACGAGGCAGTGGAACTGGAGTGATGTATGGAGAATCAGGATCAAATTTCCTTCTGTGTCTTTTAGGGCTGTGAATTTAGCAAAAATGCGAACAATTGCGACCATTGCAAGGAAAAGCACAAGATAAAAGAAAAGAAGAAGAGAATCTGCAGACCTGTGCTCGAGGGTGATGCTCTCGATGAGGGCGGACTTGACGGTGTGCTTGACCTGGGGGGAGAGCTTTGCCCAGTGTCCGGTGATCTTCTTGCGGAGGAGGACGGCGGCGAGCTGGCGGACGTTGGGGGTCTTGGCGGTGCGGAGGTGGTGGACGAGGGCCGGGACCACCTGCGGGTCCTTCGCCAGCCGCTTTATCTGCTCCTCCGCCTGCCGCCGCGCGTCGTTGTCCGGCATCAGGAACTGGATCAGCAGCAGCTCCAGAGACTGCGCCATCTCGGTCGCCCTCGACCGCCGCCCCCAACGATCCTCTCCCCTCTGTCGGCGAACAAAACCCTATTATACCTGCTGTCTTTCGACTCGGCGGTGCGTATATATAGCATTCCCCCGACATCGGAGTCCGTTTCGTTAGTATTTTGTGTCAGCCGGTTTTCTGAGCCTTCATGGATCGGTTGGATCATCCGGCCTAGGCCGAGCCTAGGGGTGGGACTTGGGCGGGTTGAAGGGTCTGACCATGCCCAACCCGACGACTTGCACAAATCTTTGCCTGTTTAGTCTATGGAACATGGGGAACCCGTGGAAGCCTAACCCGTGCTTGTCCATTCTAGTTCCTCGGGTTGCTCGGGTTGCCCAATTTGCAAAATAATAAGTGAGTTGGGCAGGTTGCCCAATTAGAAATGCTTGTGCACATAAATAGATGAAAAAAAAATCCTACAGTTTTTTGAATTAAATAAAAAAAATCTTTGATTTACATAAAAAAAAACATAAAGCCCAACCCATATCCTCACATATCTCAAACGAATTATTATCATTCAACATCAAATAGGTAGTTTTTGATTTCCATAAAAAAAACTATCAAAAGCATTCAACCTTAATGTGTCACTTCCTCGGGTTCCTCGGGTTGGGAAGATCGGTGCCCAAACCCGTCCAAATTGAAATCGGGTTGATTTTTTTTTATCCAAACCCGTCCAAGTTTTTAAACGGCTTTGCCCATGTTTGTCCATTGTTCGGGTTGGGTTCGGGTCAGACCCGCCCAAGTCCCACCCCTAGCCGAGCCAAGTCCTGGATCAACTAACGTTACTTGGCTGGTTACAGCCTTTCCCTGCGGGAGCCCCAAACGCGACGTTCAAAGTTCTATTTTTGGGGGGGGGGGGTTATTTTGATTTTGCCTCCTAAACTTTACCTTGAATTATATTTTACCCCCCATTTTTCATTAACTAGACTTTAGCCCCAAAACTAACTTTTCCGTCAGCTCACCATCTAAGAGAAAGGGTGAGCTGACGGAAAAGAAATAAGGTTTTGGGGGATGAGCTGACGGAGCACTTAGTTTTGGGGGTAAATCTAATTAATGAAAGAATGGGGGGTAAAGTCTAATTCAAGGTAAAATCCCTTTGTTTTTTTTAACATGAAGTTTGATAGGATAAGTTTTTTAGGGAAATTTTATGGGGTTATCGACGTTAGCTCCTTAAAAAGGTTTCCACCTAGCGTTAAGGGTATGTAAAGTTTGAACTTAACATTAAGCTTCTGTAGTTTGACTTTGACTAATGTGAGCTTCTTCTTTTGCACACATGTAATAACAAAATTGTTTAAATACGTTAGTTTTGGCTAACGCAGGCTCCTACTGTCACGCATATGTAATAACATAAATCTTTAAATGATAATTTTAACCCTACATATAAAATGTTACAATCGTAGAAAAAAAAAAGTAACAATTGGTAAAGAGTAACAATCCGTAAAGAGTAACAATCCGTTAGCAAAGAGTAACAATTTGATATTGTAAAATATCTTGATTGATTGTAGAGATATTTCTACTCATATTCACAATATGATTATCTTTGTGATAAAAAATACATTTAACTATGCAAAACCAAGCTGATTCTATCTTGCACATAAAGAGTAACAATTAGGTAAAAAAGAGTAACTATTTGGTCGGTTGATAGAATAAAAAAAATATTCTATGAAAATATACAAAAAAAAAATCAAATTATTTTGTGATCTTAAATCAAAAATCAGGAGTGATTTTAATTATTTTTCATGCAAAAAATGGTTTGTGTTAAGTTGATGGCAAGAAATGTAAATTTAATAAACTTGAGCCAAGCGTTATTGTCTTTTTTTCTATTTGGTTCGGCGGGATTTTGGGAGGGAGCTATTGCAATATGAGACTTGTTGGAGGGCTTATCGCAAGTTGATTCCTTTGTCATGGAGCTACACTAAGTCCCACAAATTTTATTGACACCTAAAAAATGATGAACATATCCCATTTCCCCATTGGCACTTAACTACCAAACAACTATCCATTCAGCACTTAACTACCAAATGGGGAGACGGGGTATATTCATCATTTTTGGGGTGTGTATAAAGTTTTTCTTTTTTTTTTTGTGAAAAAGGTGTTTACACTACATTGTCATAGAAGGATTGTACAAACCCCACATAGATCGGAATGCAGCACGCACAAGTATAGGAAATTAAAACCCAAAGAAAAGAAAATATGGGATGCGTAGCTTTTGTACCCCCGTCAACTAAGTCTCCAAGCAAAAGCCAGCCTGAAAAGGCATTAGTCGGACGCAGAGGGAGTACAGTCCCCATCCATTATAGGAGAATTAATGGGGTTCACAATCTTATGCCAAACCCTCAGTGAACTCCACCTAAGTAGAACACTCAGTAAGTGGTCTTATGTAAGCCTAAATCATTCGCAGCTCTAATTAGGTCACCTAATCAGGATAAGTTATTGGGATAATAAAGAGTAAGTAGCTCCACCGTGGGTCATTACCAAACATAGTGCATATGGCCGAACGAAACCAACATAGTGCACAGATTGGTGAGCATATGTGTCACGCCCCAGAAATCTGAAGACCGATTTCTGGGGTGTGAGGTGAGGAAAGGAAGAGGATTCTGGGTATGGTTACTTAACTATGCCAATTTTAGGATTCTCACTGGGCTCTTTCTACGCTCACACACAAGCAAATGAAAGAAGGGGGAGAAACAAAAGATCAGGCTCGACCTTTAAAAGGAGTATCCTTTCAGTACATGCGACCCAACGAGGTCACAACATACTGACAGAATATCCTCTAAAGGAGCACGCGGCTCAAGCCTCCGACGGCGAGCCGAGTATCTCACCCGCTCCCGAGCACTCGGTGCATCTGTCTGAAGGTCCTATCTATTGGGCTTGTCGAATTAGGTCAATTATTCATCTTATATTTTTGTGGTGATCTAACCTAGGCTTGGGGCCTTGAGGAGAGGCCTACCCAAAGAAAATTCAGCTGGCACATCACCACTTATCACACTAACTAACTAATAGAAACTTATTCCAATCCAATTCGATTACATCCGATGAAAAGGTACCACTACTAAGATTGACATAAATAGAAAAAAATATATATATATAAGCTGCTACTCTACTGACTGCTGGACTCCTACTGCTGCTCCTGTGCCTCAGCTCCTGCAGAAGAGTCTACTCGTGGGAATGAGTAGCCCCCAAAAATACATTTGGGAGATTAGCCAAATAAATGGCTAGTGACAAGCTAACAATCTTAATAACTAACAACGCCCAAATTTTAAGATAAATTATTGATTAACCTAATTGTCAGGCTATGTTCTCAATCACGTCCTAAGTGTCCATGCAATTTCTATATTAACATGCAAATCCTACTGTCACTAGGTCATCGTGTGAACAGTCATACAATTCCAAATTTATAATCAAACAGTTACATACTCAAACATGAACCCCGGATATTTTGTTCAACCTGCCCCCGGCCGGGCATTACTATCGGGCCTTTTATTTCGATGTAGAGGGCCAACTCTCTCGTCGTGCATCCACCAACTCCATGCACAATTCACCCAGATGATCATAAGGGGTTTTCCGTCTTTCACGGTGGAGCTCTACCGCCCAACTTGCTTAACTATGGGGACTTCAACTCCCCGGGACAGGGTTGCTAGGCCAATCCCTACTCGAGGGCACCCCCTATTGGCTTTACCACAACCCTTGCCCGTGACCCCTAACCTACTTAACTTCGGCTGTACGCGCAAGGTGGTTCACGACCCTTGCGCGCACGGGGTCCCTACCCTCTAACCAGGTAGGTTAACAATAATTAACATAATACATGGCAATGAAAGAACTAAACAGTGTTTAATCATTTGCGATGGTTTACACCCGGGTTCCGCACTCTCTCATAACCCAGCATTACATAAAAAAAACAATACAGCACTCTCACCCAAAATCCCTTTACTAGGGTTACCACGCTCACCTCAGGAGGGTGGGTCCCGAAAATTCTTTAATTATTTATTTATTCAAATTAAGGGAAAATCCTAGTTATGGTGTCCATGCAAACAATAATATTTTATTATTAAATTAATAACTTTTTATGCATGCGTCGCCGGACTCGCGACTCCGCATGCAAGGCGGGGTCCACTCGACCACATGCGACGACGTCCGGCGGGACCCGCATGCAGCGTTATGGACACCTACACTTAATTTTTATATTCACATTATTAATTATTAAAGAAAGCGTGCTGTGTCACCTGGTCGACGTGCACGGACTCCTGTCTCTGGCCTTTGCTCCGTCCACGGTTGGATCGCCCCGGTACGAACTGATAAGTTGTATGCATCCATATGTTACTAATAAGCTAAAAAACGGGGATTTCAATTTTAATTGCATGGGGACTGGATGCTGTTATCATCGTGTTATGGACACGAAGATCGATATGGTTAAAGGGGTATTAGTTGGTCTGCCATCAATGGTGGTTGGCTTCTACTGTCTGCAAGTCGACGTTAAAGCCGACGGCGGCCACCACCACGGAGGGAACACGGGATCAAAGGGGTAGGTGGCTGTTAGCACATGGGGCCTAGTCGGACTGGGTCGGGTACCACCTGTTGCATGGCTGTCGACAATGAGGCCGTCGGCAGCCATTGCAGCAAGGTGAGAACGAAGGGAGCGGCAAGCAATGGATTGGTTTGTCGGTAGCTCGGCCACCGGCTACCATGGCCGCATCGAGGTCCAAAACCACAAGAGGGTTAGAGGTCGGCCGGGTTTCTTACCGAAAGAAAACAAAAAAAACAGGGCATAGATTCGATCGGCAGGGTCGTCGGGCATAGATCCGATCGACAGGGTCGTCGGTCTGATCATCACAAAAGGAGAAAAAAAAACAGGGGTTCGTCGGGTTGGTCTCAACAGAGCCGGAGAAAAGAACAGGGGACGGAGAGGGGGCTGACCTGGTGCAGTCAGGGGTCGTCGACGATGGCTCTTCCTCCAGCTGCTCCTCCCCAGCGCCGGCTGCTCCTCCCTGGTCGGCTGCCGCGCGCCCCAATGATCGCAGGGGAGAGGAGGTCGGATGAAAGAGGGAGAGATCGAGAGATGTGAGGGATGGGGTCGGGCTGGGTTTTGGGTTTAGTTTTATAGGGGAGAAGGGGGCTGCGGGATAGAGATGAGGGGGAAAAATCGCCGGGATTTGGGGGAATCGGGATTGAGAGGGATCGCACAAGGGATCGGATCGGATCGGGTCTGAGTTTGGGATAGAGAGGGAGAGATAGAGAGAGAGATAGAGAGAGGAGAGAGAACGGTTTTGAGAGGGAGAGATGGGTTTTGAGGAGGGTGAGATTCGGGGGTTTGATTGGGTGTGCAAATCGGATCTGTTAAGATCTGATTATCAGACTATTAAGGGTGGTAGAGATGAGAGATATGAAGGCCTCATCACATCCGTTAAAATCTGGTTGGAAAAATTGTGAGTGTGGTTGAATGGGTTTGGTTGAAGGGAACTTGGTTTTGAGGGTTGGATTGGGTTGGCTGAATAGTTGAAAGAGGGTTTGGTTGAATGGGTTGGTTAAAAAGGGTTGGTTTGGTTGGGTTGGGTGAGATGGGGTTTGGGTTTTTATTTTTTTTTTATTTTATTTTATTTTATTTTATTTTATTTTCTTCTAAGCAATCACGCATTGCTCGCAGTCGAGCTCGCATCGCACCGAGACGGCCGGTGTGCAAACCTCACGAGTCTGACAGACTCGCCTGTAAAACCCGCTATATAATTTGTTTATATTATTCTCCATAACGATCAAGTCTGCCTTGTTACACGTGCTCGCATGCTCGTGTAGCGATCACCATGCCTCCGGCGTCGCCTAGCGACCCGGACCCGGGGCCCACTGCCCGGTCCACTTCATGTTCTGCACAAAACATCAACAAACCTTAATATGAAAACAATCAATCAATCATAGCAATAAATTTTTTTTTTTTACCGAGTCGCTCTGTGCGAAAAAGACTATAGAGCACCGGGTATTACATCCTACCCACCTTATTAAAATTTTCGTCCCGAAAATTAACTAACACCAATCATCAAACAAAGAAGAGTACTGGGACCGCATCGCTGACTCGAGCTCCCACGTAGCCTCCTCCTCACTACAGTGCTGCCACTGCACCTTCACCATGGGGATGGTCTTTGTACGAAGCACTCGATCTTCTCTAGCCAAGATCCTAATCGGTCGCTCCTCATAGGACGCGTCTGAACTGAGGGTCAGGTCCTGCCAATCTAACACATGCGACGGGTCTGGCTCATACCTCCGAAGCATTGACACGTGAAAGACACCGTGGACGCTAGAGAGCTGCGGGGGCAGTGCCAGACGATATGCCACCTCGCCAACTCTCTCCAAGATCTCGAAAGGACCTATGAACCTCGGAGCCAACTTTCCTTTCTTCCCAAATCTGGTGATGCCTCGCCGAGGGGAAACCTTCAGGAAGACATGGTCTCCGACAGTAAACTCGAGTGGGCGTCGACGCACATCTGCGTAGCTCTTCTGTCGACTCTGCGCCGCTCTAAGTCGCTCTCTAATCAGTTGGATCTTCTCAGTCGTCTCCTGGACAAGTTCTGGCCCCAAGAGACTCCGCTCTCCTACCTCCGCCCAACAAAGAGGTGACCAACATGGCCTCCCGTACAAAGCCTCATAGGGGGCCATGCCGATGCTAGCTTGGTGACTATTGTTGTAGGCGAACTCTACAAGAGGTAGGTGCTCCTCCCAACTGCCTCCAAAATCTACTGTGCAAGCCCGCATCATATCCTCCAAAATCTGAATCGTCCTCTCTGACTGGCCATCCGTCTGCGGGTGAAACGCAGTGCTAAAATTGAGCTCCGTTCCCAAAGCTGTCTGCAGGCTCTCCCAAAATCGAGATACGAACCGAGGATCTCGATCCGAGACAATGGAAACTGGAACTCCGTGCAGCTTGACAATTTCCCTCACATATAACTTCGCTCGGTCGACAGATGTCATCGTCGTCCGCACCGGAAGAAAGTGCGCCGACTTCGTCAGTCGGTCCACGATCACCCAAACTGAGTCATGTTTGTTCCGGGTCAGAGGCAACCCCGAAACAAAATCCATCGTGATGTGCTCCCATTTCCACTCAGCTACTGGAAGCGGCTGTAGCAATCCAGCCGGTCTCTGGTGCTCAGCCTTGACTTGCTGACAAGTCAAACATCTAGACACAAAGGCGGCCACGTCACGTTTCATGCCCTTCCACCAGAACTGTCTCCTCAAATCGTGATACATCTTGGTGCCGCCAGGGTGCACCGAGAATTTGGATCGATGCGCCTCTGACAACACCTCCTCTCGAACCTTCTCATCAGTAGGGAGGCACAACCTCCTCCGAAACCTCAGACCTCCATCAGCATCGATCGACCAATCAGGGACAGACTCCCCACTGTCGCACCGCACTCTAATCTCCTCCAACTCAGAATCCAGCCTCTGTGCTGTAATCACCTTCTGAAGTAGGCTAGGCTGCACTCGCATGGTGCACAACACGGTATGAGAGGACTCCCACTGAACCCATAAATCAAAGCCTTCTATCGTGGCCAGAAAGTTCTGTCGATCAGTCACCAATCTAGCAAGCTGGCTACGGGACTTTCGGCTCAAGGCATCTGCAACAACATTCGCCTTACCAGGATGGTAAAAGAACGAATAATTGAAATCCTTCAGGACCTCGATCCATCTCCTCTGACGCATATTCAGATCCTTCTGACTCCCGATGTATCGCAGACTCTTATGGTCGCAATACATGTCGAACTCCTCACCGTACAAGTAGTGCCTCCATATCTTCAGGGCGAAAACCACTGCAGCCAACTCCAAGTCATGGGTGGGATAGTTCCTCTCGTGAGTCTTCAATTGCCTAGAGGCATAGGCTACTACCCTACCATCCTGCATCAGTACAGCTCCAAGCCCCATCAGTGAGGCATCGGTGAAGACAACATAACCTTTGCCACTGGCCGGAATCGTAAGCACTGGGGCCGAAGTAAGACGCCTCTTCAACTCCCGGAAGGACTTCTCACAATCTTCCGACCACTCGAACCTGACACCCTTCTTTGTCAGACGGGTGAGAGGTGCTGCTAGACGAGAAAATCCCTCCACAAAACGTCTATAATAGCCTGCTAGCCCCAAGAAACTCCTGATCTCAAATACGTTCTTCGGCTGCTCCCAGTCCATCACGGCCTCTATCTTCGATGGATCCACGGAGATGCCTTCCTGCGAGACAACGTGTCCGAGAAATTTCACCTCCTGCATCCAAAACTCACACTTACTGAGCTTGGCATACAGTTGGTGGTCTCTGAGGGTCTGCAATACAGCACTCAGGTGCTCTCGATGATCTCCCTCCGTCTTGGAGTAAATGAGGACATCGTCCACAAACACTACTACGAACCTGTCCAGGAACATGCTGAAGACTCGGTTCATCAGATCCATAAATGCTGCAGGGGCGTTCGTTAGACCGAAAGGCATGACCAAGAACTCATAATGCCCATATCGCGTCCGGAATGCCGTCTTCGGAATATCCTCTGCTCTCACAGCCAACTGGTGATATCCGGTCCTCAAGTCAATCTTCGAGAAATAGCAAGCCCCTTTCAACTGATCAAACAGGTCCTCAATTCGAGGTAAAGGGTACTTGTTCTTGATCGTTATGCTATTCAGCTTACGATAGTCGATACAGAGCCTCTTCGTCCCATCCTTCTTCTGAGCAAACAGGACTGGGGCTCCCCAAGGAGACGTGCTGGGATGAATGAAGCCTCTATCGAGTAACTCCTCCAACTGGGTCTTCAGCTCCTTTAGTTCCGCGGGAGCCATCCTATACGGAGCAACCGAGATCGGTGCTGCTCCCGGTGCGAGATCTATAGCAAACTCAACCTCTCGAGGTGGAGGCAAGCCTGGAAGCTCGTCTGGGAAGACATCCGGAAACTCACGAACCATCGGTGGTAGCACCACTGGATTCCCATCTTTATCTCTACTCGGTAGCTGCGCTAGTAAGCTGAGGGTTATCTACTGCAGCGGTACCGGGCACAAGATCTTCTGCTTGTCTCCCAAGAAGTAGAACGTCTCGCTCCCCGGAGGTGAGAAGGTGACCTTCTTAGTAAAGCAATCAAGGGTAACGTGATAGGCTGACATCCAATCCATCCCAAGCAGTACGTCCACTCCTCCTAAGTTCAGGACAATGAGGTCTGCCGAGAGCTCTCTGTCTCCTATATGAATGATGCAGTCCCGGCAGATCCGATCCACATCGGTACTTACCCCGAGCGGTGAAAACACCGACAGAGTATGACCCAATGGAACCGACTCCAGTCCCAAAGTCTTGACAAAACTAGGGACGATATAGGAGTGAGTAGACCCGCTATCGAAATGAACGAAAGCAAGGGTCGAAAAGACAGGAAGGGTACCTAGCATTATCGAAAACATGTAAGAAACTAATCTAGCTACCAGTTGCTACAAGTTCTAACGAGTCAAAACTAATAGCAAGGACAACTACACCATACGTCTACAAATTGAAATTCTAAGTTCAGGGTTACCTTCGATCGCTCCCCCAGAAGCCTCTGGGTCTTGACCAACTAGCATGTACGTCCTTCCCTGAGCCTGGTTGCCTCCTCCGCCCTGACGGGGGAAAGACCTCTGCTGCTGTGCCTGGGGAGGACGCTGCTGCTGCTGAGCTCTCTGTGGAGGCCTCTGCTGCTGCACAGGTGGTGGCAGCAGAGCAGGCCTCTGGGGTGGAGCTGGTAGGAGTGGCTGCCGACGAAGCTATGGACAGTTCCACTTCAGATGCTCAAACGAACCGCACTGAAAACATCCACGCCGCGGCGGTCCAAGAGCTGGAGGACCACGAAAGTTCTGAGGCTGGCGCGGCAGGGGTCGAGTCTCCATAGGCCTAAACCTCTTCTGAGCCGGTGGACCGTTGCGACTGCTGCCACTCCGCTTCTCCATGATAGCGCGGGACTCCTTCAACTCCTGCTCCACTGCCAGGGACCGGTTGACCAACTCCTCATAAGATTGCCCCAAGAAAGGGGTAACCCTACCTCTGATCGCTGGATTCAAGCCATGCTCAAAGCGCAAGGCTCTCCTACCGTCGGTCGCCACCTGGTGTGGAGCATACCTCGCAAGCTCCGAGAACTTGGCCTCATACTGTGTCACAGTACGAGATCCCTGATAGAGTGCCAGGAACTCCATCTCCATCCGGTTCTGCATGGTAACCGGAAAGAACTTCTTCCGAAAGAGTTCCTCGAACTCCTGCCACGTAATCGCTCCTCGATCTGCTGCTCTGGTGCGCTGGACAGTCTGCCACCAGAAGTCTGCCTCAGCCTCAAACTGGTACGAGGCGAAGGTCACTCTCCTATCGTCTGTGATGCCCAACGCGTTCAGTATCTTCTCAGTCTGCTGGAACCATCGATCGGCCTCAATGGGGTCTGGCTCACCCTTGAAGCTCGGTGGTCCCATCGCCTTGAAGTCTTTCAGCAATTTCCCTTGCCGCTCGCCCTCAGCCTGCTGACGAGCCTGGGCCTGGGCAAGAGCAGCCTGTGCTAGCTCGGCCTGCTGCTGAGCAGCCATTTGCTGCTGTGCAACAGCAACCTGCTGCTGCTGGACCATGGTGGCCATCCCCTGGAGTATTTCTATCATCCTCGCCGTGCTATCAGACGCAGAGGACGATCCTGCTCCGTTGCTCGCACCATTTCCACTCCTAGTACCCGCCATCTGAAATGAAAAGAAAGTCCTAACGTCAACTATCTACTAACCAACTATTTAGACTCTAGACTGACTCATACTCCTAGAAACTAACCCCTAGGAACATATCCCTATGCTCTGATACCAGCTTTCACGCCCCAGAAATCTGAAGACCGATTTCTGGGGTGTGAGGTGAGGAAAGGAAGAGGATTCTGGGTATGGTTACTTAACTATGCCAATTTTAGGATTCTCACTGGGCTCTTTCTACGCTCACACACAAGCAAATGAAAGAAGGGGGAGAAACAAAAGATCAGGCTCGACCTTTAAAAGGAGTATCCTTTCAGTACATGCGACCCAACGGGGTCACAACATACTGACAGAATATCCTCTAAAGGAGCACGCGGCTCAAGCCTCCGACGGCGAGCCGAGTATCTCACCCGCTCCCGAGCACTCGGTGCATCTGTCTGAAGGTCCTATCTATTGGGCTTGTCGAATTAGGTCAATTATTCATCTTATATTTTTGTGGTGATCTAACCTAGACTTGGGGCCTTGAGGAGAGGCCTACCCAAAGAAAATTCAGCTGGCACATCACCACTTATCACACTAACTAACTAATAGAAACTTATTCCAATCCAATTCGATTACATCCGATGAAAAGGTACCACTACTAAGATTGACATAAATAGAAAAAAAAAAAAAATATAAGCTGCTACTCTACTGACTGCTGGACTCCTACTGCTGCTCCTGTGCCTCAGCTCCTGCAGAAGAGTCTACTCGTGGGAATGAGTAGCCCCCAAAAATACATTTGGGAGATTAGCCAAATAAATGGCTAGTGACAAGCTAACAATCTTAATAACTAACAACGCCCAAATTTTAAGATAAATTATTGATTAACCTAATTGTCAGGCTATGTTCTCAATCACGTCCTAAGTGTCCATGCAATTTCTATATTAACATGCAAATCCTACTGTCACTAGGTCATCGTGTGAACAGTCATACAATTCCAAATTTATAATCAAACAGTTACACACTCAAACATGAACCCCGGATATTTTGTTCAACCTGCCCCCGGCCGGGCATTACTATCGGGCCTTTTATTTCGATGTAGAGGGCCAACTCTCTCGCCGTGCATCCACCAACTCCATGCACAATTCACCCAGATGATCATAAGGGGTTTCCCGTCTTTCACGGTGGAGCTCTACCGCCCAACTTGCTTAACTATGGGGACTTCAACTCCCCGGGACAGGGTTGCTAGGCCAATCCCTACTCGAGGGCACCCCCTATTGGCTTTACCACAACCCTTGCCCGTGACCCCTAACCTACTTAACTTCGGCTGTACGCGCAAGGTGGTTCACGACCCTTGCGCGCACGGGGTCCCTACCCTCTAACCAGGTAGGTTAACAATAATTAACATAATACATGGCAATGAAAGAACTAAACAGTGTTTAATCATTTGCGATGGTTTACACCCGGGTTCCGCACTCTCTCATAACCCAGCATTACATAAAAAAAACAATACAACACTCTCACCCAAAATCCCTTTACTAGGGTTACCACGCTCACCTCAGGAGAGTGGGTCCCGAAAATTCTTTAATTATTTATTTATTCAAATTAAGGGAAAATCCTAGTTATGGTGTCCATGCAAACAATAATATTTTATTATTAAATTAATAACTTTTTATGCATGCGTCGCCGGACTCGCGACTCCGCATGCAAGGCGGGGTCCACTCGACCACATGCGACGACGTCCGGCGGGACCCGCATGCAGCGTTATGGACACCTACACTTAATTTTTATATTCACATTATTAATTATTAAAGAAAGCGTGCTGTGTCACCTGGTCGATGTGCACGGACTCCTGTCTCTGGCCTTTGCTCCGTCCACGGTTGGATCGCCCCGGTACGAACTGATAAGTTGCATGCATCCATATGTTACTAATAAGCTAAAAAACGGGGATTTCAATTTTAATTGCATGGGGACTGGATGCTGTTATCATCGTGTTATGGACACGAAGATCGATATGGTTAAAGGGGTATTAGTTGGTCTGCCATCAATGGTGGTTGGCTTCTACTGTCTGCAAGTCGACGTTAAAGCCGACGGCGGCCACCACCACGGAGGGAACACGGGATCAAAGGGGTAGGTGGCTGTTAGCACATGGGGCCTAGTCGGACTGGGTCGGGTACCACCTGTTGCATGGCTGTCGACAATGAGGCCGTCGGCAGCCATTGCAGCAAGGTGAGAACGAAGGGAGCGGCAAGCAATGGATTGGTTTGTCGGTAGCTCGGCCACCGGCTACCATGGCCGCATCGAGGTCCAAAACCACAAGAGGGTTAGAGGTCGGCCGGGTTTCTTACCGAAAGAAAACAAAAAAAACAGGGCATAGATTCGATCGGCAGGGTCGTCGGGCATAGATCCGATCGACAGGGTCGTCGGTCTGATCATCACAAAAGGAGAAAAAAAAACAGGGGTTCGTCGGGTTGGTCTCAACAGAGCCGGAGAAAAGAACAGGGGACGGAGAGGGGGCTGACCTGGTGCAGTCAGGGGTCGTCGACGATGGCTCTTCCTCCAGCTGCTCCTCCCCAGCGCCGGCTGCTCCTCCCTGGTCGGCTGCCGCGCGCCCCAATGATCGCAGGGGAGAGGAGGTCGGATGAAAGAGGGAGAGATCGAGAGATGTGAGGGATGGGGTCGGGCTGGGTTTTGGGTTTAGTTTTATAGGGGAGAAGGGGGCTGCGGGATAGAGATGAGGGGGAAAAATCGCCGGGATTTGGGGGAATCGGGATTGAGAGGGATCGCACAAGGGATCGGATCGGATCGGGTCTGAGTTTGGGATAGAGAGGGAGAGATAGAGAGAGAGATAGAGAGAGGAGAGAGAACGGTTTTGAGAGGGAGAGATGGGTTTTGAGGAGGGTGAGATTCGGGGGTTTGATTGGGTGTGCAAATCGGATCTGTTAAGATCTGATTATCAGACTATTAAGGGTGGTAGAGATGAGAGATATGAAGGCCTCATCACATCCGTTAAAATCTGGTTGGAAAAATTATGAGTGTGGTTGAATGGGTTTGGTTGAAGGGAACTTGGTTTTGAGGGTTGGATTGGGTTGGCTGAATAGTTGAAAGAGGGTTTGGTTGAATGGGTTGGTTAAAAAGGGTTGGTTTGGTTGGGTTGGGTGAGATGGGGTTTGGGTTTTTATTTTTTTTTTATTTTATTTTATTTTATTTTATTTTATTTTCTTCTAAGCAATCACGCATTGCTCGCAGTCGAGCTCGCATCGCACCGAGACGGCCGGTGTGCAAACCTCACGAGTCTGACAGACTCGCCTGTAAAACCCGCTATATAATTTGTTTATATTATTCTCCATAACGATCAAGTCTGCCTTGTTACACGTGCTCGCATGCTCGTGTAGCGATCACCATGCCTCCGGCGTCGCCTAGCGACCCGGACCCGGGGCCCACTGCCCGGTCCACTTCATGTTCAGCACAAAACATCAACAAACCTTAATATGAAAACAATCAATCAATCATAGCAATAAATTTTTTTTTTTTTTTTTACCGAGTCGCTCTGTGCGAAAAAGACTATAGAGCACCGGGTATTACAATATGTTGGTGCACTAAGTCATGTTTCTGCTTAGGGTAAACAACCCTTAACCCTAAGGAACCGTGACCAATAGATTAACTAGCTATTTGTAACTTTGGTGCACCAACGTGTGAGGGGTTCACCTATGACCCAATACCATGGTGCACACCACTCCTGTAGACCATCCACATCCATACCGGGAGGTGCTTTCTTTGGTTTGACTTACGTCGCACTAAATACATGCATGCTTGGTGGTCAATAATCAATATGTTGATCAGATCTAGTTGCTTAGCCAAAGTGACCGGAGGTGCATTGAGATGTGTCGCCTAGAAGGAACCTAGTCAAATGATCACTCAAATCTGATGGTGCTCTCCAACGCTCGAGTTGATTCACGGCACCATGTGGAGGGGCATCAATTTACCAATACTAAGCGGAGAGTAGGGATATGTGGAGAGTATAGTAAGTCCAGAGGAATTGAAGTTCAGCCTACGTGGCACTCTGGGTGCTAATTAAATAAGTTAACCGAAACTCAAAGGACTGATGGAGTACTTGGATAGTGTGTCAGTCGAGTCTGGTTGGAAACCATGAATCCCGGTCCCTAAAGGTTCCACCTTATCCACACTATGTTCAAATCTATTACCTTTCACCTATCTCCTAAAACCATAGATAGGAAGCTCATATTGTCGAAACCCTAAACGTTCTACATTCCATGTGTGCATGACACTAAAGCATGGTAGATATGTAGGCTAGTATATTTACTAGGGATGTCCTAGAGTAGTTAGATAACTAGGGGCACCCCCGAGTAGTAAAGAGGCATATTATGTACACCCCTTCCCTTATGGACCCCACTCCATGTGTGCATGGCCCAAGAACATGGTAAAAGTGGCCTAGTGAGTTTTACTAAGGGCCCCCTATGTTTTTACTAAGGTCACCCTAGTGACTAGTGAAACATTAAAGGCACCCCCACATGAGCTGCTCATGACAGTGTGAGGGGAACCTAGTCAAACTAGGGCTGCCATTGCACCTGGTGGCCGGCCATATGACCTCCACACACAAGATGAATGACTACTAGTGGCATGGGGGGGCATTCTAGTAATTGTCAGAACCCCGCATGCCCTAAGTTGGCCGCCACCCTTGTCGGGACCATGCCATAGTCATCACCCCTTAATCCACCTTTGGCAAGTAGTGGATTAAGGGGGGAAGGAGACTAAAGGCAATCCCTCCCCCTTGAACATAGCGGGCGGCAACTATGGGTGTGCGCATCCCATATAGGACAAATTAAGGGGGTGCCTACAGCAGGCTACGCAAGGGGTTTTGGACTTATCCCTTATATAAGGGGAAAAAGGGGGCACAAAATAAGATTCATTTCTTGATGGAATTTTGAGCACCTCTCCCCCCTCATGCTTTCTTGAGTTTATGAGAAATAGAGGAAAAAAGGCTTACAATGGCGAGGCACTCAGATATCGCCTCTGTGACGACCAAGATCCAATAGCTAGTAGCAAAGACTCCTAAAGTTGTGATACCAAAATGGATAAGGTGTGGTGAGATGATGTAAAGTGTCCAAGGCCACGAGTTAGCCCCATATCGCCCAGAGAGAATGAGATCCTGAGCATCAAATTCAAGAAATCTGAGACTTGGTCTTGTAGAGATGGGTTTAATCATTTCGTAGATCTTAGTTCTAGATACAGTTGCTGGTCAGTGATATTGGTTGTATACAACCTTCCCCTGTGGCTATGCATGACAAAGAAAAATCTTATGTTGACATTACTAATCCCAAGACCAAAGCAACCAAGGAACGACATAGATATATATTTGGAACCACTTGTAGAAGATTTAAAAGAGCTATGGAATAACGACGTGAGGGTCTATGACGCATTCAGGAAGTCCATATAGTTTGAAAGCTATTTTGATGTGGACACTAAATGAGTTTCCAGCTTATGGAAACCTAGCTGGATGTTCAACAAAGGGAAAAATAGTATGTCCAGTATGTAGTGTTGATACTTGTTCACAATGGCTGGAATATACTAGGAAGTTTTCATACATGGGTCACTCAGCCAATACAGAAGGAGGGAATGAAGCCACTCAAGGACAAAAAAGGAAGACTAGGGGTCGGGCAAAGTTGAAATTTGCTGAAAAAGAAAAACTTGCTAGCATTGATCATAATTGTAGGGGTCAGCCAATTGGGGAAATGTCAGCTGAATTTTCTAGCCACCTCGGTAGGTTAGTACGAAAGATAGCACCAATGACTCTAGAGACTTGGAAGGATCTTTTATGATGATATGGGAGACGATTTATGGATTTGTGTTAAGGTATTGTATATGTCTATAAAATATTAATTCATAGAATATTTATGCTTTCATTTTCAATAACTTTAATTTCTTGATATGCCAATGCATTAAAAATTTGTTATTGACGATTGCCATAAGGATGATAGGTTAAAGTCAATAGGCAAATTGTGGCGAAACTACAAATCAACTTTATCAAGAAGAATAAAAGAATTTGTCGAAAATGTGGATGTAGCACGTCATCTTACCCTCATCAAGCCAAATAACTTAACATCCATTGAATGGGATGTATTTGTAAAAAATGATGTTCCCGTGAGTTTAAAGTAATAATTTTCACCCTAATTATCCCAACTATAAATTTTTATTTTATATATATATATATATATATATATATATATATATATATATATATATATATATATATATATATATATATATATATATATATATATTCTAAAGTTTATTTATATATAGGAAACGAGTAAGAAATTTGCAAATATGAGGGCAAAACAAACCCTCATACAAACAATGAGCCGTAAGGGCTATGCACGCTTAGAAGGACGAAATGGTAAGCAAATAAATTTTATAATTTACATTGTGTTATTTAATTTTGTAAGGTAATGCATTAAATAATCATATCATCATCATTTCATTCTAAGTTATTACTTTCTAGAAAAATGCAAGCATTGCACCTTCAGATGTGTCAAGGGAAGATGTTTGGACTCGTGGCTACACAAGAAAGAATGAGGAACCCGTTAATGAAGAAGTTGGAGAAACAATGGTAACAAGTGCATTACATTTGTCATTTACAAGTATATCACTTTCTAAACATATTATTTGCTTATTGTCTTTCAGAGGAAAGTGCAAGAGTATTCTCAAACATCTGCTGCTCCAACTCCAGGTTCTATAAAGAGATGATGCCCTCACCCACGTACTCGGTCCCGAACATCGTGGTAGTGTACATGGGCTGGTGGGATAGTACGAAAACCTGAAGAAAAGGTACATAACCTTGAGCAAGAGTTCAAAGACTTCAAATCTATGTACTTTCAGGGAATGAGGCGAAATGAAGTAAGTGGTCAAAATGAGTATATATGTATGAGTATATACATTCTTGTTACCTATGTGTTTGTTGAACTTTGTAATTGCAACTTATACAGAGTCAGACTCAGACTGGAGGTGCTGAAGACATGACGCATCCATGTGGAGATACTCCTCAAGTAAATCTTTATCACTGGTATTATTAAAATTGAGTCTCTTTTTTCAATTAGTACTTACTTATTTCCTATAATTTTTCAATCTTCATGGTAGTCGTAACAATCCAACATGGGTGTACGAGGATATGATAACTTGCAAAATGGCCATTGTAAATTATTACATTGGTCGGGGACGTGAGAGGTAGTTGCAGATAGTCAAATTTTCTCAATAGATCCTACTTCATTGGTGCATCACATGCCAGTTGGACCCGGTTGTTGGAAAGTATGGGTGAACCAAGTACTAGTACCGAATGTGCCTTTGGATCGCCCTACAAGAGTTTTTCCTTTTGGAAGGGGCACTAGGAAGTACAGTTGCTTGGCCGAGCCAATTTATCATCTTAGGTGATTGACAACTCACCGAGGTACTATTTTTATTCAGAAATCAATACTTTTAGAATGATATTATAATCTGTTTTCTAGTCATGTCTCTTCTACTATGTGATGTTAGAAGGTGTAGCTTATTATGGTCAATTAATTCAATAGTTGAATTTCTCATCTTTAAATCTAATAAAAATTTCATTTTATGTGAAAATATGTATCGAATGAGATGAAAGCTAAGTCAGCTCAAAAGAAAACCTTTGAAAGACGTGGGCCTCAAGGATCTTATCAATTTCAGTTCTTTTTTTTCTTTTTTTCTTTTTTTTCTTTTGAAGGTGGCATGACGCTTGAATATTTTAATTAGTGATGGGTTGACATGAACCAGATCGGATTTCTTTTGATCTTTGAGTAGTTAATTTTGAAGCAATTTGAAGCATTAAATCATTTATAGCCCACTTATTTATCTTAGATATGATTTTAGAACTCTTTTAAACTTTCAATGTCTTCTGATCTGATTGACTCTTGTGATGTGGTATTGCTGACCAAGTTGAGTCTAATTTAATGGTAGATTGTTGATTAAATCAATGGAGTTTGAATTTGTCCACTATAGATTGAGGATTTGTATCCCAAATCACTCAGTCTTGTATTGTTCTTGGAAACACCTGAAATAATATCATTGAAGAAAGAAGGGAACAAAGATGATGTGTTTTTTAAAAATAAGAAACAAGTGGCCTGCAAAATAAAAAATTAAAGCCAATAACGGCATTCATTACATGCCATGAAAATCGATCATCTCTAGCAAAAAGAAAGCTTTTACAGCATGCCTTTGCAAGTTGTTATTGCCTCCTCATTTTTAAGGGCAATTATTTGTACGCCGTGGAAATAATTTTTTACAGCGTATAATGGACCATACTAACGACATTCATGTTACGCCGTGATAAGTCACATTTTACAACGTTACAAGTATGTCGTAGAAAGTCATATTTCACGGCTTTTGTTTTGACATTTAACAACTTGCACTTAACATCGTTGAGATACCAACGTAGCTCGCCCTACTTCAATAATGGCTTTGAGTAGGGGATTTTTAATAACTTTGTTCCCCATGGCAAGCAAATGCATTACGTCGTGCAATGCGTCCCATCAAAAGTCACAATTATTGTAGTGTTTGTTGTACAAATTTTGAGAAAATTCATATATGCAACTTTGCTTTTAGGAGTGAGCATTGTAAACCCTTCTAAACGGTAGTCTGCTCAAAGCCCTATGTCTTTTGCATTAGTCTAACATCATAGCTTCTCTTTGAGCTTCTCTATAGTCATTTCGTATTAGATATTTCATGGCGGTCATCATGTTCAACCGTAGCAATAGATCATATTATGTATCAAGGGGGGGGGGGGGGGGGATCTTTCGTGCTACATACTATACTATTGAACATAAACTATATCAACATATTTATGGTCATGTCATGATTTGGAGTTGGTTGTAGTAGTCTTGGACCTGAAATCTGGAGGCATTACTTGTACAAAGAGGATTTTGAGATGCATTATCATCATAAGAGCTTGTGGTACATATGTAGTTAGAAAGACCTGAACATGTGCCATAATTCATAAGAAATTAATAGAGGTTCTTGTGGTGCAAAAAATGGCTAAGGCCAGTCCACAGACACACATCCCACTAAAAAGTAGGCTAACAGAGGCCTACATTTTCATAGGTCCACAAGGACTACTCATGGCCCACATACCAACTAGCAAAGGCCCACGAGGATAGCTCTTGGCCTGCCAGTAGACCATAAGAGACTTGTACCGTAGAAGGCCCACGAAGACAGCTCGTGGTCCATTTAAAGGCCTACACGTAGACCAACCGCAGGATGCCGTGTGGATCAATCAAAGAACGACACGTCAACTCCGACGTTTATGAGAAGGCAACACCTATAAATACGTCTCAAAATAACAACAGAAAGACTTCTACAGCCTCGCATGGAGTAATGGAGATCTATATCCAGGTTGGTCGAATATGAGATTACGTCTCATTCCCCAACCTTCTACTCCTACTTCTCCCCTCTCTCTCTTAGATGTATTGTACAAGCCTCCCTCGGCCTATCAAGGGATAACTCATGATTTCTAAGAGATAATGGATTTAAGGTCACGACTTATCACACGGAGGTGTAGGTTATGGCCGAACTTCAACAACAAATCTTCGTGTTGACTCTTTCTTTTTTCTACTCTCAATCTACAGTTCTATAACTCGACCAAATCTTATCAATTGATTGTTGGGGGGGATCAAGCGACAATAGAAATTCCCCTACAATTCTAAAGGACTACAACTACTCGTTCTTCTATCATTCCGAGAAGACGAACATGATTGTTGATGCCTTGAGCCGGAAGTCTTACAAGCATGCAGAAGGCTTACCAGGCTGATAGCAAATTGGCGGGTCTCGCACCAAGCTCTCAAATGTAATTCTTGTGAAGTGATTCAATCTTCACTTATAGTACGTCGTGCCCCACTAAACACGGTCACCATGATGAACTGCCTTTCTGTAACGGCTCATCGTCATCACTCAGAGTTAGCGTATAGGCTTCTAACTCCTTGTAACCAGACCTGACTTGGGCTTTGATAGTTCTCACTCTGCCAGCTGTAATTAACTGCTGCTCTAGAACCTGAATTGCCTCATCTGAAGTAGTTTGCTCTGATGGAGTAGTCTGCTCTACCTCTGAAGACGCCCTAGAAGTCTGTAGCTCCTCAAGAACAAGATATATTACCATGACCTTCGCCCTCAACATCGATCTCTAATCTTTGCTTGCTGGAAATAAGCAACAGAGTCTCATTGAAAGTCATATCTCTACTAGTAATAAATGACTACAATTCCAGGCACTACCGCATGTAACCCTTAACTCTTGAAACATACCCCAAGAATATATCTTTCTTCATTTGCGGGTCTAGCTTGCTATCTTTAATGTGATAGTGTTGGACATCCAAACAGTCGCAAAATCTTTTTGTTGTGCAACCCCCAAAAAGAAATTAAACCAAAGGAGAGGCTGGGAGAAGAGTCTTTTTTTACCTTATATATAATAGGTCTGAGTGTTAGGGATCCAGTTCATGAGTTCATCCTATTAGAGTCGATGAAATGGGCCTCCAATCCCGATTGATTGACCCACAAGCAAAGTATTGAAGCTTCTATAAAAGATGTGGCCATCCTCGAATCTGGAGACGTCGAGCGCGATGCCTAGTCCAACGAAGGGGAAACCCTAGAGAAGCTGACGCGAAGGATCTTGAGAGCCCTGGGGGAGGTGCTTTAGCACTTCCCCCTGGTGCCACTAACGAGGCCGAGAGGAGGGTGCAGTTGTGGCACCTCCTCCCCGACAAAGGTGGAGCTGGCATTGAGGATTGGTGGAGCTCAAGAGCTCGAGGGGAAGGTGCAAGCGTAGCACCTCCCCTCGGGGGGCGATGAAGGCTGGGAGGAGGGTGCAGCCAAGGCACCTCCTCCTTGGCACAACGAGCACAATGGCCAAGGGAGCACTCTCCAAGGGATGACTGGAGACCAGGTGCGAATAGGAAGCCATAGGGACTCAACACCAGGCCCGAGCAGGTTGACAACCAGCAGTTATGGGAGATCGTGTGCACGATGGTCTGAAACATAAGCACTATCGTCCGTTCTACTAAGGAACTAGTCGGATCGGATTATGACCAACGACTCAGATGGATCATGGGAAGTACCGCAATGGCACGAACATGTGCGAGTATCAGATTGAGGGGGAGCAACTCGATGGCACAAAGTCATCGACATGCTCCTATTCCAGTCGTTGACGAACAGGTTGATGGTGTTGCCAACGGGTGGCTGGTGGAGGTGCTGACGAGCACCTGTGCGAGTCGTCGACGAATAAAGGAGATGACGACAATCACGATGGTGACAAGCACAGCCTCATGCATGCCTGCAATGCAGCAGGGTTTTGGGCTATCAGTGGACAGCGGGGGAGGCACCGACTAGTGCCAACATGGAGGTACCGATGGGCACTGGATCGAGGCATCAATTTGAGCGCAGTAGTGCAACAGACTCGGTCGTGGTCACGCATGTGGGACGACTGGTGTACATGTGCGAAGAGCGTCGATGGGAGTCACAGATATGCGAAGCACTGACTGCATGAGAGTTGCAGCAGAGTCACCAACTTGTGACTTGTCCAAGCACCGTTGGGTACGTGGCCTGATGAAGCAGTTGTTGAGCGTCTATTTGGTACGAATTATCCCCTCTTTATCATGCATATATCATCACTTTCCTATGTAAAGCTTTCATAATATACGTAAACTGCATGAATTTCTTTACATCACTACATAGTAGACTTTCATACGAATATAACGGTATATTGGTTCACTCTCATACATCTTATGCATGAAAAATGTGAAGCTCGATAGTCAATTATTCTATTTTTCTATCATTTCTACTATGAGTAACTGACAAGTGTCATTGCATGATCGTTTGGCTCATTATCGACACACGTAATTACAAAGGATCAGAACTATACAGATGACATCAACCCGTGATAAAGACAAATTAATGGAGATATGACACACATCGAGAACAATGGAACCGTATGGGCACTGCACGGGCGAGCGAACAACGGCAAAGTAAAGAAGAAAGATTCAAAATGTCTATATGGTTTGAATTGAAGATTACGTGCATACACATGGATAGATGATGGACATGCAAATGGTCTAACATGGATGAGTTGACAAGTTCAAATGATGGTCACCTAAGCTGTAACATCTGCCCCCAACATACAAGATATTGTCCACTTTACCCGTGCCCATACGAGAACTTCCCAGGGGGTCATCCATCCTGATACTACTCTCGTCCGAGCACGCTTAACTACGGAGTTCTTACGAATTCCGTAGCGGCGCATGGCTTTAAAACGCGTGTTTTATGTTTGGGAGGGGAAATTATATAAGTAGCTCAGGATCTCCTTCTCTCCAGGCGATATGGGGCTAACTCATGGCCTTGTACACCTCATCTCACCTCATCCATCTTGGCATTCCCACCTCGGGAGTCTTGGCTCTTGGCCTATTGGATCTTGGTCATCACAATCCACCCCCCTAAGGGCTACACGTCCTCGTGTAGGGTTAGACCCCCCCATAGCGAGGAGAACCGGCTCTGATACCATTTTGTAACATCCGCCCCAAACACACAAGATATTGTCCGCTTTGCCCGTGCCCGCACGAGAACTTCCCAGGGTGGTCACCCATCCTAGTACTACTCTCGCCTGAGCACGCTTAACTACGGAGTTCTTACGAATTCCGTAGCGGCGCATGATTTTAAAACGCGTCTTCTATGTTTGGGAGGGGAAATTATATGAGTAGCTCATGATCTCTTTCTCTCCAGGCGATATGGGGCTAACTCATGACCTTGTACACCTAATCTCATCTCACCTCACCTCATCCATCTTGGAATTCCCGCCTCAGGAGTCTTGGCTCTTGGCTCTTGGCCTATTGGATCTTGGTCGTCACATAAGACTATTCATTCTCCTTCTTTCTTTCTTCTCTTTCTTCTTAATTCCTTTTTCTTCTTTATTCCTCTTTTTTCTTTGTTTGATCTCTCAATCTTTCACTGTTATTTTTTCTCTCAATTTTTTGTTATTTTATTTATTTATTAATTTCTTATAATCCTTTAATTTCCTTTCACCCCTTTTCATTCCTTTCTTTTCTATCTTATATTTCTCTTAAATGGCCATGCAAGCAAAATCCATGCATGCATCCAAAACTTCTCTCTTAAAGTCCTATGCAAAATACATGCATGCATTCCGATCATTTGTTCTCTATGGAAACACCCAACAACATGCTCTCTCTCTCTCTCTTTCTCTCTCTCTCTCTCTCTCTCTCTCTATATATATATATATATATATATATATATAGAGAGAGAGAGAGAGAGAGAGAGAGAAGTGATACATTGCGGCCAGGTAACCTGCGGGCTTAACGTGCGGCACCCTCTTCGGGGGTATTTTTGGAATTTTTTTTTTGGGATTGATCACCTATCCTTGGATTGGACACATACAAAATTTCAGCCCGATCCAAGACCTGTAGGCCGTCCAAATGTGTTGATCAAAATGGCGAAAAAAATGAACGACCGATAAAAGATTAACACATTTGGACGGCCTACAACTCTTGGATCGGGCTGAAATTTTTTGTGTGTCCAATCCAAGGGTGGGTGATCAATCCCCAAAAAAAAATTCCGAAAATACCCCCGAAGGGGGTGGCCGCACGTTACCCGGCCGCAATGTATCAGTCCGATCCAAGACTTGTAGGCCGTCCAAATGTGTTGATCTTTTATCGGTCGTTCATTTTTTTCGCCATTTTGATCAACACATTTGGACGACCTACAGGTCTTGGATTGGGTTGAAATTTTTTGTGTGTCCAATCCAAGGGTAGGTGATCAATCCCAAAAAAAAAATTCCAAAAATACCTCCGAAGGGGGTGCCGCACGTTAAGCCCGCACGTTACCCGGTTGCAATGTATCACTACTATATATATATATATATATATATATATATATATATATATATATATATATATATATATATATATATATATATATATATATATATATATATATATATATATATATATATATATATATATATATATATATATATATATATATAGGGGCATGCTATGCTGCGGCATGCGGTGCGTGCGGCATCACACTGCAGCCGTGTGATGCACTGCTGCGTGCATCGCATGCATGCAGCGCGTGCATCACACGGCTGCGGTGCGATGCCGCACGCACCGCATGCCGCATTCAAGCATTTCTCTCTCTCTCTCTCTCTCTCTCTATATATATATATATATATATATATATATATATATATATATATATATATATATATATATATATATATATATATAGTAGTGATACATTGTGGCCGGCTAACTGCGGCCACCCCCTTTGGGGGTATTTTTGGAATTTTTTTTTTGGGATTGATCACCCACCCTTGGATTGGACACACAAAAAATTTCAGCCCGATCCAAGACTTGTAGGCCGTCAAAATGTGTTGATCTTTTATCGGTCGTTTATTTTTTTTGCCATTTTGATCAACACATTTGGACGGCCTACAGGTCTTAAATCGGGCTGAAATTTTTTGTGTGTCCAATCCACGGGTAGGTGATCAATCAAAAAAAAAAATCCAAAAATACCCCCGAAGTGGGTGCCGCACGTTACCCGCCGCAATGTATCACTACTCTCTCTCTCTCTCTCTTTATATATATATATATGGGGACGGGGAGCCTGGACCTCAGGTGCAGCGTAAACGCTGCACTGGAGCCGCTCCCCGCGTGCCACGTCTCCAAAGAACCGCTCGGATCGGGTTTAAAAGTCCGAGACGAACCGTAGCCGTCTGATTCCTTCGATCGGACGCGAATCGGACGCCAGATCCGGCCGCAGACTTTCAAATGGACGGGATCGACTGCAACCGTCCGATTGGTTTCCCCGGAAGTCCGCCCGTTGTCTGATCCGTGCATCGCACCCCCGCCCAGTGTATCCGTTGAGCCGGGTGATTCCCGTCCGTTCGATCAAGGGAATCGAACGGCCGGAAATGTTTTTCGCTGTTACTGTAGCCGCTACAGTAACAGCGAAAAATGTTTCCGTCCGTTCGATTCCCTCGATCGAACGGACGAGAATCACCCGGCCCAACGGATACACTGAGCGGGGGTGCGATGCTTGGATCAAACGGCGACGGGCGGGGTGCACTGCACGGATCAGACAGCTGCAGTCGATCCCGTCCATTTGAGAGTCTGCGGCCGGATCTGGCGTCCGATTCGCGTCCGATCGAAGGAATCGGACGGCTACGGTTCGTCCCGGACTTTTAAACCCGATCCGGGCGGTTCTTTAGACACGTGGCGCACGGGGAGCAGCTCCGGTGCAGCGTTCACGCTGCACCTGAGGTCCAGGCTCCCCGTATATATATATATATATATATATATATATATATATATATATATATATATATATATATATATATATATATATATATATATATATATATATATATATATATATATATATATATATATATATATATATATATATATATATATATATAGAGAGAGAGAGAGAGAGAGAGAGAGAAAGAGAGAGAGAGAGAGAGAGAGAGAGAGTAGTGATATATTCCGGCGGGTAACGTGCGGCAACCCCTTCGGGGGTATTTTTGGAATTTTATTTTTTTGGGGATTGATCACCTACCCTTGGATTGGATACACAAAAAATTTCAGCCCGATCCAAGACCTGTAGGTCATCCAAATGTGTTGATCAAAATGGCAAAAAAATAAAGACCGATAAAAGATCAACACATTTGGACGGCCTATAAGTCTTGGATCGGGCTGAAATTTTTTATGTGTCCAATCCAAGGGTGGGTGATCAATCGCTCAAAAAAAAAAATCCAAAAATACTCCCGAAGGGGGTGGCCGCACGTTAAGCCACACGTTACCCGGCCGCAATGTATCACTCCTCTCTCTCTCTCTCACTCTCTCTCTCTCTCTCTCTCTCTCTCTCTCTCTCTATATATATATATATATATATATATATATATATATATATATATATATATATATATATATATATATATATATATATATATATATATATATATATATATATATATATATATATATATATATATATATATATATATATATATCATCTCTTCACTTTATTTAATTGGTTAACAGCACCTGGCCACTTATCTCTTATCCATAATTTTCCTAGAGAACAACTTTGCATGCATGCATTCCCTTCCATAATAAGTGCAAATTTAATGCCTTTGAGACTCATGCATGCATGCATGCATGACCTGATCACACCCTTCTCGGATCTCTCTATCTCTTTCCTTAACTGTCTAGGTGTCACTACAAAAAAAACAGCTTTTACCTACGGAATATATCCGTCGGCAAAGTTGATTTTCCGTCGGTAAAGGTTTATCGCGACGGAAGCCAATTCCGTCGCTTGTCTGTCGAGAAATAAGGCTTCGGGAAAAATCGGCGACGGACACAAAATATCCGTCAGTATTAATCATTAATACCGACAGATAATTTATGTCCGTCGGTAATATATAAATATTTAATTAAAAATATATTAGATTATTACCGACTGCTAATTACATTCCGTCGGCAATATATGAGATTATTACCGACGAAAAGTGTGATTACCGTCGGTAATAATATATACTTTACTAACGAAAGCCTAAGTTCCGTTGACAATATATAAATAATTAAAAAAATTAATATAGATTATTGCCGACAGAATTTATAACTTCCGTCGGTAAAAAAGCATGATTTTTTTTAAAAAAAATTACTAAAATAATTTATTTAATTCCTGTGATTTATAACAATACCACATATATTATCATAATTGACTAAAGCAAATATTATAATAATTTATCAAATATTACTACAAATTACCATTACCATAATTTTTCAAATAACCATAATTTATCAAATATTACCACAAATTATGAAATATTACCACAATACCAAACAATTATATACAAGACCAAAAAATGACCATATATTTATTATAAAATCATTTTTACACAATCCAAAACTGAGAAAAGCTGTGTGCCCTAGCTCTACCACCCCACGCTGCCTAGCACCAACCTTGGTGCTCTTATCCCCTGACGCTGCACATCCTGCAATTAACATGTATTTGTTAAAAAAATAGTTTATATCTATAATTGAGAGTCTAAGCATTGAAAATCATAAGTTAGCGTATTTCGGATTTTAAAGTGGTTTGGATTCGATCGGATCGTCATCGGATCGGTATTCGATAATTCGTACTTGGAATTATTTTATATTTTGGACTTGCGAGCGAGTTCTAATTGGATATTTTAATAATTTACCCTCCGATTAACCAATTGAGAGTCTAAGCGTTGAAAAATCATAAGTTAACGTGTTTCGGATTTGAAATTGGTTGGGATTCGATCGGATCGTCATCGGATCGACATCCAATAATTTGTACTTGGAATTATTTCATTTTTCGGACTTGCGAGCGAGTTCTAATTAGATATTTTAACAACTTTGTCTCCGATTGACAAATTTAGAGTCTAAGCGTTGAAAAATCATAAGTTAGTGTGTTTCGGATTTGAAATTGGTTTGGATTCGATAGGATCGGCATCCGACAATTCGTACTTGGATTTTTTTCGTATTTTGAACTTACGAGCAAGTTCTAATTAGATATTTTAACAATTTCGTCTCCGATTGACAAATTTAAAGTCTATGCATTGAAAAATCATAAGTTAGTGTATTTCAGATTTGAAATTAGTTTGGATTCGATCATATCATCATCGGATCGACATCCGATAATTCGTACTTAGATTTTTTTCATATTTTAGACTTACGAGCAAGTTCTAATTATATATTTTAATAATTTCACCTCCGATTGACCAATTTAGAGTTTAAGTGTTGAAAAATCATAAGTTAGCGTGTTTCGGATTTGAAATTGGTTTGGATTCGATCGGATCATCATCGGATCGGTATCCGACAATTCGTACTTGGATTTTTTTTCGTATTTCGGACTTGCGAGCAAGTTCTAATTAGATATTTTAATAATTTTATCTTCGATTGATAAATTTAGTATCTAAGCATTGAAAAATCATAAGTTAGCGCATTTCAGATTTGAAATTGGTTTGAATTCGATCAGATCGTCATCGAATCGGCATCCGATAATTTGTACAAGGAATTATTTCATATTTCGGACTTGCGAGCGAGTTCTAATTAGATATTTTAACAATTTTACCTCCGATTGACAAATTTAGAGTCTAAGCATTGAAAAATCATAAGTTAGCATGTTTCGGATTTAAAATTAGTTTGGATTCGATCGAATCATTATCGGATCAGTATCCGATAATTCGTACTTGGAATTATTTCAAAATTTGGATTTGTGAGTGAGTTCTAATTAAATATTTTAGCAATTTTGCCTCCGATTGACAAATTTAGAGTCAAAGCGTTGAAAAATAATAAGTTAGCGTGTTTCGGATTTGAAATTGGTTTGGATTCGATCGGATCGTTATCGGATCGGCATCCGAAAATTTGTACTTGTATTTTTTTCGTATTTCGGACTTGCGAGCAAGTTCTAATTAGATATTTTAATAATTTCGCCTCCGATTGACAAATTTAGAGTCTACGTGTTGAAAAATCATAAGTTAGCGTGTTTCGGATTTGAAATTGGCTTGGATTCAGTCGGATCGGCATCCGACAATTTATACTTAGATTTTTTTCATATTTCAGACTTGTGAGAAAGCTCTAATTAGATATTTTAATAATTTTACCTCTGATTGACCAATTTAGAGTCTAAGCGTTGAAAAATCATAAGCTAACGTATTTCGGATTTGAAATTGGTTTGAATTCGATCAGATCATCATCGAATCGGCATCCGATAATTTGTACTTGGATTTTTTTCGTATTTCGAACTTGCGAGTAAGTTCTTATTAGATATTTTAATAATTTCACCTCCGATTGACAAATTTAGAGTCTACGCATTGAAAAACCATAAGTTAGTGTGTTTCGGATTTGAAATTGGTTTGGATTCGGTCGGATTGTCATCGGATCGGCATCCGACAATTCATACTTAAATTTTTTTCGTATTTCGGACTAGCGAGCAAGTTCTAATTAGATATTTTAATAATTTTGCCACCGATTGACCAATTTAGTGTCTAAGCGTTGAAAAATCATAAGTTAGCGTGTTTCGAATTTAAAATTTGTTTGGATTCGGTCAGATCGTCATCGGATCAGCATTTGACAAATTGTATTGGGATTTTTTTTGTATTTTGGACTTGCGAGCAAATTCTAATTATATATTTTAGCAATTTCGTCTTCGATTGACTAATTTAGAGTCTAAGCGATGAAAAATGATAAGTTAGCACGTTTCGTATTTGAAATTGGTTTGGATTCGATCGGATCGACATCCGATAATTTATACTTAGATTTTTTTCGTATTTCGGACTTACGAGCAAGTTCTAGTTAGATATTTTAACAATTTTGCTTTCGATTGACAAATTTAGAGTCTACGCGTTGAAAAATCATAAGTTAGCGTGTTTTGGATTTGAAATTGGTTTGGATTCGGTCGGATTGTCATCGGATCGGCATCCGGCAATTTGTACTAAGATTTTTTTTGTATTTCAGACTTGCGAGCAAGCTCTAATTAGATATTTTAACAATTTTACCTCCGATTGACCAATTTAGAGTCTAAAATTTGAAAAATCATAAGTTAGTGTGTTTCAGATTTAAAATTGGTTTGGATTCGGTCGGATCGGCATCCGACAATTTGTATTTGGATTTTTTTTCGTATTTCAAACTTGCGACAAGTTCTAATTATATATTTTAACAATTTCGTCTTTGATTGACTAATTTAGAGTCTAAGCGTTGAAAAATGATAAGTTAGCGCGTTTCGGATTTGAAATTGGTTTGGATTCAATTGGATCATCATCGGATCGGCATCCGATAATTTATACTTAAAATTATTTCATATTTTGGACTTGCGAGCAAGTTCTAATTAGATATTTTAACAATTTTACCTCTAATTGACAAATTTAGAGTCTAAGCATTGAAAAATCATAAGTTAGCGTGTTTCGGATTTGGTCGGATCATCATCGGATTGGCATCCGATAATTCATACTTAGATTTTTTTTCGTATTTCGGACTTACGAGCAAGTTCTAATTAGATATTTTAATAATTTCGTCTCTGATTGACAAATTTAGAGTCTGAGCGTTGAAAAATCATAAGTTAGCACGTTTTAGATTTGAAATTGGTTTAGATTCGATCGGATCATCATCGGATCGGCATCCGATAATTCGTACTTGGAATTATTTCGCATTTCGGACTTGCGAGCGAGTTCTAACTAGATATTTTAATAATTTTGCCTCTAATTGACAAATTTAGAGTCTAATCGTTGAAAAATTATAAATTAGCATGTTTCGGATTTAAAATTGGTTTGCATTTGATCGGATCATCATTGGATCAGCATCCGACAATTCGTACTTGTATTTTTTTCATATTTCGGACTTGCGAGCAAGTTCTATTTAGATATTTTAATAATTTCGCCTCCGATTGACAAATTTAGAGTCTAAGCGTTGAAAAATCATAAGTTAGTGTGTTTCGGATTTGAAATTGGTTTCGATTCGGTCGGATCGTCATCCGACAATTCGTACTTGGATTTTTTTTGTATTTTGGACTTGTGAGCAAGTTCTAATAAGAGTCTAAGCGTTGAAAAATCATAAGTTAGAGTCTAAGCGTTGAAAAATCTTAAGTTAGCGTGTTTCAAATACGAAATTGGTTTGGATTTGGTCGAATCATTATCGGATCGGCATCCGACAATTCGTACTTGGATTTTTTTGTATTTCAGACTTGTGAGCAAGTTCTAATTTAGAGTCTAAGCGTTGAAAAATCATAAGTTAACAATTTCGCCTCCGATTGACAAATTTAGAGTCTACGCGTTGAAAAATCACAAGTTAGCGTGTTTAGGATTTGAAATTAGTTTAGATTCTGTCGGATCGTCATCGAATCGGCATCCGACAATTCGTACTTAGATTTTTTTTGTATTTCAGACTTGCGAGCAAGTTCTAATTAGATATTTTAACAATTTCGTCTCCGATTGATAAATTTAGAGTCAAAGCATTGAAAAACTACAAGTTAGCGTGTTTCGGATTTGAAATTAGTTTGGATTCGATCGGATCGTCATCGGATCGACATCCGATAATTAGTACTTGGAATTTTATCGTATTTCGGACTTACGAGTAAGTTCTAATTGGATATTTTAATAATTTACCCTCAAATATATGAAATTGTTTTGGATTCGATCGGATCGGAACGACAAGTTTTAATTAGATATTTTAAGAATTTACTCTTCGAATACATTAGTATATAAAATAAAAAAAATAATATCACACTAAGCAAATAAGAGAAAGAGAGAGAAAGATGCAGTGGTCTAATGAGATCTGAAAAAAACACCTTATCTGAAACAACAACAAACACTAGTCAAAAGAGAGATAGGATCTGCAGGGGTTTTTGGGGGGTGCGATCCTCATCGCCAAAACGTGCTCTCTGCAGCCTCAACACCTGCAGCATGTTATCGCCGCCACTCATGTCGCCGGTGCCACTCCTCCTGTCGCCGGCGCCACTCCTCATGTCATCGTCGCCACTCCTTTTATCGCCGGCACCACTCCTCCGGTCGTTGTCACCAAGCCTCCTGTCATCGTCGCCACTCCTCCTGTCGTCGTCGTCACTCCTCCTATCGTCGCTGCCTCCTCTGTAACCGTAACCGATAACGTTGTACTACCTGGCGCTCTCTCTAAATTGCTGCATCTTGTATCATGTTTCGATCTTCAATCTGACGCTCTAAGAAACTATGAATCTCTCTTTCTGAAATGCACAATCGATATCATCAAATATATGCATTTGCAAAATTATAAATGCTATTTTAAAATTTTTTCTTTTGAAAACACATATGATTTAGTTCCATCTCAATCCATGTTCTTCTAATTAAGAGATTCACATTACGGGTGGTTAACCTGAGCCGCCAAGCCACGTCACCGTTGGTGCCCACCACACTCACTCTGTCCATATGCTGCTGTGTGTATGAGAAAGAATAATAAATATGTAAATGTATAATCCCTTGTAAGTAGACACCAACGTATATTTTTTTGAGATCAAAATTTTAATAAACTATAACATGTAGAGACTTATGATTTCGAGGTAAATTTAAACCTAAATCTTCAAATATTCACCTACCCCTAACGTAAACCCGAAACCTAACCCTAATCCTAACCTAAACCCTAACCCTAATCTAAACCTAACCCTAACCCTAATCTAAACCCTAATCCTAATATAAACCTAACCCTAACCCTAATCTAAACCCTAATCCTAACCTAAACCTAACCCTAATCCTACTATAAACCCTAATCCTAATCCTTACCCTAAACGTAATCTAAACACTAACCTAAACCCTAAACCTACGTCTAACCCTAATTCTATAACCTAAACCTAAACCTAAACAATAAACATAACCCTAACCATAATTCTAAACCCTAATCCTAAACCCTAAAACTAACCCTAATTCTAAACCCTAATCTTAAACCCTAAAACTAACCCTAACCCTAATTCTAAACCCTAATCCTAAACCCTAACCCTAATTCTAAACCCTAATCCTAAACCCTAAACCTAACCGCTATAGTACCGACAGGCACGACATGCACTAGGATGTTATAAAAGAAAAGACTGGTATAAGTAAAAATAACCACAAATGGTGCTCCAAGCAAAGGTTAGATCATGCATATGGTAAAACGATCGAAACCTAGATTGCACCAAATCTAAAGCATAAATCGCACAAATCCTATCAGATCAGACGAAATCATAGAATTAAATATAAAGCATAGATTGCAACATATGTAATTAATGAAGTGGCTCAGACAAAAAACGCCACTAGAGAACAAAACCAAGATCATACCAAATATGACAAAAACCCTTCTCTTAAATCAGATGAAATCAGAGCTCAGACATATAAAGGGTCAACAAACCCTATATCGCAGCATATGTGACACAATCTTCTACGTGAATCTTCCTAATGAGCCGTGAGCCAATGCGGTGGGTAGCAAAAGTGTTGGTAGGGGGTTGCCTTAGCCCTCCCACCGATGAGATGTTGTGGGGTGCTAAAAAAAAAAATTATGGAAAATTTTATTCATACCCCAAAAATCTGTAAATAACTTCCGTCTCCCATCCGTTTCACAAACAAATTTAAAATATCATTTATACCCTTATTTTATACCTCACATCCAACTAAAACCTAAAACATAACCTTTTGGGCATCAACTACAATTGAAAAGAAATTACAGTCGAGATTCTCCCGATCGGATTCCTCCAAACAAGATCTAACCTCTCTAGCAATGGAGAAAGAAGAGAGACATCTCCCTCTCTCTCTCTCTCTCTCTCTCTCTCTCTCTCTCTCCTCATGGGGCTTCAACATCGGAAAGGAATGGGTATGATCAGGATGGAAAGGGCCATTTAACTGGGGTGTATTCAAGGTAGGGTGTAAGAGGAAAGGGTATTTTTGGGATAACAATGGGGCATGATCAAAGAAAACGGGGTGTGTTCAAGTTTGTTGGAAATGGGGGTTAATTACATATTTTTGGGGTATGAATAAAATTTTCCTAAATTATACATAGAACCCCTGTAGTTTGACTGATTGTCACTTACATCCTAATCCTAAACCCTAAACCTAGCTAACAATTATTATGCTATAATTTCTAACTTTAGGGTTCGAATGAGAACAAATTAAAGAGGGAGGAGGAGAAAAGAGGAGGGGAACTCACCAGAGGAGGAGGAGGAGTAGTCCCTGGAGGAGGAGGAGGAGGAATCGCCGGAGTAGGAGGAGGAGGAGGAATTGCCGGAGGAGGAGGAGGAGTCGGTGTCGGAGGTGCATGGGAGGGGGGAGGCTAGAAGGGACGGGAGGCCGGAGGTGCCCGGGAGGGGAGGGAAGGACAGGGATGGCCGGCCGGAGGGGAGGTTGAGGTCGCATTGCAGGCTAGGAGATCGGGACGGCAGTGGAGGGGAGGGGAGGGGATCCAGAGAGCAATATAGACCGGCCAGGGATCGAAACATCTTTAAATCGCAGGGCTTATTGCCGACGAAAATAAGTCTTCCGTCGGTAATAATATTATTACCGACAGACATTAATATGTCCGTCGGTAATAATATTAACTATACCGATGGCTAAGAATATTCCGTCGGTACAAATAAATTACCGACGGACAAGAAATGGCTGTCGGTAATATATATGTAAAAAAATTATTAAAATAACAAAAATTATTATTTGCGACGGAATGTTGTTAATCCGTCGGTAATAATCACTTTTACCGACGGATATAATAACGACCGTCGATAATAATATATTACCGACGGATAAAATAATACTGTCGGTAATAAATATTTTAAATATAAGTTAAATATTAAAGGTTTATTGCCGACGGATATTTTTACTACCGTCGGTAATATTAATATTATTACCGACAGTAATAAAAATATCTGTCGGCAATAAACCTTTTCCTTGTAGTGTGTTTCCATGCTCCGAACGAGATCATGATGTCTCTCTCAAACTCATGCGACTCTCTTAGTGTCTCATGATCCTACCCCCTTTCTCTCTCTACCCTAGTCTCTTTCCGTCCCTATCTCTTTCCTTACCAGGCCGAGACCCAGCACGGCACCTCCCTCGCGAGTCTCTCTCAAAATCTGATCGCACAATCCCCCTCGAGAAAACCCTCATATATCTCTCTCTTGTCTCACCTCATAATCTCTCTCTCTCTCTCTTTCTCTCTACCCCTTCTGTCTCTCGTTATCTCTTTCCTAATCTAAACTGATCTCCTCAAGATTCTCCTTTTCCCCCATCCTTTTTACATGCAACCGATCCTAGCCGTCCATCACTTCATCCCGACCGTCCAAACCTCCAGCACCTACCCAATCTCTCTCTTTCCAACTCGTGCACGAGCCCTCTCTCTCTGACTTCTAAAACTCTCTCTTTTGATCAATATCTATCTCCTCCTTCGAAAGACAGTGCAAGGCTTCTTTCCCTCCCCTCTATATAATATCCCATGGAAAACCCTAGAGGGGAGATTTCCACCATCTTTAGCCGTCATCCACCATCGAGCCTCGTCCTCGCCATAGCCATCGTCAAAGCCGCATTATCATCGATCCCAGATCACGTGAATCAAGACGGGGGAGTCGGGAAGAAGATCTTCATCATTCAGTTCCTCTTTTACTTGTTATTTGTTAATCATAAAACAAAAGATGATATCGTATGAGATGATGCATGGCTAATTCCATAGCTTGTGCTGAGGGGGGATCGAATACTAGTGTTCTATGATATTTCTGGGGATTGATTGATCATGAATAATTCTTTCAATGTTTAATAGTAGAATACGTGCTAATGCTTGTTGATATATTCTCTAGATTTTTATGCATTAGAAGTGGATGCTTATCTTAGATTCATTATGATCATATGATGGTTAATGCTAAGAAACAATGTTACATGAAATATTATACCTAATGCTAATTTTTTTATAAATATTCTATACATATGATTGCACCATGCTTAATATTCATTGATATATCCTGCAATTAGAATTCGTCCTTACAGTGATCTAATTAAGTAAAATATGATAATCACGCTTAAAATATCATAGGATGCTAGGATGAGCCCTGAAGCCTAAGCCTTCTCTTAATCCAAGTAATATTTCTTCAATTAAAACTTTCTTTTAATATTGCATGTATAGGTTTAATCAATTTAATTTATCGCTTAGTTAATTTAATTAGACTTTTTATTATTGTTAGCTAGATTAGATTTCCATCACCTTTAGATTTAGTACATTTTCTATCAAAGTCCCAGTGGGATCGACCTTGCTCCGCTGCACAACAATACAACGATTCGTGCACTTGCGAGTACAATTAAAACATCATAACAACAACCAACAAGTGGCTGGAGGAGGCGCCGACGGGTGCCTAGTGCTAAGTATCGTTGATGTGTGGTGGTTATGGGGCGATGAACGCAGGAGGAGTCGGACGCAAAGTAGTGATTGCGATGTTTGAGTAGATCGTCAACGGATGGCGGATGCTCCATGATTGTATGCAATGGCCCAGGAGAGGCCACGGGGATGGCTAATGGTAGCAATGTGCGAAGTCACCGAATGGTGGTTTGTCCAGGCTTTGACGGGTGGTTTGATTGAGCAGTCGACGTGTGGCTGGTATAGAATCAGACAAACCATGCGTTGGGCGTGGTATACGGTCACCATGAAGAAAAGCCTGTATCCATGAATCTAGCCCAACTTATGGGTGAATCACGTTAAAAGAAATGTATTGGCTATGTTATCTCTCTCCCCTATTGACTGTTATTGGCGCATCACCGAGGCTTGTGAAGGAGGACTGTCGGTTGTCCTTTGCATGGGCCATGTTATCGAAGGCCACAAGAGTTGTGAAAACAATCATAAACATAGTAGTCATGTTGGGCTGGCCACGAGAGTTGTGCAAAAATAGTCATAAACAAACTAGTCATGTTTGGTCTCGGAAGGATAAGCGGGCTTAATTAATTTTACTTTAGGTCAACAAGTGATTGCATGCTCAAGATGATTGGTCATAGTGTTGTTCACGGTTTGGTTCGGTCAGTTTTGAGGGTCTATTTGCCACTGAACCGATCGTGTTAGTTTTGAGTTTGACGGAACTGAAACCGAATCGACTTCAATAGATCTACTAGTGAAGTAATTGATCCGTAGTCGGTTTGGTTCGATCAGTTTGTTTGGTTTTGTTTTAAAGATGCGATTATGAACTAATCACCTTGAATGAGATTCTTTTTCCATCCACGACCTTCCAAATTGTATTCTTCATTCAAAGTTGTTGGGGGTAGCTGAAATCTGCCCTGGAGTTCCCCCCCCCCCCCCCCCCCCCCCCCCCCCGTGCTCACCAAATCACCTTGACAGGGAGCGAGATCCACATTGGGCTGAAGGGGCCTAGGCAAAGAGCACTCTTAGGAGCACGCCTAAGCTCGCTGGAGCTCGCCTGAGCTCGCCCAGGAGCTCGCCTAAAGCTCGCCCAGGAGCTCGCCCGAGCTCGCCCGAGCTCGCCCAGGAGCTCGCCAAGCCCGCACGAGAATTCGCTGGCAGTGGTAGCGGGAGTTAGACCGTCATGCATAACAAAGGTACCGGCACCACAAACGCCCCTAGTTCGCGCAGGAGCTCGTCCTAGCTCGCGCAGGAGCCCGCCCAAGCTCGCGCAGGAGCTCGCCCAAGCTCGCTCAGGAGCTCGCCCAAGCTCGCTCAGGAGGTCGCCCAGGCTTGCCAGAACTCCCCAGTTTATCGAAGAGGTCACTCCCGCGAGGTCCGACTCTTGATAGATGTGGAAGAAAAGGCGGAGCAATGGAGGGCGAGCTCGCCTTAGCTCCCCACCGGAGGTCGCCCACAATGTATGAAAGGATGCCAGGTGTCAAAACCCCACAGAAGCTACGTGGACAAACGTGGTCCACATAAGCCCGCTCAAATCAGTTCGAGACCACTCAGACTTGACATTCCAGAATAGCCACCTGGCAGTGACAAGAAAGATGCTCTCCCCCACAAACCGCCTGGCAGGCCCGGCGACAAAGAATGTCAGGGGCGCGAGTACCAAGGACTGTCAGAGGCCCACGTGAGCCAGAACGTGGGGGTCTAGAAGGCGCCGGAAAGAATCTCCACGTGTCGGGCCACGGTAGGTCGCCAATGTCTATAAATGCTCACCCCAGGCTCCATAGTACAGGTTCGAAACCCTTTTCCCTACCACTTTCGTCCACAACAGCTCGCCGTTGTGCACCTGTGACTGACTTGAGCGTCGGAGGGTCTACGCTCCTAAGGGAGCCAGCCGTCCTTACACTTTTTCTTTGCCTTGCAGGTAGCCCGCACGGACCAGCGTAAAAAAAATCCCCCGAACATTTGGCGCCGTCTGTGGGATCTTCGACTGGTTCCTGCGAGAACACCCACGACCACGCGGTTGAACACCGTCGGCTCTCGTAACCCCAAAGATGGCTCCGGCGACAAGGGGACGCAGGCGACCGAGGACCCGTGCAAGGTCTGCGCGCAGCGAACCTCCTATTGAGACCCCCCAGCCCCCTGTCCCGCTGAGTGACCAGCTCCTGTTGGAGATGTTGGCCACCCAGCGGGCCATGATGGAGGAACTGACGCGACTGCGTCAGGTTCCGGCGGCCAGCCGACGGTCCGGGCCGGCGAAGACGACATCTCCGGTGCGACCACCAGCTTCAACATTGCGCCCGCTCACGACCGTTCCGTCGTGACAGGTTTTCCATCCGGAACCCCCGGTCGAGAGAGCGGCCGTGCGCGAGGTGCCAGAAACCCCACTTACGAGGTTGCAGAAGCTAGTAACCCAGCGGTTTAGCAACCAGGCGACCTCGCGGGCGACCATCCCTCGCCGCCGTAGTCGGAGCGCCGATTCTAACGAGTCAGAAGCAGGGTCTCTAGAGCGGGGTCGCAACCCGCGCCATCAGCGACCTGGGAAAGAGCCCGCGGTGGCTATACCTTTCGAAGCTCGAGAGGCAACGGCCTCTTACCGGCCAATCGCCACGGTGAAGGAATCCACGGGCGAACAGCGAGGAGGCCGCCGAGCGGTAGCCCCCGAAGGTCGCCGCGGGGCGGATCCGAACCTCCCTCGAGGGAGTGCGCACGGCCGCCTAGGACCTGCGCAGCAGCCTCTGGGAGTTTTCCCCGGGCACTGGCAGTGACTAAACGCGACGGTAGACCTGGTGGAGGACCTCGCCGCCCACGGGGGTAGCTCACCCTTCACGAGCGAGGTGCACCAAGGAGGTTTCCCTCACCATTGGACCCCGCCTAAGTTTGTATTGTTCGATGGATCGCAAGATCTAGTCGACCACCTATTGGCTTACCGGAAGCTGTTATTCTTCCGGGACCAAGACCATGTCTTGTGCCGGGCTTTCCCGAGTAGTTTGACGGGCTCGGCGTTAAACTGGTTCCACAAACTGCCGTCGGGCATCATTCCAGACTTCCCTACTCTCTCCAGACTGTTTCTGGAGCAGTACCGCTGCAACAGACAGCCCCCTAAGAGGATCGAGTCCCTCTTCACTTTGTCCATGGGAGCCCGCGAAACTCTTCGAAGCTTCGCGACGCGCTTCCGAAGCGCCTACCTCGCCCTGGAGGACGCTGTCGGCCAAGATCGCACGACGGTGAGCGCGTTCCGGAATGCCCTCCCCGAGGGAAGCAAGCTTCATGACGCCCTGGTAATCAAGGATCCCTGCACGATCGTCGAGCTATTCGCCCTTGTCCAGCAGCACATCAAGCTCGAAGATGCGGTGTTAGACCGGAAGGGAAAGGCAGTCGAGCAGTGACCTCCTCCGGCGCTGCGACCTCTCGTCGTTAAGGCCGTGGAGAGGCGGGAGGTGCCACCGGCGGTACCTTTACCCGGACCGCCCGCAGCTCCTGTCTTACAGCCCGCTGAAATCCCCGCGGTGGTCGCTGGAAGGCCGGCGAACTGGCGCCTGCCTCCGGGACCCGGGGAGTGGGATTTCACCGTGCTAACCTACTCGCCAGGGCAAATCTTTCACCAGATTCGGAATGAACCCTTTTTCCAGTACCCACCACCTCTGTAGGTCGGGGAGCCCGGCTCAACCGACAATTCGCGGCGTTACGCTTTTCACCGTAGCCCTGGGCATCACACCAATAGATGCCGGGCTCTGAAGAACCACCTCGAGGACTTGGTCGCCCAAGGACATTTGGATCAGTTCATTTCACCTCCAAGGAGGTTTGAGGTGATACCGGCACGGGCTCCTCGGGAGGGAGATCGCCCGGGGCCCGCTGAGCCCGCCTTGCCTCCACCGCCCCCGGGAGGGCCGGCGGTCTGTCACACCATCAGCGGGCGCCTGAGCGGCCCCAGATCCAGCAACGAGGTTCACCGACAGGTCAGAGAGATGGAGCGCGCTCAAAAGGTATTCTTTGTTTCTCTGACCCTGTATTGCTCCAAACACCAAGGGTAGAAGCCCGAGACTTTATTTGGTTCTTGGAGGAGGACATGGCCGGGGTTGTTACCCCCCACAATGATCCCCTCGTCATACGCCTTATGATGGCGAATATTGAAGTAAGGCGGGTCTTGGTTGACCCAGGAAGTGCCGTAGACATCTTGTTCTTGTCGGCCTTCCAGCGAATGGGACTGAGACAAATTGATTTGTCTCCCTCAGCGGGCTCGCTCACCGGTTTCACTGGCGAGGTCGCTAAGGTGGTTGGGGAGATAACCCTCGCCGTAACGGCGGGCCCGGAGGTACACCTAGTCCGTTTCGCGGTAGTGGATGGGCAGTCCGCTTTCAATGCCATCCTAGGGCGACCTTGGCTGAGGCAGATGAAAGCGGTGTCCTCGCCCAATCACCAGGCCCTCAAATTTCCCACCCGTGAAGGGGTCGTGGTAATTCGAGGAGACCAGGTCATCGCCACCAGGTGCGAGCAGGACGTCTTTCACCTCGCAAACGTTGAGGTCGCCGAGGCCAAGAGGCCCGCGCCCTCCTAGCATTAGTGCCCACCTCGAGCGGGCTGCCTCAAAGCCCGAGAGAGGTCACCTCGCTTAAGTCCCCTACTTCACCCCCGGGTGGTAGCGGTGTGGATCTTGAGCTCGAGGAGAAAGGCCGCCCACCAGGGTCCCAACGAGGAAGTTTTCCCATTGCCGAGCTGCTGCAAGAAGTCAACATCGGAAGCGAGGACGGACCGAGGATTGTTAGCCTCGGAACCTCGCTAACCAAGGGCGAGGTCCTGGCCCTAACCAATATACTCAGGGAATACCGCGACGTGTTCGCCTGGAGCTTCGCGGACATACCGAGGATTGACCCGGAGGTCGCCTGCCATCGTCTGCACACCATGAAAGAATTCCCGTCGGTCAAGCAAAAAGCTCGGCACATACCTGCTGCGAAGTCCACTGCAGTGGAGGCGGAGATAGACAAGCTAGAGCGAGCTGGATTCATACATGAGGCACACTTCCCCGAGTGGATCTCCAATATCGTGGCGGTGCCCAAGAAGAACGGAGCGGTCAGAGTATGCATTGACTTCTCCGACCTCAATAAAGCATGCCCGAAGGACGGTTTTCCTCTTCCGCGAATAGGCACGCTGGTCGACGCAGCTGTCGGTTTCCGGGCCTTATCCTTCATGGATGGATATTCAGGGTATAACCAGATACCCCTCCACCTCAAAGATCAGGAGAAGACCGCTTTCTATTCTGGAGCGGGCTACCAGAAGCTATACTGCTATCGAGTGATGCCTTTTGGACTTAAGAACACTGGAGCGACCTACCAAAGGTTAGTCACTCAGATGTTCAAGGGTCAGATCGGCAGGAACGTCGAAGTTTATGTAGACGACCTCCTGGTGAAAAGTCGAGAGTGAGAGGGGCATGTCGCCGATCTCCGCGAAACCTTCGAAGTGTTGAGAAAGTACCAAATGAGGCTGAACCCGGCAAAGTGCGCATTCGGGGTGACTTCCGGGAAATTCCTCGGGTACCTGGTCACCCACAGGGGGATCGAGACTGACCCTGGGCAAATCCGAGCACTTGTCGAAATGCCCACACCCCGAACCCGGCAGGAGGTCCAAAGGTTGAGCGGGCGAATCGCCGCGCTAAATCGGTTCATCTCCAAATCCTCAGACAATTGCCGACCTCTTTTCGAGCTACTACGAAAAGGAGCGAGCATTTGTTGGGATGAAAAGTGTGAGCGAGCCTTTCAAAAGATCAAGGACTATTTGGCGAGCCCGCCGATCCTAGCGGCACCCAAAGATGATGCCGAGCTTGGCGTATATCTCGCAGTCACAGAGAATGCGGTAAGCGGAGTCCTCGTGGTCGAAGAAGCGAAGGTAGAGCGGCCTGTCTACTTTGTAAGCCACACAATGCTTCCCGCCGAGCTCTGGTATCGACCAATCGAGAAGGTCGCATTGGCCTTGGTCCTTACTGCGAGAAAGCTTCACCCCTACTTCTCGGCGCACACTGTCAAAGTCATCACTGAGCACCCTCTAAAGAGCACGCTCTCCAGACCCTCGGTAGCAGGCAGGCTCTATCGATGGTCCGCCGAGCTCTCCGCCTATGGTTTGGAGTATGTCCCTCGAGTTACTGTCAAAGGGCAGGCTCTCGCCGATTTCCTGGCGGACTTCCCCATAGAAGAACCTGTCCAGTACCAGGAGGATGAGCCAACTGAGGCGCACCCTGGGAAGGCGAGGTTCTTGGACAACCAAGGCGAGCTTTCTCCAACTAAGCATTCAGAGGTGGCGGGCTGGGAATTATTCGTCGATGGATCCTCCAACGCTTCGGGGGCTGGGATCGGGGTCGCACTGATCGCCCAGGAGGTCCTACTTGAGAAATCAGTCCGGCTGGACTTCGCTGCTACCAACAATGAAGCGGAATATGAGGCGTTGTTGGCTGGTCTGGAGCTCGCTCAAGAGGTAGGCGCCAAATGCTTGAAGGTTTTCAGCGATTCCCAGCTAATTATTTGCCAAATCAATAGAGAGTACGCCTCCCGGGATGCGAGAATGGCGGGCTATGTGGATCTGGTAAAGGGCAAGGCCGCGGAATTCGAGAAGATCTCCTTCGAGCAAATTCCGTGGGCCGATAATAGGCGAGCTGATGCTTTGGCAAACGCCGCCTCCCTTCTGGGAACATCAGAAGCTCGCCAGATTCTCATCGAGGTCCAAAATCAGTCTCGGCTCCAACTGATAGAGCCCGATGTTAACCAAGTCTCTACCGACGTATCATCCGGCGGGTGGACCGCCCCCATCCTGCGTTTTCTCCAGAAGGGCGAGCTTCCAGAGGGTAGAGAGGAAGCCCGGCGAGTGGAGAAATGCGCTGGTCGCTATCTCATTCGCTGGGGTTGCCTTTTTCGAAGATCTTTTGGAGGGCCAAATCTTCGTTGCATCGAGAGCCCGGAGACCGAAGAAGTTCTGAATTGCATTCACTCGGGCGAGCTGGGAAACCACGCTGGTGGGCGGTCTCTAGCTACGAAAGTACGGAGGCAAGGGTACTGGTGGCCCACTCTGGAGCAAGACGCTTTGAAGGTCGCCCAGAGGTGCATCCAATGCCAGAAGCACGCCACGACGAATCACATGCCTGCAGAAGAACTGCATCCTCTGGCGAGCCCCTGGCCTTTCCAGCAATGGGGACTAGACATTGTGGGACCTTTCCCCGTGTCAACCCGGCAAAAGAAATTCATCTTAGTGGCTACGGACTACTTCACCAAATGGGTGGAAGCGGTCCCGCTAGCTAAGATAGGTGAGAAGCAAGTGAAAGACTTCCTTTGGAAGAATATTTTTTGCCGGTTCGGTCTGCCTCGGACACTTATCACCGACAATGGTCGCCAGTTCGACAATCGCTTGATCAGAAGCTTTTGTGTTGAATATGGAGTCGACCTAAGGTTCTCGTCCCCAAGGTACCCTCAAAGCAACGGACAGGCCGAAGCTACGAATCGCGTAATCCTAGACAACCTTAAGAAAAGGCTGGAAGGAAAAAAGGGATTGTGGGAGCAGGAGCTCGATGGAGTCTTGTGGGCCTATCGCACTACTCTACGTCGCTCAACTAACGAATCCCCTTTCAGTCTCACTTTCGGTTGCGAAGCCATGCTGCCCATAGAAGCCGAGCTGCCCACTGAAAGAAGGCTTGCGTCGGAGGAAGTCGACAACGACAAGCTGCTCACCGACTCCCTCGATCAGCTCGAAGAAAGACGGGAGCACGCCAATCTACACCTCGCCGGATATAGGCAGGAAATGAAGCGCGCCTATGACAAAAGAGTCCGCCATCGGGCATTCAAAGCCGGGGACATGGTGATGAGAAAGGTGTTCGCAAACACGCAGGAGCCTAATGCAGGGAAGCTCACGGCAAACTGGGAAGGCCCCTACATAATACGTGAAGCACGAGGCTCGGGGGCTTACCAGTTGATGACCGCTGAAGGCGACCTGTTAGAGCGACCTTGGAATGCTTTGCACCTTAGCAAGTTTTATGCATAAGGGGATTTTTGTAAATTATCTTCTGAAGAAGTTATGAATGAACGATAGAGAACGATGGAGGTTTCAACAAAGAATTTAACTCAGAAGCTCGGTACAGCAAGAGCTCGCATGATCTATAGAGTGTAGTCCGCCGTTGTGCGGACTTAAAGCCAGACCGGGATCCTCAGAGGCAGCCAGTGGGCGACCTTGAGCTCCCCGGGGCAGTCCGCCGTTGTACGGACTTAAAGCAAGACCGGGATCCTCAGAGGCAGCCAGTGGGCGACCTTGAGCTTCCCGGGGCAGTCCGCCGTTGTGCGGACTTAAAGCAAGACCGTGATCCTCAGAGGCAGCCAGTGGGCGACCTTGAGCTTCCCGGGGCAGTCCGCCGTTGTGCGGACTTAAAGCAAGACCGGGATCCTCAGAGGCAGCCAGTGGGCGACCTTGAGCTTCCCGGGGCAGTCCGTCGTTGTGCGGACTTAAAGCAAGACCGGGATCCTCAGAGGCAGCCAGTGGGCGACCTTGAGCTTCCCGGGGCAGTCCACTGTTGTGCGGACTTAAAGCAAGACCGGGATCCTCAGAGGCAGCCCATGGACGACCTTGAGATTTCCGGGGAAGTCCGCTGCCTAGTGGACTCTAAACTTAACCAGGATCCTTCGCGTTCACCCGCCACGAACGGAAGCATCCTGGCGTGGGCATACCCCTCAAAGGGCAAGACCGCTGAACAGGATCATCAAGGGAAATTAACCGGGCAGGGGGCAGCTAGCACTTATTAGTTTCTTTTAAAAATAAAAATGGTTTAAGTCTCTGAGTGTAGGGAAGTTTTTGAAGTCTTTTGGTTCGCTTATCGTTTTTCCGGGCTCAGAGACTCGACTTTTAGCAAGCATGCCGAGTTTTTTGTTTGCATATACTTTAAAATAAAAAGGTTGAATCGAATTAGCTGCCTCGCCCGGGGTATCACTCTCGAGATCGCTGCGAAACTCCTAAAGCGGACTCATGAGCAACACAGAGAAAGAAACGTAGAGGCGAGCTCAAAAAGTATTCATTCATTTCATTCATTGTTTAAAGATACATCAGAGGGGTTACAAAAAAAAAAGGGGGCCTAAGCAGGGCCAGCACCCGTGCCGTTGTCGTCGTCGCGCTTCCTCTTCTTTGACCTTTCGGTCTTGTACTTTTCGATGGCGTCCAGCGCGCCCTTCTGGAGGAGCTCGCCCAGCTGCGACTGGAGGCGCTCTCGCTGGGAGTTGAGGTCGCGGAGATGGGCCTCCTTCAGCCCCGCGATCTCGTCCCAGGAGGCCGCCACCTGGCTGCGGAGCTCGAGGATCTCTTTTTGGGCGGCCTCTTGTAGGTCAGCGAGGGCGCGAGCACGAGCGTCCTTGACCAAGGCTAGCCCCGTGGTGAGAGTGACAGCCCGCTGGCGCAGTTGGGCAACCTCTGTATCAACAGAGGCAGCCTGCTGGTGCAGCCGGTCCACCTCAGCTCGGAGCTCGCCGGATCGGTCCGCCTGGTGAAGCTGGTGGATGTGCTCGTCTACTCTCCTCTCCGAGTTATGAAGAGTGTCATCGTAGAGGGCAACCGTGTCCCCCGCAACGCCGGCGACCTCATCGGCGAGGGCCCGACTGACCCGCTCCACCTACGACAAGGTGAAACAGTTAGAGAAAGTCTTAGGAGAAATTTAGAACAGAGAAGGATATGATCCAAAGGAGCGGGAAGGTATTCTTACCTCGACGAGCCGGTTGATGAGGATGATGTAGGGAGTCCGGGCGAAAATGTTGTGCCCCAAGATCTCCCGCGTATAGTAAGGGGCGCGCTCGGGGCCGCCTGAGGAGGAGCCCGCCTGGCTTCCCTCGATCGGATCGGCTGGAGGAGGCGCCGTGGCGGCAGCATCAGCGGGCTCAGGCACCACGGGGGCCACGACCGGAGCGGCCTCGACCTCTTGGGCGTTGGGACCAGGGTCCGAGGCTTCCGAGCTGGAGCTCGGGAGATCGTCCAGGATGGTCCCCAGGTCCGGGGACCAGTAGACCAGCCCGCCCAGATCCTCCGGAAGGGCCGGAACTGTGAGAGCTGGGGGCACAGGCGCGCTGGCAGCAGCGGTCGCAGGCGCGCTGGGGGCCGTGGGCACGGGCGCGCCGGAGGCAGAGGGCGCGGGCGCACCGGGAGCTGTGGGCTCGTGGGGAGCATCGGGCGCACTGGGGGCCGTGGAAGCAGCAGCGGCTGGCTCGGGTGCGGGCACGCTGGAAGCAGCTGCCGCGGGCTCAGGCGCGCTGGAGGTGGCGGTCGCGGGCTCGGGCGCAGGCGAGCTGGCAGCAGCAGTCGCGGGCTCGGGCGCAGGCGCGCTGGGGGCCGTGGGCGCGGGCGCACTGAAAGCGGCCGGCGCGGGCTCGGGTGCGGGCGCGCTGGGAGCCATAGGCGTGAGTGTGGGCGCGGGCGCACTGGAGGCGGCCGGCGCGGGCTCGGGCGCAGGCGCGCTGGGGGCAGTAGGCGCGGGCTCGGGCGCAGGCGCGCTGGGGGCAGTAGGCGTGGGCTCGGGCACGGGCGCGGGCGCGCTGGCAGCAGCAGGCGCGGACGCGGGTGCACTGAGATCGGCAGGTGCAGGCGCGGGCGCGGGCGTGCTGGGAGCAGGCGGAAGGGTTGATCTCGGCGGAGCCGGTCCCTCGAAGGGCGGGGGAGGCCCCGCAGTTGCAGCCGCGGGCTCATCTCCCGAAGCCCGCTCCTCGTCGTCGGAACTGGAGGTCGTGCTGAGATCATCGGCTGATCCCAAGCCCGCCTTCGCGAGGGCGGCCTTCCTCCGCTCCTCGACGACCTGTCGGAAGGCTTCGCGAGCCTCCCGAACAGCGTTGTCCTCTCCCGATGGGCGGGCTGAAGGGGTCTTCTTCTTCCTCGCCTTCTTCTGCGAGGCGCCCTCCTCTGGATTCATCACCGCAATAAACAAAGTTTTAGTCAGGTCACCTGGGAATCCGCGCATCAGCACTTCAGCCATTGGGGACTCCACTTCCGCCATGCTGAGAAGAAGCTCGATGCGCGGATCCTCGGGCTCGACGAAGGAAATGCGACGTCGCCGAGGCTCCGGGACTAGGGCCCTCGGAGAAATGACAGAAAGGGTGGTCGCCTGACCTGGGGCTGCTTCGCGGGCTGGTGGCGGCAGTGGCGCGACATCCTCCTCGTGGAGCATCTCGAGGGTGTCCTTGTCGGCGACCTGAATGGGGGAAGCCCACTTCTTCCCCTTCTTCGCCGAGGTCCCCATAGCGGAGGTCGCGGGAACCGCCGAGGAGGTCGCGGCAGCACGCCGGGAGACCGCGATCTTCTTCCGTATCACCTTCTGTCGGGTGGTGATGGTTCCGGTCCGGAGATCCTTCCAGAGGAAGGAGAAGTTCGGCGGGAGGACCTTCTCGAGGGTTCGACCCTCGAGGAAGTGCACAATCGCCTCGTCGAGAGATTTCTCTCGGGCTGCGGCGATGCACTTTCTCCCCTTTGCCCGGTATTCCGCGATCTCCTTGAAGACAGGGAGAGGCGGTCTGCCGGGAAGAGAGGGAACGCCGGCTCGAGGACCTCGCCACTCGCCGTCGATCACGAATGGGTACGCTTTCCAGTACCGGTCCTTGTTCTCGACGGCGGCGAACGGAAGCACCTCGCCGGAGCGGCCCGTGAGGTAGAACTGACCACAGTCTACCTCGCTGAAGACGGGTCCCGGTTTGAGGAACCACTTCTTCAGGAGGTAGGCTAGGGGGATCCTCACGTTTAGGGCTTCCTCGATGCGAGCAAGCCTGTAACGCCCCGATATTTTACGGATTAATTCAACCCGTATAATACTGGGGTGTTAGGAATAAAAAACTTGATATAAATAAATCCCATCAAATATGGAAATTACTGAGCCATTATATTAAAACATCATTGTTTGATACAATTTATTGAACATGAAAGCCTATGCTAAGACTTTCCATATTGACACATCATATTCCAGCTCCGTCGTTATCATAGAAAGGAGTGTAGAGTGGGTGTTCAACTCCTTCTGGGTCGCATCCCGATCGCTCCTCATCTCCTCTGGTTACTGCAGGGTTAGTCTCTGTAGGGTGCACATCATCTGTAGGGGGGTGAGTTCTATCCACTGACTCACCAATGACTTAGTTTTATTCATGCTAAACATATGTATTGAAAGCAGTAAACATGAATACGAAAAGCAAATAATTAAAACATTAATCACCCGATTCCCTTTTTGGCTCCTCCGGCCAGGGTAGGAATCTCCAGTCTTTACCCGGGAAACTTTTAGTCCGCAACAAGGCTAGCCCCACACCTAGGAAACTTTTTGGCCGCAGCCAGGGCTAGCCCCACACCCAGGAAACTTTTTGGCCTCTGCCAGGGCTAGCCCCACACCCAGGAAACTTTTTGGCCTCAGCCAGGGCTAGCCCCACACCCAGGAAACTTTTTGGCCTCAGCCAGGGCTAGCCCCACACCCAGACAAGTGATTACGTATTTCAAAATTTACCATCCCATATCAAATTACCAACATTCTATAGCATATAATTAGCATGAATAAACTGAGTTTAAATTCCCTACCTGAACCGTTGCAAACTCTTACTCCTGATACAGAAGCTTTAGTACGCTCAAAACCTGTAAATATTTTACTAATAATTGGTTAGTTTTTATCCTAATTTTTCCAGGATTTTTCCAATATTTTTCGATGTAAACTAATGGGTTTTCTTCTTTAGGGGCATTTTGGTCAACTCCAAAATATTTTAAATTTATATTCATTTTTGTAGAGCTTTTTATTAGGAACTCGTGGCCGCAGACGGAATTCGATTCCGAGTTAGAATGAAAAGGTTATGACCATTTTACCCTAGGGGTAAAATGGTAAATATACTTTTTATTTGTCGGTTGTGGAATTTTATAATCTAAGTAAGTGTATTTTGTCATTACGAATCCAACGCCACTGACGGAACTCAATTCCGAGTCCGTATGGATAAGATAAGGTCAATATAGTTTTCATAGATAATCTATATATTTAATTATAGGTAATTTATAAATATAAGATGTAAATGGATCTATTGGTTAGTCTTAAAGGGCTTTAGAATAGGTTTGGAAGAGGTTGTGGGTTCTAAATCAAGGCCTTTTTGCATCACTATTTTATAAATGGATTTAAACCCGAATTAAATGGGTTAATGGGTTCAAATCACATACCCGACCCAACAACCTGAGTTGGTGGAAGTGGTGGTCGGTGGTGGCGGCCGGCGGTGGTCGCCGGCGGCGGCGGCTGCCGGCGGCGGTGGCCGGCGGTGGTGGCGGCCGGCGACGGCGGCGGCGGTGGCGGCCGGCGGTCTCCGGCGGGGGTGCCGGCGGCGGCGGCGGCGGAGGGTGGTCGGCGGTGGGTGGTGGGGCCCGCTTGTCGCGAGGACAGCTGTGAAGAAGTTTGTGGGTGGGGGGGGGGGGGGGGTTTATATAGGCCCCCCGGGAATACGAAGAGTCCCGGGGGCTTTATTGCAAATCTGCCGTTTCGTATTCTGGCCGTCCGATTTGGAAACGAACGGCACAGATGACGTTTGATATGCCCAGTGTCGTTTCGTATTCTGGCCGTTCGATTGCGATTGAACGGTCAGATGACGATTGATATTCCTTGTGTCATTTCGTATTCTGGCCGTTCGATTGTGATCGAACGGTTAGATGACGCTTGGTATTCCTAGTTATAGAATAAAAATTAGTTTTACTATAATTAAACAGAAAAGACTTAAGTGATTTTTGGTTAGAGGAAAAAAATTTATTAAATGGGTCTCGGGTTCGAATCTTTCTATTGGCTATTTAAGTTTACACATATATAAGTTTTTTCTTTTTAATTTTTTAATGCTTTAAATGAGTTCAAAACAAAAAAGTTTATATATGGTTTGTAATTGTTTCGACGAGACGGACGCAATGGCGCAGTCCGTTTTTTATTTTAAATTTTGTGTAAAAATTTCTTATAATGACCTTTTAAACTATTATTTTATTTTGGGTTGTTACATTCTCTACCTCTAATAAAAATTTCGTCCTCGAAATTTAAAGTACGTACCTTGAACTAGTATATTTCTGGATCTAATTCCTAAGTAACTTTTTCACAATTTCTTCTAATCATCAAGTGATAGATTTTTGCTTTTCTCTTTCCGAACTTTCTTTCGCAAAATATTATTTTCTTTCCTTCAGGTGTTTAAAAGGTAACATTCTTCCGATAACAATTCATCATTATCCTATATTTGGATAACCAGTACATTCCTAATGTAATATCAAATTTTCTTCAATTTCAATCTGGTCACCACTCCTCATCTTCAACTCTTAGTATACAGTTTCTGCAGACTCTGTTTGTTTTGGCCTTATCACTAAGTGCAGTGGTGAGGGCAAGTATATATCCTAACGGTACTGTCTTCAATTGTAAGTCTCTAGCCAAGTGAATTGATATGAACAAATGGTTTAAACCCGGCCTAAAATTACTCTAACTAGATTTCCATAATGGTGCTTACGAAAATTCAAATTGTTCTGTTTATAACTTACTTATTTTTAATAATATTCTAAAAGTGTATTGTTCATACCTTTAATAACGTCGTTTGATTCTTCCTCAGTAGATACTGCAAATGCTTTTCCAGGCACCTTTTGATTTTGAGCGGTGCGAGCTACCGATACTTGTGGAGCATTTCGAAAAGGAGGACTGGTTGGAATGTTACCATTCAAGCGAGGACAGTATCGTTGAAAATGATCCCGTGATTCGCATGTGAAGCAAGTCCGAGGTCCTGTAGATATTGGAGGACTACCCATCTTTGCTAGAAACTCTTGTATCTTTGGTCTTTTGTTTGACTCTATCAATGGTGTAATTCTTTTCAGTCTATTCTTTTCAAATATTTTTCGAGTTTCCTCCCATTCTAGTTCTGCCACTAAAGCAGTTTGTACTAGTTCTCCATATTTTCGAATACGGAGTACTGCCACTCTGGTTCGAATATGAGGATTCAAACCTTGTTCAAACCTTTTCGACTTTTTATATTACTTTATTGACCTTGAAATCTCTGATAGTAGATTTTCCATTATAATATCAATCTTCTTTTTTTTTTTTAAGAGGTAATTATCACTTATTTGGGCGTCTTGTTTATGGGATTCAATAAGGCAATAGGGTTTGAGAATAAAATTTTCTGACTTTCTCTACTCACACATCAACTGTACCTGGCTACTGTATTCACCAGGAACCACAGTGATATAAGAATAGAGTTGGCCTGAGAGTTGGGGCAATTCCAGTGATCTAGTTTGGGATGGTTCAAATATTAGAATCCGACTAAAAGTTTTTTAATGGCTACATATGCTTTATTCCTAAAGGAGGTTAAAAATGGATGCTCATAACTTATAAGTAGTGTATCCTCTGGTATTTAATAGAAAGTTTTAGGATTAACACTAATCGTTGTCGTGATGACTACGGTGTATCCTGTTAGTTCTGTTTTCAGTTGAATATGTATGATTTTGTGTCGGGGTTTAAAGGAATTGATCCTACGAATTTGTAGTTACTGCTATATTGTTTGAAATAGTTCATACCTTTGATGATATCATTGTTAGTCGATACAGTGAAAGTCTTGCCACGTACTCTTGAGCAGCATGATTCACAGGTCCTTGTCGGACAGGACGGAAATAAGGCCTAGGAAATTTTGACCGATGAGTTTCTATTAATATATCCTTTCGTAAATCAGTAACTGCAAATTTGTCCTAAAATCTTAGTCCAATATTGTCTGTGCCAAAACTTTGATTTTCTATTGCTTTCCCATTTCTAACTTGTATCCTTGATGTTCTTAATTTCACATCTGTATTTCGATTACTTTTTTTTTTATTATTAAAAACTTTAACTATTTGACTCTGATCATTTAGGATGTAGAGGTAAACTATCATGATCTCGAAGTCAAAGTCCTAGGCGGCTCCACCTTAGGTGGCTCCACACTAGCAGTTGGCAGCCCTTTTTCCCATGGAACGGCTCCACCTAACTCCAGGCAGCCCTTTCCTAGGTAGCCCTTTCCATTGAACTCGAATTCGAGAAATGATGATTATCCTCAATCCTAATTATCACAGTACATGTTATAATTTTTAAGTCGATTATGTACTTGAAATCAGTTCTCTCTGCACTAATGATTTAACCCAGATCTCCCCATATTTTTGTATTCTATATTCAACTCGACTATATTTAAAACTTTACTTATTTGTGTCAATCATTTGTATGTTACTAAGCGCTTGAGGTTGGAGTCCATTGGACTTTTCGACTATAGTTTTTATTCGAGAAGTATTTTAGTTCTTATAGGAGTTATCATGGATGTTTTATTTTCTCGAGTAATTGGCGTACATAAATCTAATTTCTGAGTTAACCTACTCTCATTAAGATTGATGAACCTAGGTAAGGTTCTAATACTTTGGATAGGTTTCAGGTTACACAGGAAAGAGGTCTTAGTCTTTGATACACGACTAAGTTTACACTAATAAAAGACTTAATAATAGTTTATTTCGGATAATTATTGAACATTGTTTCTGCTAGGATACGATAGTAACGTGTTGTCAAAAAGATGTCTTAGGAGATAGGATCTTAAATTAAGTTACTCCTTAGGGATTTCTTACCCTAATTGAGTTATTACTAGGGTTTATAACACCTTCTTAGATTTTCATATCGTTACAAAGCGACATTCTATAATTCTAGTTAGTTTCTAATTCTCTCTAAGTAATTATACGTTCTAATTTCGATGTATCTATATTGTCTTCGACGTTGACTAACTTTTCAGCGACCAATGATGTTGTCTCAGACTTACGTATTGCAAGTTATTATAACATATTTAAAAGAGAGATCTTAAAGTTCCGGTATATATACTTTGTTCTAGCGATTAAGTGTCTTAGGTTATCAATGTCTTAATCATCTAGGACTATGTGTACCTAGATTTAATTCACATGAACCTAACTTATGCTCTAGGTTAAGTGACTATCCTACTAATGTCCTTCTTGCTAATAATTCTTTATTCCTAGGATCTATTACCTAGGCTCTGATACCAAGTTGTAACGCCCCGATATTTTACGGATTAATTCAACCCGTATAATACTGGGTGTTAGGAATAAAAAACTTGATATAAATAAATCCCATCAAATATGGAAATTACTGAGCCATTATATTAAAACATCATTGTTTGATACAATTTATTGAACATGAAAGCCTATGCTAAGACTTTCCATATTGACACATCATATTCCAGCTCCGTCGTTATCATAGAAAGGAGTGTAGAGTGGGTGTTCAACTCCTTCTGGGTCGCATCCCGATCGCTCCTCATCTTCTCTGGTTACTGCAGGGTTGGTCTCTGTAGGGTGCACATCATCTGTAGGGGGGTGAGTTCTATCCACTGACTCACCAATGACTTAGTTTTATTCATGCTAAACATATGTATTGAAAGCAGTAAACATGAATACGAAAAGCAAATAATTAAAACATTAATCACCCGATTCCCTTTTTGGCTCCTCCGGCCAGGGTAGGAATCTCCAGTCTTTACCCGGGAAACTTTTAGTCCGCAACAAGGCTAGCCCCACACATAGGAAACTTTTTGGCCGCAGCCAGGGCTAGCCCCACACCCAGGAAACTTTTTGGCCTCTGCCAGGGCTAGCCCCACACCCAGGAAACTTTTTGGCCTTAGCCAGGGCTAGCCCCACACCCAGGAAACTTTTTGGCCTCAGCCAGGGCTAGCCCCACACCCAGACAAGTGATTACGTATTTCAAAATTTACCATCCCATATCAAATTACCGACATTCTATAGCATATAATTAGCATGAATAAACTGAGTTTAAATTCCCTACCTGAACCGTTGCAAACTCTTACTCCTGATACAGAAGCTTTAGTACGCTCAAAACCTGTAAATATTTTACTAATAATTGGTTAGTTTTTATCCTAATTTTTCCAGGATTTTTCCAATATTTTTCGATGTAAACTAATGGGTTTTCTTCTTTAGGGGCATTTTGGTCAACTCCAAAATATTTTAAATTTATATTCATTTTTGTAGAGCTTTTTATTAGGAACTCGTGGCCGCAGACGGAATTCGATTCCGAGTTAGAATGAAGAGGTTATGAACATTTTATCCTAGGGGTAAAATGGTAAATATACTTTTTATTTGTCGGTTGTGGAATTTTATAATCTAAGTAAGTGTATTTTGTCATTACGAATCCAACGCCACTGACGGAACTCAATTCCGAGTCCGTATGGATAAGATAAGGTCAATATAGTTTTCATAGATAATCTATATATTTAATTATAGGTAATTTATAAACATAAGATGTAAATGGATCTATTGGTTAGTCTTAAAGGGCTTTAGAATAGGTTTGGAAGAGGTTGTGGGTTCTAAATCAAGTATGGCCTTTTTGCATCACTATTTTATAAATGGATTTAAACCCGAATTAAATGGGTTAATGGGTTCAAATCACATACCCGACCCAACAACCTGAGTTGGTGGAAGTGGTGGCGGCCGGCGGTGGTCGCCGGCGGCGGCGGCTGCCGGCGGCGGTAGCCGGCGGTGGTGGCGGCCGGCGACGGCGGCGGCGGTGGCGGCGAGCGGTCTCCGGCGGGGGTGCCGGCGGCGGCGGAGGGTGGTCGGCGGTGGGTGGTGGGGCCCGCTTGTCGCGAGGACTGCTGTGAAGAAGTTTGTGGGTGGGGGGGGTTTATATAGGCCCCCCGGGAATACGAAGAGTCCCGGGGGCTTTATTGCAAATCTGCCGTTTCGTATTCTGGCCGTCCGATTTGGAAACTAACGGCACAGATGACGTTTGATATGCCCAGTGTCGTTTCGTATTCTGGCCGTTCGATTGCGATCGAACGGTCAGATGACGATTGATATTCCTTGTGTCATTTCGTATTCTGGCCGTTCGATTGTGATCGAACGGTTAGATGACGCTTGGTATTCCTAGTTATAGAATAAAAATTAGTTTTACTATAATTAAACAGAAAAGACTTAAGTGATTTTTGGTTAGAGGAAAAAAATTTATTAAATGGGTCTCGGGTTCGAATCTTTCTATTGGCTATTTAAGTTTACACATATATAAGTTTTTTCTTTTTAATTTTTTAATGCTTTAAATGAGTTCAAAACAAAAAAGTTTATATATGGTTTTTAATTGTTTCGACGAGATGGACGCAATGGCGCAGTTCGTTTTTTATTTTAAATTTTGTGTAAAAATTTCTTATAATGACCTTTTAAACTATTATTTTATTTTGGGTTGTTACATTCTCTACCTCTAATAAAAATTTCGTCCTCGAAATTTAAAGTACGTACCTTGAACTAGTATATTTCTGGATCTAATTCCTAAGTAACTTCTTCACAATTTCTTCTAATCATCAAGTGATAGATTTTTGCTTTTCTCTTTCCGAACTTTCTTTCGCAAAATATTATTTCCTTTCCTTCAGGTGTTTAAAAGGTAACATTCTTCCGATAACAATTCATCATTATCCTATATTTGGATAACCAGTACATTCCTAATGTAATATCAAATTTTCTTCAATTTCAATCTGGTCACCACTCCTCATCTTCAACTCTTAGTATACAGTTTCTGCAGACTCTGTTTGTTTTGGCCTTATCACTAAGTGCAGTGGTGAGGGCAAGTATATATCCTAACGGTACTGTCTTCAATTGTAAGTCTCTAGCCAAGTGAATTGATATGAACAAATGGTTTAAACCCGGCCTAAAATTACTCTAACTAGATTTCCATAATGGTGCTTACGAAAATTCAAATTGTTCTGTTTATAACTTACTTATTTTTAATAATATTCTAAAAGTGTATTGTTCATACCTTTAATAACGTCGTTTGATTCTTCCTCAGTAGATACTGCAAATGCTTTTCCAGGCACCTTTTGATTTTGAGCGGTGCGAGCTACCGATACTTGTGGAGCATTTCGAAAAGGAGGACTGGTTGGAATGTTACCATTCAAGCGAGGACAGTATCGTTGAAAATGATCCCGTGATTCGCATGTGAAGCAAGTCCGAGGTCCTGTAGATATTGGAGGACTACCCATCTTTGCTAGAAACTCTTGTATCTTTGGTCTTTTGTTTGACTCTATCAATGGTGTAATTCTTTTCAGTCTATTCTTTTCAAATATTTTTCGAGTTTCCTCCCATTCTAGTTCTGCCACTAAAGCAGTTTGTACTAGTTCTCCATATTTTCGAATACGGAGTACTGCCACTCTGGTTCGAATATGAGGATTCAAACCTTGTTCAAACCTTTTCGACTTTTTATATTACTTTATTGACCTTGAAATCTCTGATAGTAGATTTTCCATTATAATATCAATCTTCTTTTTTTTTTTTTTTTTTTTAAGAGGTAATTATCACTTATTTGGGCGTCTTGTTTATGGGATTCAATAAGGCAATAAATTGTAGGGTTTGAGAATAAAATTTTCTGACTTTCTCTACTCACACATCAACTGTACCTGGCTACTGTATTCACCAGGAACCACAGTGATATAAGAATAGAGTTGGCCTGAGAGTTGGGGCAATTCCAGTGATCTAGTTTGGGATGGTTCAAATATTAGAATCCGACTAAAAGTTTTTTAATGGCTACATATGCTTTATTCCTAAAGGAGGTTAAAAATGGATGCTCATAACTTATAAGTAGTGTATCCTCTGGTATTTAATAGAAAGTTTTAGAATTAACACTAATCGTTGTCGTGATGACTACGGTGTATCCTGTTAGTTCTGTTTTCAGTTGAATATGTATGATTTTGTGTCGGGGTTTAAAGGAATTGATCCTACGAATTTGTAGTTACTGCTATATTGTTTGAAATAGTTCATACCTTTGATGATATCATTGTTAGTCGATACAGTGAAAGTCTTGCCACGTACTCTTGAGCAGCATGATTCACAGGTCCTTGTCGGACAGGACGGAAATAAGGCCTAGGAAATTTTGAACGATGAGTTTCTATTAATATATCCTTTCGTAAATCAGTAACTGCAAATTTGTCCTAAAATCTTAGTCCAATATTGTCTGTGCCAAAACTTCGATTTTCTATTGCTTTCCCATTTCTAACTTGTATCCTTGATGTTCTTAATTTCACATCTGTATTTCGATTACTTTTTTTTTTTTATTAAAAACTTTAACTATTTGACTCTGATCATTTAGGATGTAGAGGTAAACTATCATGATCTCGAAGTCAAAGTCCTAGGCGGCTCCACCTTAGGTGGCTCCACACTAGCAGTTGGCAGCCCTTTTTCCCATGGAACGGCTCCACCTAACTCCAGGCAGCCCTTTCCTAGGTAGCCCTTTCCATTGAACTCGAATTCGAGAAATGATGATTATCCTCAATCCTAATTATCACAGTACATGTTATAATTTTTAAGTCGATTATGTACTTGAAATCAGTTCTCTCTGCACTAATGATTTAACCCAGATCTCCCCATATTTTTGTATTCTATATTCAACTCGACTATATTTAAAACTTTACTTATTTGTGTCAATCATTTGTATGTTACGAAGCGCTTGAGGTTGGAGTCCATTGGACTTTTCGACTATAGTTTTTATTCGAGAAGTATTTTAGTTCTTATAGGAGTTATCATGGATGTTTTATTTTCTCGAGTAATTGGCGTACATAAATCTAATTTCTGAGTTAACCTACTCTCATTAAGATTGATGAACCTAGGTAAGGTTCTAATACTTTGGATAGGTTTCAGGTTACACAGGAAAGAGGTCTTAGTCTTTGATACACGACTAAGTTTACACTAATAAAAGACTTAATAATAGTTTATTTCGGATAATTATTGAACATTGTTTCTGCTAGGATACGATAGTAACGTGTTGTCAAAAAGATGTCTTAGGAGATAGGATCTTAAATTAAGTTACTCCTTAGGGATTTCTTACCCTAATTGAGTTATTACTAGGGTTTATAACACCTTCTTAGATTTTCATATCGTTACAAAGCGACATTCTATAATTCTAGTTAGTTTCTAATTCTCTCTAAGTAATTATACGTTCTAATTTCGATGTATCTATATTGTCTTCGGCGTTGACTAACTTTTCAGCGACCAATGATGTTGTCTCAGACTTACGTATTGCAAGTTATTATAACATATTTAAAAGAGAGATCTTAAAGTTCCGGTATATATACTTTGTTCTAGCGATTAAGTGTCTTAGGTTATCAATGTCTTAATCATCTAGGACTATGTGTACCTAGATTTAATTCACATGAACCTAACTTATGCTCTAGGTTAAGTGACTATCCTACTAATGTCCTTCTTGCTAATAATTCTTTATTCCTAGGATCTATTACCTAGGCTCTGATACCAAGTTGTAACGCCCCGATATTTTACGGATTAATTCAACCCGTATAATACTGGGGTGTTAGGAATAAAAAACTTGATATAAATAAATCCCATCAAATATGAAAATTACTGAGCCATTATATTAAAACATCATTGTTTGATACAATTTATTGAACATGAAAGCCTATGCTAAGACTTTCCATATTGACACATCATATTCCAGCTCCGTCGTTATCATAGAAAGGAGTGTAGAGTGGGTGTTCAACTCCTTCTGGGTCGCATCCCGATCGCTCCTCATCTTCTCTGGTTACTGCAGGGTTGGTCTCTGTAGGGTGCACATCATCTGTAGGGGGGTGAGTTCTATCCACTGACTCACCAATGACTTAGTTTTATTCATGCTAAATATATGTATTGAAAACAGTAAACATGAATACGAAAAGCAAATAATTAAAACATTAATCACCCGATTCCCTTTTTGGCTCCTCCGGCCAGGGTAGGAATCTCTAGTCTTTACCCGGGAAACTTTTAGTCCGCAACAAGGCTAGCCCCACACCTAGGAAACTTTTTGGCCGCAGCCAGGGCTAGCCCCATACCCAGGAAACTTTTTGGCCTCTGCCAGGGCTAGCCCCACACCCAGGAAACTTTTTGGCCTCAGCCAGGGCTAGCCCCACACCCAGGAAACTTTTTGGCCTCAGCCAGGGCTAGCCCCACACCCAGACAAGTGATTACGTATTTCAAAATTTACCATCCCATATCAAATTACCGACATTCTATAGCATATAATTAGCATGAATAAACTGAGTTTAAATTCCCTACCTGAACCGTTGCAAACTCTTACTCCTGATACAGAAGCTTTAGTACGCTCAAAACCTGTAAATATTTTACTAATAATTGGTTAGTTTTTATCCTAATTTTTCCAGGATTTTTCCAATATTTTTCGATGTGAACTAATGGGTTTTCTTCTTTAGGGGCATTTTGGTCAACTCCAAAATATTTTAAATTTATATTCATTTTTGTAGAGCTTTTTATTAGGAACTCGTGGCCGCAGACGGAATTTGATTCCGAGTTAGAATGAAGAGGTTATGACCATTTTACCCTAGGGGTAAAATGGTAAATATACTTTTTATTTGTCGGTTATGGAATTTTATAATCTAAGTAAGTGTATTTTGTCATTACGAATCCAACGCCACTGACGGAACTCAATTCCGAGTCCGTATGGATAAGATAAGGTCAATATAGTTTTCATAGATAATCTATATATTTAATTATAGGTAATTTATAAACATTAGATGTAAATGGATCTATTGGTTAGTCTTAAAGGGCTTTAGAATAGGTTTGGAAGAGGTTGTGGGTTCTAAATCAAGTATGGCCTTTTTGCATCACTATTTTATAAATGGATTTAAACCCGAATTAAATGGGTTAATGGGTTCAAATCACATACCCGACCCAACAACCTGAGTTGGTGGAAGTGGTGGTCGGTGGTGGCGGCCGGCGGTGGTGGCCGGCGGTGGGCGGTGGCCGGCGGTGTTGGCCGGCGGTGGCGGTGGCCGGCGGTGGTGGCTGTCGGCGACCGGCGGCGATGGCCGGCGGTAGGGGTCGCCGGCGGCGGCGGCTGCCGGCGGCGGTGGCCGGCGACGGCGGCGGCGGTGGCGGCGGCCGGCGGCGGCCGGTCTCCGGCGGGGGTGCCGGCGGCGGCGGCGGCGGCGGAGGGTGGTCGGCGGTGGGTGGTGGGGCCCGCTTGTCGCGAGGACTGCTGTGAAGAACTTTGTGGGTGGGGGGGGTTTATATAGGCCCCCCGGGAATACGAAGAGTCCCGGGGGCTTTATTGCAAATCTGTCGTTTCGTATTCTGGCCGTCCGATTTGGAAACGAACGGCACAGATGACGTTTGATATGCCCAGTGTCGTTTCGTATTCTGGCCGTTCGATTGCGATCGAACGGTCAGATGACGATTGATATTCCTTGTGTCATTTCGTATTCTGGCCGTTCGATTGTGATCGAACGGTTAGATGACGCTTGGTATTCCTAGTTATAGAATAAAAATTAGTTTTACTATAATTAAACAGAAAAGACTTAAGTGATTTTTGGTTAGAGGAAAAAAATTTATTAAATGGGTCTCGGGTTCGAATCTTTCTATTGGCTATTTAAGTTTACACATATATAAGTTTTTTCTTTTTAATTTTTTAATGCTTTAAATGAGTTCAAAACAAAAAAGTTTATATATGGTTTGTAATTGTTTCGACGAGACGGACGCAATGGCGCAGTCCGTTTTTTATTTTAAATTTTATGTAAAAATTTCTTATAATGACCTTTTAAACTATTATTTTATTTTGGGTTGTTACATTCTCTACCTCTAATAAAAATTTCGTCCTCGAAATTTAAAGTACGTACCTTGAACTAGTATATTTCTGGATCTAATTCCTAAGTAACTTCTTCACAATTTCTTCTAATCATCAAGTGATAGATTTTTGCTTTTCTCTTTCCGAACTTTCTTTCGCAAAATATTATTTTCTTTCCTTCAGGTGTTTAAAAGGTAACATTCTTCCGATAACAATTCATCATTATCCTATATTTGGATAACCAGTACATTCCTAATGTAATATCAAATTTTCTTCAATTTCAATCTGGTCACCACTCCTCATCTTCAACTCTTAGTATACAGTTTCTGCAGACTCTGTTTGTTTTGGCCTTATCACTAAGTGCAGTGGTGAGGGCAAGTATATATCCTAACGGTACTGTCTTCAATTGTAAGTCTCTAGCCAAGTGAATTGATATGAACAAATGGTTTAAACCCGGCCTAAAATTACTCTAACTAGATTTCCATAATGGTGCTTACGAAAATTCAAATTGTTCTGTTTATAACTTACTTATTTTTAATAATATTCTAAAAGTGTATTGTTCATACCTTTAATAACGTCGTTTGATTCTTCCTCAGTAGATACTGCAAATGCTTTTCCAGGCACCTTTTGATTTTGAGCGGTGCGAGCTACCGATACTTGTGGAGCATTTCGAAAAGGAGGACTGGTTGGAATGTTACCATTCAAGCGAGGACAGTATCGTTGAAAATGATCCCGTGATTCGCATGTGAAGCAAGTCCGAGGTCCTGTAGATATTGGAGGACTACCCATCTTTGCTAGAAACTCTTGTATCTTTGGTCTTTTGTTTGACTCTATCAATGGTGTAATTCTTTTCAGTCTATTCTTTTCAAATATTTTTCGAGTTTCCTCCCATTCTAGTTCTGCCACTAAAGCAGTTTGTACTAGTTCTCCATATTTTCGAATACGGAGTACTGCCACTCTGGTTCGAATATGAGGATTCAAACCTTGTTCAAACCTTTTCGACTTTTTATATTACTTTATTGACCTTGAAATCTCTGATAGTAGATTTTCCATTATAATATCAATCTTCTTTTTTTTTTTTAAGAGGTAATTATCACTTATTTGGGCGTCTTGTTTATGGGATTCAATAAGGCAATAGGGTTTGAGAATAAAATTTTCTGACTTTCTCTACTCACACATCAACTGTACCTGGCTACTGTATTCACCAGGAACCACAGTGATATAAGAATAGAGTTGGCCTGAGAGTTGGGGCAATTCCAGTGATCTAGTTTGGGATGGTTCAAATATTAGAATCCGACTAAAAGTTTTTTAATGGCTACATATGCTTTATTCCTAAAGGAGGTTAAAAATGGATGCTCATAACTTATAAGTAGTGTATCCTCTGGTATTTAATAGAAAGTTTTAGGATTAACACTAATCGTTGTCGTGATGACTACGGTGTATCCTGTTAGTTCTGTTTTCAGTTGAATATGTATGATTTTGTGTCGGGGTTTAAAGGAATTGATCCTACAAATTTGTAGTTACTGCTATATTGTTTGAAATAGTTCATACCTTTGATGATATCATTGTTAGTCAATACAGTGAAAGTCTTGCCACGTACTCTTGAGCAGCATGATTCACAGGTCCTTGTCGGACAGGACGGAAATAAGGCCTAGGAAATTTTGACCGATGAGTTTCTATTAATATATCCTTTCGTAAATCAGTAACTGCAAATTTGTCCTAAAATCTTAGTCCAATATTGTCTGTGCCAAAACTTCGATTTTCTATTGCTTTCCCATTTCTAACTTGTATCCTTGATGTTCTTAATTTCACATCTGTATTTCGATTACTTTTTTTTTTTTTATTAAAAACTTTAACTATTTGACTCTGATCATTTAGGACGTAGAGGTAAACTATCATGATCTCGAAGTCAAAGTCCTAGGCGGCTCCACCTTAGGTGGCTCCACACTAGCAGTTGGCAGCCCTTTTTCCCATGGAACGACTCCACCTAACTCCAGGCAGCCCTTTCCTAGGTAGCCCTTTCCATTGAACTCGAATTCGAGAAATGATGATTATCCTCAATCCTAATTATCACAGTACATGTTATAATTTTTAAGTCGATTATGTACTTGAAATCAGTTCTCTCTGCACTAATGATTTAACCCAGATCTCCCCATATTTTTGTATTCTATATTCAACTCGACTATATTTAAAACTTTACTTATTTGTGTCAATCATTTGTATGTTACTAAGCGCTTGAGGTTGGAGTCCATTGGACTTTTCGACTATAGTTTTTATTCGAGAAGTATTTTAGTTCTTATAGGAGTTATCATGGATGTTTTATTTTCTCGAGTAATTGGCGTACATAAATCTAATTTCTGAGTTAACCTACTCTCATTAAGATTGATGAACCTAGGTAAGGTTCTAATACTTTGGATAGGTTTCAGGTTACACAGGAAAGAGGTCTTAGTCTTTGATACACGACTAAGTTTACACTAATAAAAGACTTAATAATAGTTTATTTCGGATAATTATTGAACATTGTTTCTGCTAGGATACGATAGTAACGTGTTGTCAAAAAGATGTCTTAGGAGATAAGATCTTAAATTAAGTTACTCCTTAGGGATTTCTTACCCTAATTGAGTTATTACTAGGGTTTATAACACCTTCTTAGATTTTCATATCGTTACAAAGCGACATTCTATAATTCTAGTTAGTATCTAATTCTCTCTAAGTAATTATACGTTCTAATTTCGATGTATCTATATTGTCTTCGGCGTTGACTAACTTTTCAGCGACCAATGATGTTGTCTCAGACTTACGTATTGCAAGTTATTATAACATATTTAAAAGAGAGATCTTAAAGTTCCGGTATATATACTTTGTTCTAGCGATTAAGTGTCTTAGGTTATCAATGTCTTAATCATCTAGGACTATGTGTACCTAGATTTAATTCACATGAACCTAACTTATGCTCTAAGTTAAGTGACTATCCTACTAATGTCCTTCTTGCTAATAATTCTTTATTCCTAGGATCTATTACCTAGGCTCTGATACCAAGTTGCAACGCCCCGATATTTTACGGATTAATTCAACCCGTATAATACTGGGGTGTTAGGAATAAAAAACTTGATATAAATAAATCCCATCAAATATGGAAATTACTGAGCCATTATATTAAAACATCATTGTTTGATACAATTTATTGAACATGAAAGCCTATGCTAAGACTTTCCATATTGACACATCATATTCCAGCTCCGTCGTTATCATAGAAAGGAGTGTAGAGTGGGTGTTCAACTCCTTCTGGGTCGCATCCCGATCGCTCCTCATCTTCTCTGGTTACTGCAGGGTTGGTCTCTGTAGGGTGCACATCATCTGTAGGGGGGTGAGTTCTATCCACTGACTCACCAATGACTTAGTTTTATTCATGCTAAACATATGTATTGAAAGCAGTAAACATGAATACGAAAAGCAAATAATTAAAACATTAATCACCCGATTCCCTTTTTGGCTCCTCCGGCCAGGGTAGGAATCTCCAGTCTTTACCCGGGAAACTTTTAGTCCGCAACAAGGCTAGCCCCACACCTAGGAAACTTTTTGGCCGCAGCCAGGGCTAGCCCCACACCCAGGAAACTTTTTGGCCTCTGCCAGGGCTAGCCCCACACCCAGGAAACTTTTTGGCCTCAGCCAGGGCTAGCCCCACACCCAGGAAACTTTTTGGCCTCAGCCAGGGCTAGCCCCACACCCAGACAAGTGATTACGTATTTCAAAATTTACCATCCCATATCAAATTACCGATATTCTATAGCATATAATTAGCATGAATAAACTGAGTTTAAATTCCCTACCTGAACCGTTGCAAACTCTTACTCCTGATACAGAAGCTTTAGTACGCTCAAAACCTGTAAATATTTTACTAATAATTGGTTAGTTTTTATCCTAATTTTTCTAAGATTTTTCCAATATTTTTCGATGTGAACTAATGGGTTTTCTTCTTTAGGGGCATTTTGGTCAACTCCAAAATATTTTAAATTTATATTCATTTTTGTAGAGCTTTTTATTAGGAACTCGTGGCCGCAGACGGAATTCGATTCCGAGTTATAATGAAGAGGTTATGACCATTTTACCCTAGGGGTAAAATGGTAAATATACTTTTTATTTGTCGGTTGTGGAATTTTATAATCTAAGTAAGTGTATTTTGTCATTACGAATCCAACGCCACTGACGGAACTCAATTCCGAGTCCGTATGGATAAGATAAGGTCAATATAGTTTTCATAGATAATCTATATATTTAATTATAGGTAATTTATAAACATAAGATGTAAATGGATCTATTGGTTAGTCTTAAAGGGCTTTAGAATAGGTTTGGAAGAGGTTGTGGGTTCTAAATCAAGTATGGCCTTTTTGCATCACTATTTTATAAATGGATTTAAACCCGAATTAAATGGGTTAATGGGTTCAAATCACATACCCGACCCAACAACCTGAGTTGGTGGAAGTGGTGGCCGGCGGTTTTGGCCGGCGGCGGCGGTGGCCGGCGGTGGTGGCTGTCGGCGACCGGCGGCGATGGCCGGCGGCAGGGGTCGCCGGCGGCGGCGGCGGCGGCGGCGGAGGGTGGTCGGCGGTGGGTGGTGGGGCCCGCTTGTCGCGAGTACTGCTGTGAAGAAGTTTGTGGGTGGGGCGGGGTTTATATAGGCCCCCCGGGAATACGAAGAGTCCCGGGGGCTTTATTGCAAATCTGCCGTTTCGTATTCTGGCCGTCCGATTTGGAAACGAACGGCACAGATGACGTTTGATATGCCCAGTGTCGTTTCGTATTCTGGCCGTTCGATTGCGATCGAACGGTCAGATGACGATTGATATTCCTTGTGTCATTTCGTATTCTGGCCGTTCGATTGTGATCGAACGGTTAGATGACGCTTGGTATTCCTAGTTATAGAATAAAAATTAGTTTTACTATAATTAAACAGAAAAGACTTAAGTGATTTTTGGTTTGAGGAAAAAAATTTATTAAATGGGTCTCGGGTTCGAATCTTTCTATTGGCTATTTAAGTTTACAAATATATAAGCTTTTTCTTTTTAATTTTTTAATGCTTTAAATGAGTTCAAAACAAAAAAGTTTATATATGGTTTTTAATTGTTTCGACGAGACGGACGCAATGGCGCAGTCCGTTTTTTATTTTAAATTTTGTGTAAAAATTTCTTATAATGACCTTTTAAACTATTATTTTATTTTGGGTTGTTACAAAGCCCATAGAGGATCCCCCATGAGTTTCCCGGAAGCTGGGCGGGGCATAAGCCCGCCAATTTCAGGAGCTCGCTGGCCAGATGGTTCAGGGGCAGCAAGAGCCCTGACCATATCTGCCCCACGGAGACCACGGTCCCCGAGGGCGGCCTCCTGAAGCTCGGAAGAGGAAGAATGGCGAGCTCTTGGGGAATGCCCACCGCGGTTCGCAGACTATCGGGGATGGGCGCACCCCCAATGTCATTGAACCAAACGACGACGGGCTCCTTCGGAGGTGCCTCTTCCCCTGAGCCCGGAGCTCGCACCGAGATAGGGGCGACATTGAGAGGCCCCTCTCGGGAGGACGCAGCAGCAGCAGCAGCAGCTGAAGAAGCAGCAGCAGCAGAGGAAGCCATGAGCAAGAGGGTGCTAGCGAGCTGCGAGCTGAAAGCGAAGAAGGAAGGGAGAGCTGTTTTTCACGCAGCGGTAAAAAATCGCCCCCCGTCTCCTATTTATAGGCAAGTGAGAGGCAGGTGAATCGGGCCGCAGTTAATACTCGAGCGCACCCAACGAGGCGACACGCCGACGGTTGAAGCGACAGCTCGCCTTTCTCCAATCAGGCAGTGCCACGTGGACCACGCGTGGAAAAAGGCTGCGCCGGCGCCGACGCTGTCCTTTATTGACAGGAAAAGGAGCGAATGAGGAGGAGACACGTGTCTCACACCGATCGGGATCTCATGATGAGATTCATTGTATCAACATCGAGCCTCGCACCGCGTTTAAGATGAAGTGACCGTTGGAGATTTGGAGCGATATCCCAGTCACAAGATCGCCCACGGCAGGCGCCCAAGCTCGCCCGAAGCAGACCCTGGCCGAGTGTGGCAAGTTCGCACCGGAAGGAGATCGCTCGTGGCTGAGGCTCGCGGCCCGCCCGACATTTGTGAAATACTGGGAGTCAAAACTCTCGACACAGATCGCCCACGGCAGGCGCCCAAGCTCGCCCGACGCAGACCCCAACCGCGTGTGACAAGCTCGCACCGGAAGGAGATCGCTCGTGGCTGATGCTCTTGGCCCGCCCGGCGTTTGTGAAATACTGACAGTCAAAGCTCTCGACGCAAATCGCCCACGGCTGGAGCCCGTAGCTCGCCCGACGCAGACCCTGACCGCGTGTGACAAGCTCGCACCGGAAGGAGATCGCTCATGGCTGATGCTCCCGGCCCGCCCGGCGTTTGTGAAATACTGGCAGTCAAAGCTCTCGGCGCAGACCGCCCACGGCAGGTGCCCGCAGCCCACAGGGTGGAGGTCGCCAATGACTGGTACTCCCAGTCCGCCCGGCTTGTGCACCAAGACTCCTGAGCAAGCGTCAAAGTCTCCTTGGTCGCTCCCTCAGGAGGGGGTAATGTTGGGGGTAGCTGAAATCTGCCCTGGAGTTCCCCCCCCCCCCCCCCCCCCCCCCCCCCCGTGCTCACCAAATCACCTTGACAGGGAGCGAGATCCACATTGGGCTGAAGGGGCCTAGGCAAAGAGCACTCTTAGGAGCACGCCTAAGCTCGCTGGAGCTCGCCTGAGCTCGCCCAGGAGCTCGCCTAAAGCTCGCCCAGGAGCTCGCCCAGGAGCTCGCCCGAGCTCGCCCAGGAGCTCGCCAAGCCCGCACGAGAATTCGCTGGCAGTGGTAGCGGGAGTTAGACCGTCATGCATAACAAAGGTACCGGCACCACAAACGCCCCTAGCTCACGCAGGAGCTCGCCCCTAGCTCGCGCAGGAGCTCGCCCTAGCTCGCGCAGGAGCCCGCCCAAGCTCGCGCAGGAGCTCGCCCAGGCTCGCCAGAACTCCCCAGTTTATCGAAGAGGTCGCTCCCGCGAGGTCCGACTCTTGATAGATGTGGAAGAAAAGGCGGAGCAATGGAGGGTGAGCTCGCCTTAGCTCCCCACCGGAGGTCGCCCACAATGTATGAAAGGATGCCAGGTGTTGAAACCCCACAGAAGCCACATGGACAAACGTGGTCCACGGAAGCCCGCTCAAATCAGTTCGAGACCACCCAGACTTGAACATTCCAGAATAGCCACCTGGCAGTGACAAGAAAGATGCTCTCCCCCACAAACCGCCTGGCAGGCCCGGCGACAAAGAATGTCAGCGGCGCGAGTACCAAGGACTGTCAGAGGCCCACGCGAGCCAGAACGTGGGGGTCTAGAAGGCACCGGAAAGAATCTCCACGTGTCGAGCCACGGTAGGTCGCCAATGTCTATAAATGCTCACCCCCAGGCTCTATAGTACAGGTTCGAAACCCTTTTCCCTACCACTTTCGTCCACAACAGCTCGCCGTTGTGCACCTGTGACTGACTTGAGCGTCGGAGGGTCTGCGCTCCTAAGGGAGCCAGCCGTCCTTACGCTTTTTCTTTGCCTTGCAGGTAGCCCGCACGGACCAGCGTAAAAAAAATCCCCCGAACAAAAGTTATTTCAAAATTATGCACATAACAAGTTAGCATTAGCTATGATATTAATTGCATATCTCAAAATTATGCACTAAATCATGTTTTTGTTCATAGTATGTTAATCATTAGATTGGTCAATAATAGAAAATGTTGTTCATAGTAAACCTCTTCGGTTCGGTTCGTTGTGAAACGATTTTTTTTTTACAAAACCGAAACCAAACCCCTTTTTTTTATATTCCAAAATCAAACCTGACTTGTACATCTAAAAAACCGACCACTAACTGATTTTTCGGCTCAGTTTGGGTCGATTTTTCGATCCGATCGTTTTTTGAATAGCCCTAATTGGTCATGTTCACTCACTCTCGATCATTTAGTCATGCAACAACATCATACTCCTATATAGGTCACTTGGCTTGTGACTCGTGCATGGCCCAAGATATTTGACCATATTTTGATAAAATCCACCATACGAGATATTCGAACCAGTGGCCTCTAATATAGATTTCATGTCTACACTACACATCCGGACTTTTTATAAGCAAATGCAGCATTTATCCTTTTTTTAGAAATCACTCTCAGTGAATGAGGGGGGGTTCAGCCTAGACCTCTACCAGTATATGAATAATAAATAATGTTTACAAGGAGATAGATAAAGGGGGGAGAGAGCGAGAGTATAATCATGAAATACGATGAAGGAGAAAATTCCTCGTCCTCGGGATCAAGTGCGTCGCCCAAAAATGAATCAGCAACTTGATCATATCAGTCACTCTCTCCATCGGAAGGAATTTGTTCTGAAAGATTCTTCCATTCTGTTCCAACCATAGGCCCCAACAGATAGCAACCGAAGTGATGTCCCAACCTCCCATAATCATCAATTAAATGCGTCTTTTCCTCAAGGACCCCAAAAAGCCAAGGAGGTTGGGTGTGTTCTAACCTGGATTTTGGACCGGAATGTCAATCAAATGTCTCTAAAAAATTCACACTGAATTAGAAGATGGTCAGAGGTCTCGTCTGCAGAAGTGCTAAAGGGGTAGCTGGTATTTACGTTCGTCGGGTGGTTTCGCTTTAAAAGATTAACCTTAATGAGGATCTTATCCTTCATGACTAATCTCATAAAAGCCTTGATCTTCATCGGGCATTTGGTCTTCCAAATTTGTTTGGCGAGTTAGTAGATCACTCTGCTGAAGTTATTGAATTGGTAGAATGAGTTCACTAAGAATTGATCGTTAGCTGTCCATCTCCAGCCCGTTTCGTTCGCACCTCCATGAGGGTATTCTTTCAAAACACCATTTTCGAGAAAGACACCGAGAAAACTAATAATTTTGCCGCCTAAGAAAAAAATCTTTGATAGTAATAGTATACGGTATGTTGAAAAAGCAACTCTCTTCTACCAACCGCTTTGCCAACTTGATGTGGCACCCAATTGTAGTGCGATCGATACACTGTTTAGTGTTGGGTGTAACGGACGGCTATAATCATACCAAGCCAAGTTGACAATGAAAATTTGGCAAAGCTCCGTCGACAGAATAGTATTTTTTATGTTAATTAAAATACTTAACGATTCAAAGAAAATGGAGAAGTTAATTAAAATAAGATGAATTGAAAACCATCTTTTATAAAAGAAAATTTGAAATTGACAAGGAGTCCCTGATGTAAGCACAGAAAACAAAGGTAAGCAATGATAAAGACTTCGATGATCTCATTGGTTTTGCCCGGTCACCCCCCACATTTTGATATCAGAGGCTGTCGAGGTCTCCACCATGCTGCTCATCACTACATGTTGTGCTCTGTGTTTTCTTCTTGTTGGCGCCATTCATCGAGCAACATCTGCGCGATCGATCTTCGTATGGGTCAACCTCATTCGAGATTTATAAAATGGTGGAAACAACGCAAATCTTCTTCTTCTTCGTGGATGATGAAAAGATTGATCGATGCCATCTTTGTCCTCTCATTTTGTTCTATGGCGGAGCAAAACCATTGGTCAAATCGGATAAGTTTTTAAATTGTAATTGCCTAGCTACAAAATTATTTGAAGACTCCTTCAATGATCCTCATGGTTTCGCCCGGCCAATCGGGCGATGGAATATTTTATGTTCCCACATTTTGATGGTCGAGGTCGGCCGATGTCTCTACCACTTTGATGATCCCTGTCGGATCAATGTACTGCTTCTCGATGATGCTGTTTCATTGCACAGTGTTTGAGCCGGCTTGCTATGAGTTGTGGTTTTCTCATGTAGTCGTCCGATATAAGTGCACGGTCAGGTGGAGTGTGATTCGCCTGTTGGAGCTAGGGACACGCTATCGAGCTATTGTGATGCTTTACCCATGAGGGGATTATTTTTGCTCCAACGGACTGTTGCTCGAGATGCTTAGTGATGCATCTGGACCGTTCATTAAAAAATAGGGAGCCATCTGATTTAAACTTCCCGTGTATGTCACCAATGCCCTTTTTACACACCATCAGACTGCTTCCTTTCGGATCTCTCTTCTAATAGGTCAACCTATCTATATTTATTTGGATGGCAGTTATAGGAATTTATATAAAAATAAAAGAAAAAACAATGCAAAATCCTCTCCTTCTCGGATGATGGGAAGATGGAAGGTATTTGTCCTCTCATTTTGTTTGAGGGTACCCTCTCGTCCTTTCTATATGGATCAAAACCAACGGTCAAATTAGATAAGTTTAAAAAATACAGAAAGCATCAATTGGATCTATTTCGTGCACCCATCGTGGACACCCTGACTCCGCACCAACTTCAAATGCAAAGATCAAATAGTAAATCTTTTAAATTCTCCCAAAGATTAGGATTCCCCCTTTTTTTAGTGTGTTATTAGATACCCTCGCACCCCATAACCCGAGTCGTAAGGGAAGGTCCACATGGGGTTTATTAAGCAAGTGATGGGTGCCTCCCTCACCGTTGTGGGACTATCCGTCAACATTTTCCCTCACATGGAGCACGTGTGGCAAGGATCCTCCCACGCGGAGCACGCTTGGTAAATACATGATTGGCAGGGAGCATTTAGAGCAGGAGACAATGAACTCTAGCTCTGATGCCATGTTAGATACTCTTGCACCCCAAAACCCGAGTCGTAAGAGGAGGTTCACATGAGGTATATTAAGCAAGTGATGGGTGCCTCCCTCACAGCTGTGGGACTATCCGTCAACATAGTGTTTAGAAAAAAAAAAAAAAGGGATGTGATTGAGGTCGCATCCCCGTGGTAAAGCATCTGCCTCCATCCAGCAGGTTGTGTAGTCCTATCCCGTTGACTCCCTTCGGTCCTGTGGCTGGTTTATCTCTCTCATTTGTGGCTGGCTTACCTATCGCATTTATAGGTGGTTTATCTATACTCCTCTGTGGCACGCAAGAGCAATGCTATTCAACTGAAGCGTTCAACTCGAATGCTCAACCACAATGATCGATGTGGCATCCATTCACAACGTTCCTCCTTCTGATGATCAGGCCGGCTGATCAGCGCAATTCGCATGTCCAGGTTGGGTGCAACAGACGACTGCGGTTTGGATACGCCATAATGGTTGATCATTCGAGTTAAATGTATCAGGTTAAAATATTACAAGCAAAGGTAAGGGCAAGCCGGTATCTATCTTTTAGTGTTTTTTTTTTCTATTTGACAGAAACCATGGGGGATCTATTCGTAGGGCTCCAGGCCCAAAGCAAAACCCACACAGAGCTAATCATCAAGATCAATACGACCATAGGAAGTTTCTTCCTCCGATACAATAGAGATAAAATCCTGAGCTCTGAGATGGAACTAGGGTAGAAATCTACCTTCGACTTCAGAGTAATGGATGCCAGATGATGAACTATCTGATTAGCGTCACGCAGTACGTGCTGAATATGACAGCGGGGAAAAAGCTTCAGGAACCTCCATGGCTCCATCCATCTTGTGTTCGCGACGGGCTGACAATGAAATCCCTCCCACCAAAAAAAGGAAAAAAAAATGGTGTTATAGCATTAAAGAATTGATGATGCTTTAGACCCCCTCCAAAAGAACCCAGTCACTAATAGTATCACGTAGATTGTGTACATTTCACTGTGCAGGCCTGCACGAAATTTAGCCGGTGGGGACTCACGCGTCAGTTCATGTGGCCTGTGGGGTCCAAAGCCTAAAGAATTAGGAGAATCAGGAAGAAGAGATGGGGGGTGGGGGGGATACATGAAATAAGCCACTTATCGGCTATACCACATTAAATACTACATGCGTGAATTTACTGCAATGTTTTAAAGTCGGGACCCTTGATGGAACCGGAAATAAGACCAACCCATGGGTCAGTGGTTCAACCGTCGGGTCAATCGTGGTTGAATCATGACATCATAAATATATTATATTTAAAATTAAAATATGTAAAGAATTTGTCTCGAGTCGGAGATTAAAAAAAAGAAAAGAATAATAATTACCAATCTATCCGACTCGGACAGCTACCTGGTTCTGGTTCATTCCGATTGAACCGTTCGATCTGGACCGGATTTAGAAACATTGGTTTGCTGTAAAGAAAATACTTTTTAGCCATCCTGCTATCCACCCTGATTGAGCCATCCTGATGTGGCACCTGATTGCGGCTGCCCAGTCCGGGTAGGTGAATCACACTCGGCCTGGCTGGTAGGCTAAGGAACTGATGTGATTTGGTGACGCATCAGGTGGCCCAATCCGGATGGCTGAATAACATTGCTTGCATATAGATTTATACGCATGACATACAATAGCCGGACCATGGGAGCCAAAGGTAACGTCCACCTTGGGTGAACAAAATCGCAATCTGGACTTTGGTTGGGTCTATAGGATCACGAGGGGTGGGACCCGTGGAGACGAGACATCTAATAATATATCTATATCTATATATATACTAAAATGGAAGCCTCTGTTCTGTGTTGTGACACATGGACGTCTTTTAAATGCTAGAATTCTTCTTCCGTGCGTGAACGCGGCTCTCTTTTAAATCCATTAAAAAACCTACCATAAAGATGATAGATCTTCATTTAATGTTAATCTCTCTCTCTCTCTCTCTCTCTCTCTCTCTCTCTCTCTCTCTCTCTCTCTCTCTCTCTCTCTTTCTAACAAGTGAATCAGACTCACTTCAGATTTCACACTTCTTCGAACAGTTGAGATGTCGTATTTGCTAAATGGCGTGCATCAAGCATATTCGGGCTTTGTCCGAATTTCTTACTAGTATAATGCTAAAATGGAAGTCTCTCTCATGTGTTGTGACACGTGGACATCTTTTGAAGAGCCATAATTCTTCTTTCGTGTGTGAACACGGCTCACTTTTAAATAGTATTAAAAACCTACCATAAAGATGATATATACTCATTCAATGATATTTAATGGTTATTTGATCCTAATATATATCTCTTTTTTTTTTTGGTACTCTAATATATATCTCTCTCTAACAAGTGAATCACACTCACTTCATATTTCATACTTTTTCCGAGAGTTGCGATGTTGTTTGTGCCTAATGGCATGCATCAAGCATATCCGGGCATTGCTCCGGTTTCATATAAAGATGATAAATACATGTTCAATGGCATTTAATGGTCATTTGATGTTATTTAGAAAAATCATTATTACTATTTTCTCTCTCAAATAAGTGAAACACACGCACTGAACCACACTCACTCACACTTCTTCGGACGGTTGTGATGTCGTCTGTGCTAAGTGGCGTGCATCAAGTTCATCCGGGCAATGCCCCAGGGTTCTTACTAGTGTAACTACTGAATCTCTGACCGTCGTATCCGCTCGTCCAATGTTTGATTCCTCTCCAGTTGATACCTCTCCATGTTTCTCGCGATTGCCGCTCAAAGCATATAACAGCCGTCCAATGGTAGCGAACCCGACGGAAGAGTCCCACTAAATCCAACAACATACTTCATCCGAGTGTTTGGAATCTCTACGATTCCATGAACTTACAAATAGCATCGCAGTGGCCTTGGTTGAGTCGCCACCGCTAACCACCGACTGCTGATCATCGTCGCTTGTCGGTCACCATCGTCGACCACCGCCTACCGGCCACCATTTGCCACCACGTCGACCACCACCACCCACCATTTCCCACAATGACTACAAAAAAACAACCAAACAGTTAAGAACTATAACTACATGGTAAATAAATTGCGACTCATGCTTTTCCAAATACATGAGTTAGATCTTCACTAAGTAGATGCCAAAATCATAAATAATCTCAGTTCAAAAGCAAAGTAGATCTTTGCCTCGACTGGTGAGAGAGGGAGTTCAAATCTCCTCCAGTCCAGTCGGTCGCCTTGTGCCCACGCATAGGCCCGTTGTGCATTACAATCGCATGATGATTGTGAATTAGTCAGAGTGCGATTCACTTATCGAGTCGTCTACAATCGTGCGGTCATGATTCATGCGGGGCAAACTGACTGGAGCCTTGAGGAGGTTTGAACTCCGAGAGACGAGGGTTTTTTTTTTTTTGCAATTAAAAAGAGGAGGGTTGAGTCAGCGCGTTGCATTTCCACATAGTTAAAGATGTGAGGGTTGTCCAAAAAAAAAAAAAGACATAAGGGTTGTACTTGGACCAATTAGCACTTGACATGTGGATAACAGTCTTACCCGCCCAGCTTCAAACCTTACTCCACTGCTTGACCGGTTGGCTCCATTCCTTCGTCTTTCCTCATGCAAATTAGGCTGAAAGAGAGAATCCAAAAAAAAAAAAAAATGAATGTGATATATTGGGAAACTTACACAAGGAAAAGATCATTAATTAAAGATGGGGTGTTTGGTTCGCGGAATTGGTCTGAATTTGAAGAATCATAATTGGATGCCAACTATTTTTTGGGCTTTGAGGGGGCGAATGATGTCAAAAGAGTCCGTTTTCGAGTTGGGGGGCTTTGAGGGAGGAATATGATGCACCCCAAGAGAGAGAGAGAGAGAGAGAGAGAGAGAGAGAGAGAGAGAGAGAGAGAGAGAGAGAGAGAGAGAGAGAGAGAGAGAGAGAGAGAGGGGGGGGGGAGTCTGCTAGCATTCCCCGAAATCCTACATGGCAACATTTTTATGGTCGATTTTAACATTCCCCATATGTGTATTTACAAATAATGTCCTAAGACAATCTAGATCTCCTCTCAACTTCCTTTCACCCAGTCGCTTATCTGACTCTTGAGATCTTCGCTCTTGCTGCCTATTTTGTCACCTGTGATTGTTGCCGGTGATTTTTGCAAGGATCTACTAGGGTTCGATATGGCCACTGTGACTATGTCTTGCAAATGTTTCAAGGATCTAGGGCTCTGGTCACCTGCTCTGACAACAATCTAGGGCTATGATCACCTGTGATTTGGATAAATTTTTCTTTTTCTAAGGTTTCATTGTTAATCTTAACAGTCTTCATGAATAAAACCCCTTAATTGTAACCCTAATTTGTGATGTTTAGATTAAGTTAAAATAGGAATTATTCAGAATTCCCCTTATTCACATGGTGAACCAAACAACTTTTAGGAAAAATAGGAAAGAATTCCCCTCCCTATTCCTGATCATTTTCATGCACGAACCAAACACCGACATCTATCTCAATTCCTCAGCACCCTATTCAGATTCCCATAAATATTATTCTAGGGAATCAGAATAAGATACCAATGGCCAATTTTTGAACCAACCACCCCCTTAGGTTTGACGTAAAGCTAATGGTAAGATAGTTTTCGATAAGTATTTAAAAATTATGAAAAGTATACTTCAATTGACTCACATTATTCTAAATTTTGATAAAGTATTCCTAAGACTTGGTGTTAGAATTACCTCAAAAGACCTCTAATTAAAATACCACAATCGAGTGGTATGGTAGCCAGTTATAAAAGCAAACGAGTTCGAGGAAAACCCTAGCTCCTCGAAGCCTTCTAATCTCTCTATATCGGCTTCTCTCTGGCGAGTAGGCACAACTTCAGCCTCGTCTAGTATCATCGAGTCTCCTCTAGAATCATCAAGGATCCTCACCCTTCGTTCACCACCTTCTCCCGGGCCTACATTATCCTCCATGGCGCGTAACCTCTCAGCTAGCTCACACATCCGACAAATCTCTTTGTCCTTGATTCTGAGTTGAGACTTTACCTTATCTTCCCCTTCTCTTTGAGTATTCTATTTGGTTTAGGTCTGAATATGATGAAATTCTAGTATTATGACGACTACCTACAATAAATTTTACTTCAAACTATAAGACCTCTCTCATAGCACATTCCTTTCTGTATTAATGACCATAAAATTTAAACTATAAGAGATTCTCTTTTTTTTTTCGTGAAAACTTTCAAAAGTCTTAGGATTTAATGCAAAACAAAGGCAGGTGATAAACAACCACCTCATCCTATATGCATTAGTGGCATGAAATGTAGCCCTTATGTCAATAAACTTTTACCACTTCAGTGGCCTCACCAATTAATCGTCGATCTCGAGAGAAGCACCCAAAGGAAGGGTAAGGGAACTTTTGGAAACTTAAATAACGAGACGTGTGAAAACAAAATTCCTCCCACCGCAAGACCAATAATCAAAATTTTCCAACATTGTTCGGAAAGACAAGATTACACTACCATTTCATCAGGATAACAGTACAAGCCCAACAGTCAAAATCTCACATCACAAAACAAAACACAAACAACAGAGTACACATAGCATTAGCAATAGGATCACCCTCCATCTGGAGAGGAGCGAGGATCCACCACCAAGGTAGCAACGCTCGAGTGCTCCTTCCGCCTCTTCAGACTCTCAAAAGTCAGAACACAGATGGGATCCACTCTCGCACCATCCCCAAACTCACTCTCACTGTAACATCCATTCCAAACAAACAAGATATTGTCTGCTTTGCCCGTGCCCACACGAGGACTTCCCAAAAGGTCACCCATCCTAGTACTACTCTCACCCGAGTAAGCTTAACTATGGAGTTCTTATGAAATCTGTAGCGGTGCATGGTTTTAAAACGCGTCCTCTATTTTTGAGTGAGGAAATTATATAAGTAGCTCATAATCCCTTTCTCTCCAGGTGATGTGGGGCTAACTCATGGCCTTGTACACCACACGCCATCTCATTCATCTTGGCATCACAGCCTCAAGAGTCTTGACTTTTGGCTATTGGATCTTGGTCGTCACAGTCCACCCCTCTTAAGGCCTACACGTCCACTTGTAGGGTTAGACCCTCCCCATTGCAAGGAGAACCAGCTCTGATATCATTTTGTAACATCCGTCCCAAACAAACAAGATATTATTCGCTTTACCTGTGCCCGCACGAGGACTTTTAAGGGGGTCACCCATCCTAGTACTACTGTTGTCCGAGCACACTTAATTACCGAGTTTTTACGAAATCTATAGCGGTGCACAGTTTTAAAAAGTGTATTCTATGTTTGGGAGAGGAAATTATATAAGTAACTAATGATCTTCTTCTCTCCAGACGATGTGGGGTTAACTCGTGGTCTTGTACACCGTACTTTACCTTAGCTCACCTCATCCATCTTGCCATCACAACCTCAGGATTCTTGGTCCTTGGCTCCTAGATATTGGATCTTGGTCGTCACACACATTCTAATGTTCAGTCGCATGTAAAGCAGAATCGACCAGCTGAATAATAGCAGAGTAAGACACTCTTATGCTGACTGGATAGTGATGGCGGGGTGGGACTTACTCCGAAGTTGGACGCTGCACATCAAACGAGTCTTTGCCAGGCACAGTACGCGAGTCACTAATGGACACCCCGGTTCATTTCCAGCCTTTGGGCGCAGCTTAACACGGACTGTGCAGAGAGTTTTTACTCCTCTTCCCTCTCTCCTGCAGCGTTCCCTAGACCCCGGGGCCGGGCTACATAGCACAATGACGGCCGGCCAGGAGGGCTAGAACAGAACGCACACTGACACACACACACTCTCTCTCTCTCTCTCTCTCTAGTCTACACTTTCTCTCTCTCTCTCTCTCTTGATATTTTTACTGATTTTCTATCATAAACTCCAATCCTTCTAGCTCTGCTCTGGGGTCTGGAACTTGTGGATTCTCTCTCTTCAAAAAAGAGCAAAGGGGAGGAAGAGGGGGAAAGCGAGAGGAGGGTGGGTGGGCCGATCTGGAGAAATGCGGGGTCTAGAATAGGCCGGGCGAGATCAGGTGATTCCTCATAGAATGCGGCAACAGGCTCCAGTTGATGAGGGGGACAACAGAGGGGAAGGAAAGAAGGAGGGGGATAACCAGAAGGAGGCGGCGGCGGTCCCGGTTCCTGTAGCCCACCACCACCACCACCACCACCACAGGAGCAGATCTCAGGGGGCCGGGAACCGGCGGGTGGCCCCCGCCACCGGCGTCGCAGAGGGTGGAGGCGCGGCGGCGGCGGCGGCGGCGGAGAAAGCGCTCCCGAACGGGGATCTCTACAGGGGTGGATTCACGGGGAACACCCCCCACGGGACGGGTAAGTACCTGTGGACGGACGGGTGCATGTACGAGGGGGACTGGCGGAAGGGGAAGGCCGCCGGGAAGGGGAAGTTCTCGTGGCCCTCCGGCGCGACCTTCGAGGGGGAGTTCCGCTCCGGCCGGATGGAGGGATTCGGCACCTTCACGGGGACCGACGGCGACACCTACCGCGGCGCCTGGAGCGCCGACCGGAAGCACGGCTACGGCTGCAAGTCCTACGCCAATGGCGATTTCTACGAGGGGACCTGGCGCCGGAACCTCCAGGAGGGCTACGGCCGCTACGTCTGGCGCAACGGGAACCAGTACGTGGGCGAGTGGCGGAGCGGGGTCATCTCCGGCCGGGGCCTCCTCATCTGGGCCAACGGGAACCGCTACGACGGGCAGTGGGAGAACGGGTTCCCCAAGGGCAGCGGCCTCTTCACCTGGCCCGACGGCAGCTGCTACGTCGTCAGCTGGAGCAAGGACCCCAAGAGTCTCAACGGCGCCTGCTACCCCGCCACCGCCTCCTCCCCCCTAAACGAGACCGCTGCCGGCCGGGGGAGCACCTTATCCCCGCCGCTGGACTGCGGCCTGCCGCCGCTACCGCTGGCCTCGAGGAAGCGCTCCTCGGTGGATGGCGCTCCAGGGAGGGGGAGCACCGCGGAGAAGAACTTTCCTCGGATCTGCATATGGGAGTCCGACGGAGAGGCCGGGGACATCACGTGCGACATCATCGATACCCTTGAGATTTACAGGGATGGGGCGTCCGCCGATCAGGGAGTGGCAGCCGGGCCGACGCGCCGGAGCCCATGCTGCTTCGTCACTGGCGAGGTGAAGAAGCCGGGGCAGACGATTGCCAAGGGTCACAAGAACTACGATCTGATGCTTAACCTGCAACTGGGCATAAGGTTTGCACCCAAATACTTCCCTCCCTCATGCCCATCAGATGTTTGCTCTATTTGTTCTGAGGGATTCGAGCTATTTGCTGAGCTAGCTTTGCTGAAATTTCAGATACTCTGCGGGGAAGCCTGCTTTGACACAGCTGAGGGATCTTAGGCCTGGGGATTTTGATCCAAAGGAGAAGTTCTGGACAAGGTTCCCTCCCGAAGGATCCAAGATCACTCCCCCACACCAGTCGGTTGAGTTCAGATGGAAGGACTACTGCCCCATGGTGTTCAGGTATTGTTTCCCCAATCTGGGTTCATGCGGTTTCAATCAGTCTTCTGCTTATTACCGGAAAATTTCGGTCCCTCATTGCATTTCAATTTCTCCTCTGAAATGGGTTTGTGTTTTTCATACAAACTAATTTCAAGTGGTCTTAATTTGTTTGGGCATTGTTATGCAGGCAACTAAGGAAGTTGTTTTCGGTGGACCCAGCGGATTATATGCTGGCCATCTGCGGAGATGATGCTCTGAGAGAGCTGTCTTCCCCTGGGAAGAGTGGGAGCTTCTTCTACCTGACCCAGGATGACCGTTTCATGATAAAGACAGTGAAGAAATCCGAAGTCAAGGTTTGATAGCCACCTCTGACTTGGTTCATTTTCTTTCGATTGGGGCTAGTTCCGTTGTTAAGAATCAGAATCGGTATAACTCTAGTTGTGCAACTAATGAACAGATGACCTATTGCTAGTGATTAAAAGTCCTATTAATTGAAAATACAATTTTTAACTTTCAAATAGTTTACGTGATTTCATATTTGTTTTAGCCCTTGATAGGAAGTAATCGAATAAGGATATATCATGTTGACCCTAAATAGTTGAGACAAGACTTGTTATATGTTTATGGTGCTCAACCCTCATCTATGTAGTGAAATTGGATTGCCCAAGTGATAGGATTCTTAGATTTTGCTAAATGTGCACAAGGCTTTGACTTCAATGAATTTTTTTTTACTATTACTCTAATCAAATTATGCCTTTTAGCTTACGCTTGATGCTTCAAATGTTCTTGAACTTAGTTTGATGGGTTAATTGAGAGAGCAATTACCTTTCGAGTCTGTTGTGCTATTTTATTCTCGATTTCCATGCAACTAATGGAATGTAAATGCTTCGCTACACTTATACGATCCATAGATTTAATTTAGGTTTTTTTTTTACCTTACCCCCCAGTTAATTGGGATACTTGAAAAATACCCTCATTGCAGAAGGCCATTAAGATTTACTGTCAACAAGGGGTAAGACTCGAAAATTAATACCTGGGAAGGTTTTTTTTAATTACCCCAATTAACTAGGGTCAAGGTAACCCCCCCTTCGATTTAGCAGTGTGTGAATACACTTGCCTGCAACTGAAGATCAGAAGCTAGATTTTTCTCTACTATTTAGCAGTATGTGAATACATTTTGCCTGCAACTGAAGATCAGATGCTAGATTTTTCTCTACTATTATGAAAATTTTCTTTCTCAGCTAACAAGAACCAGAAGCTATAATTTGTTTGCTGAGGCCAGAATTTTTTTGGTAATCCATGTACAGGTACTCATTAGGATGTTACCCAGTTACTACCAACACGTTTGCCGGTATAAGAACTCATTAGTGACGAAGTTCTTCGGAGTGCACTGCGTGAAACCAATTGGTGGGCAGAAGGTATCAATCACTTGTTGCTTATAATGATTTTGCTCGAGGTTTATACTATCAATCACTTGTTCTTCTCATGTTTAAATATGGTTGGAGACCAGGTCCGTTTCATTGTAATGGGGAATTTGTTCTGCTCCGAGTATCGTATCCATAGGAGATTCGACCTCAAAGGTTCGTCCCATGGCCGAACAACTGATAAGGCCCAGGAAGAGATTGATGAGACTACCACGCTCAAGGATCTTGACCTAAATTATGTATTTCTCGTGCAAAGATCCTGGTTCAATGAGCTTATCGAGTAATCCCTTTTCTCCATTTATAGAACACTTGGATATCTTTTGTTTTTGGTTGGCTGGACCTTCAGCCTTGTTGGTTCTGATATTATGTATCTTCAGACAAATTGATCGAGATTGTGAGTTCTTGGAGACGGAGAGGATCATGGATTATAGTCTCTTGGTGGGACTTCACTTCCGTGATGATATCTCAGCTTCTAAGATAGGGTTATCACATTCCGATGCTTCTTTAAGTAAGTTGACCTTGATTAGTACTTTGTTCTGGCTATAATGTGCTGATAGAGTCTCCCAGTTTGATCTAATTTGTTCAACAATGCTCGATCAGAATTTTCGGTAAAGACCGGTTCATTTCAAGGTGAAGGGGGCGTCCCTGAGTTTCGCCTGTCCGAGTCAGGGTTACAGGACATGGATCGGATTCTCGAAGGCCGGTATGTCTTTACGCTTACACAACTGCTATTCAACCATCCAGTTTTCCATCTTGATGTGACCATCCTGACGTGGCTCCTGATCACACCGCCTGCCAACTGGGCTTAGTATTGGAGCTGGGTGAAAAGGACGGATGTGATTAGTTGCCATGTCAGGTTGGCCTTATCTTTGTGGAAAATAGGATGGCTGAATAGCATTTTCCTTACACTTAAAGTCCTTGCATGTATTTTTATTTAATTGTGCTTTGATCCATTTATATGTGATAATAAACCAATCAGAACCCCCTGGCATGCTACATTACAAGTGAATTCAACCACTTTGTATCGTGATTTCAGAATTATGCAGCTGCAATGATGCAGTTCTCATCATGGTGCGACTCCATTGTCGTCTGCTTGGCTAACACAGGATGAGTGCTGCATTATTGGGGCCCTAGCTGTTAGCTCCAAGTCCATGCAAGGGGAAGACATGATTTTATTTTTTTATAAAATGGATCTCATCTTAATGATTACTTTTTTTATTGGTTCAAATGTGAGCCAACTAACTACAATTTTATAATCACTCATTGCCTTATCATATTCACTGAACCTCACTTCATCTGATCAGGAAGCCGTTTATGCGGCTGGGTGCGAACATGCCCGCAAGGGCGGAGCACATATCGAGGAGGAGCGAGTCCGAGACATGGGATCGAAGCGGCGAGATCTTTGATGTGGCCCTCTACTTCGGGATCATCGACATCCTCCAGGACTACGACATTAGCAAGAAGCTGGAGCATGCATACAAGTCGTTGCAGGCGGACCCCGCCTCTATCTCGGCAGTGGACCCGAAGCTCTACTCGAGGAGGTTCCGAGATTTCTTACGCAGGATCTTCGTGGAGGACGAGTGAAGCAGGACGGTGGCGGCGGTGTCCTAACGGCCGCAACGATGATCGGCCGAACTATATTAAACCGGCGGAGAAAATTCAGCTGACAGAGAGGGATCGATCATGCCGTGATCCAACAAGTCATCGGCGGAAAACCCTATATATTGCGTACAACTCCCTCCGTTGTGATTACAACTCCCTCCGTATTGATCTGCAGGCGGCAAAATGTGTTTTCAAGGTGCCACAATTGGTGGGTGGGGCTGAATTTTGAAGCTCAGCCATAGGGGAAGACATGTACATGTATGTTGATGTAAGGGATGAGAGGGGGGGGGGGGGGGGGGGATTGGACTGCTGATGTTTTTTTTTTCCCTTGCTTTTTTTCTCTCTCCAGTTTTTTTTTAATGGTTTGTTTATTTAGTGAAGCAAGCAGTAAGATAGGGGAGGGAATAGGAATTTTCTTTTGCTTCCTGAAAAGAGAGAATTGTTGGGGTGTGGAATAAGGCATGTACATAGTGAGATAGAGATGATGAGGATGGTGGGGGGTCTGAATTAGATTTAATTGCACCTTTAACTGTAATGTGTGTGGCTCCCCCAACTTTACCCCCAATTTTTTTTCTGCTGTGGTGATTCTCTCTCTCTCTCTCTCTCTCTCTCTCTGGTTCAGTTTATACGTGTTTGGTTCTGTTTGTGAGCTGTGGCATGCCATATGGTGGGGTGTTGGTCAAGGGCTCGGAGGAGGGGGCATCAAAAGGAGAGAAAAGCGAAGTAGCAACGAAGATGCGGGAGAGCCCAACCTGCTGGTTCTCTCCCTCTCACTCTCTCTCTTGGTGCCCCTTTATTTTCCCCGGATCAGTTGGCAATCCTTATTCATATCCGTCTTTTGCTTTCTTTTTAGAGAGAGAGAGAGAGAGAGAGAGAGAGAGAGAGATGGTCCAGCCTGCTACCGGTCCGAACCGATTTTTGGGCTCTGCGAGACAATAATCGAGTTGGTGGGGGAGGGATGAGAGAGGAGAGAGAAAGTAGTGGGGACGCACATAGGGAATCGAGCCCTCTCTCTCTCTCTCAGTCTGTGTGTGTGTGAGAGAGAGAAGAGAGAGAGGAGAGAGAAGGTAGTGTGGACGCGCATAGGCAACTCTCTCTCTCTCTCTCTCTCTCTCTCTCTCTCTCTCTCTCTCTTGTACAGAGTCGGAGTCCATGTGAAGGCAACCAGGTAATACAAACGAAACTGGTACGTTAGGAGGGGGGAAGCAATGCATCCCATGTCTCTATGACCTGTACGACCTGTAGTCTCACCATCTTTTGTATCTCAATTTTGGGATTCTGATCGTCTCTACTCCTGGGTGACTCTATTCCCCTCTATTCATTGCTCCCATCCGGAGGATCGGGATTCAACGATGCAGATTGAAAACTTTAAATTTGAACTTTACCAGTATATATGTACGGAGCCAGTTGAAAATTGATCTGCACTGTTGAATCCCAATCCCACGGAGGGGAATAGAGCCACCTAGTAATAGAGAAGATCAGAATCCCTCGATTTCTCTCTCTAACCCATTTGTGTGAATATAAAGGAGGGAGGGAGAGATTGGTTGTATACTTGTATCGTTTACAGATTCCTCCTCGGTCTTTGATATTGCTTATGGATGCTACAATGTTTTTTTTTGTGTGTGGAGAAATGCTATTCAGCCCGAAGGTTTTTCCGATTCAGCCAGCCCAATTGACTTGGTAGCATATAACTGGTGACTGAAACCGACTAGCGATATTTAAATCTTTTACACCACCAGTTGCACGCTGCCAAGTCAATCGGGTTGAGCGGAATCGGAAAAACCTTCGGGCTTTGGGTAGGAACTATGGAAGTTCAATTTATGGCACCCCAACCCAAACTTTTAGATTAATACAAAACTCCTTTCCTGTCCTTAATAAAGCGATAATGCAGGAAGGTACTGAAAATAAAGAGACTACAATGTGCCAATGTTACTGTTAGAACACAAAACCTCCTTAGCTAAAGTAACTGGACATGAGTAGGGGTGGCAATCCTTGACCCGACCCGCCAACGCGACCCAAATCCGACCCGAAGTTAGCGGGTTTGGGTTTGGCCTAAACGGGTTCGGGTCATAAACAGGTCGACCCGATTGACCCGTTTATTTAATGGGTCGGATTCGGGTTTGTACTTATAACCCGATTGACCCGTTTACCAAATGGGTCGTGTCAACCCGACCCGACCCGACCCGAGCCAACCCGAACTGACCCGACCCAACCTGAACCAACCCGGCCCAATCCGACCCATCTGACCCAACCCGACAGGTTTACATGGGTTCTGTTGACCCAACCCGAGCCGACCCGACCCGACTTGTTTAGTAAACGGGTTAAACGGGTCGGGTCGGGTCAACTCGTTTATTAGGCGGGTCGGTTTGGGTTTAAGTTTTTGACCCGTTTATTAAACGGGTCGGTTCGGGTTGGGTGTTTTGCCCTTATACCTATGTCTCAACCCAACCCGAACTAGACCCGACCCGACCCATTGCCACCCCTAGACATGAGTTCCTGAGTTGCCATCTCTTAAGATATGTGAAAACCGACAGATGTTTTTGCAGGCCCATATGGCGTGGACCCTAAAATGTTTTTGCAGATTTCCTTGGATGTATCTCACCCCTCCATAGTATCCAAAGGGTTTTATTATTTGAGCCCCACAAACTATTAGTATCACCAACTTAACAAAAAAGAAATACCGGATGGGTTCCCGAGGTCACCCAGACATATTGGAAAGGGCACCGCCGCCGATGCCGCAGGTCTCATGCATCCCATCGCTGCTAGCGGTCCCGTGCAACCAACCATCGCCTCTACCGGTCCTCCTCCTCCTTTCTTCCTCAGAGAGAGAGAGAGAGAGAGAGAGAGAGAGAGAGAGAGAGAGAGAGAGAGAGAGAGAGAGAGAGAGAGAGAGAGAGAGAGAGAGAGAGGGCCAAAAAAGTGGAGTATAAATATAACTCAATAACATAAAAACCGAAAAACCATGTGAGTGCTATCTAAGTGGCGTGCTAACTGGCTTAGCTAGGTCTGTTCATGATTTGGTTCAGTCGGTTTGAGGGTCTATTTGCCACCGAACCGATCGTGTCAGTTTTGAGTTTGACGAAACCAAAACCGAACTAACTTCGCTAGATCTACTATTGAACCGACCGATTCGAAGTCGATTCGGTTCGATCGATTTGTTCAATTTTGTTTCAAAGATGTGATCATGAACTAATCATCTGGATATTTCTTTTTTTCCATCCATGACCTTCCAAATTGTGTTCATCATTCAAAGTTATTTCAAAATTATGCCCATACCAATTAGCATTAGCTAGGATAGTAATTGTATATCTCAAAATTCTGCACCAACTCATATTTTTGTTGAGCAGAATTCGAAGAGAATTACATGCATTTCTTAGTCAGTTGCCTTGGTAGAATCTCCGTAGGTTTGTTGCATTCCAAGGGCTCCATCTTGAGTCTTCAGTCGGTAAACTCCATTTTTCCGAACACTATCAATGATGTATGGTCCTTCCCAAGTGGTTTCCAGCTTCCCACTCCCTGGCTCCTTTGTGTTCTTGAAAACTTTTCGCATGACTAGGTCTCCTTGCTTGAAAACACGCTTTTTGACCTTGTGGTCCTACACCCTCTTGATCGTTTGGTGGTAGCTAGCCAACCGGGCTCTAGCCCTATCCCTCCTTTCCTCGAGCAGATCTAGGTTATTGCGTAGCAGTTCGTCATTTAACTCGGGGTCGACTGCCACTGCTATTCGCAATGTTGGTACCAATGCTTCGGTGGGTAGTACCACTTCGGAGCTGTAGGTGAGGCTAAATGGAAATTCTCTCGTTGGCATTTTGGGTGATGTGCGGTAGGCCCAAAGAACTTCTGGCAGAGCGTCCTTTCACAAGCATTTCTTCTTCCCCAATTTCTTCTTCAGCATATCCAGAATAGCTTGATTCGAAGATTCTGCTTGCCCGCTTGTGGGCGCGGAAAAAGATACGGGTCGTCTTTATTGCGAATCACACGAGATTACAGAGTGGCCGGGACCCGGGGGGCTCGGGCGTAGCGAGTCCGGGTGCGGCGAATATTTGATCAGGAGATTGTGGGAGAGATCCTCTGGAGGGTCCCTTTGATCCGCGTCTCCACGTGGTATTCGTGCGAGAGCTCTGAAGGGGTTGCCCAGGACAGAGGTCTTTACAGGGTGAGAGTTTCTTGAGAGGCTAAGGAATATCGGCCGTTGATTTTGTCCCGTCCGTGCTTCGCGCTTTCTCGTCTAGGGAGGTTTTGGGCTTCGTTCCTCGGTCTTCGTGTCTTCCTCGATCCTTGCTAGACCTTGGCGTCCTTGATCGTCGGTTCGCGGCATCGATCGTGCTTTTGGCGTCGGATTTGGCTTTGGCTTTGGCGTGGCTCTGGCTTTTGCTTTGCTTTGGCGCTTGCGCTTGAACGTAGGCGGGTAGAGGCTTGGGATGCTTTAGTTCTTCCGGACTTTGCGTCGTATCGGCTAGAACGTGCGGTGCTTTGCTCGTGACCGTCGTAGTTGCTTGGCTTTGGCACGTGCGTTGCTTTGGCGCGGGCTTTACCGGTGCGTTTGCTTTGGCTTCTTGCGTTGGCTTTGGCTTTAGCTTTGACTCGATCTTCTTCTCGAACGGCGATGGCTACCTCTTCAGGGCTTCTTTATTCTTCTGGCTTCCTCGACGGTTGTGGCGTCGGCTGGCTTCTTCTCCGGGCGTATTTGACTTGATCGGAGTTGAAGACTTCTTGTGGAGATGGTGGGTGTAGCACCGATCTCTATGCGACGGTTGTAACATCGGCTTTGTTGATGAAGATGGCGGGGGTAGCACCGATCTCCGCACGACGGTTGTAGCGTCGACTTTTGTTGATGAAGATGGCGGGGGTAGCACCGATCCTCGTGCGACGGTTGTAGCGTTGGCTTTTGTTGATGAAGACGGTGGGTGTAGCACCGATCTCTAGCGTCGACTTTTGTTGATGAAGACGGCGGGGGTAGCGCCGGCTTCAGCACGACGGTTGTAGCGTCGGCTTTTGTTGACGAAGACGGCAGGGGTAGCACCGGCTTCAGGCCTTCTTCTCCCGGCTTTATTCTTCGTGCAAGGAGTTGATGCCTTTGTTGAAGACGACGGGTGTTGTCGGCTTCGATCTTCTTCTCCGGCCTTTGCTTATGGCGTATTCGGAGCTGATGAAGATTGTTGGAGCAGTTGGGGTGATGACGACTCCGGTTCTTCTTCTCCAAGCTTTCTTCTTCGTGCGAGGAGTCGAAGCTTTGATCTTCGAGTGCAAGGTCTTCATGTTGATGAAGACTTGAAGGGCCAAGGATTCCCGTAGGACATGCTTGTCGTGCCTCGTGAAGCCTTTGGTCTTCGAGCATTGGAGCTTCTCTTGCGGAGCTCTTTCGTCTTCGGCTTTCGGACCTGGCGCGGTTGTGGTGTCGGCTTCTTCTCCGGGCGTATTTGGCTTGATCGGAGTTGAAAACTTCTTTTGGAGATGGTGGGTGTAGCACCGATATCTATGCGACGGTTGTAGCGTCGGTTTTTGTTGATGGAGACGGCGGGGGTAGCACCGATCTCCGTGCGACGGTTGTAGCGTCGGCTTTTGTTGATGAAGACGACAGGGGTAGCACCGGCTTCAGGCCTTCTTCTCCAAGCTTTCTTCTTCGTGCGAGGAGTCGACGCCTTTGTTGAAGACGACGGGGTGTCGTCGACTTCGATCTTCTTCTCCGGCCTTTGCTTATGGCTTCTTCGGAGTTGATGAAGATCGTTGGAGCAGTCGGGGTGTCGACGACTCCGGGTCTTCTTCTCCAAGCTTTCTTCTTCGTGCAAGGAGTCGAAGCTTTGATCTTCGAGTGCAAGGTCTTCACGTTGATGAGGACTTGAAGGGCCAAGGATTCCCGTAGGACGTGCTTGCCGTGCCTCGTGAAGCCTTCGGTCTTCGAGAGCGAGGCTCTTTCTTTGCAGAGCCTTCGCGTCTCTAGTTTTCGACCACTTGTGCCTTCCCCCACCCCTTCTATTTATAGGCAAAGGGGGCGGTTCGGAGAGATATGGCTGAAATCTTTTTGTTTCATCCAATATCTCCCCCCATAACCATCAATATATTGTTCCTTTATTTGGGGAAACAAACTTGATCCCCTCCTTTTTAGTTGGGGTGGTTACGGGCTAGATGTGACTCGATCTTTGAAGATTGAGTTATTATTTTTTTGCACTTTTGGATCGGATGGCGACACAACGTCATCTTGTCCGTTGGATCGAGGGATCGTCGCGGATCTACGGCTGCGTAGACGTCCACGCCACCTCCCCCCGCATCGAGGCGGTTTTGATTTTTTTCTTTTCTTTTCTTTTCTTCTCTTTTTCTTTTCTTTTTCTTTTTCCCTTTCTTTTCTTTTCCTTTATGGCCGGCCCCACCTCACCATGGGGAGGGGGGCACGGTTTTCAAGAAGAGGGGGGCCGGTGGGCCCCCCTTTTGGGTTCGGGTAGCGGGTCCAGTGGGATCCGTTTGCTTTGAGTCGGGCCATTGCACGCGAATTGAGTTTGCATGCGGGCCGAGTTCGCATGTGGGCCGTTGTGTGTGGGCCGAATTCGCATGCGGGCCGTTGTGTGTGGGCCGGGTTTCGCATACGGGTCGTTGTGTGTGGACCAGGTTTCGCATGTGGGTCGTTGTGTGTTGGCCAAGTTTCGCATGCGAGCCGTTGTGTGTGGGCCAGGTTTCGCATGCGGGTCGGGTCCAACCCGTGGGCTAATTTCGATGCCCACACCGCTACTCTGAGGGTAACGAGGTGTTGAGAAGAGCAACTTGATACTGTTATCAGCAGAAAACTTCTTAATTGACTCTGCGTCGAACTGACAGCCATTGTCAGTGACAAATGCCCTTGGTAAACCGAATCGGTATATGATGTTGCTCCATAGGAACTTTCTGACCTGCACCTCCTTGATCTTCAATAGTGGTATCGCTTCTACCCACTTTGTGAAGTAGTCAGTAGCGATGAGAAGAAACTTTCGTCGGTTAGGAGACGTTGGGAAGGGACCCAGGATGTCCAACCTCCACTGTTGGAATGGCCAAGGGCTAGAAACCGGGTGGAGTTCTTCCGTCGGTTGATGAATGCTGGTTGCGAACCTCTGACATTGGATGCAGCCTTTCACATATTCTCCCGCGTCCTTCTCCATAGTGGGCCAATAATAACCTTGCAGCTTGATCTTCCGATCGAGCGATTTTTCTCCTGAGTTATTCCCGCATCCACCTTCATGATTCTCCCTCATGACTTCTGCTGCATGCTCCCTGGTAAGACACTTGAGGTAGGATCCACCAAACGACCGCTTGTAGAGCTCGTCCTCTATGAGTGTGTACCTCATTGCATGAGTCTTGATTCTCCTTGATTCTCCTGAGTTCTCCGGTACTATCCCATCAAGATGGTAGTCTCTCATGCTGACTACCCAGTTTGCGTTTGCAGTGATGATGCAGATGATTCCAATAGCTTGAGCTTTCTCAATGTGGCGACTTCCTCCTGGATGGCCCGCCATTCTTGGACCATTTTGCACTTCAATGATGACACATTTTTCTTCATCACCACCAAGAACCAACGCCAGGTTGGCTAGGGCGTCTGCCTGTCTATTTTCTACTCGAGAGAATTGATGGAATTCTACGCTCTCGAACTTCGCCATCAACTCTCGTACCAGTTGTAAGTAGGCCATCATTCTGGCATCTCGGGCTTCATACTCACCTATGACTTGGTTGGCCACGAGCTGAGAGTCACTATAGACCTTCAGGATGGTCACCCCTAGTGCTTCAGCCATCTCCAGCCCAATTAGCATCGCTTCGTACTCAGCCTCGTTGTTCGTTGCCGGGAAGAGTAGCCGCACTAACTTCTCAAGTTTTGTATTGTCGGGAATGATTAATACTACCCCCACTTCGCTTCTAGTTGCGCATGATAAGCCGTCCACGAGCAACCTCCACCCTTCCATTTCATTTTCAGCCTGTCCAGCAACTGTTTTGATTCCCATAGGTCGGTCGGTTACAGTAGACATGTCTTCCAGTATTCCGAGTATTGGCTCAGGGTTTTCCAGTATTACAAGGCACATATCTTGGACCAAACTCTTGAAGCTCGGTGGCCTATTTGCTCAGACGCCCAGCACGAGTGGATTTGTCCAACACTTCCTTTAGAGGATGCTCGGTGATGACTTCGATTGGATGGGTGACGAAGTATGGGCGGAGTCATCTGGACGCATACACCAACGCAAAGGCCACCTTTTCAATCTTTGCATATCGGGTTTTTGCTAGCGTCATTGTGTGACTGACTTAGTAGACAGGTTACTTGACTTTATCTTACTCGCATATTAGTACCGTACTAATTACTGCTTTAGATACTAAGAGGTACACCCCCATCGTTTTTCCCGGTGTTAGGGCTATTAAACTGGTGGTCAGCCGAGGTATGCCTTTAGCTCTTGGAAATCTTCCTCACAGTGATAATCCCAATCGAAGGGTGCAAGCTTGTTGAGTCTCTCGAACAGTGGTCGACAACGTTTATTTGACTAGTTAGCTTTTGCACCTCTTTTTGCGATCTGGGTGATGGCATCTCTGACAAGGCCAGATCTGTTCCGGGTTGGCTTCAATCCCTCGTTGGGTGACTAGGTAGCCCAGAAACTTTCCAAACGTCACACCAAAGGCGCACTTGGCCGGGTTCAATTTCATGCTATACCTTTGCATAGTTGCAAAGGTTTCCTCCAGGTCCACCATATGCATCTCCTTCGCCTGGCTTTTAACAAGTAAGTCGTCAATGTAGACCTCCACGTTCCTCCCAATCTGCTCGATGAACATCTTATTGACCAGTCGTTGGTAAGTCGCCCCCGCGTTCTTTAGCCCGAAGGGTATCATCGGGTAGCTATCTTTCGGGCACACCTGATTGAGATTTGTGAAGTCGATACAAACCCGTATAGCTCCGAACTTCTTGGGGACAACGACCACGTTAGTGATCCACTCAGGATACTTAGCCTCTCGAATGATGTCGGCCTGCAATAACTTCTCTACCTCCGCGTTGACCATAGCCGCCTTCTCTAAGGCTAGCGATCTGGGCTTTTAGCGAACATGTGCAACTTCTTCTCAAATGTGGAGGTGATGACAGGCTACCATCGGGTCGATGCCTGGCATGTCTTCGACGGACTATGCAAACACATCTTGGTTTTGCTTTGAGGAAGATCGTCATCGCTTCGACATCGGGCTAGCTTTTGGTAATTGTGACCCGACGAATGTGATCTTTGGGTTTTCCGACTCCCTTAAATCCATAGGGAGTATGGGCTCGATGGCAGGTGATGCTTCCCAATCCGTGGGTTGGTCGGCCTTTTGGGATATTTTTGACTCGACCGATTCTTCAAGTTCAACCGGTCGGTCTGCCTTCGGCGGACCCCTCGGCACCGTTAGAGCTTCAAATTCAGCTAGCCTGCCAGTCTTCTTTGAGCCCTTTGACACGGTAGTCTCTTTGAATTTAGTCGATCGGTTGGTCTTCTGCGAGGTCGTTGACATGACCGGCTCTTCAATTTCAGCCGGTCGGTTGGTCTTCTACGAGGCCGTCGACACGATCGGCTTTTCAATTTTAGCCGACCAGTCGGTCTTCTGTGAGGCTGTTGACACGATCGACTCTTCAATTTCAGCTGACCGGTCGGTCTTCTGCGAGGTCGTATACACAATCGGCTCTTCAATTTTAGTTGACCGGTCGATCTTCTGCGAGGTTGTCGACACGATCGGTTCTTTAAATTCAGCCATCCAGTTGGTCTTCTATGATGGCATGTTCTTTGAGGCTCCCAAGCATGATGCAGGGAGGTGTTCAATTGTTTGAGCCGCTTGGTTCTGCTCTACTGGCCAAAGGATGACAATGACTGGCTCACTCATGACTCCGCTTGACCCACCTTCGTCAATCTAACACGTCGTCTTCATATGGATGGCACTTAGCTCACACTTAGCTGCCGATGACTGGTTGCCTCAGATGATTATCATGCCTCGATCAGTAAAAAATTTTACAACTTGGTGGGCCGATGAGGGGACCGCATCCAGATGGTAGAGCCATGGTCTTCCAAGGATGATGTTGAACGCAGACTCAGCTTATATGACGATGAAAACGAGTGAGATTGGTGAGGTGCCCTGTTATGATCGGGAGGGTGACCTCACTAGCCACTCTTGCAGCTTCTCCAGTGAACCCATTTATCGTTACTGATGAGTCGGCCAATTGTATGCGGTCTAGTTGCATAGAGTCAAAAGCACTGAGAAAGAGCACATCTACCGAGCTTCAGCGTCCACCAGGATCCTCTTCACAAGACAGTTTGCTATCTGCAGCCATATGACCTAGGGATGATTATGGGGCCTCTCTATCCCAATCAGATCGGCTGCCAAAAATTGAATCACGACTTCCATCTTAGGTTCGGGCTGAATGACGGGATCAAGCACCACGTGGTGGACCTGTCGTGCTTGTTCTATACGTCGGACTTGATGATTGACGGAGTTGGAGGAGGGCACCAGGTCGTGATACCCGTAGACTGTATCGACTTCTCGGAGCTGACGCCTTTTTGGTGGAGGACCGAGAAGGCGAGTTGTAGTCGCTTCCCACTGGACTTCTCCTATAGCCTTGGCCTCTTTGCGTTGGGGGAGGTCAATGATGTGGTCAAGGTGACCAGCCTCAATGAGATCCTCTATATGATGTTTAAGTGCATGACACTACAGAGTAGTGTGGCTTTTCCCTTGATGATATTCACAATACCTTTATACATCTCAAGACCCTCTTTCTGCATGCTGGAAGGGGCGGTGCTCACTTGAAGTATGGTTCATCTTTGATGGTCTCAAAGATCTGTTCGATTGGGGCATTTAGTACGTGAGCTCTTTATTCCACTGTGGTCGTGCAGGTCCATCTTGTCTCTACCGCTTTGCATCGCGCCGAGACGACTCGCCTGGTTGCTTGTTGATGTTTTTGACCACTGCTGGCCGGTTATAGCCCAGGTGTTGAGTTCGGGTATTTGCAACCTTCCTCTTACGATCTGCATCTTCAATTTTGATGTATTTCTCGACCCTTCGTGATAACTCATCAATTGTCTCGGGCGTCCGCTAGATAAGCGAGGCGTTCACTAGCTTACTGGGTTGAACATCATTCTTGAAGGCTGCAATCATCATGTGATCCTGCCCATCAACGTCTGCCAAGTTCAGGTATTCGACCCTGAATCTATGGTAGAACTGCCTCAACATCTCCTTCTGAGTCATACTCATCCCAAAAAGTGACCAGGGTCTTCAATTCTCGCCGGTTACAATGATACTGGTCGATAAAGTGTGTGCTCAGCTCTCTGAAGGAGGAGATCGATGAAGGTCTGAACATGTGGAACCACTCGAGCGGTGTCCCCAACAAGCTATTGGCGAAGGTTTGGCAGAGTATATGATCTTCTTTGTGAGGGACCAAGGCGTCTCGGAATGCCAGCACGTGCTCAACTGGGTCTTTGGTTCCGTCGACCTTCGGGAGGCATGGAGGGTTCCATCCTCATGGGAATGGTTCCTTGAGGAGTTATTCAATGAATAGCGACCAGGCAGCTCCTCGAATGGAGACCTCCTCCAACCGATTAGGTGCCCGTGTTTCTGGTCGATTTCGCCGGCTTTCTTCTCGATCCCCAAGTCGATCTGGAGCAGGTCATCTGATGCGGTCATGGACGCTCCTTCTGTCGGCAGTAGGGGCCTGCTGGTGGCTTGCCGGTGTTGCTTGGGAAAGGTGACTCTCACCTTGTGGGTGATGTAGTCTGTCTCCTTGCGTCTGATGACGAGTTTCAGCCGAGCTATCCTCAAATGATGCTTGGACGAAGGCGGCTGTTGGACGTGTGGCTCGAGTCGAGAACAGACATCCGAATGTGCCGGAGCTATCTGGACTCGTTTTCCTTATTTGGCTAGTTCTGGGCTACTCGATCCCCACCCATTGGTACTTGCGCTCTAAACTTCCACCGATTTATCAACTCCAACTGCAATCTGGTGGACCAGTGCTGCTGCTTTAGCACCGATTGCACGATCTGCATAGGAAGGACCTGACCGGTCTGCATCCCTACGACTGGGTTCACCGGTACTGAAACTGGGGTGGCTCGTACGAAGTCACGCAACCCTTCATAGTTGCGTTGCATCGTCTAGAGTTGTGCAGTGAGGGCTTGCTGGGATAGCATCATGGTGGCTAGGAAAGCCTCAGATAGGCCTCCTCCTTGAGTGGCCACAATTACCATTGGGGTTAAGCTCGACTCCCTGACCCCCAGCATCGGGTTTGTATGCGAGGCGGTGTGTTCCAAATCGGAGGGTAGCTGAACATTGCCAACGTCTCTTGGCGCGGCAGCAATGGGCTAAAATTACAAGCTCGAGTGAGTATGATACGATCCACCAGCCATTGTTCTTAATCGTGGGGTCGAGGTATTGGTTTCTTCACTAGCTAGCCGGTCGACACCATCGGGTTGACTAATTGGTAGTCAGAAGAGATTACCAGTCGGTTGACTGCTCGTTTACTCGTCGGCCGGTCAATACCGACTGGTTGGTAGTTTGAAGAGATCACTAGTTGGTTGATTGAGACTGGATGGAGTGGAAGGAGTTTGGCCAGTCAGCCCAAGTAGACTGATCGGGCAAGATGGGGTGTGGAAAGACTTATCCACAGACGACATCAAGATGGGGTGGGGGGGTTCTGGTTGAAGCGGTTCGATTGGAAGGCACAATCTTACAATCCAAAGAACAAGTAGACCAGACAAGGTTTACGTGGAAAAACCCCTTCTCAACGTTGAAGGAAAAAAAAACCATGGGGTGGGATGAGAAATACACTAACCAGGCAAACAGATTAGAAGCTCTCACCCTGACCCACTTACACCCAGAGAGGATCGGCTTACCAAATGTCGGTCTCTCAAGTCTCTCCCTCTCTCTCACTCCGAAAACTCTGGAATGCAATGGGCAGCACCTCCCCTTCCAGCCTTCCCATCCCCTGCTCTGAGGGGGTAGGTCCCCTTTTATAGTGGTCCGTGATAACGTTTCGAGTGCTCCGAGCGGGTTGGGATTGATAACGTGCCCCGCGATCTGCATGACCACCTCGTGAGTGGGCAACGTGTCACCTTACAGGCGCTTGACAGTTATGACTGGGGATACTTCTTGCCATACTGGTCAACCGAAAATCTTGGGGCATGGGCTGTCTTCCTGCAACTGTCGCCCGATAGAGATTCCTAGAGATAACTGCCGCACAATTTTGGTGCATGGTCTTCGTGCTAACTCTTCGCGTGAATATCGGAACTGCCTTGGGGCGGAGAAAGCAAAGTTTTCCTCTGATTCATTTGTGCCTTGAGAAGCCAAGTCTTATCGTTGTGTGCCACGTCATCCATTAAAAAGGATACAACTAAGTTTAACTTGCTACTTGACGTATGCTAGCACTCCACGATTGTACCGTAAGCAGGTGCAACAAATCAATGGGTAGCAAAAATGCACTTGATCCCACCCGGATCTGGCCTTTTAGTTTTTTTATGTTTTTTTTTTTGAAACAACTTGATAGATGGCAACCGTGGCATCCCTTAAGTGGCGGAACTATGGACCATGGCCGGGATGAAACCTAGGGGGATGTCACCACCATCAGCTGCTCCTCTCCGTCGTCCACTACTTAGCGCTGTTGTTGGCCACCACCCTCACAGACCACCGACTGGCTGTCACCGCCATCCCGTCGGCCACCACCCGCCCACCGGTAACCCCCCCACCGCGCACCCACCACCGGCCTGTCACCCTGTCGGTCACCATCTGCTGTCACTGGTGGCAGGCAACGATGGGTGGTGGCAGGCGACAGTGGCCGGTGGTGGCCGATGGGGCGACGAGTGGCCGGTGGAGGCGGCATCCCCATTAGGTTCATCCCATGACCCATAGTTCTGTCAATTAGAAGATGCCATCTATCAGGTTGGTGATGGGATTGGTTAAAATCATTTCTCTTTAGTTTTAGGATACTATTCATAGAGATTGTTAGAGCATTTTCCTTCTCTTGTTCTAGACTTCTAGGTTCAACTTTTATCAATCATAAAAAAAAAATATATTTTTTTTTTGAAAATTAAAAAAAAATATTGTGATGTGCCATAAGAAGGTGGGACTGTTTTTTTTTTTGTTGAGAATCCTCGAGGTGAGGAGGGTTAGGAATGGACCCCAACTAGTTCGTTAGAAAATAAAAAAAGATAGTACAACCATTATAAAGCTTCTCCCAAGATCCGCAGTCAATCCCTCAAAGTCGTACCACCACTAACACTCCACTCTTTGATCGAAAGTCGAATATCAACGATAATATCCTTCTGAGATCGTACTGCCCCACGAAAAACCGTGTCATTGCATGCCCTCTAGATCCACTAAATGGTAGCCAAAGCGAGGACGTCCCAAGCTTGCCTGAGTGCACGATCCCCACAACACTCTTGCTTCTCCACTTGGTCCAGAGCGAGAACAGAGAGGTTGATTGACCCCAGACCCCTGCCGCCGCACGCACCTGTCGCCACACTGCAGCTGCCTGCGGGCAATGAAGAAATAGATGGCTAGTCGATTCTTGGGCGCCTGAGTCACAATAAGGACATGAGGCATTAATCACTCCCGGGTGGTGTCTACGCTGAAGTTGAACCCGTGTGAGGATCCGATTCTTCAAGGCGATCCAAGCAAATATGTTCACGTTTAGCGCGACTCTAGCTCGTCACAGGTATCGTGCCACCAGACAGATCAAGCCTCGCCCATTGATGAACCGATGGAACGATCGAATCGAGAACCTGCCGCTTCTTTTCCAACGCCATCTTTTAGCATCTTGATTTGCAGAGATCGAAATCGGTCGAAGAAGATCATACAACTTCTCTAGTAGCGGCTGTTGGAATTGGATCCGCTAATCAGAGTTGCAGCGTAAGCAAAAGAAAGATCCGAAGATCATACGGTGTATGTTTCATTACAATTTCGCTATAAAACAATCTACATGCAAATCTACGATCTTAGCATATGTGCGGACACCCTAGAGGCATACTACGATCTACGGAAGACATGAATGCATCTAGTTAGGTGTTTAGATTCATCATACCTTATGTATCTATGCTCTGGAGAAGACGGAACGATGAAGAACCGCACTTGAATCGCAAGAAAAACTGTCGGATAGCACATTGTCCTTTGCGAATTGAAGAATCCTCGAAATCCCGTCTCTGAGTGCAGGGATTACGAGCTGACGGAGGAATCCGTTGCGAAGACGATGGCGAGCCGCGAGATTTTCTCCTCCTCTTTCTCCTTTCTTCCTTCTCCTTCCTTCCTCTTCCTTCTCCCTTCTTCTTCCTCTCTTTTCCTTGGCCGAAACCACAAAGGAGGAGCTAAAGGGGGAGTTCGGATTTTCTGGAGGAGAGGGAGCTTATGGCCGGCCCTCCCTTTCCCTATTTCCTTTATAGGGCCGGTCTCCCAAAGCCTCAAAGAAGCTTGGGTCGGCCCCTAGATAGGGATAAAGGGGGGGCGGTTTTTAGGGATTCCGGGTGTCTATCGTGAAGCCCGGACGAAAACGCCCTTCACGAAAAGCGAAAAACTGAAAGAGAGACTGAGTGAGGTGCGCTACTCGGAATTGAATTCCGTCAGCGCTTGTGAGCTTCTGGAATTATTCCGCTCAATCTAAGATCCATATTCAATGTGTTCTGAGCCATATTTCAGTATTTACCAAAATACCCCTATGGCCCGTAACACATGTGAATTAGGTTCTTAGGCTCCGGGCTTGCGCTCTATCGCGCTACTTCACATCCAACATATCCAACTAGGTCGGGGAACAATTCCTATACGCAACAACAAGGTGGAACCTTCAGGGTTCGGGATCTTTAGCTCCAACCGGATCCCTGATTAACTGTTCCGATGACACACCGAAAGTTTCATTAATTAGCCCTAATCCGATTAACCCGCGTAGCCACCCAGAGTGCGACGCGAGTTAAACTCTAGTGATCCTAAACTTATGTTACTCCCTCGTAACCCTGTTCTCTACTATACTCCGATAATCGTCCCTCCTATTACTGGTGCCATGATATGACTCGGGCGGTGGGGAGCACCGTCAGATCTCGATCGATCATCTGACTAGGGTTTGATGACTTGTCATCTATAACACCACACACCTTCCGGTGCTATACCTAGCATCCGGAACATCGTCAGTCATACTGACAACCACCAGGCCTGGGTTAACTGTGTGGACAGATTGACTCATCAAAATGCACCTATCCAACACTGGACGCCGGATAACCTGTAGGGATTACATGTCACTCAAGCGCCAGCCGGGTAACCCAACGTACCGTGGTATTGGACTATGGAAGGTCCGCACACGTTGGCACATCAAAGCACCACACAACTGGTTGGCCCAGTGTACATGGTCCCTCAGGGTTAAGGACAAATTATCTATAGTAGTAAGACGGTTTATGCATCAGTGTCTGAATCACTGAACTGTGCACCGTCTTGGTTCCTGTTCAACACGATCATCGTGCTTGGTCAGATGAATGAGAATCCCACATTTCTGTGGTGGAGACTTCACCACATCCTCTACCTGCCAACAGCTTATTCTTGGTGAAGCGACCGGCATCACCTAAGCTATGAACTAGTTCTAGGTCTACACAGAACTGGTCCACTGGGTCTCCCAAGCATGGATCCTCCATGCGTCTCAGTGGCCTACTGTGTTCCCTAGGGTCCTTTTATTATATGAGTATTATCATATACCAGAGTAGTATTCTAATTAAAGCAATAACCAAAGTCATCTTTATTAATGTTAATACAGAAATTCCACGCTAAGGACACACAAGCTACAACAATCTCCCACTTGGCCTAGCGGGGAACAATAATCTTAACTCCCATGGCATCCACGTGCTTCTCAAAAGCCTTGGTCGGTAACCCTTTGTGAAAGGGTCCGCCATGTTATCTGCAGACGCTACCTGAGTCACTGCAACCTCCCCTCGCTTCTGCAAGTCCCGGATAATGTAGTATTTTTGCTCGATATGCTTGCTCTTCTGGTGATATCTTGGCTCCTTGGATTGTGCTACTGCTCTACTATTGTCACAGTAAAGGACAATAGGATCTTGAGCTCCCGGTACGCATCCTAAGTCCGTGAGGAACTTCTTGAGCCATACCGCCTCCTTAGCTGCTTCGCACGCCGCAACGTACTCAACCTCTGTCGTCGAATCCGTGATGCATCCCTGCTTCACGCTCCTCTAACTGATAGCTCCTCCTCCTAATGAAAACACAAACGCTGATGTCGATCTCCTGCATTCTGGATCTGACGCAAAGTCAGAATCCGTATATCCAATCGGCATCAGTTCCTGTTAAGAGTAAACTAACTCATAATCTCTCGTCCTACGGAGATACTTGAATATACTTTTCACAGCAGTCTAGTGCCCTGGACCCGGATTTGACTGATACCTGCCCATCATGCCTACTGTATAGCATATATCTGGTATCATGCACTGCATGACATACATCAGACTCCCTATAGCCGAAGCATAAGGTATCTTCTGCATCTATGCCCTCTCCTCAGGAGTCTTAGGACCCTGATCCTTGGACAATTTTATTCCATGTCTGAATGAAACCAGTCCCTTCTTGGAGTTGTGCATACTGCATCTGACCAAGATAGTATCTATGTAGGCTGATTGTGACAGCGAGAGAGTCTTGTTCTGGCGATCTCGAGTTACCTTGATCCCCAGAACATAACTCGCTTCACCCAGGTCTTTCATATCAAATTGAGAGGATAACCACACCTTCACTGTAGACAACGTTCCAACATCGTTTCCAATAAGCAGGATATCGTCTACGTAAAGCACTAGAAAAACTACTGCAGTCTTATCGCTCCTTTTATAAACACATGGTTCATCCACGTTCTGCTCAAATCCATAAGACTGGATAGCCTGATCAAAACGCATGTTCCAATTTCTGGATGCTTGCTTCAGTCCATAAATGGACCTTTACAACTTGCACACCAGACCTTCCTGACCTTTTACGACAAAGCCTGGAGGTTGAGACATATAGATGTCTTCTTCCAAATCCCCATTGAGGAATGCGGTCTTGAAGTCCATTTGTCAGATCTCCCAATCATAATGGGCTGTAATGGACAAGAGGATCCGGATAGACTTAAGCATAGCCACTGGCGAAAAGGTTTCATCATAGTCGATCCCTTCTCACTGGGTATAACCCTTAGCGACTAGTCTAGCTTTGTAAGTCTCAACGGTACCATCCGGACCTCTTTTTCTTTTGTACACCCACTTACACCCAACAGGTTTAATATTGTGAGGTGATGTTACAAGTGTCCAGACCGAGTTTTGAGACATCGATGTCAGTTCTGCCTCCATGGCTTCCTGCCATGCTGCATGGTCAGAGGATACCATCGCTTCGTCATAGTTCAGAGGATCATTCTCCTGAAACTCTGGATCTACCATAAAGGCTTCTCCAATGTATCTATCAAGAGCACTTATGGTCCTCCCACTGCGATGAGCTTGTGGTGGTTCCATAGGAGTCGATTCTACAGTATCGTTAATCTTAGTGGTATCGACTCCCACTACGTTTTCTGTCTGCGTACTCCCATCAGCACCAAGCAATTCTTCAAGAACTACTTTACTGGTGGGCTTATGGTCTATTAAATAATCATGCTCTAGGAATACGACGTTCGTCGAGACGACAACCTTTCTATTCTCAGGATCATAAAATAAACCACCCTTTGTCCCTTTTGGATACCCAACGAACAGACATACCTTACTTTTTGACTCCATCTTATCTCGCTTGTCCTTCCGCACATGTGCTGGACAACCCCAAATCCTAAAGTGTTGTAGGCTTGGCTTTCGTTTCAACCACAGCTCCCAAGGAGTTAGGGGTACTGACTTTGATGGAACAAAGTTCAAAGTATATGCTGCCGTCTCTAGGGCATATCCCCAAAAACTAGGTGGCAATGTTGCATAACTCATCATAGTCCGAACCATGTCTAACAAAGTTTGGTTTCTCCTCTCAGATATACCGTTTTGTTGTGGTGTCCCTGGTGCAGTCAACTGGCATACGATCCCATGCTCACGCAGGTACCCAATAAATTCATCCGATAGGTATTCGCCTCCTCGATCCGATCGAAGAGACTTGATACTTTTACCCGTCTGCTTTTCTGCTTCAGCTCTGAACTCCTTGAACTTATCAAAGGATTCAGACTTCCGTCGCATTAGGTATATGTATCCAAACCTCGAGTGATCATCCGTGAAGGTGATGAAATACTCGAAGCCTCCTATAGCACGGACACTTATGGGCCCACATACATCAGTGTGTACCAACTCTAATACCTCCTTAGATCTGCTACCTTTGGCTCGGAAAGATATTTTAGTCATCTTGCCTTCCAAGCAAGACTCACACGTCGGTAGACTTTCTGAAATATCTGGACTTAAAAGTTCTACCTTAACCAACCTGTGAATCCTGTCTGAGGCTATGTGTCTAAGCCTTAGATGCCAAAGGAGTGTTGGATTATCTGAGGGATTTTTTCTTTTAGATGAATTAATCACACAAGTTTCAGTTATGTTATCCTGCTTATGATTGGAGTTAATTACATAGAGACCATTCTGTATCTTTCCCTTACAAACAAAGGAACCATTCAATTTAATTGACACACCAGAAGTATCAAATAAAACTGAAAAACCTTCATTATTCAATAAGGAAACATAAATTAAATTTCGTCTCAAGGACGGTACATAAAGTATGTCTCTAAGTAATAAACTTCTTCCATCAAGGAACTGCAAGACCACATCTCCAACTGCTTCAGCCTCTGCCACGACCTCAGTTCCCATGCTTAGGATTATCTCCCCATCACCCAATTTTCTTATCTCCTTGAACCCCTGCAAATTATTGCAAGCATGATTAGTGGAACCAGAATCCACAATCCATGAACCTGGAGAACAAATGGATGCTACAAGGGATTCTACTATGTGGATTTGAGATATACCTATCTCAGCCTTCTTGGGAGCCGCGCGACAGTCGCCCTTCCAGTGCCCCTTCTTGCCACATCAGAAATATTTTTCTTTGGGCTTCGCCGGACCATTCTGCTTAGGAACCTGCAACTGCACCTGGCCCATCTTTACAGGCTTCTTAGACTTTCTTTTCTGAAACTTGCCTTTGGCTTTCAGAGAAGAATTTTGCTCCACGTTCAGGGATTGGGCTCCTGCCTTCATCCCGTCCTCTGCCGCCTGGAGCGCTGCTAGGAGCTCTGCGTTAGACATCTCTAACCGGTTAAGGTTGAAGTTGGTAATGAAGCCCTCAAACGCTCCTGACAGAGACACGAGAAAAATGTCGGTCTGGATCTCTGCATCCAAGATGACATCGAAAGAACCAAGCTCGTTCACATAGCCAAACAATTTTAGCATATGATCCCGAACTAAAGGCCCCTCTGCTATCTTTATGGACACCAATTTCTTGATGGTCAGGTAACGAGTTACCCGACTACGACCCTCGAACATTTCCTTTAGGTAGAGCATCATGTTTGAAGAAAATGACATGTCTTCGACTTGCTTCTGAAGGACGGTCTGCAAGGATGCCACTATGTAGCACTTGCACATCTCATCAGCATCTAGCCAGTCTTTCCATTCCTTCAACTGGGCGTCAGTTGCACTTGGTCCCAGCATGGCCGGTTGAGGGGTACTTAGGGCAATTGTGTGTTTGCCAACCCTTAGGACGAGCATCAGGTTACGCTTCCAGTCCTCGTAGTTTGGTCCCGTAAGTTTGTTATCATTAAGTATGGAGGCAAGGGGGTCGAGCTTGGTCATGATTTCTGTAAACAATGGTTTAAAGCAAAATTAGGGTTTACTACAATCTATTTTATGGAATTTAGAAATAGATAATGTATACTCCAGCCGCTATGTCTTCACTACCTCAAGTGGAGACATCCAAGAATCTAAATTCCTTGGGCTCGAGCATTGAGACTATCGGCCTTGAATTGGAGATAGCATCTCGGTGAGAGCATGCAACCGCTTCTGCCAACGGGACTTTTACGGCCCAGTCTTCATCAGAATTACCCATAGGAAACTGAAAGACCTCCCAGTCTCCTTTTGGCCAGCTTTATGTGACCCGCGTGCGCAGCAACAACAACTTCACACAAGCTTTTGGATGCTTCCCATAAATTTAGGTGGTGTCGGCAAGGGGGTTCATAGGCTCCCACGGTGCAGGAAAAAACCGTCACCCACTGCCACCAGCATCCTCCATGTCCCGAAGGAAACCACTAGGCGAACCAGCATGGAAGGAAACACAGCTCTCACCCGGTGGGAATATCGAACTGCGTACCTCCCACCCAGACCCTTAGCCGGTTGATTGTGGAGGCCAGGGGCTCCCCTTTGGAGGGAACCTCTTATATATCCCTTCTTTATAAGGTTTTATGAATATCTAGAAAGGTCACGACCTCCTAGACTTAGACCCTGGTCTACCGTGCTCCTATTAGGATTACAAATGCTCCCGCAAAGCATTAGTATCCTCGGAAAATATCATAGTCCCTACCTTGAATACTCAGCTTTCGCCTTTCTTGTAAGAATCACATTACATAGATTCCAAGAATCCCGATACTTCACTAGTTTGCCCATAATCCTAAGATCTGGAGCCTAGCCTAAGGTCAACGTGAAAAGGACTCCCACTACGATGACGCCTCGTTCACAATTTGATGCCTGATATCATAGTAGACCTCATTTCATTACAGGTTTCGATGCTGGCCAAATAGGGACATCCGACAACCTCCGTCGGACCTCAACCTAATGGTGGCATAACCAAATCGTGATGAGTTCATACTACCATCAAACGTCATCTAGAAACGGGTATCATATAGTGAAATCCTAACCTAACTTGGTCGCTAGGACCACGTGGGGAAAGGGCATCCCACTAGGGTTATCATATTTCTTATGGAGACATTAGTTAATTATCTCTAAACAAATCTAACACTGCATCTATCTCGGTGCACAATACTTGGCTACCTGAACTACCACGAGGGCGGTTACCACCTTTTCTTTTAGCTAGCCACCGGATTCGCACGTGTTAGAACCATTTAGAGACACCGATGAATCCATAAGTTTAGTACTAACCCTAATCCTGATCTAGAGACAAACTCACAAGCAAGATAATAAAATTATCATCAGGGTTCTCTAAATAATAAGTAAAGAGAATTAATAGAAAAAACATCCAAACTGAATCAAGTCCAGGGTCCGACCCCTGAACCTGAATATCACAACCAAGATATCCTACTCTTCCATTCTGCACGATCTCTAACGACGATCCCCATCATCGCCAACGTACACGCTTTCGCTGAGTCTTTGCACGCCATGGTACCGTTTGCCCGAACCGTGGATGAAGCATCATCTCCTTCTTCCTGTGACTAAAAAACTAACACGCTCCGAGCAAGTACTCGTTCGTGTACAATTTCACTAGAAAGAAAAGAAAACAATCCTAGAAAACTAGCCAGGGAACCGAGGATGGTCAACCCCCACCCTCGCCCATCTAGAGCCTCAAAAAACACAAGCATAATAATAATCAATGCAAAATTTAAATCCGGGGTCCGACCCCCGGATGCATACAATCACAGATTACTATTCAGCGACGCACCTGCAAAAAGATGATACATAGCACAATCCATATGCATGATCTACGTCGAACCCCGACAAAAACATATGTCATCATATATTCACATGATGTTTTCACGAATTCATGCATGAAACATACACTAAAGCGTGCTCTGATACCAATTGTTGGAATTGGATCCGCTAATCAGAGTCACAGCGGAAGCAAAAGAAAGATCCGAAGATCATACGGTATATGTTTTATTACAATTTCGCTATAAATCAATCTACATGCAAATCTACGATTTTAGCATATGTGCGGACTGTAACACCTGTGGTGTTAGATTTGAGAATAATAAAAATCCTCAATGGCTAGTTTCGTCTTTTTACAGCCAGACTTTTCCTTTGGGCTTTTTCCCAATAAATGGAACGTAAACCTATGGGATGTTTTACGTTCACATTCTCCGTAACTTCGAGCATGTCACGATGGTGCGTTCCGTGCAACGATCATGTGTATGCGCAGCCAGTTTCGGCAGCCCGGCAGGTAAAACCCTAGAAAAGCGATAATTGGTTGATAGTTGTAGCTGTTTTGTTTCTTGCAAGAGATCGGGTGATCAGATCGTAACGAAACAAGATACGTTAGATGAGGCTCTGAGAGAGCCTTCAAATGAGCCTGAGTTAGGGTCGATCCGACACTCGGGTGAATAGTTATTGCTATTTTAAGTTTTGGAGTCTTTCCTTCTTTTCTGGAGATCCAGAAGTCAGAAAATTATGTACCAAGAGCTAACGCGTTCGCGTTAACGAGACCTTTCCAACGAATCCTCTCGGACCTTATTCTGACTTCCAGTCTGATAGTTACAAGTGATTATTCTTTTCAGCCCGGTTGATGGACGAATCGCACCCGGTTTCCAACCGAGCCCGGTTCAGGGCTCAGGACCGAGCCCGGTTCAGGGCTCGGGACCGAGCCCGACCAGCCCTAGAGCCTACCTCTCGGTCTCCTAGCATAATTTAGGCTCTCCTGACCTCCCTCCCCAGTGATTTAAAATCCGAAATTCGGATGGGAATAATCGGATAGGATTGGGATGATATATCGATCCTTATCTTTCTTTCCTTACCTCTTCGCCTTAACCGACTCTATCCCCCCAACCCTTATCACCACAACCGTACGTTTTCCCGTGATTATAAATAGAGAGAGAGAGAGGAACGTGAGAGAAATAGAGAGAGAACGGGAGAGAGAGAGAGAGGGGCGTAGTAGGAGAGAGAGAGAGAGAACGAAAGAAATAGAGAGAGAGAACGAGAGGAAGAGAGAGAGAACGGGATGCAGAGCGAGACGGAGACGGAGAAGGAGGAGAGATCAAGGGAGACGGAGCACCCCGACCCGCCCCTCGCCGGAGCCCCGGCGAGCACGCCGTCACCCCGCAGGTCAGCCACCCCACCCTCTTCCCATCCTCCTCCGCGACCCCCGGCCCTTCCTTCTCCCTTGCCGCGGCCCGCACGGGCGGACTCCGCCGCCGCACCGAACCGAGCCTCTCCCGGCGATCGCCGGCGCACGACCACCGACCTCCAAACCCCGCGCGAGCCCCCCTCCGTCCGAGCCCTTGGGAGTCCGATGGCCGCTCCGGCCGCCTCCCATCGCGCCTCCTCCGTGGGGGTGGTGCGGGAGAGGCCGGCCGAGCGCTCGCCGACGCTCCAGGCCGCCCCTCCCGTCGGCCGCCGGCACGCAAGAACCAGCACCGCTGGTCTCTTTGTCGTGGAGAAGAAGGAGATAGGGGGGGGGCAACACGGTAATTTCCTAGGTTTTTAATTAAACCCAGACTCGACCTATTAAACCCTGAACCCGACCCGACTTCCCACTGCAGACCCGACCCACCCGACCAGAATAGTAAACCGGTCTGGTTCACCTGAACCAGACCCGTGAACCAGTCGATTTTGGTTCGACTGCCATTTCTCCGTCCGAACTCGGAATTGGACGAAACTAGCGCCATTTCGACCGGCTCGGAAAATACTGCCTGTTGGACATAGTCTAGAATAGTAATTATACTGTTTAATACCCTGTTTTATCCTTTGACCCGATATTATCGCGGTACCGTGGTTTGACCACTGTTTCATCGTCCGAACTCGGATTCGGACGAAACCAGCGGCATTGTGCTCAGAATATTGAGTCCTACCTTTTAAACCCAGAAGATAACCATAGAACCTCTTCTACCCTAGTGAACCAACCATGTGATCGGTTTTATCGGTTCTACGTGGTTTGACCCGAAACCATTCGACCGAAGTCGGATTCCAGCGAAACTGGAACCATCGGAAAGGGTTCTTCGAGCCCGATTCGATGAGTAGGTTTAGCTTCTGTTTTCTTGATTAGCCTAGTATTATTTAGGTTCGAGTTCTTCAGTCATACGGATTTACGTGCTGTCGACTCAATGTTGGTCCCCTATCGAGGGTGCCCGACTATCCTTGGCATAGAACCCTCATCGTAGATTCTTTTGTTTTAATCGATAGAGTTGTGATACAGAGCTGTGGTTATTATCAGACATTGATCGTGGTGATCCAGCGGAGACGGATCAGCAGCAAATAGCAAGCCGGAGTCGTGTGCGATCGACAACCAGGTGACATCTACTACCCTTGCGTGGTCTTTAATAGTGGGAAATGAGAATGACTAAGGGTAGGTGTCCATGACACTGCATGCGGGCCCCGCCGGGTATCGTCGCATGTGGTCAAGTGGACCCTGCCTTGTATGCGGAGTCGCGAGCCCGGCGACGCATGCTTAAAATATAAATTAAAATATTAATAGAATAATAATAATGATTGCTTTTGATTGTATGGACACCGTAATTAGGATTCCCTTAAATTAAATAATAAATTGAATAACTAATAATTATCGGGGACCACCCTCCTGAGAGGAGTATGGCAACCCTAGCACACGGGTCACTGGGATGAGTGTCTTACTTTATTGATTTATTATATCGCATGGGTTGCGAGAGCAGTACGGGACCAGGGGTAATTTGTTGGAGATTGTTAAGCATTAAATAGACTTTTTGTAGCTTTATTGTATATGTTGAAATATGTTATATGCGAATCTACCTGGTTAGAGGGTAGGGACCCCGTGCGCGCAAGGGCCGTGAACCACCCTACGCGTACAGCCGAAGTTAAGTAGGGTAGGGGTCACGGGCAAGGGTTGTGGTAAAGCCAATAGGTGGTGCCCTCGAGTAGGGATTGGCCTAGCAACCCTGTCCCGGGGAGTTGAAGGCCCTATAGTAATGCCCGACCGGGGGCAGGATGAACAAAATATCCGGGGTTCACATTTGAATGTGTGTGTTTTATCTATATATGAATTTAGAATTGTGTGACTGTTTACATGATGACCTCGTGACTTTATATGAATGTCTTATTTAATTTATTCTTTAAGGCTGTAGAATATTGAATGGACTTTATGTTAGATAACCTAGTGACAGTAGGAATTGCATGTGAATATAGACTACTGATAGGTTTAGGTTTCATTATGCAAACTTTGATTCTACTAGAATTGATAAATCTTATCTTAATTTATTAAGATTAGTTGTCTCATATTATTAAAGACTATTAGGATGTCACTAGCCATTAATTTGGCTAATCTCCCAATTTCCTATTGGGGGCTACTCTTTCCCACGAGTAGGCTCAGTTGCAGGTCCGGAGGCTCAGGAGTAGCAGTAGGAGTCCGGAGGCGGAGTTAGAGTTGCAGTGTTACCTTTCTGCTTAGTACGTTAATCTTGTCGTCTTTTCTCTTTAGATATTGTAATTGTATTGGAATAAGAGTTCTTATTAGTTAGTTAGTATTCTATGGTTGTAGTTTCAATGGTTCCAGCTGAATTCTTTTGGGTAGGCCTCTCCTCAAGGCCCCAAGCCTAGGATAGATCATGATGAAAATATAAGTGCATATAAATGACTAAATTGATTAGTCCTGTAGATGGGAACCCTAGACTGGTGCACCTGAGTGTTAGGGAGTGGTTGAGACCACTTGACTAGCCGTAGGAGGCTTGAGCCTCGTGCTCCCTCAGATAGACTCCTGTCAGTATGTAGTAGCACCGACAAGTCACTCATACTGAGAGGATATGACTTTTGAAGGTTGAGCTTGACTAGATAATATTTTCTCTTTGTTGATAATTTCTCTTTCTTTGCTTTTTAATAAAAATGTTTTTCAAAAAATCAAATTTAAAAGATTCCCCTCTTGTTTCTCCCTCCTTCTTGTTTTTTTCATATTAGAGAGCGTAGAAGCCCTGTGAGAACCCAAATTGGTGTAATTAATTGACCAGACCCAAAACCCTCTTCTTTTTCTCATTTCACACCCCAGGGATCGGTCTTCAGATTTCTGGGGCGTGACACGGACACCCTAGAGGCATACTACGATCTACGGAAGACATGAATGCATCTAGTTAGGTGTTTAGATTCATCATACCTTATGGATCTATGATCCAGAGATGACGGAATGATGAAGAACCGCACTTGAATCGCAAGGAAAACTGTCGGATAGCACCTTGTCCTTTGCGAATTGAAGAATCCTCGAAATCCCGTCTCTGAGTGCAGGGATTACGAGCCGACGGAGGAATCCGTTGCGAAGACGATGGTGAGCCACGAGATTTTCTCCTCCTCTTTCTCCTTTCTTCCTTCTCCTTCCTTCCTCTTCCTTCTCCCTTCTTCTTCCTCTCTTTTCCTTGGCCGAAACCACAAAGGAGGAGCTAAAGGGGGGGTTCGGATTTTCTAGAGGAGAGGGAGCTTATGGCCGGCCCTCCCTCACCCTATTTTCTTTATAGGGATGGTCTCCCAAAGCCTTAAGGAAGCTTGGGCCGGCCCCTAGATGGATAGGGATATAGGGGGGCGGTTTTTAGGGATTCCGTGTGTCTATCGTGAAGCCCGGACGAAAACGCCCTTCACGAAAAGTGAAAAACTGAAAGAGAGATTGAGTGAGGTGCGCTACTCGGAATCGAATTTCATCAGCGCCTGTGAGCTCCTGGAATTATTCCGCTCAATCTAAGATCCATATTCAATGTGTTCTGAGCCATATTTTAGTATTTACCAAAATACCCCTACGGCCCGTAACACATGTGAATTAGGTTCTTAGGCTCCGGGCTTGCACTCCATCGCGCTACTTCGCATCCAACGTATCCAAATAGGTCGGGGAACAATTCCTATACGTAATGACAGGGTGGAACCTTCAGGGTTCGGGATCTCTAGCTCCAACCGGATCCCTGATTAACTGTTCCGGTGACACACCGAAAGTTCCATTAATGAGCCCTAATCCGATTAACCCGCGTAGCCACCCAGAGTGCGACGCGAGTTGAACTCTAGTGATCCTAAACTTTTGTTACTCCCTTGTAACCCTGTTCTCTACTATACTTCGATAATCCTTAGTCCCTCATATTACTGGTGCCATGATACGACTCGGGCGGTGGAGAGCACCGTCAGATCCCGATCGATCATCTGACTAGGGTTTGATGACTTGTCATCTATAACACCATACACCTTCCGGTGCTATGCCTAGCATCCGGAACATGGTCAATCATACTGACAACTACCAGGCCTGGGTTAACTGTGTGGACATATTGACTCATCAAAACATACCTATCCAACACTGGGCGTCGGATAACCTGTAGGGATTACATGTCACTCAAGCGCCAGCCGGGTAACCCAACGTACCTTGGTATTAGACTATGGAAGGTCTGCACACGTTGGCACATCAAAGCACCACACAACTGGTTGGCCCAATGTACATGGTCCCTCAGGGTTAAGGACAGATTATCTATAGTAGTAAGACGGTTTATGCACCAGTGTCTGAATCACTGAACTGTGCACCGTCTTGGTTCCTGTTCAACACGATCATCGTGCTTGGTCAGGTGAATGGGAATCCCACGTTCCCATGGTGGAGACTTCACCATATCCTCTACCTGCCAACAGCTTGTTCTTGGTGAAGCCACCGGCATCACCTAAGCTGTGAACTAGTTCTAGGTCTACACAGAACTGGTCCACTGGGTCGCCCTAGCATGGATCCTCCATGCGCCTCAGTGGCCTACTGTGTTCCCTAGGGTCCTTTTATTATATGAGTATTATCATATACCATTATAATATTCTAATTAAAGCAATAACCAAAGTCATCTTTATTAATGTTAATACAGAAATTCCACGCTAAGGACACACGAGCTACAACAGCGGCACCAGGTGTAATGGGAGTACCCGACGGAAGGAGAGGTGCCACCCCCCAGTCACCCCCTGGGCCCTCCATTGTGACCGGATAGTAGCCCTTGGGTCCCAAGCCAGGCAAAAGAGCTCACCAAACAAGGTCCGTAGTGGCACCTCTCCCAACCAGATGTTATGCCAGAAACGGATGTCCTTACCCGTTACCAGAATAGCGTTGCACCCACAATGGTAAACATCAAAATACTTAGAAATTCCTTGCCAGAATTGGGAGACGCTATCGGAGACATGACCACATGAGCGCAAGGGGGAAAGCTGTCGAAAGTAGCGATCACGAACAATGGATGTCCAGCTATCTTCGAGATTATTAATTTTTTAGCTGCCACCACCATTTGCAAAGCAATACACGATTGAAGTTTGCCAGCTCGAGCACCCCCAGTCCACATTGTTCGTGGAATTTACCTACTTGCTTCCAACAGACAAGGTTGTAAGATCTCGACGTGCCCTCACACCCCCGCCACAAAAAACCATGACGGATCTTGTCCATGTGTTTGATCACCCACACTGGGAGGAGGTAGAAAAACATAATGTATATAGCTCGGGATCGAGGTCAGCACCGTGTTCACCAGTGTTAGGCAGCCACCGATGGAAAGCAACCACCCTTTCCAATCCACTAGCCTTCGGTCCACCTTTTTTTTTTTCCACCAGCTCGTGCCAAACCTCTCCCTTGAGGGCGCGATCACTGATCGGAACACCCAAATACCTCAAAGGCAGTGTCACAAACTGACAATTCAGTAGACTGGCAAAGAATCTCCCATCATTGTCATCTCCCCCAAGCAGGTATACCGAGCTCTTCATGAAATTGATCTTCAACCCCGAGGCCACTTCAAAAGCATAGAGGATAAATTTCAACGCAATAATCTGTGCTGGGCTAGCCTCGCAAAACAGCAAGGTGTCATCGGTAAAGTGCAGGTTAGACAATCTCCATCCATTGCACCCCACCCCACCCCCCAGATGTACCCTAACTCAGCTGTCCACCCGAGGTTGCCATCGAACGCGTCCATCACCAGTACAAATAAGAACGGAGAAAGGGGGCACCCTTGCTTGAGACCACGTCGCATCTTGAAGTCGTTCCCCGTTTCACCGTTGATGAAGCAAGCCGAGTGGGAGGAGTCGAGACAACCCTCCATTCATCTCTACCAACTCGGAGGGAAGCCCTTTGCCGACAGGATCTCCAGGAGGAAGTCCCACCGCACCTTATCAAACGCCTTCTTGAAGTCAATCTTCAGAAGAATGCCTTGCTGTTGCATCTCCCGTAAATGAAAAAACAGTCTCTTGCACCGATGCGACACTATCTAGAATATTCCTTCCTCCAATGAATGCTGACTGATTTGGTCGAACCATCGCTTAAAGCACTTGATAAATGACCGGCCAACACCCTAGCGAGGATACGATAGGAGTAATTGGTCAAGCTGATAGGCCTGAAACCCGACAATACCGTAGGCGAGTCCACCTTTGGAATAAGGGTAATCCAAGATGGTGGGACTGATGCATCTACAGCCATCAGTCTCGGATTGAGTGTCATTCACTTGTTGGTTTGCTTCGCATCAGACGACTCTGATAAATTGGGCCCACCACCTTACGTACAAAACATATTATTGGATTATTTCTCATAACAATATGCCATTAGAGCGAGATTATTTGATTAACTATAAATGGAGTCTCCCCCAAGTTGTTCTCTGTTCAACTCCCGGTATGGACACATGAACTTCCCCACAAGGTCGTGTGTCTTGTTTGCACGTGCGAGTCCTGGCCGTTGATGTCCTGCTTCCCTAGAGTATATATGGAAGTAAATAAATAACAATGGCTGCCTTTTCCATGTTTGGTTCCGTGCAGTTGAAACGCAAAGTCTTTTAATATGTTCTCCTGCTATATGTTGTAGTATAGGATTTTGTATCGATAAGAGTTAAATTGTTGTGGTTTGCAAAAACTACAACAACAATTCAAACAACAGGTGATGCGTAGTGTTGACACGTGTGCTCCAACTATAGCTTGCTAATCAGGCTGTAAACCTTAGACATATATGCCGCGAAGATTCAAATACAATACATGGGCTCTCTTGATACTCAAATACTCATTCTAGTACATGAGGGGGGGGGCTAATTTCGGTTTGGGGGATGGGTGCGAGTACGACCAATTCGAAGGAAAGGGTTACTGTTTGGAAGTGTCGGCGGGATTGGATGCCCCCCCCATGCGCATTCATTTGCCTCCCCCAGCGGACCACCGACAGCGACCCGGCCGTTCGGGGCTTGGTCTTTTGCTGTGTTTTTGATGCACCTGTTGTCGATGGCCCGTCTCTACAGCCCACGTTTTTACTCTCTCTTTCTCTCTCTCTCCAGCCCCACGTTTTTAACACCACCAACTCTCTCTCTCTCTCTTCTTTCTTTCTTTCTCTCTCTCTCGTTTTTTAACACCACCAACACACACACTCTCTCTCTCTTCTTTCTTTCTTTCTCTCTCTCTCTATCTCTGCCACATCGATGACAACAGCAAGAGGACACGATTCAAAAAAAATGTTTTAGTCTTACTTTAATAAGAATGACGTGGCAGTCAATTACAAGGTTCGACCGTCTCCACTTATGATCGTCGCTCCTTGGGACGATCCCAAATTTCAATGGTCATGAGATGAACCCTAGGGATATACCACCATGGTCAGCCGCCGCCCGTCACCTTCCACCTTCGATCATTGTCGTTGTCCACTGCCGGCCGCAACCCCCGCCGACCATCGGTAGCCTACCACCACCCCGTCGGCCACCACCCGCGACCACCACCCGCACTTGATGGCGGGTGGTGGCCAACGGGGTGGTGGCGGGCGGTAGGTGATAAGTCGGCAACCGGTTGTCAGAGGTAGACGGGGGCCGACGGTGGTGGCATTGTAGGGTTTATCCCCTGACCATAGATCGTGGCCACTAAAATTTGGATCACCATGTGTCGCTTCCTAAAGCGTCAGCAACCCATAGGGAAAAGGATGATCAGTGGAGAGGAGTCAAGTCCCCAATTACAGCATTCCATTGTGGAGGTTTTTCCCAGAATGGCCCCCAACTATGTCGTATTGCTGAGAATTGACTTGGTTGCTTTTTGCATTACTTTTCTAACCACATAATTTTTTTGTGACTAAAGTACCCTCGTAAAGTTAAAAAGTATCTACCCCTAATTCCAAAGGAAAACCCCCCAAATTTTTCTCATAATATAATCTCGACCGACAGACGTCGCTTTCGTCGGATTTGCAAGTAGTTGGTAGAATTGCAAGTAGTTGTCCGATTTCAAAGGTGATCCATCCTCATCTCACACGATTCTAAATTTCGGCGAGCATTGGCCGATTTCAAAGGTGATCCCTCATCTTTGCCCATTAGATCCCCCAACAGAAACTCAAGTATCCGATTTCAAAGGGGATCCGTCCTCATCTTCGCCCATTATATCCCCCAATAAAAGCTCAAGTATTCAATTTCAAAGAGGATTCGTCCTTATCTTCGCCCATTAGACCCCACAATAGAATCTCAAATATCTGATTTCAAAGGGGATCTATCCTCGTCTTCGCTTATTAGATCCCCCAATAGAACCTTAAGTATCAGATTTTAAATGGGATCATATACAAGGATCAACGGAACTTCAAATAGTTGTCCAAAAGGTAAAACCCTAAATCTCCTAAATCCACAATTCTGTAGCTGTACATATATTTGCAAGTATGATGCTCCTTAAATGAAGTAGAATGTTTACAGCTATTTATTGTCATATAGTAAAATTCAAGGCACGCTATTAATGCACCAGTGCATACTTAATAATGCGCCGACACATTTTTAACACTGTGCCGGTGCATATTTAACACTGTGCCAGTGTAGTTAAGTAGACATAAAATTTCAGAATCTATTTGACCCTTAAAATCCTTATTTATTGTTGTTGCAGTGGCCCATATATGGATTTACCACTACTCGTATTATGCATTTATGATAGGGAATTGGTTAAAATCAAGGAGAAATATGAGTACAAGGGAGGTATAACCAAAACATTTAGCTTGCGACTCTCTGCTATCTTTGATCAACTTATTCAAAAGCTCTATCAGATCATGAATATTAATGTTGAAGAGTATACCATTTATGTGAAGATTTTTTATCCTAGTACAATTCTATGTCCTCCTATAGATATTGTGGATGATTATGATATAGCTTTATTTATTGCGCACAATATGTATTCATCTGCTTCCATCCATCCAATGGAAAAACAATATTAAACTTTCCCTGATGGATAAAATATTTTTCTCATCCTCATCCTCTTTAACCACCACCAGATCTTTCTTTTTCTCATCATTTTTCTTCAACTTCTTTCTTTAAAAATATTCTTTATTTTTAATTCCCATAATTTCATTCAAAGATATTTCAATCTTATTCAAAATCAGAATCTACAATATTATAATAAACAATAACATGGTTAATAAAAGATAAAAGATAAAAATAACTCATTACTAAGGATGTGATGACACATTAGTAAAGATATGTTTGCACCTTAGTAAGATGTGTTGGTGCTTAACTAAGGATGCGCTGATGCCTATGAACTCATTAACAACCATAATAAAATAAATTAGGTTAAATACTTACATCATCACTGCTGAAGAACATGACTATTTGGTCATATATCACTCTAAAAATTGTATCAATTATATATCATAGGATATATTGGTTCGATCTCTTTAGTTGTGTAAAAGCTTCTCAATTCGGGAATAATAAAAAAAATAAAGCATGTAACAAGAATATGAACTTATTACATTATCTAAATACAAAATAATATTATTATTTGTGAATTTTGCATGCCTGCAACGTTGGGACGCAACCGAATAAATTGTATTTCGATGGCCTCCTTGATTCCATATTTGTTGTATTCATCACCTGCTTCAAGGATTCATATGCAATGTCACCCCATGGGTGATTGTTGAAAACCTCAAAGTCATTAGTATGTGTAACGTAGGACCAAGTGACATTGTTAGAAGGATTGACCCAAAAAATATAGCTCTCTAATATTAGTATGAGAGCAAGCTTCACGGAATTAGAATTTAAGATGCATCCGATTATTGTAGACATAAGCTCCTTCTGTGTCACCTTTATCTTCTCAGAAAAATAGACATGCCTCGGTCGGTCACCACTAAAATTATCGTTTTCAGTAAGTTTTTCCTTGCAGTTGTGTCGTAGACGAAGGATTATATATTTGCATATAATTTTCTCTTAAAAAAAAAAATGTTTTACTCTCTATTTTGATGTAAAGATTTTCAGTATGTTTTCAAAGCATATAATGTTCAAGTTATGGGACGAACAACATTGCTATATTTTTTATATCCAATTGATGACCAAAACAAGATTTTCTAAGTATCTCCATCCTTTTAGGAAATCTTTAAAAAATATCCAAAATATTCATGATGATCAAATTTGTTGAATGTTTCACAGGTCTCGCCTTTCAATCTCCTCCCACTGATTTACTCTGTGATATTCTCTTACGTTTTGTAACCTTCGAATTCTTGGATGAATCATTCGAATGCTCTTTAGCTTCTGAATACTCATCTTGCATAATAGGTTTTTGGAATCTAACACTTTTTCTTGATACCATCTGTATATTACAATACGAACAAATTAAGATAATCACATATTACTTTTATAATGCGCCAGCACATATGGGGATATATTGGGTGTATATTTACTTAAAATGTACCGGCACATTTACTATAGTTAAAATACATCGGCGTCAGCGCTCGTATAGGATGTCTTGTGTTCATATTAATTAAAAAGGGCTAAAGTATATGGGGATGTATTGAGTTCATATTTAAATAAAATACGTTGGCACATTTACCATAGTTAATATGCACCGGCGCCGACGCTCGTATGGGGATGTCTTGGGTTCATATTAATTAAAAAGCTCCAGAGCATATGGGGATGTATTAGGTTCATATTTAATTTAAATACACCGGCGTATTTACCATAGTTAATATGCACCGGCGTCGGCGTTCGTATGGAGATGTCTGCGCTGGAGCATGTTGAATGTCATGGTCGTATGGGGACTAGGGTTTCTAAAGGCTATGTACATTGGATGTCTAGGGTTTCTAAGGTTCTTTAAGATCTACAACCTCCGGCTAGAAAACAGGTGAAGAGGACAATGGTTCTACGGCTTCAAATAATGGTATAATGTAGAGTGAGGAGGAGTACCTTGATTGTTATGACGTTTTGAGCCACGATCTCTTTGTCTTCGGCCTTTGGAACCACGAACTCCGGTGAGTAGAAGTTACAGAGAAACCATTGACGATCTTCGGTTGGAAAGAAACCTTATACGATCTTCTTTGTCTTCGACGTCTATAACCACGACCTCCGACTAGTAGAAGTTACAGAGACAGGGGAAGAAGAATCACTCTCTTTTTTCTTCACTTTATCGGTTTATCTACCACCAGTTACATCGCAAGGGTAAATTGATCACAAAATAGCAACATCTGTTCGGATGTGACTTTCGCATATGTAAAGGGCTAGAAAAGCAACGCAAAAAGCAATCGGGTCTATTCCCTGCAATACGATAGAGTTGGCGGTCATTATGGAAAAAATCTCTCCTTTGTGGAAAATTTTCAGATCGCACGGTGGCAGCACGTGCACGTCAATGGCAGGGCTGAACTCCACACAGTGCATTGGGATCCAGTCTGAGTTTTACGGAGTCCAATCCATTCATTTGCGTGCACAACACAGGTGTATTGCAGCCTTGCGTGCTGAGATTTTTGTTCAGCCCCTTTGCCTGTCGGTCAAGAACATTTGGTTAAAGAAAGCTGTACAATTTTCGGGTAAACTTGTATTTTTCTCTATTGGGTAACTTACATCGAGAACCACTGTAGTTTGAGTGATGATCACTTTCACCCTCTCATGTTGAAAATCTTACAAATGCCCTCTATAGTGTGAAAGACCTTACACTTTGACCCCCTCGAAAGGCAGTGTATTTGTAAAGTTTAACTACAAGATCAAATGTAGGGTTTTAAACATAGGAGTGAGTATTAAATGGCCATACTACAGGGGGCATATGTGCAATTTAGCCTTCTCTCTAAAACAAGAGATGCTATTTAGTTAGGAGCAATGCTATATAACCAGAATGACATGGCATCTGATTGTAACGTTCCTTTGTCTACCGTACTGTCGGTCGCGATTAGTGCTGAGTAACCAGAATGATTTAGGGTCCATTCTTTGGCAAGTAAAATGGAGTAGACATTGATCTATCCGGATAATCTCACTTTGTGCCATATTCTTTTCTCAAATGTTATGGGTAAATAAAATTTCTAGATTTTTTTTATAATTTAATTTAATTTTTTTAAAAAAAAAAGTTTAGTGGCACATTAGGGTCCCATCAAAATTATGCGGACATTGATTGCCTAGAATTATTTATCCAAAGAAAAAAAAAGAAACACTTATATGAAGAAAATAGTTTTCTAAAAAATAGAATAGAATAGAATAGAAGAAATGAATGTTATGAAAAGTTTAAATGGATTTGTTGAGTAGAAAAGAACACAACATTTAATTTCCTGAAACATCATTGTCTACAGTGGCGGAGCTAGAAATTTCCTGTAAGGGGGAGGGGGGGAAGGAGTAAGATAAATTGATGATTAACTAATAAAGTCAATATTTTTCAAATGATTAAAAAATGTATTGCAATTTTTTATAGATCATAACAATTTTGATTGAGGTCATAGCAGGTGGTGATTAGCTAACTCACATCCAACTGATGAATGTGGGATCACCCTTCGATTCGAGCACTAAAGTTTGATTTTCATCCCATTTGGTTTTGGAGGTGGTTGCATCATAAGGATGGTGCGATTTTCGAGTAGATCCCATATGCAACGGTTGGCTGGGAGTAAGCTATTCATGTACATCATATTCACCGGTTCCATTGTATAATTTGATTAGCGATCGTACGTGGTTCGCTAATTTTTTACGTCTTATTTGGGCTTTTTCACCAGGAAAATATTATTGAACCAGACAAAAACTTTACAGACTCTTTACAAACCTGATCACAGCCGTCCATTACACCCAGGCCCGAGCAATGATCACCCGATTGACAGGCAACAAAGAGCCGTGATGGCCCATGTAAACAGTCTCTAATCCTTTTGTCTGGATGAATATCATTGCTCCATCAATGTTTCATGTTTTGTAATTTTTCTCCTTTTAATTACTCGTGCATGTTAGACCAACGCATGTGATGGCTTCCTGTTGCCGTGTGCAATGTCATAAGGGTGGAGCCCGTGGAGGGGCCAAAGAAGAAGGCAGCAAATCTGGATGGCCCCATACATAGCCTTTAAAAAGAATCACAAATTAAATTCTATAGGGGCCCCACCTAGCTCCGCATTTATGTATGTCCATGAATGTCTCAAACAAACGAATTTTTCATCATATTTATGTCTCGCCAAAAGAGCGGACCCTAGACTTCTGTTTACCCACTTTCTTAGCGTAACTAACTGTACTACAAGCTTACCTCAACGCTGTGGAATCCGTGGAGCGAAGCTTCCCTCAAGACCGTTGTGTTTTGTTTGCGTGTGCGAATCCATACCGTCGATGTCATGTTCACAGATTATAAAAATAATAAATAGCAGCTGCTAATTGCCTCTCTCTTTGGTTCGATCTCCGGACCTTATTGAGCCTTTGCTCTAGCGCTCTATCCTTTGACCGTCAGTCCAGAAGAGAAAAAAATTTGTACAATAAGCCTAAAAATAACCAATGAGGAGGGAGTTATTGTTCACCCGCATTTAATAAGGGTGGGTAAAATTGTTATTGGCTGTGATAGGGACACATCATTCTTATCTAAGTCCGAAAGTTCTATTGTCTCAGGAGAGTTCAGATCTTCTCCAGTCGGTTGGTCCCGGTTGGTGGGCCAGTACATATCACAGTTGCACGATAGTAGGTGATTCGAAAGTAAATCGTACTCTTGCTGACAACATGCGGCTATTATGCGCACCGGGCCCATCGACCGGGCCGACCAACTGGAGGAGATCTGAACTCGTCTTTGGAAGAGGCTATATATCATGATCCATTTTACCGATTTCTTTAACCCAAATGACGCGGCATACAATCATAGTGTCCCTTTGCCTGCTGATTGGGGTAGGAACGATTCACTGATTGGGGCAACTGACTGCTACATGATAACATCACGTTGTTTTGTTTAAAGAAATCGGTAAAAACATTTGGGCAACTAGTGTTTTCCCCCACGAAATACCAAAGACAACTCTAACTTAATTTTTTTTTTTAAATCCAATATATTCCCATATCATCCATGCTCTTTTGTTAATGACACCTGATGGATGTTTCTTCGACAATCACACCCCCCAACATGATACAAGCTCTCTTTCCTGCTTCGGCGATGATATCTGCAACGAAGGCTAAGGCTCTCTTCAAGCAAAGGTCTGTCCGACGCTCGAATCAGCTGAGAAGATATAAGAACACTCCAGTGCCAAGAGAATTTTACGATGCAATAACAATTGCATACCTTCAATACCTACCGTCTAGGTCTATGTAGCTTGTCGAGCTTGGGATGAGAGGTCGACTTTAAGGCGTGACACCTGGAGATTCGTCTCCCACTTATATGAATCTTCCAATGGTATACGTCTCCTCGAGCCATTAAGCCCGTTCCGACTTTAAGCGTTAACAGGGTAGTTCTTGAGCACTCATGTGGGACACACATTACTCTACACCCCTCTCATCTTCTGTGGCCTCGCACAAGTTGTGGTAGCTTGGGCTAGCCAGGGTCGTTTGATATGAGCTTTGGGTTCTCGAACGTCCTTGTGGTAGCTTGGGCTAGCCAGGATCGTTTGACATGAGCTTTGGGTTCTTGAACGTACTTGTGGCTCCCCCGGCCAAGACGTCATGCCCTGCCTTTCTGCTAGCCTAGGCCTCACAGACCCTTGGGGCCGTGCCCTGGTGAATGCCGTGTACGGTGACTCAGTGCCACATGTCAGATTATGATTGGTGGGTGGAATACCCACCTACATTACCTACGCCCGTTGCCGCCGTCACTGTCCATATACTTGTTGTAGGCAAAGTGGAAATCAAGAGAAAAATGCTTATTTGATACACATTGTATGCCCATGTCATCTTTTATAGGAGAAACTTTTTTTTTTTTTGGTATTTTTATGCAAAGGGGAGGTCACAAACGGACCTCTGGGAGGCACCACATGCTGACGCAGCAGAATACGACCACATCAAGTCGAAGAAGAAAATCGCTCACCGAGGAAAAACAAGAGCACAACCCATGTAGAGCCACCAGTGGCGAGGGGGAACGAGAGAAAAAACCTTAAAAAAAAACCGCACACCAGCGAAGGAAAACCGGGATCTACACCCATACATCACAAAACAAAACCAAAAGAAAAACCCAAAAGAGGAGGACCATCACCTCCAGCTCCTTCCCTCCGTCGGCTGAAGTGGTGGAATCGACGACGAGCCGCCCCACCACCGTCGAAACCGCCGCCTTTGCTGCACTGCCAGGCACCGTCATCGTCCAAACGGGGGTAACTGGAAACCCACCGGTGCAACATCATCGCCGGGGCCAGATTTGACCTTCTTGCCGTACCCGGTTGAAGATTCGGCCCCGGAGTTGAACTGAGGACGACACCCGACTCGGGGGACACGCCGTCTAGTCAAACACAAAAAATCCGGCATCATGAGAAACCCTATCTACAGAGGGGATGAAGGGGGGCAGATCTCACCCCTACCTGAAACTCAATCCCATCTATTCACATGTTTGGTTCTGTGCGGTTGAAACACAAGGTCTTTTACTGTATTATCCAACTACATGTTTTTCTATAGGATTTTGTATCGATAAAAGTTAAATTGTTGTGGTTTTTAAATACAACAAGTCAACAATGAATCAAATAGCATGTGATGTATAATATTGACACATGTGTTCCAACTACATACAGCTAGCCAAAAAGGCTGTAAAGCTCAGACATACATACATGTCACTAAGATTCAAATACAATACACCACTCAACCCCACTTAATACTAATTAGGCTGCTGTTTGCATAGATTTGTAGTTTCGGAGATGGATGTGGGTACGACCTACTTGAAGGAAAGCGTCGGCATTAATTTGCCTCTCCTAGCGGAACCACCGACAGCGACCCGGCCGTTCGGCTGCTTGGTCTTTTGCTGTGTTTTTTTATTTTTTCTGTTACATGCAAAGGAGAGGTCACAAACGGATCTCCGGGAGACGCGACGTGCCGGCGCAACAGAAGACAACCACAATAAGTCGAAGAAGAAAACGGCTCATTGGCGAAAAACAAGAACACAATCCATGGAGGAGCCACCAGTGGCCAGGGGGAAGGAGATTAAAACCTCAAAAAAAACCGTACACCGACGGAGGAAACTCGGGATCTACACCCATACATCACAAAAAAAAAACCCATAAGAGGAGGATCATCACGTCCAGATCATTCCCTCCACCGGCTGAAATGGTGGAATCGAAGACGAGCCGCCTCACCATGCCACCGTCGAAACCGCCGCCTCTGCTGCACCGTCACCGTCCAACGGGGGCGAACTGGAATCCACCGGTGGAAACCTCAACGCTGGGGTTAGATTCGACCTCCCCGTTGTACCCGGTAAAAGATCCGGCCCCGATGTTGAGCTGAGGACTACACCCCGACCCGGGTGACACGCCGCCTTGACGCCGTTGAGCCGAACACAAAAATGCAGGCGTCAGGAGAAGCCCGGCCTATCTACCGAGGGAATGAAGGGGGAACTAGATCTCACCCCTACCGAAGCTCGGATCCAAGATCCGGCCTCCCGGAGCCGCCGACGGCGATCGGGGAGGCCGAGACACCTCTGGTGAAGCCCTAACTCGAAGAAAGAAAAGTGTAAGTGTGTGTGTGTGGGGGGCGGGACGAGAGCCGGCACACGTGATAACTTCATTTTGCTGTGTTTTTAATGCCCTGTAGATGGCCCGGCCATCTCTACAGCCCACTGGCTTTACACTACCAACTCTCTCTCTCTCTCTCTCTCTTTGGGCATGTTTCTTTTTCGGACCTGCAAAGTAAAGGCTAGCTAGTAAATTGGATGTGGGCTAGTAAATCTTTCAGATCGGCTAGTAAATTTGATTTACTTCTTGCTATTTGTATTTACTAGTAAAGTAAACCATTATTTCTTCACAGCTGTTTGGTTTGACCAGTAAAGTAAATCAGAAATAAATCTACCGGTCGTTCGCCGCCGTTGTCGTCCACCACCTCCAGCCAGTCATCGCGACAACCTGTCACTGCCCCGTCGGCCACCGTCCACCACCCGTTGCCAGTCACCACCTCGCCGACCACCGGTCACCTGCCGCTGCCCACTGACCACATGGTGGCAAGCCACAACAGGTGGTGGCAGAAAGGCGACAATGTGGTGGCGACGATGCAAGGCGGCCGACGAGGGTGGTGGACTGTGATGGTGGTGGTGGCTAGTGGGTGGTGGTGGTCGACGGGGTGGTGGTGGCTGACAGGGTGGTGGTAGCAGTCGGTGTGGTGGATGGCGGGGTGTGGGCGACGAGGTGGTGGTGGCGGGTGAGGTGGTGGACGGTGGGGTGGTAGCCGGCAAGGTGGTGGTGGTCGGCGAGGTGATGGCCAACGGTGGCGGTGCAAGGCGGTCTGCAAGGCCACATATTACTCCCCAAATAGTTGAATCATCATGTGATGCTCTGTCGATTATGCCATTAGCTGACGTGGCATGGTCAACGAAGCCTTTTACTAGTAAATCAAAAGTTTTATTTGACTTTTTCGAAGTAAAGCTTTTTGGCTACAAGTTAATCTCCTACCATACTTTACTATAATTTTTTGAATCCAAACAGCAGTAAAGAAAATTTTTAATCCGATTTACTTTACTAGTTAGCCTGTCAACTTAATACAAACATGCAGGCCCTAAGAAAAATAATGCAAAAAGCAACTGGATCTATTCCCAGTAATACGACAGAGTTGGGGGGCCATTCTATGAAAAATCTCTTTCTTTTGTGACATTCATTTTTTTTTTCTACTATAGTCTTAAATGGGTTGAAAATTTATTTTTTTGAGATAAGTGTTTTTTTTATTTCATGCAAATAATGTCTCGTCCTTGGTGGACAATCAATGTCTGACCAATATTAGTGGGACTCTAATTTACCACCAAACTAAAAAAAATTAAAGAATCCTAAAAATTCATTTAACTGCGACATTAGATTTTAACATAGTATAAAATAAGATTATCCAGGTAAATCAATGTCCAACCTATTTTACTAATCAAAAGAATGGATCCTGAAACATAATGGTTACTCAGCATCGACCGGTGGTCATGCAAGGAAAAGAACTCAATCGGAGGCAAGTTATTCTGAATCTTTAATTACATAGCATTGCTCCTGTTTTAGAGAAGGATAAATTACACATAGACCCTTATAGTTTGGCCTTTTATTACTTTCACCCCCATGTTTAAAACCCTACAAATTCTCTAAAAAAAAAAAAGGAAAACTTTACAACTACACTACCACCTGAGGTGATCAAAGTGTAAGATTATTCAAACTATAGGAGGCATTTGTAGGATTTTGAACATGAGGGGGCTGAGTGATAATAACTCCAACGACAGTGGGTCTTAATGTAAGTTACCCTATAGAGAAAACTACAAATTTACAAGAAAATGTACAGCCTTCTTTGACCAGAATGACGCGTCCTAATCACAGCCATCTGGTGCAGCCAGCTCCGACAATGAATCACACTCCATCCGGACCGACAGGCAGAGGGACGGAAAAAATTTCACCATGCACAGCTGCTGTACGTGTGTGATGTGCACGCCAATCAGTACACTGGACTCCGCACAGTTCAGAGTGGATCCAATGCACTGAGCGGAGTCCAGTCCTGCCATTGTCGTGCACGTGTCGCACCCGTGCATGCTGAAAATTTTCCCAAAAGGCATGCTGCAATTGGATGCCATTGTCGTATTGCAGGGAACAGACCAGATTGATTTTTACATCACTTTTCTTACTCTCAACAGTGGCAAATGCCGCTTCCGAACAGATGTTGAATTTTTATGACCGTTTTACTCTTAAAGTCTAAACAAAATAAATAAAAAGTATGTTTATCTTCTCCGTTTGAATTTTTTCTCGCTTTAACCACCTCTCGTCGTCAGAGATTTTTATGATGTTGTCATTTTTCGTTCCCGATGTCCTTACATAGCGTAAAGTATTTAGTGAGTCATGGCCGTCGAGTCAGTGGCGGTGGTAGGCGATAAGAAATGAGAAAGAGAAATGAGAGTCGGAGGCAAGCTCGACACGGTGTACCTTCTTCTTTTCTCATCAGAATTTACTGATTCTGGATGCATTGCGATCATTGGGTGATCCTCTACGTGATCATTTAGAGACGAGGATAAAATGAAATCAGTATCTCCAGTAGTTTTTAATGGAAGATTAGATAAATGTAATGTAAAAACAGTGAAAGAAATGAAAGAAATAAGAGTCGGAGGCAAGTTTGGCATGGCTGACGTCCATCAACCACAACCCGATGCATTCTACTGCGGCCTGCAGTGATAGGCGCCGGCGCCCACAGTGGTGGGCGCTCACCCCTATCACTGCTGGGGCCAGCGCCTATCACTGTGGGCGCCAACGCCTTTCACTGTGGGACACCACTCATAGTGAAAGACGACGACCCATGTGAGTCAGAGCATTTCATGGTGGTCGACGACCCATCGGCCACCACCCACCACCATCGCTGCTAGCCACCACCCACGATGCTCCATCGGCCACCGTGGGTCGTGGCCGATGGAGTGGCTGCTGGTAACCGGTGGTTGCCGCTGTTGACGGCGTCGAGTGGTGGCCGGCTGACGAGGTGGCGTCGACGGTGAGAATATTTTAGTCCGAAATAAAAAAAAATGATAAAAAAATAATGCAAAAAGCTGAAAAAAAAAAAACAACTGGATCTTTTTTTCAGCAATACGACAGAGTTGGGGAACCTCAAAAAGAGCTGACCCAATACTTTTGTCTAACCACCACTATCTTAGCGCAAGTAACTATACCATAAGCTTAAAATTAGCCGTTGAGGATGTAGGTATCATTTACCCACACTTAATATGACTGAATAAAATTGTTCTCGGGCCGCTTTGGGATAACGGTCGGCTGTGATAGCGACACATCATTCTTATCAACAAAAGTATGTAAAAGTTATATTGTGTTAGGGGGAGGCTAAATATCCTGATCCGTTTTATCGATTTTTTTTAACCGAATGACGCGTCATCCAATCGGACCGTCCCTTTGTTGCCGATCCGGGTTAAAAAAGATTCACCGGTCGGGGAGCTGACCGCTAAATCGCATCACGTCGTTTTGTTTAAAAAAATTGGTAAAAGCATGCAAATAATATTTTTCGCCCACGAAATATCGAAGGCAACCCTATTATAAATTTAAAAAAATATTCAACATATCCCCGTATCACCCCTGATCTTTTGCTAAGGACAATCGGTGGATGTTTTTTCTACACCCACACCCCCCAAACATGGTACAGGCTACCGCCCGCCTCCAACACTAGTAACCCACCATTACATCTCCTTCCTCCTTCTCCCTCCCTCCTCTCTCCTCCTTTTTCCTCCTCTTTCCCTCCTTTTCTTTTTCTTCCTTCTCATGGAGTTCGTGATAATTGGCCACTGTGTATTCGGCCATAGATTGACGAGGAGGAGGAGGACGACGACAAAGAATGGATAGAGTAGGAGGAAAAAGGTGGGGATGAGGAAGGAGGAAAGAGGAGGAGGACAAGGAGGAATGGAAATTACGAGGAGGAAGAAGATCAGAAGGAGGAAGAGGGGAATAAAGAGGAAGAAGAAGAGGAAAGAGGAGGAGGAAGGAAGCGGGGACTGATGGTCGACAACAGCGGGCATCCGTGGGTCGAGATCACACGGGCACAATAGGGAAAAAAAAAAGTGTTTTCTTTAGACGAATGTTACCTCTGGCAAAAAGAGGAGGCACTCTTTAGATGTGAACTGCCCACTGTAAATTGGGAAATCAAATATCATGTTTTCTTAGTTGGACATACATCGTGCTTGGGCGATGGTGTCTTTATATACCCTATGTGGACCTCCCTTTATGACTCGGGTTTTGGAGCAAGAGAGTATCTAACAGCTGGGCTACATTCACAAGTATAACTTCTTTTTGGTGACTGTCAATGGGTAGGGATGGTAATGGGTCGGGTTCGGGTCGAACCCTACCTCTACATATATTCATCCCATTCGGGTATGGCAGAGTCCATACCCGACCCATACCCATTCGAATAGAAAAGGGTCCATACCGATCCATTCCCAATCGAGTTTCGGGTTTGAATTGGATATAATTTTGTCTCTTTTTCTCCGTCATATATGCAATTGCTTAAGGAAAACAAAATCAATGTATCACATTAAGAAACTCTTTGGTTTCTTATTACATTGGCCTTAGTAGAGTATAAGTTTGGGTAGGTATGAGTTTGATTAGAATTTAGGTATATGACAATTAGTTTGGAGTTGAACTATATTATCTAGTACTAGTGCACTAGGCACATGCATTGCACATGAAATAATGATAAGGGCATAAAGATATATTGGTAATTTTGTAGGGCCACAATGGGAAGTGCAAGAATGCAACACTTTCTTCCTTACTTTCGTTTTAATGACATAGGATCCAAATATGAGATATATGTACATTATATATATTCAAATTGTATTATCTACACAAGCTAGAGAAACAATTGGGTTTCGGGTTTCTTATATGGGTATTGAGGTAGCTATACCCATACCTAACAGTTAATCGGGTACAGTTCCTATGCCCATACCTTACCCCAGCCTTGTAAAAAGTATCAAGGTACCCATACCCGAAAGTTAATAGGGTACAGTTTCTATACCCATACCTATCAAGTAGAGTTCATATACCCATACCCTACCCAAAACTTGTACAACCCACCCATACCATACTCAAGCCTTATAAAAAGTAAAAACCTTGTACAAAGCATACCTATACCCGTACCTGAAAGTACATTTGTACTCATACACGGACCAGATGGTTCTGGTCGAGGTCGGGTCACAAGTTAGAAGGACAATTAATTGGGTTTCGGGTATGGGGGGTATCCATACCCATACCCAAAAGTTAATCAGGTAGAGTTCCTATGTCCATACCCTACCGAAATATTTCCCTTGATGTTGTTTTAAAACATAGGATTGAGAAAATGGAAAACAAAATGTAGGATGGAAGGAAGATTGGGTTAGTGAGATTGCCCTTCCCATTATGTCCCTTGTTTTTTTAATGAATAAATAAGATTCAATTGATTAGTGGCAAAGAAGAGAAGGGCAAAATAGAAAACAAAAAGTAGGATGGAAGGAAGAATGGGTTAGTGGGATTGCTATTCCCATAATCGCCCATGATTTTTTAATTGGATAAATAAGATTCAATCGATTAGTGGCAAAAGGGTAATATTCTTAGATGATATATGTGATTTGTGTAAGGATAAAACAAGAAGAGCAAAAATGATATATTACGGCCCTAGCTCTTGTGTTTGTTTTCATGACATTGGATTCAAAATACTACGTATGGATTAATATATAAGGTGAAGGATAAAATGAAAACTCAGGTAAAAGAATGGAAGGATCCAAAACTACGGATTAATCTTGGGAGGTATGGATACTAATAAGAGGGGCAATTGGGTTTCGGATATGAGTATTGAGATATCCATACCTGAAAGTCAATCGGGCAGAGTTCTACACCCATATCCTATCCAAATCATGTTTTGGTTACAAAAACTGTATCCATACCCGATGTTTCGGGTTGGGTTTTCGGAGTCCCATGCCACCTCTATGAGTGGGGGAGGTTGTAAAGGGCGGCTGCGATCAGCTGCCATGTCAGGATGAACCAATCTGAGTGGAAAACAGGATGGTTGAATAGCATTTTGCAAGTGAAGACTTTAAAATACCGTACATACACTAATGGGTTGTGTGCATTGGGACCTCCACGTGCCGAGTGGTACCATGAAATAATTCAATTGATTGATATTCTTTTACGCCCACTTTGATCTAAGTCTGATGAGAGAAGGACAGGGACCTTGGCAAGAGTCAGCTACATGATGATTCAATCTCTCTCTCTCTCTCTCTCTCTCTCTCTCTCAGCTACATGATGATTCAATCTCTCTCTCTCTCTCTCTCTCTCTCTCTCTCTCTCTCTCTCTCTCTCTCTCTCTCTCTCTCTGTGTGTGTGTGTGTGTGTGTGTGTGTGTGTGTGTGTGTGTGTGTATAGGATCCATTCTTTTGGTGAAACATAAATGGGATAAAAAATTCGTCTACTTGAAACATTTATAGGTATGAACAATGATGTCTTGGGAAATCAAATATCATGTTTTCTTAGTTGGACATACATCGTGCCTTTATATACCAGAATTTATATTAGATACTAGAAACTATACATTGTGCCAAAATTTGCATTAGAGATCAGAAACTATGTATAGTACCAGAATTTGTATTAGGTATAAGAAACTATGCATTATGTGTCAGAACTTGCATTTGGTTCCAGAAACTATACATGGTATCAGAATTTATAGTTGACACCAGAAACTATGCATAGTATTAGAATTTACATTAGGTACCAGAAACTATGCATGGTACCAGAATTTACATTAAGTACATAAAACTATACATGATGTCATAAATGCATTAGATACCAAAAATTATGTATGATACTAGAATTTGCATTTGTGCCAGAGTTTGCATTAGGTACCAGAAACTATACTGGTACCAGAATTTGTATTTGGTGCCAGAAACTATGCTTTATACATGGTGCCAGAATTTGCATTAGGTATAAGAAACTATACATAATACGAGAATTTGTATTAGGTACCAGAAACTATAAATGACGCCAGAATTTACATTAGGTATCAGAAACTATACATGGTATTAGAATTTGCATTAGGTACCAGATACTATCCATGGTACCAGAATTTGTAATTGGTATTAGAAACTATGCATGTACCAGAATTTGCATCTGATACCAAAAACTGTGCATTAGGTGCCAGAATTTGCATTAGGTACCAGATACTATACATGGTACCAGAATTTATATTTGGTACCATAAATTATGAATGGTACCAAAATTTACATTAGGTACCAGAAACTATTCATGGTGCTAGAATTTGCATTAGGTATCAGATACTATGCATGGTAACAGAACTTGCATTAGGTAATAGAAACTATGTATGGTACATTAATTTGTATTTGGTACCAAAAAGTATGTATGGTACTAGAATTTATATTAGGTACCAGAAACTATACATGGTGCTAGAATTTATATTAGGCATCAGAAACTATGCATGGTACCAGAATTTGCATTAGGACCAGAAACTATGCATGGTACCAGAATTTACATTGGGTGGCAGAAACTATACATGGTAGTAGAATTTTCATTATGTAACAGAAACTATGCATGGTCCTAGAGTTTGCATTAAGTACTAGAAACTATACATGATACTAGAATTTACATTAGGTGTTAGAAACTATGCATGTGCCAGAATTAGCATTAGGTATCAGAAATTATGCATGGTACCATAATTTGCATTAGGTACCAGAAACTATGCATGGTATATGAATTTGCATTTGCTACCAGAAACTATGCATGGTAGCAGAATTTGTATTTGGTACCAGAAACTATGTCTTAGGTGCCAGAATTTGTATTAAGTACCAGAAACTATATATGGTACCGAAATCTGCATTCGGTACAAGAAACTATGCATGATATCAGAATTTACATTAGGTGCCAGAAACTACACATGATACCAAAATTTTGCATTGGGTATCAGAAACTATGCATGATACCAGAATTTGCATTTAGTACAAGAAACTAAGCATGGTACTAGAATTTGTATTTGGTGCCAGAAACTAAGCATGGTACCAGAATTTACATTAAGTACCAGAAACTATACATGGTGCCAGAATTTGCATTACGTATCAGAACTATATATTGTACCAGAATTTGCATTAGGTACCGGAAACTATGCATGATACCAGAATTTGCATTTTGTACCAGAAACTATGCAATGTACCATAATTTGTATTTGGTACCAGAAACTATGCATTAGGTGCACGAATTTTGATTAGGTAATAAAAACTATGCATGGTACTAGAATTTGCATTTGGTATAGAAACTATGCATTGTACCTTTACATTAAGTACCAGAAACTATACATACTACTAGAATTTGTATTAGGTATCATAAATTATGCATGATACATGAATCTATATTAGGTACCAGAAACTATACTTGGTGCCAGAATTTGCATTTGGTATCAGAAACTATGCATTGTACAAAAATTTAAATTAGGTATCAGAAACTATGCATGGTACCAGAATTTGTATTTGGTTCAGGAAACTATAAATGGTACCAGAATTTGCATTAGATATTAGAAACTATGCATAGAACCAGAATTTACATTAAGAACCAGAAACCATGCATTAGGTGCCAGAATTTGCATTATGTATCAGAAATTAAACAAGGTACCAGAATTTGCATTTGGTATCAGAAATTATGCATGGTATCAGAATTTACATTAGGTAATAAAATTTATGCATGGTACCAGAATCTACATTAGGTTCCAGAAACTATATATGTTGTCATAAATGAATTAGATACCAAATACTATGCATGGTACCAGAATTTATATTTGGTACTAAAAACTTTGTATTAGGTGCCAGAATTTGTATTAGATACTAGAAACTATATATGGTACCAGAATTTGATTTTGTACCAGAAACTGTACATGGTACACGAATTTTCATTAGGTACCAGAAACTAAATATGGTGCCAGAATTTGCATTATGTATCTGAAATTATGTATGGTACCAGAATTTGCATTAGATACCAGAATCTATACATTGTGTCAGAATTTGTTTTAGGTATGAGAAACTATACATGGTACCCGAATTTGCATTAGGTATCAGAAACTATCAATGGTACCAGAATTTGCATTTGGTACCAGAAACTATACATGGTACTAGAATTTGCATTTGGTACCAAAAAGTATGCATTGTACCATAATTTGCATTTGGCACCAGAAACTATGCATTAGATGTCAGAATTTGTATTAAATATCAGAAACTATACATGGTACCGAAATTTGTATTTGGTACCAGAAACTATACATGGTATCAGAATTTACATTAGGTACAAACTATAAATGGTGCCAGAATTTGCATTAGGTATCAAAAATTATGAATGAGACCAGAATTTGTATTAGGTACCAGAAACTATGTATAGTACTAGAATTTGCATTAGATACTAGAAATTATGCATGGTACCAGAATTTGCAATTGGTACCAGAAACTATTCGTGGTACCAGAATTTATATTTGGTACTAGAAAATACACATGGTGCCAGAATTTACATTAGGTATCAGAAACTATGCATGGTACTAGAATTTGCATTAGGTACCAGAAACTATGCATGGTACCAGAATTTACATTAGGTATCAGAAACTATACATGGTACCAAAATTTGCATTAGGTACCAGAAACTATACATGGTACTAGAATTTACATTTGGTACAAGAAACTTTCATGATACTAGAATTTACATTAGTTATCAGAAACTATACATCGTGTCAGAATTTGCATTAGGTATCAGAAACTATGCATGTTACCAGAATTTACATTAGGTACTAGAAACTATGCATTGTACCAGAATTTATATTTGGTACCAGAAACTATACATTATACCATAATTTATATTTGGTACCAAAAGCTATACATGGTAGCAGAATTTGCATTTGGTACCAGAAACTATGCCCTAGGTGCCAGAATTTGCATTAGGTCCAGAAACTATACATGTTATCAAAATTTATATTAGGCCAGTACCAGAAACTTATACATGGTGCCAGAATTTGCATTAGGTATCAGAAATTTTATATACTACCAAAATTTGCATTAGGTAACAGAAACTATACGTGGTACTAGAATTTCTATTAGGTACCTGAAATTATACATGGTACTCGAATTTGTATTTGGTACCAGAAAATATACATGGTACCAAAATTTACATTTGGTACCAGAAACTATGCATGGTACCTGAATTTACATTTGATACCAGAAACTATATATTAGTTGCTAGAATTTGCATTAAATACCAGAAACTATACATGGTACGAGAATTTACATTTGGTACAGAAACAATGCATAGTATCAGAATTTACAATAGGTACCAGAAACTATACATGGTGCAAGAATTTACAATAAGTACCAGAAACTATACTGGTGTCAGAATTTGCGTTAGGTATCAAACATTTTAAATAGTACATAAATCTACATTATGTACCAAAAACTATACATGGTGCCAGAATTTATATTAGGTATCAGAAACTATGCATGGTACCAGAATTTAAATTTGGTACCAGAAATTATGCATGGTACCAGAATATACATTTGGTACCAGAAACTACAAATGGTACCAGAATTTCATTTGGTACCAGAAACTATGCATGCCATCAGAATTTACATTTGGTACTAGAAACTATGAATTAGATGTCAGAATTTGCATTATGTACCAGAAAATATACATGGTAACAGAATTTGTGTTTGGTACCAGAAGCTATGCATAGTATATGAATTTACGTTAGGTACAAGAAACTATACATGATGCCAAAATTTGCATCAGGTACCAAAAACTATACATGATATCAGAATTTTCATTGGGTACCAGAAACTATATATGGTGTCATAAATGCATTAGATACCAGAAACTATGTATTATATTAGAATTTGCATTTGGTACCAGAAACTATGCATTAGGTGCCAGAATTTTTATTTTGTACCATAAACTATACATGGTACCATAATTTACATTTGCTATCAGAAACTATGCATGGTACCATAATTTACATTAGATATCAGAAACTATAAATATTGCCAGAATTTACATTAGATATCAGAAACTATGTATGGTACTAGAATTTGCATTAGGTACCCGAAACTATGAATTATGTACCAAAATTTGTATTAAGTTTAAGAAACTATACATAATACCAGAATTTGTAGTTTGTACCAAAAACTATGTATAGTACCAGAATTTACATTAGGTACCAGAAACTATGCATGGTACCAGAATTTACATTAGGTACATAAAACTGTACATGGTGTCATAAATGCATTAGATACCAAAAGTTATGCATGGTATAAGAATTTACATTTTGTATCAGAAACTATGTATTTGGTGCACAATTTGCAATAGGTACCAGAAACTATACATGGTACTATAATTTGTATTTGGTACCAGAAACTATGCTTAGTACCAGAATTTACATTAGGTTCCAGAAATTATATATGATTCCAAAATTTGCATTAGGTATCAGAAACTATGCATGATATCAGAATTTGTATTAGATACCAGAAACTATATATGGTGCCATAATTTGCATTAGGTATCAAAAACTATGCATGGTACCAGAATTTCTATTAGGTACTAGAACCTATCAATGGTATCAGAATTTGCATTTGGTATTAGAAATTATGCATGGTACCAAAATTTGTATTTGGTACCAGAAACTGAGCATTAGGTTCCAGAATTTGTATTTTGTACCTGAAACTATACATGGTATCAGAATTTGCATTTGGTACCAAAAATTTTGCATGGTACTAGAATTTACATTAGGTACCAGAAACTATTCATGGTGCCAGAATTTGCATTAGGTATCAGAAACTATGCATGGTACCGGAATTTGCATTAGGTACCAGAAACTATGCATGGTACCAGAATTTGTATTAGGTACCTAAAACTATATAAGGTACCAGAAAGTATGCATGGTACCAGAATTTGTATTAGGTACCAAAAACTATACATGGTGTCAGAATTTGTATTAGGTATCAGAAACTATGCATTGCACCAGAATTTGCATTAGGTACCAGAATTTACTTTAGGTACCAGAAACTATACATGGTACAAAAATTTGCATTAGGTACCAGAAACTATGCATAATACCAGAATTTGCATTAGATACTAGAAACTATACATGGTGTTAGAATTTACATTATGTACCAGAAACTATACATGATGCTAGAATTTACATTAGGTATCAGAAACTATTCATGGTACCATAATTTGCATTAGGTACCAGAAATTATGGACGGTACTAGAATTTGTATTTGGTACCAGAAACTATATATGGTAGCAGAATTTGCATTTGGTACTAGGAACTATGACTTAGGTGCCAGAATTTGCATTAGGTACCAGAAACTAGATATGGTACCTGATTTTGTATTTGGTACTAGAAACTATACACGATACCATAATTTACATTAGGTACCAGAAACTATACATGGTACCAGAATTTGTATTGGGTATCAAAAACTATGCATGGTACCAGAATTTACATTTGGTTCCAGAAACTATACATAGTACTAGAATTTGCATTTGGTAATAGAAACTATGCATGGTACCAGAATTTACATTAGGTACCAGAAACTATATATAGTGCCAGAATTTGCATTACGCATTAGAAACTATATATCATACCAGAATTTGCATTAGGTATCGGAAACTATGTATGGTACCAAAATTTACATTTGGATCCAGAAACTTTGCATTGTACCAGAGTTTACATTTGGTACCAGAAACAATGCATTAGGTACAAGAATTTGCATTAGGTTCCAAAAACTATACATGGTACCAGAATTTGCATTTGGTACAGAAACTATGTATTGTACCAGAATTTACATTAGGTACCAGATACTATATATGGTTGCAGAATTTGTAATAGGTATCAGAAACTATGCATGGTACATGAATTTGTATTAGGTACTATAAATTATACTTGGTGCCAAAATTTTTATTTGGTATCCGAAACTATACATTTTACCAGAATTTAAATTAGGTAGTAGAAACAATGCATGGAACCAGAATTTGTATTTGGTTCCAGAAATTATAAATGGTACCTAAATTTGCATTTGGTACCAGAAACTATATGTGGTATCAGAATTTGCATTTGGTATCAGAAACTATGAATTAGGTGCTAGAATTTGCATTAGGTACCAGAAAATATACATGGTTTTGGAATTTGCATTTGGTACCAGAAACTATACATGGTACCAGAATTTACATAAGCTCCCAAGAACTATACATGGCACCAGAACTTGTATTAGTTACCAGAAACTATATATGGTGCCATAAATACATTAGATACCAGAAACTATGTATTGCACCAGAATTTGCATTTGGTACCAGAAACTATGCATTAGGTGCCTGAATTTGTATTTTATACAAGAAACTAGATATGGTGTCAGAATTTACATTTGGTACTACAAACTATGCATGGTACCAGAATTTACAATAGGTACCAGAAAATATACATGGTGCCAGAATTTGCATTAGGTATCAGAAACTATGCGTGGTACCAGAATTTGTATTAGGTACCCGAAACTATACATTAGGTGCTAGAATTTGCATTAGGTACCGGAAACTATATATGGTACTAGAATTTACATTTGGTAACAGAAACTATGTATGATACGAAAATTTACATTAGGTATTGAAAATTATGCATAGTACCAGAATTTACATTATGTACTAGAATCTATTATAGAGCCATAAATGCATTAGATATAAAAAACTATGCATAGTACCAGAATTTGTATTTGGTACCAAAAACTATATATTTTATACCAGAATTTGTATTAGATACCAGAAACTATGCATGATACCATAATTTGTATTTGGTACCAGAAACTATGCATGGTACTAGAATTTACATTATGTACTAGAAGCTATACATGTTGCCAGAAATTGCATTATGTATCAGAAACTAAACAAAGTACCAAAATTTGTATTAGGTACCAGAAACTATCCATGGTACCAGAATTTGCATTTGGTACTAGAAATTATGCATGGTACCAGAATTTGCATTTAGTAACAGAAACTATACATTAGATGCCAAAATCTGCATTAGGTACCATAAATTATACATGGTACCAAAATTTGATTTGGTACCAGAAACTATGCATGATACCAGAATTTACATTAGGTACCAGAAACTATGCATGGTGCCAGAATTTGCATTAGCTATCAGAAACTATTCATGGTACCAGAATTTACATTAGGTACCAGAAACTATGGATGGTACCATAATTTGTATTTGGTATCAGAAACTGTGCATAGTACTAAAATTTACATTAGATACCAGAAACTATACATGGTGCCAGAATTTGCATTAGGTATCTGAAACTATAATTGGTACCAAATTTACATTAGGTACCAGAAACTATGCATGGTACCAGAATTTACATTAGGTACTAGAAACTATACATGGTTCCAAAATTTGTATTAGGTACCTGAAACTATGCATGGTACCAGAGTTTGCATTAGATACCTGAAACTTTGCATGGTACTAGAATTTGTATTAGGTACTGGAAACTATACATGGTACCGGAATTTACTTTTGGTACCAGAAACTATACACGATACTAAAATTTATATTATGTACCAGAAACTATATATGGTGCCATAATTTATATTAGATATCAAAAACTATGCATTCTACCATAATTTCCATTAGGTACCAGAAACTACGCATGGTACTAGAATTTGCATTTGGTACTAGAAACTATACTTGGTACCAGAATTTCCATTTGGTACCAGAGACACTTCATGGTACCAAAACTTGCATTTGGTACCAGAAACTATGCCATAGGTGCCAGAATTTGTATTACGTACCAGAAACTATAGATGATATCAGAATTTGCATTCGGTACCAGAAAATATGCATGCTATCAAAATTTACATTAGATACCAGAAACTATACATGATGTCAAAATTTATATTAGGTTTCAGAAATTGTGCATGGTACCCAAATTTGCATTTGATTTAGAAACTATGCATAGTACTAGAATTTACATTAAATACAAGAAACTATACATGATGCCAGAATTTGTATTAGATAACAGAAAATATGCCTAGTACCAAAATTTGCATTTGATACAAGAAACTATACATTATGCCAGAATTTGCATTAGGTATCAGAAAATATGCATGATACTTTAATTTGCATTAGGTACCAGAAAATATGTATGGTACCAGAATTTATATTAGGTACCAGAAACTATACCAGGTGCCATAATTTGCATTTGATATCAGAAACTATGAATGGTACCAGAATTTGCATTTGGTATCAGAAACAATACATGGTACCAGAATTTGTATTTGGTATCAGAAATTATACATGGTACCAAGATTTGCATTTGGTACCAAAAATTATGCATGATACAAGAATTTGAATTTGGTACCAGAAATTATGCATTAAGAGTCAAAATTTGCATTAGTTACCAGAAACTAAATATGGTACCAAAATTTGCATTTGGTACCAGAAACTATGCATGGTACCAGAATTTACATTAGATTCCAGAAACTATACATGGTGCCAGAATTTGAATATGGTATCAGAAACTATGCATGATAGCAGAATTTGCATTAGGTACCAGAAATGTTGCATGGTACCAGAATTTGCATTTGGTATCAGAAACTATGCATGGTACCAGTATTTGCATTTGGTACCATAAATTATGAATGGTGCCAGAATTTACATTATCTACCAGAAACTATACATGATGCCAGAATTTACATTAGGTATCAGAAACTATGCATGGTACCAGAATTTGCATTTTGTAATAGAAACTATGCATTAGATGCCAGAATTTGCATTGGCTACCAGAAATTATACATGGTACCAGAATTTGCATTTGGTACCAGAAACTATACATGATACCATAATTTACATTACGTACCAGAAACTATACATGGGGCCAGAATTTGCATTAGGTATTATAAACATTGCATGGTACCAGAATTTGAATTAGGTACCATAAACTATGGATGGTACCAGAATTTGTATTTGGTACCAGATACTATTCATAGTACCAAAATTTACATTAGATATCAGAAAGTATACATGGTGCTAGAATTAACATTAGGTATCAGAAACTATAATTGGTACCAAAATTTGTATTAGGTACCAAAACTATACATGGTAACAGAATTTACATTAGGTACAAGAAACTATACATGGTTCCAGAATTTGCATTAGGTACCTGAAACTATGCATGGTGCCATAATTTGCATTAGGTACCTGAAACTTTGCATGGTATCAGAATTTGCATTAGGTACCATAAACTATACATGGCACCAGAATTTGCTTTTGGTACCAGAAACTATACATGATACTAGAATTTACATTAGGTACCAGAAACTATATATGGTGCTAGAATTTGCATTAAATATCAAACACTATGCATGGTACCTGAATTTACATTAGGTACCAGAACCTATGCATGATATTAAATTTGCATTTGGTACCAGAAACTATACATGGTACAAGAATTTGCATTTGGTACCAGAGACTCTTCATGGTACCAGAACTTACATTTGGTACCAAAAACTATATCGTAGGTGCCAGAATTTGTATTACGTACCATAAACTATACATGGTAACGGAATTTGCATTCGGTACCAGAAACTATGCATGTTATCAAAATTTACATTAGGTACCAGAAACTATACATGATGCTCGAATTTATATTAGGTATCAGAAACTATGCATGGTACCAGAATTTGCATTTGGTACCAGAAACTATACATAGTATCAGATTTTACATTAAGTACCAAAAACTATACATAGTACCAGAATTTGCATTAGATAACAGAAAATATGCATAGTACCAAAATTTGTATTAGATATTAGAAACTATACATTGTGCAAGAATTTGTATTAGGTATCAGAAAGTATGCATGGTATCTGAATTTAAATTAGGTACCAGAAACTACGCATGGTACCAGAATTTACATTAGGTACTAGAAACTATACATGGTGCCATAATTTTCATTAGGTATCAGAAACTATGCATGGCACCAAAATTTGCATTAGGTATCAGAAACTATGCATGGTACCAGAATTTGCATTTGGTACCAGAAATTATACATAGTACCAGGATTTGCATTTGGTATCAGAAACTATGCATGGTAACAGAGTTTGCATTTGGTACCAGAAACTATGCATTAGGTGCCAAAATTTGCATTAGGTACCGGAAACTAGACATGGTACCAGAATTTGCATTGGTACCGAAAACTATACATGGTACCAGAATTTACATTAGATATCAGAAACTATACATGGTGCTAGAATTTGAATTAGGTAATAGAAATTTTGCAAGATAGCAGAATTTGCATTAGGTACCAGAAAATTTCTTTGGTACCAGAATTTGCATTTGGTACCAGAAACTATGCATGGTACCAGAATTTGCATTTGGTATCAGAAACTATGCATGGTACCAGAATTTACATTAGGTTCCAGAAACTATACATGGTGCCAGAATTTGTATTAGGTATCAGAAATTATGCATTGTACCATAATTTTCATTAGGCACCAGAAACTATGCATGGTACCAGAATTTACATTCGGTACCAGAAACTATACATGGTGCCATAAATGCATTAGATATCAGAAACTATTTTATATACCAAAAATGTATTATATGCTATTACAGCTTCCTTCTAAGAATTAGAGCCTCAAATTAAATTGTTATCATAAATTATATTAGGTACCAAATATATGGTACCATAACATACATTAGGTAATAAAAACTATACATGGTACCATAAATACATTAGGTACCAGATGCATAGTACCAGAATTTACATTAGATACCAAAAACTATGCATGGTACCAGAATTTAAATTAGGAGCCGAAACTATACATGGTATGAGAATTTGCATTAGATATCAGAAGCTATGTATGGTACCAGAATTTGCATTAGGTACTAGAAACTATACATGGTACCATAAATATATTAGGTAGCAGTAACTATGCATGGTACCATAATTTGTATTAGGTACCAGAAACTATAAATAGTATCAAAATTTGTATTAGGTACCAGAAACTATGCATGGTATCAAAATTTGCATTAGATACTAGAAACTATACATGATACCATAAATGCATTAGGTACAAGAAATTATTTTAGGTACCAAAAATATATTATATGCCCTTACAGTTGCCTTCTAAGAATTAAAGGTTCAGATTAATTAGTTACCATAAACTGAATTTGGTACCAAAATATATTGTACCATAACATATATTAGGTATCAAAACTATACATGGTATCAGAATTTATATTATGTACCAGAAACTATGCATGGTACCAGAATTTTTATTTGGTACCAGAAATTATACATTGTACTAGAATTTGTATTTGGTACTAGAAACTATACATGGTACCATACATACATTAGGTACCAAAAACTATGCATGGTACCAGAATTTGCATTAGGTACTAGAAAACATGCATTAGGTACTTGAATTTGCATTAGGTACCAGAAATTATACATGGTGCCATAAATGCATTAGATACCAGAAACTTTTGGTTTTTGAATTTTGGTGGTACTGTGACCCCGTTTACCTCAACGCTGTGGAAAACTAGAGCATCTCTACGCTACAGAATCTTCATGTGGTTAGTTCTGCATAACCGAGCGCTTACCATGGTGAACCTATGGAAGAGACATCACCCTAACATGGCCGAAGTCAATTGCCCACTTTGTGATCATCTGGTTGAGATGGCTAGAAGCCTGTTTCTGAACTGCACATTCTCAGCCTCGATCTAGGTTAAACTCCAGGACAAGCTGTCGATTGGGGATCGACTGGCAACCATAGGATCCTTATGGACTAAGTGGCGGAGGAAGAGGATACAAAAACAGCTACGTCCGGGGTGGGATCTACTGATCGTCGCGATGTGTTGGGTGATATGGGTCAGCTCGGAACCAAAAGATCTTTGATGGCTTTGCAAGGTGAAGTCCCAGCCTCCCGCTTGGATTCCTTTATCTATTCTGTTTCAGGTTTTTCTAGTTTTCCATTAGGTTGTATTCTTTTCTTTTCTAATAAACTAGTAGGGGTCTAGGCCGAGACACCCACCCCCCCCCCCCCCCCCCCCCCCCCTCTCTCTCTCTCTCTCTCTCTCTCTCTCTCTCTCTCCTAGAGGAATTCTCTAAAAAAAAAAAAAGCAGCAAAGGGAAGGACATAAAGAAACAAGAGCAACGTTATTCAGCTATCCAGTTTTCCATCTTGATCAGTCCATCCTGACAAGCCACCTGATCACAGCCGTTCCTTTACCTGCCAGTCAGGCTGAGTGAGATTCACCTATAAGGGGTGTGTTGCCACACCACGATGGCCCAATCTGGGTGGTAGACAACAGGATGGCTGAGAAGCATTTTCCAAGAAACAAATTACTATTTGAATACTCTAGCCGCGTTACTCTGATCTGTGTCTGGCTCAAACTAATACCATCATGTACGAGTGAGTTGTCTGTGTGTGGGCACACGTGAGAGAGAGAGAGAGCAGGTTGTCCTGGTGGTATGATAATCAGAGAGAGAGAGAGAGAGAGAGAGGGCACGTTGTCCTGGTGGTATGATAATCAGAGAGAGAGAGGGCATGTTGTCCTGGTGGTATGATAATCAGAGAGAGAGAGAGAGGGCACGTTGTCCTGGTGATATGATAATCAAAATCTCTGCCTGTATTGGAATCACACCATTCGATTCACAACTGCGACCAGAAGGTTCTCTTGTCATGAAGATATAATTAACATCCTAATCCGCACTTGCAGGATCATCTTTCCTTCTCTCAAGGTCAGCTACAACTTCATGAAGCTCAGAGCACAGCCTCGACACTTCGGGCTCATCCCAATAAGCCCCAACCCTCTGCATGAGCGACTCGCAGGGGTGGCCTCCAAAGTCACGCAGCCCCCGTGGGATCGGAGGGACGAGAAACGGATGCTGAAGGAGCTGCGGAATCCGCCACCTCTCGCTGCGATCCCATGCGAGGCATCTCCGCATGAGATCGATGAGCCATGGGTTCGAGACGTGCTCGTACGCGATCTCATGCTTCCGATCCGTTATGACCTTGAACTTGGCCCAGAAAGTCTTGTATTCCGCGAACGGCGTCTTACCGTAGACCATCTGATACAGGATGCAGCCCAGCGACCAGATGTCCGACGGCCGTCCACACTTGATGGTGTTCCCGCTCGCGTCCTGTTCGTTCCACATGAATGCTTCAGGAGACATGTAGTTCAGGGTTCCCACCTGCGGTTTCAGTACCGAAACATGCGGCATTTTATGAGTTCAGTGTTCTCCATTGCCACTTCTCGAAAACACGAAAGGAAAAATCAAAATCAAAATCAAAACCTGAGCATCTCGCTGTATGTTGGTCGTATCGCACAATATGGCTTTGGCGATGCCGAAATCTATAAGCTTCAACGAGCCTCTAACAAGTAGGAAGTTGGCGGGCTTCAGGTCCGAATGCACGATCCGCTCCTCGTGTATTGTATTCACCGCCTCGAGCATTTGCTGCAGAGTTAGAAAGCCATAATTCCGAACAAGATATGAATGAAAAAGTAGAAAATAATGGTTGCACATCAAATGCATGGATAATTTTGATCCAACCTAAATACTAATACTGGGTAGCCACACATTACGAGAGAAGGGACTTTCAAGGCAAATCATCCATACTTCGTGGTTAAAACTGAATTTGGGAAAGAAACCGTAGACTTGGGGGGAATGAACGAGAAACTGAAATTCAAAGCACAAATTTCAGATTAATTGTTTTCTCGAGGAAATTTATCACTAATTTTGCCGTACACTGTTTGTTGTCGATAATTACAATACATATTTGCATGTTATAATTTCATTATGGGGTACTGCAGCCATTGCAAAACTCCGATAACAACAATATAAAATATCATTAATTGTTTGGATAAACACCAAAAATAATAAATCATGTATTATCTACAGGGCGTTATTTGATGAATCCTCCTAAGCCATCCATTTTGTCAAAGGCCAAAAAATTTCGCCTCATAAACTGAGCTATTTTTCTTGCATCACCACCCTCGATTTTACAACCTATACCGCGCATATCCTAGATGGTCTCCTTACTGTGGCTAGCTACAAATCTGCATTGCACAGGACCAAACCATCACAATGTTCACTATCAATGCAACTCAAAGGATTCAAAAAGGTATTAAACTCTATCGACAACTGTTTTTGGGAAATCATCAAGGAAGATATCTGGCAGTTTGTTGGTAGCTTCTTTAAGAGTGGGAAACTGTTGTCAGAGTTCCTAAGATTTCTAATTCTTTATCTTTCAAAGAATTTAGACCCATTTCCCTGTGCAACTGTGTGTACAAATTCATTACCGAAATCTTATCAAACATATTACACGTAGTGATTGGGGACTTGATTTCTTCTAATCAGCCAGCTTTTCTAAAAAGGCGAAGGATTACAGGTAACATTCTATTGGGGGCACGAACGAGTTAAAGATTACTCATGGTTTTAAAACCCGACGGGTTGACCCGAAACCCGGCCGGGTTGACTCGGACCGGCTAGATTTTGGGTCAACTCGTCAAAAACCCGGTTTTGGATCTATCCGATGAGTAATTCGAGTGACTCGGCCGGGTCGGGTCGGGTTTCGCGACTCGGACAACCCGCAAGTCTTGACTCGCGAGGTTTATTAAACCCTTTAGTATATTTACTAATTGTCTTACTTTGTTTATCATTGGAAGTTGAAAATAGGTATTTGAACTTGCCCTACTTTAGTTTATATATATATATATATATATATATATATATATATATATATATATATATATATATATATATATATATATATATATAGGGGCATGCTATAATGCGGCATGCGGTAAGTGCGGCACCGCACTACAACCGTCTGATGCATTGCTGCGTGCATGCGATGCACACAGCGGGTGTATCAGACGGCTGCGGTGTGGTGCCACACTTACCGCATGCCGCATTATAGCATGCCCCTATATATATATATATATATATATATATATATATATATATATATATATATATATATATATATATATATAACCGAGTCGGACCGAGTCGAGTTTTTTCCGAGTTGTCCGAGTTCCCCGACCCGGTCAACTTTCAAGTCGAGTCGAGTTTTCGGGTTTTTGAACCATGAGATTACCATTTAAGGAGTTGTCCTAAGAGGGCTTATATTAAATTGGATATTGTTAAAGCCTATGATTCAGTCAACAGAGGATTCTTGATTCATGCTCTTCATTGTTAGGTTTTAATGGGAAGTGGATCAGTTGGATTAAAAGCTGCATCTAGCCTCCCTCCTCAATTTTGGTGAATGGCTCCTCGACTGGGAATATTAAATCTACTAGAGGACTCCGTAAAGGTTATCCTTTATCTCCTTATCTATTCTCAGTTATGATGGAATGTTTGTCCCTGAAAATGGAATGGAGCATCCTCAAAGGGGATTGGAACAACTATAATGTCATGAGAGGACCAAAAGTTTCACACTTAGGCCTTAGCAGATGACATAATGTTTTTTTGTAAAACCAGATAGAAAGGCTCTCAATCAGATTGATCTTACTCTGCAAAAGTTTGGGGCTATTTCTGGTTTGAAAATGAACCATGAAAAAAGCAAGATATTTCTCTCTAAATGTTACAGAGAATTAAACTCCATCATTCATGAATTTGGGATCAAAATTGAGACTATGCCAGTCAAATATCTCGGCCTCCCACTGGTTTCTACAAGAATCAAAGCTCATCATTTTAAACCTCTTTCAGATGAGATCTCTTGTTCCATTAATAGATAGCCTACTAGACTTCTGTCCATGGGAGGCATGTTGGAACTCCTGAAGACAGTTCTACAAAGCCATTCCTATTATTGGAGTGCAACATTTTCAGCCTCAAAAGCTATCCAGAAAATTGAATGGAGCATCGTCAATGGGGATTGGAACAACTATAATGTCATGGGAGGACGAAAAGTTTCACACTTAGCCTTTGCAGGTGACATAATGTTTTTTTGTAAAACCAGATAGAAAGGCTCTCAATCAGATTGATGTTACTCTGCAAAAGTTTGGGGCTATTTCTGGTTTGAGAATGAACCATGAAAAAAGTAAGATATTTCTCTCTAAACGTTAAAAGGATTAGACGCCATCATTCGTGAATTTGGGATCAAAATTGAGACTATGCCAGCCAAATATCTCGGCCTCCCACTGGCTTCTACAAGAATTAAAGCTCATCATTTTAAACCTCTTTCAGATGAGATCTCTTGTTCCATTAATAGATGGCCTACTAGACGTCTGTCCATGGGAGGCATGTTGGAACTCCTGAAGACAGTTCTACAAAGCTATTCCTATTATTGGAGTGCAGCATTTTCAGCCTCAAAAACTATCCAGAAAGAGATTGAAAGGACTATGAGGAGGTTCTTGTGGAACAAAAGTTAAATGCATGTAAATTGGGAGCAAGTCTACAAACTGAAGGAGGGTGGACTGGGCATAAAGGAAGATTAAGAATATCATTGAAGCTAGTAGACTAAAACTAGCTGACTCCTGCTCAAAGATCAGCAAGCTTTATGGCCTTCTTGGATGATTGAAAGATATGTTGGAAACTTGGAATGGAACATTTCTGGAATGCTTCTTCAGGGACTAGTTGCTTTGAAAGGACATCTGCTCTGTTAAGGAAGATGTTGCTTTGAACATTAATTTTCCTATCACAGGAAACAATTGCTTTGAGTTTTAGAATGATCCCTGGCTACGAGGAGTCAAACTTGTAGATATTGTGGGAGTCAACACCATGCTTCAAGCCTTCAACAAGATATGGAGAATCCTAAAATTAAAAACCTTATAACGAACAAGAAATGGACTCTCCTGGAGCCAAAGAACTATAAGATTAAAGCCCTATTTGATGATATCCTCAGCATTGATATCGGGGAGGATGACTATTCTGAAGTCAACTGGAAAAAAGACAGAAGGTTCCTTGGGCTAAAATGATTTAGAAGAAATCTATTCTTTCTAGATTCAGTTTGTGCTTATGAAGAACTATACTTGATCTTCTGCCTACTCTTCAGAATCTAAAAGGAAGTGGTTTCCAACTTGCTAATCAGTGTTACTTATGCTGAAAGGAAGAACCGAAGAACAGAACTCAGCCCATCTATTTTTATGGGTTAATCTGTGAGGGGTCCCCGACAACAAATCGTTTCAGTGAACATGACCTCTCTAAGTTTTGTTTAGCCTAAGGTCTCCGATTTTTCCTCAAAATCCCGAAAATGTCCCCACTGCTCTTCTTCTCCCAGCGACCAGCGGTGGCTAAGGCGGGCGCAAGCAACAACGATGACGGGTGCGAGCAGCTAAGGTGGCAGCCGCAGTGAGCACGGGCAGAAGCAAATTCAAGGTGCAGCTCGAGGCGGCGGCAAGCAGCTACACCGCGAAGGACAGCTTCGGTTTAGATCTAGGCTTCATCCCATGGCCTATAGATCTTCGATTTAGGGTTAGTTTTGGGTTCGACTCAGCGGCGGTGATCAGCTCCGGCGGCAGTAAGCAGCGAAGCGAGAAGGTTCGGCCGAGGAGGTTCGGTCAAATTCAGTGGAAGCAATGGCATTTCGGTGAAAATTGAAAATATTGTGGAGGGCATTTTCGTCCACAACATTTTTTTGTCCTCCAGTTAAACCGGATCCTATCTCGTGGACGGACCGCTAACTCCCCCATTTTTTATTGTGATTTCTTTAGACCTATTTGGAGCTGAGCTATAGAAAGGGTTGTGAATTTCCATGTTTTGAAGGTGCGGGGAAGGCTGAAATGATCCAGTTCTTAAGTAATTTAGATAGAGGAAAATCCTGGAAATCAGCTTGTGTTAGAACTACTTTAGTCTTCTGTGTCTATGGCATTTGGAGGGGAAATAATAATCAGGTTTTAAGGGATGAGACAAATGATAGAAAACAAGTTTGGTGCCAAATCAGAAATCATATCAGAGAGTTGTTTTCTCTTTATACGAAAGATAACTGTAAAGAGGGAGAGATGAAAAATTAATGAATTGGTGGATCAAAGTCAGCTCCTGCAGTTGAAGAAGAAGGAATTTCTATTTGTGGTTTACTGTTTAGTCTGTTTTTTTTGTGAGAAGAGCGGTTTTTGTGTTTGTCTTTGTAGACTTGCCCTGCTCAATTTTTCTGGGTTAGGTTGGCTTTGAGGGTTTTTTTTTTGCTCCCTCTCGTTTGCCCTGCTCTTGTAGTAGTACTACTTGAGTTAGGTTGGCTTTTCTGTATATCCTTTCAAAAAGTTAATAAAATTCTTCTTTTAATCTTTCAAATAAATAAATTATATAAACTGATTTTCAAAACCACATAAAGTTCACTTACTAGAGCAATGCACTAAGAACTGATAATGACAAAGACATGGTAGAAGGACCTGCCAATAGAAGCGGAGCCAATTCTCATCTATTTTCCAACTTGAGCTGTCCATCTTCATCCACTTATGCGAAAGCATGTGCGCCAAATCAATTTCACCATATTCAAGAACCATGTAAATGTACTGATCATCTTTGATCCTTCCATCTTTTGTGCTCATGGAGCCATTCATACCTCCCTCAAGTAACTTTTTATCTGTCACCTAGGAAGGAATGGAGTCACAGATATTAGTAATATACATGGCCAGCTAAATATTATAGCTAGTGCTATTAGTCCACATAATGTGTACAAAAATGAAACAGCTTAATATTTACTTAGCAAGGTGTTTCTACAAAATAGAGATAGATCACAGGAGTAGACAAATGAATCGAAACTAACAAGCAAATTATCATAGATTTATCTTTTACCTCCTTCCTTAATTCTTAGAATTCAATTACCATGAGAGGAGAGATGCAGTGCAAGGGGGTTGATACTTGATATTACAAAAAAAGAGTTTAACAAGAGGATTACGAAAGAGTTTGCAACATAAAGTTTCTAAAACTACAGAATTCACAAGAAAATATGTTGAGTGAATCTCATATGTCAGTATATTAATATCCCTATGAATAATTCAACTTTTTTTCAAGATAATTATCAAAAAAAAATGCAAGGTCGCATCATCTAACTGCAAGTGATTGATAGTTAGCTCTTGACGGTGTTGTATAATAAACACAGGGGTTAATGCTTGGGTTGTTTAATTTGGACAGGGAAAAAATACGAACTACACCAAGCTTCTTCAACTAACAAATTCAGATTTTTATACATTAAATTTTGTGCTTGACCATATAGTAATCGCAATCAAAATGGAAGTGGCCTCAATGTATAGTATTGGAAGATGTTGCAAGCTATCCCATCTATGATGTGCCAGTTGGGCCCATCAAAGAACAGAATTGAAATGACTAGTGAACCAAACTTCCATATGTTGTGCTCATCATTCAGTCAACTTCCAAAAAGCATGATTAAGTGTAATGAGTTCGAAATTTCATACAATGGTTTGTGCATTACTCATTTTATCCTATAACACTTAGTTGGCTATCAGAGTTAACTAACTGGCCTGTTCCTAATTAATGGAGTGGTATTTAACTCAATCAAATATGTGAAACTATATTAAGCGCATTTTTAGCAAAGAAAGGAACATATCAACTAATATTCTATTGGGTCAGGGTCTGTAGACATGCCAGTTTGACTCGTTTTTTGACATGTGATCCATGGCATCCATATAGTGGTTTTAGAATTTGCTGATTTTTTATGAGTATGATCACCTAGCCATTGATGGCACATCTCCAAAAATAGGCACATTTAACTTCTAGCCACATCAAATGTAATCTTCAGATTAATGGTTAAAATGGACAATCGATAAAGCGGTTCACATTTGATGGGCCTAGACATCGTAGAATCTCTGTAGTCAAAGCGTCGCCAAGGCGTTTTGGACCCCTGGGCGCCTAGGAGACCCCCTAGATGGACGGCTATCCCCAGACGGCCGCCTAGCTCCGCTTAGGTGGGTCGCCTAGGACTGCTTGGTGCCTAAGCGCCTGGGCAGTCTTTCACTTGATACAATTTGGGGGTTTTTCCAAAATCGAACTATATTAACTCAAAATTGAGTTGCATTAACTCAAGTTGAGTTGAATAAGCTCAAAATTGAGTTAAATGATTCAAATTCTTATGATGGGTTCATAAGAATTTGGCTTTTTCAAAATTAAGTTGAATTAATTTAAAATTCAGCTGAATTAACAGAAAATTGAGTTGAACTAACTCAAATTCTTATGACGGGTTCATAACAATTTGGGGGTTTTTCAAAATTGAGTTGAATTAACTCAAAATTTAGTTGCATTAACTCAAATTGAGTTGAATAAACCCAAAATTAAGTTGAATTAGCACAAATTCTTATGATGTGTTCTTAAGACTTTGGGGGGTTTCAAAATTGAGTTGAATTAACTCAAGTTCTTACAATGAGTTCATAATAAATTGGGGGCGTTTTCAAAATCGACTTGAATTAACTCATAATTGACTTGAATTAAGTCAAAATTGAGTTGCATTAACTCGAATTGAGTTGAATAAACTCATAATTGAGTTTAATTAACTCATATTCTTATGATTGGTTCATAATAATTTGGGGGGGTTTCAAAATCGAGTTGAATTAACTCAAAATTGAGTAGCATTAACTTAAATTCTTATGATGGGTGCATAAGAATTTTTTTTTTTTTCAAAATTGAGTTGAATTAATTCAAATGTGAGTATAACTAACTCAAAGTGAGTAGAATAAACTCAAATTGTGTTGAATTAACTCAAATTCTTATGATGGGTTGATAAGAATTTAGGGGGTTTTCAATTTGAGTTGTTATTTCAAAATTGTGTTGAATTAAATCTAAACTTAAACCCTAAACCCTTATATTTCTTTTTTTTTATAATTTTTTAGAAATTTTTAGAAATTTTCTGATTTTTTTCTTCAGTTTTTTTATTTTTTTATTTTCTGATTCAGTTTATGGGTACAGTATTCCTATACTTTCTAGATAATTTGACTTTTAGGTGGTGAAAATTATAATCAACATGCTACAAGATTACTAAAGTCATGAATATACATATTTATACTATTACTATATATATAAATATTAATAACGCATAGGCGCCGCTTCGCTTAGACAAGTCAAAAAGCCTAGGTGCCGCCTTGACTACACTGCATATACTGTGTTGAGTTTTTGTGTGTATGCTATAACTATGCCAGATCACCTTTGTTGGGATTGGTGTGTCCTATATACCAATTTCAACATGCCCGACTCTAATTAAGCATGTTTTACTAGTACTCACAAACCTTAGTGCATGAGATGTATAAATCCACTAGTCTAACTGAGGTGTGCTCTAGGTGACTCGAATGTATGGACGATATCCACACAGAAGATCTGAGTGCATTATACACACCTTAGTAGGTTCACAGTCAGTGACCGGAATGGACACCAGGTTTGAAAGACTGTAACACCCTGACCTTCTCGTTAGAAAGAGGTGACCTATCTTGGTCATTGGAATGAGATACTAAGTCGGATAGTGTTGATGCTTTGGAATGCAATGAACATAATCAAGAGAGCGTACATAGTCTTTAAATACTATTACCATAGTTAACTGGTTCATGGTCTAAGTCATGAGATGACTTTGACCATATGTCCAGTTGGAGCCAAGGTCATAGCAGTCTCGAAGATTCCAACTCCTAGCCACCTCTAACGGCTGAGCTGAGCTAATCCTAGTGCAGTTATGGTTACTAGCAATGGGTGATTCCACGATAACTAGGGCACCCTGTACAGGTGGATTAGGAGACTCACTACCCTAGGTTTCTTAATTGGATTGAGAATCCTTGGTGACACCTTTTAGATGCTCTCTAGTGGGAAACTCGTAATATGACTATGATTTACCAAGCGGCCCGGCGAGTCCACCGGGGTGGACACCATCCCTCAAAATATGGACTAAGTTGACCCTTAGGCATTCTATGAGAAGTCATTAGAGTCCATTTGATGAACTAAGTTGACGACTCTAAAATATAGGAGGTGCCATAGTTGTCATAGTTGGAGTAGGACTCCATCTCTCTCTCGGGTCAACATTTGGTTGGACTAAGGATATAACCTCTATGCATAGGGGTATTACTGTAATTGTCCACAGGGATAATGACAGGTATTTAATTAACTAAATTAAATTTATTTTTCTCTTGGTAGGCTTCCTAGTTGTACTAGGAGTAGCCTTGAGCCATAATATGGAGGTTGACTTAAGTCAACATGCTCTAATGAGTGTCTTTCTCTTATATGGGGTGCCCCTTTGGTCACTTAATGTCGTCCCCCTAAAGCTGGAGACACCCTCAAATTCATTCCTATACAGCTTGGTACAAGTGGTTTGGGTTTCCTGATATGGGAGGGACTCCTATAGAAAATGATCCATTAGGAGTCCTCCCATACTATTGTGTCTGATATAGAAATTGAACTCTCTCCTTCTCTCCCTATGGACTTCGGCCAGGAAAGGGAAGGGGAATTCATGCTCTACGTAATGAATAGAGGTGGGATTTTGGTCATGGTGAAAGCAAGAGAAAGAAAGAAAAAGAGAAAGCAAAACGGAGAAGAAAAATATTTGAAATTCAACTCTCTCGCCATGAGGGTTTCTTCGAGATATTTCTAAGAGGATGATGATAAGAGCAAGATGAACTGATGAAGGGGACTCTAAAAAGTCCATCAATTGGTAGCCGCATCGTGGAATAGGAGTTGCGTTCACCTGCCGGTCACGCCACGACTTCCCCGCGACACCTCCGGGACTTTGTTCGCCTCTGGGTTCATATTCATGTGATCAGGTCGAAGTTCGACTTGTTTCTTGTGGAGATTTGCTTGCGAGTCCGCTCCGCTTTTCTGAATCTTATTTGCGCAAATCGAGGTGAAGTCGTTCCTTTTCTCAAAATTTATTTCGGCTTGTCCTATCAATATCATCAGCCTAGAATAATTGTTACAATCTTTATTTATGCTGGTTTTGTTAGAACCCTAACTTTGCATAAACATGTGCCTTTAGATATTAAATCATTGGAGTCCAGTTAAATTACTTGAAATCCTTAACATCATTTTGGTCCAACAATTATCATTGAAAACCCCTTCACTGAGCCTGATGACCTTTCACCCACCCCAGAAATTTGTTCTCCTGGTGTGCCTCCTTTACCTTTTACCTCACATGAGCAGGAGAAGGTTGACCAGATTTTGGATGATCGAACAATTTCCACTTGGAGCGGTGGATACCAAAGGTACTAGTGCGTTGGCGAAGACGTCCAGAATATAATGTGACATGGATTACAAGAGAGGAGCTATAACCACTTGATAATCCCGACCTGTTGGAGAGCTACTAGAGCCACCATGATGTACACTCAACATGGTCGAGTTTTCCTCACCCGGAGGGAGTTGGTGTGGACACGAGAGCATCAGACTTCTGCGTTTGATAGGTGCAGACGATGGAGGACAACCCCCATGGGGATGATGAGACTATTGGCATGTTAACTCAATTGTTTAGGCTATTTAGACATTTTAAGGCTAAAAATTTGCACTAGTGTTTTTGACTTGTTGCCATGCTATTCCCATATTGACTAGAGGAGCTCTAGTGGAAGCCAGAGGGCTCTATTTAAAATTTAAAGGACCATATGGCTGCATATTGGACACAACTGATAAATTAATAAAATTTGCATACTCCTGCTTGGCTCAGAAACTGGATGATATCCCTCCCCCCTTGGTGTGACTCCATTGTTTCTCCCCTTTTTCTTCACTTGTAATAGTCGGTGCCCTGACCTCGACCTCCTCGTACACTGAACCCTCGGCCTGCTGCCTGCAGCCACCCGCTGGCCAGATTGCTACCAGTGGCCACCTCCTAGCCTGTGGTCACCCGTCTGGCGTTCGCCATCTAATCGGCCTCCTTCAGCCCGCGGCCACTCCGAGCCTTTGTTCGCCTTCGGGTTCGTGTGAACTATAGTTGAAGTTCTGTTTGTTCCTCGTGGAGATCTGCTTGCAAGTCCACTCTATTTTCTGAATCTTGTTTCTGCAAATTGAGGTGAAGCCCTTCATTTTCCTCAAATTTATTTAGGCGTGTCCTATCAATACCATCAGCCTAGAATAATTGTTTACTCTTTATTTCTGTTGGTTTTGTGGAACCCTAACTTTGTATAACCTGTGCCTTTAGAAAACAAATCATTAAGCCTTGGTAAATTACTTGAAATCCTTTAAAATAATTTAGGCCTTCTATATACTTGTTGTGAACCATTTACTCTATTAAACAGTTCCATCTTCCAGATGATCACCCTACTGAAATTTAATTAGTTCACAATGAATCTCTTGGTCATTTAATATCTATTATTCACTTGCATTAATTCTGAATATTGTGAGTCTTTCAATTGTTATTTAAAATATTCATCAAAAAGACTAATTTTAATTTTGATTTACTTAAACCTTACGGCCTAGAAACCCTTCACACCCTCATCCTGCATCAGCATGTCAATGGATCCTGAACCTATTCCATTAATCTAAGTTTTTGACAGAGACAAAGAGACATAAGTGTACCTCTAAAAACATCAAAGAGGTAGAGTATTTATCGCAAAAAGAAATGAAACAATAAATATAACTAAAAGGAGCCGAAGCTCCACAAGATAGACCAACCAACAGAATACCAAACCAATGCCCCAACATGTATGCCACATAAAAACCCAGATCAATAAGCAAGCTTGTACCTCATAGTCAATGAGCTGGATGATATTGTTTCTCCTCTTCAACCTGTTTAAATACTCAATCTCTTGGCAAAATCCATAAGCAGTAGGATAGTCACGGCCTTTTAGTTTGATCTTTTTCAGGGCATATATGGTGCAATCCGATGATATTACTTTGTGAACCTCACTGCTTCCTCCACTGCCAATTTTACCAAGCTTTTGATAGAGCTTCCCATTAACTTTGAAAAATATATCAGGGTCATACTTTTTTTTACGAGGAACCTTTTCAGCTATGCTCGATTGAGAAGGCTCCAAACCAACATTTGAAGCAAGGTTATTCGTCATAGTAACTTGAGCTCGCAGGCCGTTGGCATCTCTAGAAACTCCTTTCTCCTTGACATCTTCACCCATACGAGGAGCTTGTTGGTTATCCCGAATCCCATCACCTTTCTTCTGGACAGTCCCTCGCCCTTCAGGAAGGGCATGATCCTGAACATCCAACGAGCTCTCTGCAGCAGATGATGACATTTGAGTTGCAGATACAGTCTGACCAGCCAAAGGAGCATGTGTGCAGTGATAAGTTGGGCCTGAATGGACTGATATCGTGGTGGCACATGAAGAACCCACGACTGAAGACCGAGTTACGGGATCCACACGAAGCTGGATATGCCCCAATTCACCCCTCTTCTCTAACAAGCTAGCGCCCCCATCAAACTTCATGCCGCTGTCGGACATTTCCATGGTCCGAAGATATCCCTGATTCACATCATTACCATTCATTGCTGGACGACTGCCCAAATGGCCTTCCCCCTCTGTCAACGCAAGAGAACGCATGTAAGATGAAATGTTGTCTCGTCTAGTATCAGTGGTCAATCGTGCATCAGAACCTGCATAAACAAAACCTAAGAGAGAGAGAGAGAGAGAGAGGGACAACACTATACACAACAGACTATCCTACAAATAAGCATTTGTTATAGCTAAGTTGTGTCAAATTCTTCTTACTCTGAAAATCTAGGCTGGAATTGCCATTGAGGGGTAATCCAGACGAAGGAACTTCCAATGGGACCTCATTCCGATTGTGTACCAGCTCTGCATCGCCTTTCTGCATGCCAAAGGGGGTCATATTTTCATCGCCAACAGTAGTTATTGTTCCTGTAAACGGAGGGGTAAGCAACGAATCCTCTGGAGGATTCGTCGCTACTTCAGCCACTCTGCCCTTCCTCCGATCCAACACTACATTCGGCAGCCTCGCCGCCCCTACTGGTGCTCCGGCTTGGGATGGTCTCTTGCCGACGTTGTTGCCATTATTAGAAGATTTGGTGGTGGTGGTGCTCTTGGACGACTCCGGGTGCGAAACCAAGACACGGCTTGCTCGGGAAACATTCGACTGCATGGTGCCTGGAAACAAAGCTCCATCAATAACTAGGCAGGAAAACGAGCTAGCCTTCAGGGTTCAAGATCCGAAACCCTAGATTTTTTAGTTCAGTCCAGTGTATCATTAACCATAGATCTATGGAAATAAGAAACCCTAGAAAGGTGGAAGAGACGGCGGATCTTACCAAGGGGTCTTTGCCGCTTGAAGACGGCATGAAATTGACGGAGGAAATCCGGCGGAGAGATGGAGGGGGAGGAGAAGGAGGAGGCGGCGGCGGTCTGATTCGGATCAGCGGAGATCGTGTGGATCGGGATGCTCGGCGGCTGGGGAGGCGGAAGGTTAGCCCTTCTTTCCATGGGCGGCGGACCGGAACGGCATCTCGTCGGGTGGGAATGAGGGGGGGGGGGGGGGGGGGGGGGATTAGTGGAGGGTTGGGGGCGGAAGGGCTTGAGCGTCGACCATGAGGAGACGGAGCATCTCTTTCTTCTTACCGTTGCCAGTGGAAACAAGCGGAGAAATTTGAAATAAGCATATTGCCGCTTGCTCTGTCCAGTGCTGTGAGTGTGTGAAGGCCTGATTCCGCCAGTGCTAATCGAACATTGGGGTCTGATGGTTTAGGAAATTATATTCATACCCCAAAATTACTTCACATACCCCGTTTCCTCCGATAATCGATTCCCACTACATAACCCTCAGGTGTGATTGGAGGAGGCGTCGGAACTCGGACTCAAGCTTGTCAATGATGGCATCGACGATGCCACCGTCAAGGGGGGAGAGGTCGGACTTGAGGGTAAAGAGGAAGCAGGGGTCAGCGACGGAGTGATCTCGAGGTAGTCGACAATGCTGTTGAGTCAAAGGACGATGAGGCTGCAAATATCGGAGAGGAAGCAAAGGGCCTCCTCGAGGTGCTGGAGGACGGAGAGGTAGCCGGGAAGGTATGTGCGGAGATCATCGAGGAGGGAGCGCTCGAGGCCATGGATAACATCGAAGACACAGAGGCTGGTGGCGGCGAGGACGATGGCGTGGTCAATGTGGCTGCCGACGGTAACGAGAGCGTCACGATGGGCTACGGAGTGGAATGGGAGGATGGAAGCAGGTGGGGGTATGAAATATGAATGGGGTATGATGAGCTGGGAATTGATTTATGGGAGAAAATGGGGTATGCGAAGTATGAAGTAGTTTTGGGGTATGAATAAAATTTTTCTTTTATTTTTGGGGACTAGGTGAAAAGTCCTTTTTGGAGATGGCTTTTAGTGGGAGATGGTTTTGAGCTCTGAGCCTCGACTATAATCTTGTTTAAACTTCAGCCCCTCTCGAAAAGACTCGTTTTATATTAAAATTCTCAACCATAAATGTTGACTTTTCAACCTCTTACAAATAATAGAACTGTCCTTTCTTTATTGTCGTACGATACCAATGTCGTTTTAGAGTATCAATTCAGCTGCTACAGAGTGGTTTGGAGTATCAATTTGATTGCTATATTGATTTCACTGTAGCAAACCGAATTGATACTTTGCTGACAGAGTTGACATTACAAGCCAAATCATTATTGCTACAGTGATTTCACTGTAGTAGCTATGGTGAAATCATTGTTGCTACATTAAAATCATTATAGCAACCGAATTGATACTCTAGTGCTTGAAATTGATACTTCAAACCGAATAATTATTACTACAGTGATTTCACTATAGCAACTACAATGATTTCGACGTAGCTACTATAGTGAAATCATTGTAGCAGTTATTGTACATGCCCTATTACCCGAGTTGCTACTTAACTTGCCTAATTGGTATTCTTGGAAAAAATGGACATTTAAAAAGAAGGGAGTTAAGAGGGACTTAACGCTAAACACAAAACACACGAGGGTTTATGGTAATACAATGTCAGTTACATTGTGGTTTCCATTCCATATGCAAGCAACACTAGTTGTAGCCCCTCACATCCAATTGTGGCACCCTTTTTTTTTTTTTTTTTAAAGAGAATCCCTCTAGTGATGGGGGGGTTCGGCCTAGACCCCTACCGGCCGGTTTATTAGAAAAAAATAAAGGACAACTACAAGGCACACCAAAATTAAAAGGCAGTACATAGAAAGGAGTCCAAACGGTCAGCCGCTACTCCCGGAAGAGCTATCCTCCACGTAAGCAAAAGGCTCTTCACCTTGATGAAGAGTGCCTTCCAAGGTGGCCAAAGCGCCGTCAAAAGCCTTATGATTTCTAGTAGACCAGATCACCCAGCAGACCACCACAACCAGAAGATCTCACTCCGGGCGCAGCTACTTCGGAACCCACTTCCTTCGCCACTTAGTCCATAGAGAACCAATAGTCACCGGTCGACCACCTAACACCAGTTTGCCCCGAAGCTTGTCCCAGATCGGGGTGGAGAAAGAGCGGTTCAAGACACAGGTGGTTTGCTGTCTCAACCGAGTGGTCACAGAGGGGGCAGGTGACCTCAGATAGATTAGGGTGCCTCAGTAAAAATTCGATTATGCAGAATCAACCACATAAATATTCTGAAGCGTAATAGAGCCCGGGTTCTCCACGACGCCCTCACACTTATATTTGAACCCTCCCCACCTTCTCTTTGTTGCGATATGTCTTAATCTCCTCTCCCTTTCCTCCTCCCACTAACACCTTCACTCACCAAACTCATCTTCGACTCTTTCGGCAGTGACACCTTGCACGGACGACGGCAGCGGCCCTAAACGGACGGCATTGACAGCACTGTTTTGAACACCAGCAGGACTAGGTGGGTTTGGACCGAACCGGAACATGTTTTGGTTCGGTCTTTGAATAAATCACTTCTTTTTTAAAATTCTATTACAAAAAATAAACTACATACTATTTTTTAAAAAAGCATGGGTTGTTAAGTTTAGAACACAGGCTCTATTGTCAAAAAAAACATTTGTACATGCCTTGTCAATGAAGGAATCATATTTTTTATTGATGTATTTTATTATTTTTGCTGGACCAGCCAGGTAATCAAAGGACACAGATAGGTCAAAGACTCAATGAGGTTTGGAGATCGAAACAGAGGAAGTCAGTCAGAAACTACTATTTATTATTTTCATAATCATGTGAACATGACATCAACGGCCTGAATTCACACGCACAAACAAGACACAACAACCTTGAGGGAAAGTTCGCTCCATGATGTCCATACCGGGAGTCGATCAGAAAACCTCTCCAACATGGGAGAGACAAAGTACCAATGATTTGAACTGGTTTGGACAGGATCTTACGCCTTGTCGGGTCATCTTTTGGGCCGGTTTTGAAAATATTGACCAACAGTGAAGGTATGTGAGGACGATAGGGTGCCCCAATAAGGGCAGCCCTCTACTCTTGTTGTTTTAATGCGGGGTTTTCCCAATTGGATTGTTGGGAGCTACAATTAGAACCCTATAACAAAGCGCTGTTAGGGTGCGGTGTGTGTGGTCTCGCACCGCAGCCGTCCGATGCACGGCATGCAGTGGATGCATCAGACAGCTACGGTACGAGACCGCAAACACCACAGACCACATTTTAACATTCTTCCCCTATAACACTGTACATTTGCCTTATATTTTGTACACCCCCCCCCCCCCCAAAAAAAAAAAAAAAAAACAAATTCATAAATACAAACCAGTCCATTTTCAAGTTCCACATAAATAGGTGGAAATTTGAAGTTCATACACCAGCAGCACCACCCCCCCGCTCCGACTCCAACAACAATCGTTGTATGCACTTAGCCCCTCCATCAATTTTTATTTCAAAAATATCCTTAGCCTAGTAAGCATAGGTTAAATATTTCAAAAATTATTTGAGCTTTATTGAAAATTGATAAGGATAATTTCGGACTAGAAAGTTGACGGCGGGGGCTACATGCAAACGGATCACAGTTCAGGATCCAACTCATAGGCATAGTAAAAAGTATGCTTGCTGACATGCTGTGTACATTACTGGGGACCAAAAACTATGCACTGTGCCTGATATATACACGTCCGTTTTTGATATACCTGACATCTTACAGTCCCTCTAGTGAAGGGACTTGATGGTAATTTTCTCAGAAGAACTGACCTTTTCCGTCAGACAGGGACCCTGTATGATGGATCCACCATCTTCAAAATGAACAAGTTCCCCTTGTCGCCTCTGGAAACCCTGCAAACCACAAAATAGTTCTTCAAGAATCACCACTCCCTGTGTTTGCTACAAACATACATATAATATGCAGAGTAAATCTCATACACTCTAATTAGGAGAAGGGGCCTTTTTTTTTTTTTTTACGATCGTTGGATCTGAGGGTCCGTCTCGTTGTTGGAGTTTCAAATACACTTACTACAAGGAGTTACGACTACTGCAGTGGAAACTACAATTGTTTGGTTCATTGCAGTTGTAAAAGCTGAATTGGAAATCCATTGTTTGGTTTGATGTAGTTGCGGTGGTGGAATTCCAAAATCGGCTACTGGGTTTGATGTAGATGTAGTGATGGAATTCCAAACCATACAATATTCTCTCCATGAAACTCTCTCTACAGAGTGGAAATGTTGTAGAAAGAATGTTAAGGATAGAGTTGTAGAGAAAGTGTCGCCGAGAAATTGACAGAGAGAATAATGTATAGATAAAATATTATAGAGAAGTTAAAAGAGATTTGTAGAGAGAATATTATTTTCTCTCATAGAGAGAGCTGTAGAGAGAGAACTTCACAGAGAATATTTATGAGAAGTTGTAGAGAGAATATCATAGAGATAGATGTATGATAGAGAAATATTATAGAGAGAAAAAGTCATAGATAAAGTTATAGAGAGAGAACATATTGTAGAGACAGAAGTGGTAGAGAGAATATTATAGGCAGAAAGAGGCATAAAGAGAAGATATTGTAGAGAGATAAAATATCATAGAGAGAACACAGAGAAGGTCGTAAAGAGAACGATGTAGAGAGAGAACATTATAGAGAGGCATAGTAGAGGAACTTTTTCTCTATGATATTTCTCATTATAATATTCTCTATTCTCTCCACAACTCTCTTGTTGACATAGTCATGCCTCACACAGATTAGTCCCACATCTGTAATGGGAGTGAGGGATGGGTTGTTTATATACCAGCCTTGGACCTACCCTTACATGTCGGTTTTGTGAGGAGGCGGGTATCCAAGGATCTGGGTTCGTCACATGGTATCAGAGCAGGTCTAATCCCCTTGACATCCCCTTCCGCTGCTTTCTTCCTCAATCCGGCGACCTTGCCTACGCCCGCGACGAGCCCGCCGCCCTGCGTCCGGTCCTCCAGCAAACCCGCCGGCCCTCCTGCAACCCCGTCGGCCCTTCCGTGCCCGTTGGCCCTCCGTGACTACCGACCCTCCGCTACCCGCGACAAGTAACATACTCCTTTGCTGACCGAGACTCTGCATCTCCCGCATCTCTCGATGGCAACTTCAGATCAGTCCTCGATGACGAAACATGTTTAGTTCTCGACGATGCCACTCGAGCAGATAAGGGATTTCCTCCCTGTCTTTACAAACTTTCTCTTGACCACGATAGCTGATTGGACTGGATGGTCTGCCACTGTTCGGAGTGTCCTAGATTGGCCGAGCCGTGACAGCACTACACTTGCTCCTACTACAACTTATGGAGCAAGGACCTCTGACCAGTGTTCTAAAAAGCGGTCTAGGCGGCCACCTAGGCGGCGCCTAGGCGCTAGGCGGCCCCCCACCGCCTCGCCTAGGCCCTAGGCGCTCCAGAAAAGCGGCCAAGCTCCCAGGCGGAACTAGGCGGGCCCTAGGCGGTCTAGGCGGGGCAAGGCGGCCGCCTAGGCGGTCTAGGCGGGCTGAGGCTGGCCAGGCGAGCCAGGCGGGCTGAGGCTGATCAGGCGGGCTGAGGCTGGCCAGGCGGACCATGTTTGTTTTTGTTCTTGTTAATCACTCAATCTTGAATTATGGTTATATGTTTGTTCTTTAAAATAATGGTTTGGGATAATCTTGAACTTATATTAATTTTTAAACATATATATATATATTATATAATATCAAAATAATAATTAAAATAGTTTAAAAAAAGGCAAAACGCCTAGGCGCCGCCTAGGCCCCGCCTAGACCGCCTAGGCGCTAGGCGGCCCCCCACCGCCCGACTAGCGCCTAGCGCTTTTTAGAACCTTGCCTCTGACACCTTGAGCCTTCAAATTAATTCATTATCAAACTTAACCCCCCCCCCCCTCCCCCCCGGGCTTGCCTTCACCAGCTTCTGGAACGGCCGCAGGGGGGGCCTTTGAATTATTTAGGGTTAGGGTTCGTGTTGGTTTTGGGTTAGGGTCTAGGTTTAGGGTTAAAGACCAACCCGACCGGCTTTCCGACGGTAGGTTGGGCGCCGGCCGACTGGACCCAGCCCGACCAATCGGGCACAGTCCCCCGACCGATCGGGCGCCCCCTGACTCGACCGCAAGCCCGACCGGTCAACCCGACTACTGACTGACCGGACACTGGCGATCGAATCAAAAATGGCCTGCGGCTGGCCGCCAACAGCACACCTTGACCGATCGGGTCTGGTGCGGTCGGTCGGTGGCGACCGACCGGCCGGCCAGGCCAGCCAACCAGCCGGGCACGGGAGCGGGCCGAGCAAAGCACCCAGTGCAGGTGCACTGCGATCGACCGCTCGACACACACACCCAGCCGGCCTTTGGTAGGGGGTCAGCGGGTGCAACGGTCAACCCCGGACAGCGGGTCGGCAAACACATACCCAGCCGGCCCTTGGCAAGGGGTCGACGGGCACGACGGTCGGCCCTAGATAGCGGGTCGGCAGACACATGCCCGGCCGGCCCTTGGTAGGGGGTCGGCGGGCACGACGGTTGGCCCCGGACAGCGAATTGAAAGACACATGTCCGACCGGCCCTTGGCAGGGAGTCGGCGAGTGCGACGGTCGGCACCGGACAGCGGGTCGACAGACACACACCCGGCCGACCCTTGGTAAGGGGTCGGCGGGTGCAACGATCGACCCCGGACATCGGGTCAACAAACACCTAGGAAGCACGGACACTTCCCCAGGCCTCCCGTACCCGTGTCAGACACCGACACTCGCCGGACACTCGTCGGACACGCACCAGACACGCATGTGTCGTGTCCCATGTGCTTTCGGGAGCCGGACACGGTCGGACACTTGCCGGACACTCGCTGGACATGCACCGGACACGGCGGGTTTACAGGTTGTTAGATATAGGGTCGGGTCACAAACTGCCTTAGAGGATTAGATAGGTTGAAGCCAAAACTAAATCGCAACCGTTCTTTTGCATGTCATTTGGATTTGAGTATAATTCACTTGTCAGGCTGGTTGTAACGGACGGTTAGATTCAGTTTTGGCTTTAACTAATCTGATCCTCTGAGTTTTCAGATAGGTTGAATCCAAAACTAAAACACAGTCGTTCCTTTCCATGCCATTTAGGGTTGTATGTGATTCACCAATCAAGCTGGGTGTAACTAATGGTTGCGATTCAATATGCATTAAATTTTCATTTTAGTTGTTTTCTATGATATTTTTTCAATTATTGAAATATATATGAATTATGAACAGACATAAAATATAAATTTATTTTGCCGTGTCCCTGCCGTACTCGTGTCCTCTTTTTTTAGGATTTGTCGTGTCGACGTACCCGTGTCATATCGTAACCGTGTCCCCGTACCAGTGTCAGTGCTTCTTAGACAGCCACACACTCGGTCGTCCCTTGGCAGGGGGTTGGCAGGCGTGACGGTCAGCCCTGGATAGCGGGTCGGCAGACACACCCCGGCTCTTGGCAGGGGGTCGGCGGACGTGACGGTCGGCCCCGGATAGCGAGTCGGCAGACACACATCTGGTCGGCCCTTGGCAGGGTCGGCAGGCACGATAGTCGGCCCCGGACAGCAAGTCGGTAGACACGCTCCGGCCATTGGCAGCGGGTCGGTGGACATGACGGTCGGCCCCGGACAATGGATCGTCTGACACGCACCCCGGCCCTTGGCAGGGGGTCGACGAGCGTAACGGTCGGCCCTTGGCAGGGGATCGACGGATACGACGGTCGACCCCGGACAACGGGTCGGTGGACACACACTTGACCGGCCCTTAGCAGGGGGTTAGCAGGCACAACGGTCGGCCCCGGACAGCGGGTTGGCACTCGGCAGACACGCACCCGGCCAGCCCTTAGCAGGGGGTCAGCGGACGCGACAGTCGGCCCTGGACAACGGGTCGGCAGACACGCACCCGAGCGACCCTTGGTAGGGGATCAGCAGACGCGGTGGTCTACCCTAGACAGCAGGTCGGCAGACACAGCCAGTTTTGCACCAGTCCTAGCCAGCTAGTTTAGCACCTGCCTAGCTAGGAGGGGGTAATTGTGGGTGCAAAATATGGCTAACGCCCGACACTGGGACCTGCAACCCTACTTGGGGCCCACGGAGACGACAGTGAGACCCGCAACCCTGCTTGGGGCCCACGACGAAGACAGTAGGACCCATAGCCCTGCCTCGGGCCCATGGAGATGACAGTGGGACCTGCAGCCCTACTTAGGGCCCACGGAGACGACAGTGGGATATGTCAGTCCTGTCTTGGACCCATGCATATTATTCGGGGTCTGGTAAATTCTTCCAGGATATTTACCAAAACCTCCGATATTCTCAAAGCTTTATAAATAGCAGACCCGACAAATATATCGAGATCGAAAATTTAGACCGGAATTCATTATTCCAGATTCCACTTTCTGTTTTCCAGAGCTCCAGTAGCCTTCTGGTGATCAGACTCTAGTCCAGCCTGCTCCACCCTCTATTTACTTGTATAAGCACTCATCGGCCTGTCAAGAGTAACTCTACTTCTTCAGAGATAGTGGATTCAAAGGTTGTGTCTTACCGCACGGAGACATAGACTTCAGCCGAACTTCATCACCACCTCCTGTGTCAACTCTTCTTCTTCTTCCTCTCTCTCTCTACTCTACAGTGTCTGTGTGACAGCTAAGCACGCGACAGCTCAGTATCCCACATCGGCCACACCTCGAAGGTCAACACCTTCCATTGACTATTGGAGGGGGATCGTACGATGGCCGTAACGCCCCCCACAACATTTATGGCTTTTAATAGAATTCAAAAGAGATGAATAGGGAGGTTTAACGGCTACGATGCAAAGCAGAGGTGAAGAAAACAAAGATAAAACGATGTGGATGTGAAGAACACGGATAAAAAGTGGATAGATAATGCTTGGATGATTTTGTCGTGGGCCGATGTGAGGACGCGTCAATGATCCACTCACAGTGCAAGGCAGAACGTCGAAAGAGGCCGAATCCTTTAGAAAACAATATGAGGCCTTCTCAAGGCGAAGTCGAGGAAATTCTCGAGGCCAAGTCGAGGCTTCAATGAAGATCAGGGACTAGAGTCTCCCAAGAAGAAGTTTTCTTCTAAATATTTAAGATCTGTGATTTTTCTTGTTTTCCCTTCTTTTATAAAGTTAGGGTTTACGAATCGATGGAGATCAAGGGAAAGGAGGGGTGAATGGTGGGATGAGAGGAAGCCATTGTTGGGCTTATCATAATAGCCCAATAGGCTTTTATTTGAAGCCCATATCAATGCCACGTCATTTAATGTTTAAGTCGCGATGATCCGACCGTCGGATTCGAGATCTGATCTCGACCGTTGGGCGCCCTAGAGATACTTGGCACTTGCTAGCCTATTTATTCTTATTAAAAGCTAGAAACTCACCCAAAAGAGCACGAATTGATCTGAAAAGCTCCTAGATGAGGTCGTGGACATCCCCACATGACAAGACATTTATTAGAAATGATAAATAAAGTGAAAATTGGACAAAAGCATGAATAAATGGCCTACAACTAATTATAATAATATAAAAACTATACTCATGTTTCTTCGATAAATAAAGATTCCTGATGCAGATCGGGCCTACATCAGGTTTACATGCAGTCCCACATAGCATCTCAACATCCACCGTGTTAGATATCCTCACACCTTATGACCTGGGTTTTGGGGCATGAGGGTATCTAACATGGTGCGGATTGTCACCTTCATCATGCAATTTATAGACTCAAATAGGCTCCTAGTCCCTAATTTGAACGTTTCAGCATGCTATCCTTGAGATTAATTTTATAATGGCTATCATAATTATGCACCTTCCACGTGGCATCACCCTACTTTTTATGTTAAAGACATGATCCTTGCAAATGATGCCCATTTGAAGAAGCATCTCCAATGCCAGTTTAAGATGAAAGGTCTAAATCTTTTACGCTATTTATTAAGGTTTCCTACTCTTCTCGAGGGTTTTTCGACTTACATCTAACTTGATTATATGTCTCTACCTATTTGAACATCGATGAATTTCCACCTTAAGTTTTGCTTCCATGACGATAGACCACTTTCATATCTCAATATCGCCAACGGGTGGGTGTTTTGTCTATGTTCTGTTTTGTCATCTGAATATTGGGTATGCCATTCGCATAGTGAGCCAATTTATCAATACGGCTTGCTCTGGTCATTCACCACCTATGACAGACTCTTTCTCGCTCACTTTTGTTTCCATCCACCTTCGTTAGGAGCTTCGTGCAGACACTTATACTAATTGAGCATGAAATGCTATTGAATAATGTTCTATGATTCTATCACTGGATTTTGTGTATGTCCCTTAGCGACTCGTATCCCCTGGAAGAGCAGTAATCAAGAGATTGTTGCTCACTCCAAATATGAGCAGTCTGTTATTGTTTTTGAAGTCGTATGGCTTCGTCGTATGCCCTTCAACACAAGTGTTTCACTTTGCACTCTTACTCCCCTATATGTGATACTAAGTGGTCGTTTGGTTGCCATGCAAATGATGTGCGTATATCTACTTGCGCATGTGACATGTTCAATTAAAATTTCATGTGTTTAGGTGAAATTTTATTTGCACAGTTTTATGTGCAAAAGCTATATAAATTAAGCAAGTGTGCATATATTTACACACATCACACCCCATTAACCAAACAATCCTAAACTGTTTGTACATATGTTTTCAAAATCTCTGGCTAAAAACACAGGAACCAAAATACCCCTTAGTGTCATCAAGATCGCTAAAATTCCACTTCCTGACAAGAAACAAAACATATCAAAATTGTTAGTCCATTTCTTTCGCATCTTTCACTTCCTTATCTCTCATCTAGGGAAAGAGGATTTCTTCACTAAGACCCATACTATCACATAATTTCAGTATCTCTTTGGCAAACTTTAGGTGATTGATCCCTTGTGAGTTTTGGCGGTGGGTTGGGGTGGGGTGGGAGCATGCTCCTATTTTCATCATGCCGAAGCATGCTTCTATGGTTCTATCATGCCATATGTTGATATTAAGCAACCATAGTATCAAATTTACTCATGTATCACGAATAAAGCCATATATCCATATTAGAAACCACTGTATTTGTTGTGCTTGTTCATAAACAACAGGAATGTTTATATAGTTTTGTACACATGGGCTTTATTTTAACAGTGCATGAGCAAATGCTAATGCTGATGGCATGTTTGTATTCAAACTCGCATGAGTACGTTACACTGATGTTGCCTGTTTACAGTAAATCAGAGAGCAGAAATTCAATACTTCCATTACACTAATTATATAAAACAAATTTAGCTTGGAAGGTATACATTGAGGACAGTAAAGATATGACATGAAAACAATCTAATTCACTTACCGAATCTCTTCATCTAAGTATGTGATTTCTAATTCACCACGAGCTCTTCCAGGTGCTTTTATAGGTATCTGCTCACAGATTATCCAACAGAATTCTTGTATGATGGATGAGGTTTCCAAAGGGACAAACTATGTTGAACAAGCTTAAGAAACATTTTGGACTGATATAAAAACTCCCCTCAATTAAGGAGTCACACAAAAAAAGGATTCATGATGACTTGCCAAGTTATCAAAACACTCTCAATTTCATGGCATTAGTATGTGTGATTTCTCTTTACAAGATTATGGAAAGCAAAATGTTCCAGTTCATAGTTCAAGAAACGGGTAAATATCATAAGTATTAAAATCTATAAGCAATACACATTATCTGATGGATTGATAGCTAAAGTGGTCCTTTCCAGATCTGCTGATGTTTGGTTTAATCTGTGTTTCAGCAGTCTAATGTTTGTGCACGATGCACCCCAGTCTTCACATCTTCATATGAATTTTAGCTTTATTGGTAAAATTCATGCAGCAAAGGAAAACAAAAACATCAAGCCAGTCTAGACACCATCCGAGAGATTTCCACTCAGGAGTTTATCCAGGATATTGCCAGAACTCCAACAGGTGCAATGAAGTCATATTTTTTGAAAAAACTAAAACTTTCACAAAGGGCTAGATTCAGGTAATCGGATTGACTGTGGTAAATTTTGTGTCAAAGTTTGGCAACAGACATAGGCGGGGGGACAATACTTCCAACCTCGATAAATATGACAAGGGTTATGCAAAACCAACAAGACATTACGCATGGAAGGCCAACTATGGAAAACAGTTACCTAATCAGAAAAGTAATGTAAAGATTAAAGCAAAGAAGAAGCAGCTATAAGAAATATCATCAATAAGTTCATCTAGAAGGTATGCTTGTTTAATAAATTACTAGGCATATTACATATGATAAAAGTGAACATTCAAGTAAGAAAGAATATATACTTCTCAAAAAAAGTAAGAAAGGATATATACTTCTTTGTTAAGAATAAGAAAGGATATATACTTGAATCCAAGGATCAAAATATCACAAATAATCGTGAAATATTTCAAAAATATCACGGATTTTCATGGGGTCCAATATGAAATACCCTGCAAAGTCAACGGGATTGAAAATGAGAATATATCGAGCTATAGCCGAATAAATCAGAAATTTTTAAAAATCAAGAAAAAAATTCGATAGAAACCGGAAAAATCTTTCAATGTATAACATGCTATGTAACTGCACAACATGCATAGAAATACATACTACTTAGAGTTCCACACTAGTAATTATTACAGAAATGTTATGTAAGTGTGTATCTACATTTGATCTATCATTGTACAGAGTTTCATTGCAAAATTCCATCATTATTCAACGTTTCCAACATGTCTATGTTTAGATTGTTGTACGTCAGTGCATCATTCAAAGAAATTCAAGCTATGTAAAGCTCTACATCCCTAGGTAGTGCAAAAATGTGATCTAAGTATTGCAAAGTGTGTATCTACGCTTGATTTATGATTGTCAAGAGATTTGCTAAAAAAATCCATCAAAACATTAATATTTCTACTGTTTGTATAAAAATGCAATATTTTCACATTGTTGTAATATTTCCACAATTTATTTTTGTATGTGGCAGTATCAATTAATTGGTCGATATCGATTTTTTGAACATTGATTGAATCCTATCCATCATAGTAATTTGAACAGCACCATCATGTCGGTTCCTAATCAGAGTACAAAATTAGAAGCATAGCTTTGAAAAGGGCGAAGAAAAAACACTTACCAAACCGGCAATTTTGAAAGTATCAAATTTAACAGCAACCCTTCTTTCATTGAGAGGAACTAAGTTGGCTGTTACCTGCAAAGACAAACTTGGAATTGAAGAGCAAACTTCTGAGGAAGTAGGAACATCGTACACAGCTAAGATGATAGACTTGAATAATCAAGAAAAAGCAAAGAAAATAACAAAAGAGGAAATATCATTGATATGATATAGCTTTGACTAAAGAAATACAGGTGCTTATAACTTTGTTCAATTTTTGGTGGTATTGAAAAAGAGACACCAAACGTATTTATACCTCAACAGAAGAAGGTTTATTTTTCCCTATTTTGAATTACTTAATAATAAGCAATGTTATAGTAATATTGCCAGAAGGCCCAGAACTTTAGTATTGATTGAAGCAGTTTGAAAACAGACAAATAGAGATGTTTGGCATTTGTGTGTGTTAACGGATAGTCCCACATCAGTGAGGGAGGCACCCATCACCTTAATATACTCGCTGTGGACCTCCCGTTACGACCCGGGTTTTGGGGAGGTACACAGCGGGTATATTAAGCGGGTGATGGGTGCCTCCCTCACCGATGTGGGACTATCCGTTAACACTTCCCCTCACGCAGAGCACACGTGGCAAGGATCCTCCCACACGGATAACACGTGGCAAGGCACGATCGGTGGGGACCACCCGGAGCGGGAGCAGGAGCAAGAGCAGCATACGGTGAACTCAGCTCTGATACCATGTTAGATACCCTCACACCCTAAAACCCGGGTCGTAAGGGGAGGTCCACAGCGGGTATATTAAGCGGGTGATGGGTACCTCCCTCACCAATGTGGGACTATCCGTTAACACTCCCCCTCACGCGGAGCACGCGTGGCAAGGATCCTCCCACGCGTGGCACGGCACGATCGGTGGGGAGCACCCGGAGCAGGAGACGGTGAACCTAAATACCATGTTAGATACCCTCACGTCCCAAAACTCGGGTTGTAAGGGGAGGTCCACAGCGGGTGTATTAAGCGGTGATGGGTGCCTCCCTCACCGATGTGGGACTATCCGTTAATAGTGTGGATGTGCATATTCACAATACACAAAGCAATGATGGGTTTAGCATATATAACCGACATATATCCATATCTCCAGGGCATATCTCTAAGTATGTACATCCATTGCGTCTGTGTTCGTCTTTGAAGATAACTGACAGCACTAAATTTAGCGTGACAACATAAAACAGTTTAAGGGATGTATCCAAACGCACAAATCATATTGATCTTGCCAATGGTCTAGTGTACTAAGTGATCAAAATGATGATGTTGGTCTCGATTTGTTCCATGTCATTCATATGATGACATGCTGCTTTAATTAAAAAAAGCAAATTAATCTGGCCAACATATTAAGGCACAATCATTTATTACCTGTAAGTACATGCAAATAGATATATACATAAACATCTTCTTCATTTTTCCCCCCCCATTATGTTTGATTGATCAAGAGTTCTATTGTGTTAATGTATAATAGATACGGGTCGGTTTCATGTACAGTCCGGTCGGGTTCACCATGTAGCACGTATATATATTGGGCTTAGTTCCTCAATGTAGAGCATTCTCATTCTTTCCAAACCCTAGCCGTCATCTCCTAACATGGTATCAGAGCTCTAGGGTTCTCTCGCGCCAACGGTGACAACGACGACAGTTGCTCCCTCCGGTAGCTACCTCCGGCCCCCGCGGCTCCTCCTCGGTCACCACAGCCCCTCCCACCGTAGCCCCTCCCTCCGGCCCCAGCAACACCCGCCGACCACCTCCAGCACCCACCGGCCACCTCCAGCACCCTCCCGCCCCTTCCCTGGCTTTCCCCCTCCACAGCAGCCCCTCCCTCTGGCAGCCACCGCCGGCCCCCGTCGGCCACCTCCAGTACCCGCTGACCACCTCCAACACCCTCTCGCCCCTTCCCCGGCTTTCCCCCTCCCTCCGGCCACCGCAGCCCCTCCCTCCAGCAGTCACCGCCAGCCCCCGTAGCACCCGCCGGCCACCGCAGTCCCCCCCCCCCCCCCCCCGGCCTTCCCCCATCCACCGCAGCACCCCCCCCCCAGGTCTTCCCCTTCCACCGTAGTCCCCTCCCGCCCCTCCCCTTCTACCACAGTCCTCTCCCACCCCTCCCGACCCTACCTTTTTTTTCTACCGCAACCCTCCCCTGTTCTTCAGATACTCCTGATAGGCTGATACTCATCCATGGTGTCCTTTCCGGTACCGTTCATTGTTGCGATCTCTCATTCGCTAAAGACGGTCACCTTTCAGTTGACCTCGGTCAACGACTGGCCTGATTGGTCACTCACCGTCGTGGCCACGCTCCCCAGTCATGATCTTTGGGGTCACATCACCGATGATGACCCACCTCCAGCTATCTCCTTGAACTCTTCGGTCACCAGTCGCACCGCTGCTAGCGGTGAATCTTCTGCCGCTGCTACTACCGCCATGGTCGCCCTCATGTGGCATCGCCACGATTAGGCCATCCGAGCCTATCTCCTGGACTTTGTTGCTCATCCGCTCCTCACTCCCATCGGCCGCCTTCCTACAACGCGCGCGATGTGGGAGTATCTCCTGGACTGGTTTCTCCCGCGCGGCGGTGCATATCGGCATCAACTTATTTGTGACTCCCAGTCCACTCACCAGGGGGAGCGTACGATTCAGGACTTCTTCAGCCTAATAAGTGTCTACTAGCATGAGCTGGAACGAGGGCCACCTCCACCAGTTCCTGGCCACGCTTCGACCAGTCTTCGCTCTCATCGCTGCTCAGCTTCTTCATCACGAGCCTTTCCCTCGGCTAGAAGATGCTCTGCTAGCCTTGGTCGACGAGGAGACTCGCCTTTAGACTCAGGGTACTCGTCTTCCCCCGCCTGCTCCAGAACCAGACAGCGCTCTGGCCGCCAGCTTCTCTGACGGGCCTGTCTTCTGCAATTACTGTAAAGAGGTCGGTCATATGAAGCATGAATGTCTCATACGTTTGACTATGCTCTGTTCACCTGCTTCTCCATCGAAGCTGACAACACCCCATCGTCTTCAATAAAGGCGTCAACTCCTCGCACGAATAAGAAAGCTTGGAAAAGAAGGCCCGAAGTCGGTGCTACACCCGCAGTCTTTATCAACAAAAGTCGATGCTACAACCATTGCACGGAGATCGGTGCGACACCCCGCCGTCTTTATCAACAAAAGCTGACGCTATAACCGTTGCACGGAGGTCGGTGCTACACCTGCCGTCTTCAAATGAAGTCTTTAACTCCGATCATGCCAAAGAAGTCCGAAGAAGAAGAGAAGCCAAAACCGACGCTACAACCGTCGTATGGAAATCGGTGCTACACCTGTCATCTTCATCAACAAAAGTCGACGCTACATCCATCGCAAAGAGCTTGGTGCAACACCTGTCGCCTTCAAAAGAAGCCTTCGACTCCGAAAACGCCAAAGAAGCCCGGAGAAGAGAAGTCAAAGCCAACGTCACAACCGTCGTTGCCAAAGTTCCATTCACAAAAGAAAGAAGCAGGATCCAGGGTCACCCTGGCTCCATTCGTTCCCTTTGGACACTATGGCGAGCTCAAAGAGTGAAGAATGCGTTTCGTCCAGCTTGGGACCTTCTTGTCATCGGTCTTTGTTCGCGCATTTGGAGAGAACGCAACGCGAGAGTCTTCTCGAACAAAGAACGCACCATCGAAATTATCTGTTCCAACTTTGTAGCTATGGTTAGCAGTTGGTCGTCAGGTTTCTCTGTTAAACTCTCAGGGTTGATTAGCCCTTTCCTTTGTAGCTTGTAGCTTGGGTTTATTTTAATAAAGCTTGGGGTATGCTCAACCCCATCCTCTCCTTCTCGGAGAGGAAAAAAAAAAAGAAGAAACAGGAAAAATAAAGAAGGCTTGGAGACGTAACCATTGCCGTTCAAAGAGAAGATATAGTCAAAGCAAGAAGCCGAAGCAAAGCACCGGTAAAGCCCGTGCCAAAACAACGCACGTGCCAAAGCCAAGCACATACAACGGTCATGAGCAAAGCACCGCACATTCTACCCAATACGATGCGAAGTACGGAAGAACTAAAGCACCGCAAGCCTCTACCCGTCTACATTCAAGCGTAAGCGTCAAAGCAAAGCAAAAACCAGAGCCACGCCAAAGCAAAGCCAAAGCCGACGCCAAACGCATGATCGACGCCGCGAACCGATGATCAAGGACACCGAGCTCTAGCAAGAGCTGAGAGAGACGCGAAGATCGAGCAAATGACGCCGAAAGCCCCCTAGCCAAGAAGGCGCGAAGCATGGAAGGGACAAAAGCAAAGGCCAAAACCATCGACCTCTCAAGAAACCCGAAACCTTGTAAAGACCTCTGTTCTAGGCAACCCCTCCAAAGCTCTCACATGTAGTAACGTGGAGACACGGATCAAAGGGACCCTCCAGAGGATATCTCCCACAATCTCGTGATCAAATCTTCGCCACACCCGGCTCACCACCCCCGAGTCCCCGGGTCCCGGCTCTATAATCTTCATGTGTTCATAATAAAGACGACCCGAATCTTTTTTCCGCGCATACAGCAGTGTCGAAATATCAGTCAAAATCAAAATTTTGAACCTTGGGTAGGATGTTGGGCCTTCGTCACCAAAATTGGGACAAGGTTTTGCCAATGATGTAGACATCCATGTTGATGCATGAACTTCAAGCTCTTCGATGCCTCCATTTAGCTTGACTAATTGGTCAGTGAAAAAAATTCTCCACCCAGCACAATGGCAAATAAGTGTCCTACAACTTCTCGAAATCAATAGGTGTCCTTCATGCTTCATATCTGACAGCGACCTATCCCCATGACCATCTCTTAGATATTGCTCACTAGTCCCCCAAAATCTCCTAGAGATGGCTAAATATTTTATGCTCTAAATCAGAAGCACAGCTGACACATTGAAAAAATATCAACCTAAGATATCTTCACCTGACAATTGATGGACGCAGCAGATTGTCAATTAAGATATCTCTAACAGATTGTCAACAAATATTAACCACAATCGGAGGGAATTCTAAAAAAACAGATTCTTTTTTTTTATTGCTCAGAAAAAAAAATTTGTCAGGAGAGGGAGGGAACTCCTCTCTCTCTCTCTCTCTCTCTCTCTCTCTCTCTCTCTCTCTCTCTCTCTCTCTCTCTCTCTCTCTCTCTCTCTCTCTCAATGAGGTTTCACTTGTCAAAGATTAAAGTCTCAATGAGGTTTCACGGGTCACAAATTTACAATTAAGAGAGATAAAAGCTTTCAAGTCTTAATGAAGCCTTACTGGTCAGAAATTCACAATTAACATAGATAAAAAGTTTTGAGTTATAATGTGGTTATACTGGTAACAAATTCATAGGCTTGTTACCAATATATTCATACATGGAATAAACCGGCAGCTATTCGTTACAAAAAATGAGTCACCATGAAACCATGAAATGCATTAAAGAAGCACCTGGTTGAAGTAAGGCCAGGTTTCCATATTTTGAGCTCTTAATGTGTCCACATTGATGGCCTGATATATCTTTCCATTGGGTCGTAAAAACTTTGGCCTCTGTCGAAGTCAAAGAACTATCATCGCTTGGGCAATCAATATTCAAAGTAATAGCATGAATTGCAAATACTGAATAGAAAAGAAGAAAAATGCAGGCATTCAAGATATATCGAAAATAAGGCAAATATGTTACCCACATAAAAAATGAGGTGAATGAGAAGATATATATTTCGAAATATCTTCAATGAATGATTACAATAAAGAACGAAATATTCATCAGTTCATTGAAGCCAAATTGAAGGGTAGGAAAATAATCAAAATGAACATAAGGAAGTACATAGATAAACATTTATGAAACCTAGCACAAATAAGTTCAGACAACTTGGTCAGTTCTTTTGTCTGTCAAGAATTATATCTTTGATTAGGTTAGAATTTTACCAGGATTAAAACCACTGGCTGAGTGTTACATCAGGGGTGATTCAACAATTCAATTAGCTCAAGTCACTTCTAGTTGCATATGCATCACATGCATATGCACCAGACCAAGATAAACAGAATACAGCTAAATAAAAGTAATGAAGGACAGGTATTCCACAATGATTATTCTACCTGAATCATTATTATGGGGTCAAATATTGGAGTCTTATGATCACATTGAAGCGCTTCTTGAGAAGAATGGAAGAACAACATCATTGGGTAAAACGAAATGACATTGGTATCCTATATAATAATCATTTACGTTAATTGAGCAAATGAATCTGATGAAAGAAAATCAATGACAACAGATGTTCAAGGGCTACGAAAAGAATTATGCACAGTTTCTTCTTCATTCATAATTTTGATGCCACGAATGAAAATCCTAAAAGTAACAAAATCTTCTTGTGAGACTTGAAGAGGAGAAGGAAACAAAACCTGGCTTTGCAAAATTGATCTTGATGTTGTATATAGAAGCTCCCATTTTCCATTAAGCAAATCAGAGTTGAGTGGCTCCTTTATTGTATTGATCGCTTCAAGTTCACTCGCAATCTAAGTATCCGAAAGAATCCAGAAAATTGTTAAAAACTAAACAAGTTTCACTTCTTTCAAAAATTGTTGTTAAGGCACAAAAAGGCATGTACGTATAAAAGATTTGCATTCAAAAATTGAAAACAAGACAATCTATTCAGCACCAAGGTGTTTGTGACGAACCTACTTGTGTAGGGTTTTCCATCAAGGGCAATTCCTTTCCTGACTAACTATTTACTACCATTTTTTTCCGAGGAAGAAAAGTGGATTTGAATTTTATATTATAGACAGCGGTATTACTTCAGTTTGGATTACGACATGGTCCTCAGCTTATATGGAAGTGGAGATACTTTTACTAGTGCTTACTTGCAGCAGATTGAGGTTTCAGCTATTCCTCTACTAGTTTTATGGCCAAGCTTCTCTAGACACTAGAACACCTCTTGAGAATGATTATTGTTGTTATTCCATAAGAGTCAAGTTTCCTTTAAGATATCTCGATTTCTTCAGGAAGCCAGTCCAATAATTTGAGATTTTTTTTCACCTGATTTCACATACTGTGAGCAACTGAGCTATAGGGAGGTTTTATGCTGAGTACAATTGCAATTTGCAAACAAAAGAAATACACTGGAAGGTGGTGCTCAGGTATGCCAAATATCGGAAAACGGATAAATAAGTATGTGACCAACCCTAGAGGAAGGACGGAGAGAGAGAGAAAGAGAGGAGAGAGAGAGAGAGAGAGAGAGAGAGAGAGAGATGGCTAGGGTTTGGGGAGAGTGAATGAATCTCTCATTAGGCCAAAAGGCCAATATATGGGCAAAAATATATGTGAGTCCTCTAGACACTAAGTATATGTATATACATGAATACATATATATGTATATACATGAATACATCTTAACACCCCCACTCAAACTCAAGGTGGATCATGCACCAAGAGTTTGCCAATCAATGACTGAAAATGTGGCGTAGGACAAGGGCGGAGCCAACATAGGCCGAGTGGGGGCAGCTACCCCCACTGAGATTTCAAAAAAAAAGAGTAATCCTATTTGTACAATCTCCGTCAACAAACACATTGACGATCCAGACCAATGAAGTGGAGATGGGCTCAATGGATCGACTTTCACACCAAGCACTGAGCACTGGCCCCGCCCCCACTTCATGGGTCTGGTTTGTCATTGTGTTTGTCAAAAAAAAACAGTAAATATAGTACACTTTGCCCCCTGAAGTTTAGCTCAAAGACACTCAACCCCCCTATAGTTTAAAAACTACATTTTACCCCCTTCAATTCAGTTTTGATCAGAAAAAGATTACCAAATGAGAAAATAAACTAGTTGACAAAAGGGTGTATTGTGCTAACACTTCAAGCTTTAGGGAGCCATTTGGAACAAAATAAACTAAGGGGTTTAAGTGTTCTAAAGTTAATTTTAAGTGGGTAAAGTGTAATTTATTCAAAAAAAAAATCGGGGTTCGTCTCTCTCGTTCGTCCCACGACTACCTTGCGGTAGCCTCGCACAATCTCACTACTCGAATTGTATTCTCCGAGGCTCCGTTCCTGTCCACTCCAGCCATCCTCTGCCAGAAACTTGTGACCGACGACGTGATTGGCAAGTGGGACCCGCCTCTCTCTCTCTCCCTTCTTTAGATAGTTATTCACGATTTTTTATGTATTGTTTTTGTGGATGAAAGATTTTTGTGTGCTTATGAACTGAAAGCGAAGTATTTTTGTAGTCAATTCAAATTCTTTGTTGGTAGAAATTGGATAGAACTTTTAAAGCCAAGCAAAGGTCGCCCCCAATGGAATGAATTCCTGACTCCGCCACTGGCGTAGGATGTGACTTCATGAAGAAGTCAGCTATCTACTCTGCTGAGGGAATGAAAGGGAGTGAGATCATCTTGGCCTCATACTCTTATCAAACGAAGTGACAGTCAATCTTGATATGCTTCGTCCTCTCATGAAAAATCGGATTGCTAGCAATCTGAATAGCACTCTGGTTATCACAGTGAGGTGGAGTAGCCCCGGAGAAAGCAACACCAAGATCACTGAGGAGACATCGAAGGTGGACTATCTCCTTGGTCGTAGAGGCCATGGCCGCCATGTACTCAGCGTTAGTGCTGGAAAGAGAAACCACTTTCTGCTTCTTGTTGCGCCAGGATATCAGAGAATCGCCAAGAAACAAGCAGTAACCAGTGATAGAGCGGCGTGTAGTCGGATCTCCAACCCAATCTGCGTTTGAGTAGGCTCAAAGACTAAGAGAGGAAGACGACGATAGAAACAAGAAGCAAGTAACTGTCCCTCTGAGGTACCGGAGAATCCGACGAAGATCATTGTAGTGAACGGAGCGTAGAGCTGCAACAAACTGACTGACAATGCTGACAGCATGTACAATGTCAGGCCGAGTGATGCAGAAGTAGACGAGCTATCCCACAATCTGCATGTACTGAGTGGGATCTGAAAGAGGGACTCTATCTTTCGGACGTAACTTCAAGTGAAGCTCAAGAGGGATGTCAACTGTGCGGGTATCTGAGGGAAGCATGGCTAAGGATGTCTGAAAGATACTTCTGCTGAGAGAGCAGAATGACATCTACATTATATGCAACCTCAAAGCCAAGAAAGTAGCACAAAGTAACCAAGTTCTTCATCTGAAACTGGCTCCTTAGATGCTGCTGAAGACAAGCAATCGCAAATTCGCAGCAAAGTCATCCCCAGTGATAATCATGTTATCCACGTACAATAGTAGGATCGCCCAGCCCTGCAGTGACGACCTCACAAACAGAAAGTTGTCCTGACTGCATTCTGATTAACCAAGTTCCCTGACAGCATGACGGAATCGCCCAAACCATGCACGAAGAGCCTGCTTGAGCCCATAAATGGTCCGATGAAGACGACATACATACTGAGGAGGGACACGAAGACCGAAAGGAGGATCCATGCAAACAGTCTCAGACAGGTCACCATGAAGAAAGGCATTCTTCACATCCATCTGAAAAAGGGGCCAGCGACAAACGACGACGATCGCTAGAAGAGCTCTAACAATAGTCATCTGAACCACCGGAACAAAGGTCTCCTCGTAGTCAATATCGTACTCCTAAGTAAAACCACGGGCCACCACCCGAGCCTTCTGCCGCTCAATAGATCCATCAGGTCGGTGTTTAACCTTATAGATCCACTTACAGCTGACAGGCTCAACCCCAGAGGGCAGTGGGATAACATCACAAGTCTGAGTCTGTTAAAAGGCCTGGAACTCCTCATCCATGAGGACCATGACGTGACGTCACTAAGGAAATTGAATTGCCTCAAAGTAGGATCGGGCCTCCCGATCTGCATGCACAGCGATAAGAAAAGCAATGAACTGAGACGAGTAGCTGCAGACAGATGCAAAACCAAAGCGGTCAGGAGGCCCAGTGGCGTGGCTAAAGCGAGCAAGTGGGTGATGCGCTCGCTGGGGGTAGCGAGACAGAAACATATCCGCAACCGGTGATGACGGAGCAGGCACAATAGGCGGAGTACCAAAAGCAATCTCAATAGCAAGAGAGCCAACATCCTCTGAGAAGGAGGAAGAAAACTGAGAACAGGGGCAGTCCGGCGAGAGTAAACCTGAGGAAAGGGAGAGACCATCCGAGAAGGAGAGAGAGGCACGGACATAGAGGAGGAAGGCTCGAAAGAGACCCTGTAGAAACTAGGGAAACAACCGACAAAGGAGCCGGTGGAGTCAGGGGAGTCGGTGGAGTCGAGGGGGGGGGCGAAAGGACGAAGGAGGTGCAGGTGTCAAGGATAGAGGAGAAGAAACCTCGAGGAAGGTGAGATCATAAGCCTCATGAGAGTAGTAGGGCATATACTCGACGAAGGAGACGTGTTGAGAAATATGCAAGCGATGAGCAACAGGGTCCTAGACTCATAGCAACAATATCCCTTGTACTCGGTGCTAATCCCAAGAAGAATACATTTGGCTGTCTGAACAGATAGCTTTGTGTGTTCATGGGAAGGAAGAAGAACAAAACAAATGCACTCAAACGTACAAAGGGGACTATAGTCGGGTGTGGTAGAAAGAAGGCTCTTGTGAGGGAAAACCTCATCAAGAAGGATCAACGAAAGAGTGATGTTGATGAGCTAAACGGAGATCAAAAGGGCCTTAGTCCAGAAGCGTCAAGGAACAAAACCTGAAAGGAGAAGAGCACGAGTAATCGCAAGAATATAGTGATGCTTCCTCTCAGCAACATCATTCTGCTCATGGATGCGAGGACACGAGTGCTGAAAAATTGTCCAATGGGACTGAATAAGGGTGCGCATAGTAATGGACAGATACTCAAAGGCGCAATCACATCGAAAGATCTTAATGCGACAACCAAACTATGTGCGGATCATGGAATAAAATCCTGATAAACTAGAGAATATCTGAGCAACGACGAAGGAGATACACCCAGATATAACGGCTGAAATCATCCACAAAAGAGACATAATATAAATAGCTATTCATTAATGGGAGAGGAGAAGGCCTCCAAATATCAGAGTGAACAAGATCAAAAGGAGCAGAGCTCTAAGAAGTACTAGATGAAAAGGGAAGGGCAGCAGCTTTTGCAAGCTTGCAGCCGATACAAGTAAACAATGACGAAAATGACTACGACCTAGAGCTCAAGAATGGAGTAATCTCTTAAGTCGTGGTTCTGATACATGACCCAATCTCCTATGTCATAGGTCGGCATCAGGAGAGACAACTCCACAAAACCCAGAATAAGACAGACGGAGAGTAAAATAAATCCATCTGGTATAGTCCGTCTGTCATACGACCTGCTCCAATCGGTCGGCCAGTACGTAGATCCTGCACAAAGCAAGAAGAAGAGGTAAACGTCACCGAACAGCCAGAGTCAATAAAGTACTAACAGAAATAAGGTGCATGTGGAGTGTGGGAGCGTGAAGCACAGAGGGTAAGGAGAGGTGGCTAGCAGAGGCAGAGGCTATAGTAATGGATCCAAACTAAGAGATGGCTAAATGAGAGCCATCCGCAGTATGGATCGATGGCAAGTGCGTCGCATGCTGGCAGGCAGTGAGTAGGGAGGCATCTAGAGTCTTGTGGTGCGAGGCGCCCAAATCTAATATCACAGCAAAACTACCAGAAGAGGCAGAGAGTGCTGAGGTGCTAGAAGGTCCAGGAGGAGTGGCAAATTGCTGCGAGAGTCTAAGCTGAGCTAACTTCTCATGAATGGACTGTAGGTCCCCAATCAAGACTGAAGAGGCAACCGCATGAACTGTAGCTCCTCACGAATGGACTGCATGGTTTGAGCGATTCTGCAGTGCAGTTCTGGCAGCTAGGTTTGTTGAGAGATACTCTGACTACGCTCTGTTCACCCGCTCCTCCAGTCAGGGTATTGATGTGCTGCTTCTGTATGTGGATGATATAATCATCACCGAGGATCACAATGCTACCATAGTTTCCCTTCAACGTCACCTCCAGAGTCAGTTCAAGATAAAGGATCTGGGCCCTCTCCGATACTTTCTTGACCTTAAGATTGCCCGGTCAGCTCGAGGATTGTTAATCTCGCAGCAGAAGTACATCTCCAATATTTTTGCCGATGCTGCTCTCACTGACTCTCGTACTGCTGACACGTCTATGGAGCTCAACTTAAAGATCCTCTCTACATATGGTGAGCCTCTCCAGGATATCTCTCATTATCAGCGGCTGGTTGGGATTCTCGTTTATCTCACCATGACTAGGTCTGACATTGCCCATGTCGTTGGTATTATAAGCCAGTTTATTTAGTCTCCTCGCTCGGTTCACTATACAGCGGTCCTTCGGATTATTCGGTATCTTCATGGCATTGTCACTCGATCGCTATTATTTTCCTCCACCTCGCCACTGGTTCTGCGTGCTTACTTCGACACAGATTGGACTAAAGATGTTGCTACTCGCCGATCTACCACCGGCTACTGTACGTTCCTTGGTGATTCTCTCATTTCTTGGCGCAGCAAGAAACATGAGTCTGTTGCACACTCCAGCACCGAAGCCGAATACCGGCTATGACTTCCACTACTGCAGAGATTGTTTGATTTTGACGTCTTCTACTCGACTTGAGAGTCAGGATTTCTGGGGCTATACCTCTATTCTGTGACAACCGAAGTGGCATTCAAATTGCTAGCAACCCGGTTTTTCATGAGCGAACCAAACACATCGAGGTCGACTATCATTATGTTCGGCAGGAGTTTCTTGCAAACATCATCTCCTTGCCGTTCATTCCCTTGACGGAGCAGACTGCTGATTTTCTCACAAAACCCCTGACGATTGCTAGATTTCGTCATTTTATAAGCAACCTCTCAGTACATGATCCATCATGAGTTTGAGAGGGAGTGTTAACGTATATACCGGGTCAGGTTCTATGTACAGTCAGGTCGGGTTGTGTGTGTATACATGTACATATATATTGGGCTTCAGTCGCTCAATGTGAATCATTCCATTCTCTCCAAACCCTAGCCGTCATCTCCTAACACACCAAGTCATTGTGTGTGTGTGTGAGAGAGAGAGAAAGAAAGGAGTTTAGACCTGATCGATGCGATCCTGGTCCTCGGGAGTGGCCTCTGCACCGCGATCGAGGGGGGCGATCGCGTCGAGGAGCTCCTCCTTGAGGGCCTCCCTGCTCTTTCGAGTCTTTCCCTTCTTGAGAAAGGAGGGGAAGAAGGAAACCCTAGTCCTCCACTTCAGCACGGGCGTCTTAGATAGCTTGTAAGAGCCTCCTGCGACGCCGCCGCCCGTGCCCCCGTGCGTTCTCAAAGAGGGAAAATATGCGGAGGGGAGGGGCGGGGCGGTGGATTCCGCCGCCGTCGCGCCCGGGTGCGAGCTGACGGGAAGGAGTGTTCTCTGAGCGAGCGGGGAGGAGGCGGACGAGGGCAGAAGAGACGAAGAAGGCAGGGCCATGGCGAGCGGCGGAGTGGAAGTGCGAGGCAGAGCTCTTGAACGCGGGTACGGTCACGTGGAATTTGTGTTTTTGGATAGGACTCAAGCCGCGAGTGGTAAGGGATCTTCCAACATCCATTTGACGGTCACTACTTCATACTTTTTATTTGTTTTTATTTTTGAAAGGTATTTATTTTGTTTTATTTTTTATTTTTATTTTTGAAAGGTATTTATTTTTATTTTTTATTTTTATTTTTGAAAGGTATTTATTTTGCTTTATTTATTTTTCACCATAGTGGAGTGGTTATTTATTTTTGACCATAGTATAGTGGTTAGTACATCACCTTAATATTTGTTTTTATTTTTTATTTTTATTTTTGAAAGGTATTTATTTTGTTTTATTTATTTTTGACCATAGTGGAGTGGTTAGTACATCACCTTAATCAAACACCAGATTGATTAGGGTTCGAAACTCGCTGGCTTGGAGCTGCCTAACCCCACCCCCGAAATTGGTCGAAACTAGTATAAATTAATATATTTATAGTTTTGCCGCTATATTATATGGTCGAAACTAACAATACTCCATCCGGTTCAATAAGTAAAGGGAAAGTAATGGGATTTCCTCACGTGAGCCTTATTGTGTGCGTTTGATAGGAGGGAAAGTTTAACAAAGAAATGGAAAAGTAAATCCAATCTTGTACAAAACAAGCTAACCGGTGCAAAACTGACTGACATTGTATTCCTCTCTCCACCGAGAATTCCCTAACTTAGCATTCCATTTTCCCTTCCTTAGCTAAAAGTTTCTTGCTACCAAACGAGGCCTTAGTAAGTCAAGCAGCAAACCTAACCCCCACACTGTTGTGTGAATAGCATTCAATTGGGGAGATTTTATTCAGACCCTCAAGATGATGAGCATACCCCGCTTCTCATGGAAAATAATTTTTCTTCTTTTATTACAAGAAATACCCCCACTATCATGGGAAAATTTGCAGCACGCAGTGCGTAGCACTGGAAATGGACGCACGCGTATTAGAATGGTACAAGTGGCACACCTCGACGTTAGATAAAATGAGGTGAGAGTATGGGAACCAAAACAATTGAGCGTTAACACCGTTTGCCAAAATTTTCCCTCGGAAAAAAGTTGCTCGCTTCCTTCTCCTAATTTGAAACCCAAATACAAATTCTACAGTTACCAAAAAGAATTAGATTTTCTTTCCTGCCATTTGTTTCCATCCTTTTCCTCCTCCCCTCCATCCCCAAATCGATGCCGCAACTACTACAAAGGCAGTTGCGGATCATCTGCAACTTCTTCATCTCTAACCTCAACATGCTTTCCCTGCACCCGACTCCAAATTCAACAAATTCTAAAACTTCTAGGGTCATCAAATGATAGAATGTCTACCGTTCATAGTAACTATTAATTTTTCTTAACATGTTTGATAACTATACAAATTTTGGAATTTGTTAAAAATTGGTAAGGATAATCATCTTACCCTAGACAACACATCTATCAAAGTTTAACAAATTTTAAGACTTATAAGGTGATATTTTCGATCTTAGCTCATTTTCTCCTCTTGTAGCTCATAGCTCTCTCTCTCTCTCTCTCTCTCTCTCTCTCTCTCTCTCTCTCTCTCTCTCTCTCTCTCTCTCTCTCTCTCTCTCTCTCTCTCTCTCTCTCTCTGTGTGTGTGTGTGTGTGTGTGTGTGTGTGTGTGTGTGTGTGTATAGAAGATTGCTTCAACTTTTTTGTGACATTTTTGTCCATTGTTTTTCTTTGGTAAACACTAAGGAGGAGCAAGTGAAGGTTCATACGTGAAAGTCTAATTCTACAAGCGAATGAATTAGAATGGATCCATTCTAATTCATTCGCATGACCCTTCTAATTCATTTGTACGAATGAATATAGCCATTCTAATTCATTCGTACGAATCATTCTAATTCATTCGTACGAGCTATTCTAATTCATTCGTACGACCCATTCTAATTCATTCGTACGATCTATTTTAATTCATTCGCACGAATAAATCCATTCTAATTCATTCGTACGATCCGTTCTAATTCATTCGTACGATCCATTATAATTCATGTCTAATTCTACAAAGCGAGATGTGCTCAACCGTCGTTACTAAAACTAAGATAGAAAAATTGAACGAAGCTCATAAACCAAAGGCAGATTAAGAGGATGGCGACAATTTTTTTTTTTTTTTGTGGGGTGTATCTTCTTATAATTTTAGGAAGAGTTTTGTGATGGAGGATTTTGCTTACCTTGTTTGTTTCAAATGTTATTTGTAAAAGAGTTGTTGGTTGGTTGCTTGATCAAATGATTTATAATATTTGAGAAAATCATTTTCTTTGTAGCTATGTGACTTAGTTGAAACTCTATATGATCTGTATGTAAAGTTAATTGAAATCTTTATATTATTTTGCAATGCTCAAATGTTTCGTCCAAATACGGGCAGCTTAATTTTTATTTAATAAATCTTTTTTTTTTACCAGTGCTTAGCCTGAAGGAATTTTATTGATTGCTACTTAGGGGTGCAACTCGGGTCGGTTGGTTTGAGGTTGAGCCTATCCGGAACTAAATTGAACTAGGTCAGTTCTACAATATTGAAACCCAAACCAACTTGACTTGGGCATCGATCCGAATCAACCTAACCCACTAGGGTTGGGTTAGTGGGTTAGGCTGATTTGATTCGGTAGTTGGTCTAAAAAAATAATGATCATCAGCCATTTACTAGCAAACTGGATGTCCATGTTGGGCTTTAGGTTTTAGCCACTCCTTGAGTTCTCTTGGTAGTTGGTTCAACGTCAACAAACAACTATGCACTTCTATAGGCAGAATCTTAAAACCAACCAAATAAAACCCTAAAATAAAAAATAAAAATAAAAATAACAAAGTAAAACCAAATACAAATCTAGAATCCATTGCCCTTAAAATCTGTATATATAAAATCCAAACACCCCCCACACAAAATCCATTTCGAAAGGTTAACATTTCTTTACCTTGATCAAATGGGATGAAATCGGGTGATGGTACCTTGATCAAATGGGATGAAATCGGGTGATGGGAAAGCATGTCGAGGTCAGAGACGAATAAGGTGCAGATGATCCACGACCGCTTTGTAGCAGTTGCGGCGTCGATTCGCTGGTGGAAGAGAGTAGGAAAAAGATGGAAACAAATGGCAAGGAAGAAAGTCTGATTTTTTTTTTTTTTTTGTAACTGTAAAATTTGGATTGGGGTTTCAAAAGAGAAGGAAGCAGGCAACTTTTTTCCGAGGGAAAATTTCGGCAAATGGCTTTAACGCTCAATCGTTTCAGCTCCCATACCCTCGCCTCATTTTATTTGGCGTGGAGGTGTGCCACTTGTCTCATTCTGATACGCATGCGTACATTTCCAGCGTTACTCACTGCGTGCTGAAAATTTTTCCACTATCACATACCCCATTCTCCCTAAGTAGTGATCCCTATCCTCCCCCCTTCCATTCCACATCCCCTCAAACCTCCACACCCATCACCTTCTCGTTGGCACGTCCGTCACTAGTATACCCCTAACGCCCGATGTCTTCGGCACCCATCTCCGATGCCAGCGCCTTCCCTGCTCCTTCCTCCCCTTCCCCAAAGCCAGAGCAGCCACTTCCTCCCCTTCACATCCTCATTTTCCATCGCCGAAGCCACTTCCCCTTCCCCTCCTTCAGCAGTTAATTGCCGAACGTAGAGCTCTACCGAAAAACACTATATTTGACAATTAACTGGCGAATATTATCCAGCATGTTCGGTAGTACAAGGCCGAACTTGCTGAGCATCATTAGTTAATTGCCGATTATTGCTCAGTATGTTCGGTGCTGGACTACAACCTAACATGCTGGACGACGGAGAGGGGAGGGAGAGGCGGGCCGCGGGGGCATGGCACAAGATTATGGGGCTAAATACATAAACACCACATTGAAATTCTCAAAATTTGAAAGGGCAAGAAGTAATTCCAACACATCAACAGTCTAACAAGCTCTTGCTCTTTATTTCACATAATACTCACTAGTAGCAATATATAAAGTAGCAACACCAACACTGAGCGGAGAATTGTAAGACCACCACTACTAAACACCAACACTCATCCGTAAATATATATGCTATAATTATGCTGCGAAGGCATCTGCAGCAAGCAGCAAACCCCCACCCACTTGTTATCCTCCCTGTGGCGGAGGACTATTTCCGGCCGGTGGATTATTACCACCGGGGACCCAACCAGGGCATCCGAACCCATACCCACCGCCGGGGACCCAACCAGACCCCCCGAAGCCGGGGATGCAACCGGGCCCCCCGAATCCGAACCCGCCGCCGCGGACAGGACCAGCCCCCCCGAAGCCGAAGCCGCCCCCCGCACCTCCACCACCGCCACCGCCGCCACCACCGCCACCGCCACCGCCTCCGCCACTGCCGTCGACGGAATTAGCGCTCCAGCCGTAACTGAACTGGCCGCCGGTCTCGGGACGTCCGGCCGTTCCCGTGCCGAAGCCGAAACCGCCGTTGCCCCCAGGCGCCGTGCCAGCCCCCCAGCGGTATTCCCAGCCACCTGACCGGCCCGATCCAGTCCGGAAGTCCCACCCGCCGGCGTCCTGGCGCTGATCCGCTCCGCCTCCTCCTCCACCACGTCCGCTCCCGCCTCCGTCGCTGCCGCGCCCCGCCATTCGCGTTGTCGGATTCTCTCGATGGTAAAGGGTTTGCAACGAAGGCCCGGCTTAAGAAGAGGAAAGTCGCCCCTTTAGGTCTTTTTCTACTGAAAAAAAGGGTCAATTACACTATGACCCCATGAAGTTTAGCTCAAAACACTTAACCCCCTATAGTTTAAAAACTAGGGTTTTTTTCAAAATATTATTAAAAAATAAAATATTTAACGAAATAGCGGCTGACTAAAACCATTTACCAACCTAGCGCTATGATAGCCACATAGCATGTTAGCGTCGTAAAGTGAGCGCTAATTTTTTTTTTTTTCGTTTCAAGTAGAATATGATATTTGGATTACCGGGTTTAAAACCGATAATCTGAATACCGAGTTTAATGGAAGCCTCTTGTATAAAGTTTCCATAGCCGTTTTTTCTCTAGATTTCGGGTAAACCCGGTATTCCAAATAACGGGTTCTACTTGAAACAAAAAAAAAAAAAACTCATGTTCGCTTTACGGCGCCGACATGCCACGTGGCTGTTAGAGCGCTAGGTTGGTAAATAGTTTTGGTCAGTAGCTGTTTCGTTAAATATTTTATTTTTTAATAATATTTTGAAAAAAAACCCTTATAAACTATATTTCCCCCCCCTTTAATTCAGTTTTGACCAAGGTTTTAAATATCCTTTTCGGTGTCCATGCCGATCGGTCAAAAAAAGAAAATTTTTCATTTTTTGATAATTTTTTGGTGAAAAAATTGTGAAATGGAAAGACAAATTTTGACAAAAATATTTTAATTTTTGATTAATTTCGATGTTATTCGATAAAAATTTATTTTTTTTCGGTCAGATTTTGATTTTGTTCGTTTGATATGAAAAGGATATAATATTTTAGCAATACTTCAGGATAAAGATGACAGTAAAATATTGTCTATTATAAAAAAGATCAAAATTGAGAAAAAAATATAATTTCTTACTGATAAAAATGAGCTTTGTTTTGTTAAAAAGATAAAAAAAAAATTTATAAAATTGTCTGAAAAAGACATAATGTCATATTTCAGTCAAATGTTGGTCATTTCAACCGACATTTCGTTCTGTCGGAAGGAAATTTGGTATTATTAAAAATTCGATCAATTTTTATGTCGGATCCTTAAAAAAAAAAAACATTTTGATGATTTTGTAAGAAATTTGTCGATATTTGATTCCATGGTTTTGACCAGATAAAATTACCGAAATTAAATAGTTGACAAAGGATGGTATTGTGCTAATATTTCAAATTTTAGCGAGCAATTTGGAACAAAATAAACAAAGAGGGGTTAAGTGTTTTCGAGCTAATTTGCAGGGGGCAAAGTGTAATTTACCAGGAAAAATATGCTCAACTCACGTCACGCTTTTCCTGTGGCAAGCCACGTTATTATCATCCGCTTATCTGGGGCCCGCTTTTCTTTTTTTTTTTTTTTCTGAAATGAGGTGAAGAAATGGGTGTGTACGTCGGTTTATCGCCGCTCGTTTTATTAGATTCCTTTGGAGTTAAGACTTCACGACCATTGGCACCCAACTGGAGAACGATTTTGTTCCAGCCTCATTAAAGAGGTTGGAACATTCAAGCCTGTCTCATTGGTCCATTTTAATGGCTTTTAATCATTTCAACATAATTAATAGTATGAAATGACATACATGTCCTTGAAATTGACCAATCAGAGGGCCGTGAATGTTTCAACCTCTTTAAGGAGGTTGGAACAAAATCGTTCTCACCCAACTGTTAGCACAGTTATTGTTGTGTTGCACCCTTTGCCACGAAAATCCTCAGGTTTTTTTGGGGATAATGTATGTTAGGTCTCGGACAACAGATCGACTCCATGAACAGGACACTCCCAAGATTCCTTTACGCTAAGGTCTCAGATTTATTTCATAAATCCGAAATTACCATCATCTATTCTTCACTCTCTATCTTTCTTGAGTTGTCATCATGGAGGGAGACTGCCATGGAGGTGGCGGAGACAGCATGAGCAATAAAGGTGGCAGCGACGGGCGGGCGTAACGCACTCCTTCACTCCGTTGTCCTCAACGCCTGTGACGACCTCGGCCTCCGCCGCCTCCTTCCTCCTCAATGGCACAAGCAGCAGCACGAATTGTAGTTGCTCGCCGCCGTCGCCCCGGCAGCAGTGAGGGGCAAGCGGCAAATAGGGTTCGGTTCAATTCAAATTAGATTTAGTATTAGGTCTTAAACTCGACATCCACGATGTCGTTTTGAGTATGGAAATATACGTGGGATCCATGATACAATTTTTCTTGTTCAGCACTATCATAAAACCATGCTTTACACTCAGCATCTAATGAACCGGTATTCAGGATGCCAAGTTCATTAATACTCCGGGGAGAAAAAAAAAGCAAGGGGGGGGGGGGGGGGAGGGGGGGCTATTAAATAATTTTTATTTAAATATAAAATTATTATAATTTTTATAATTTCAAAAGTGACGTTCTGATGGCCACGTGGCAGGTCAGCGTCAAAAAACGCACCATCACATCGGCCGTATAGTTTTCTTTTTCTAAATTCTCAATAAACAAGATGTAACGTTCATTAACAACAAATCAGAATAGGCCGACAAATGAAACATTGTAATTGGAATGCAGTGTTTAGTGTCGTAACTAAACATGCAACCGAATTGCAGTGTTTAAATGGGAGCCTTGGAGTGTAGAAACAGAGGATTATAGCACTTCCCTTTAAATAGTGCAATCTGGATGTAGGGTTTAATTTCGACACTAAATACTGCAATCCGGATGTAGGGTTTAATTTCGACACTAAACACTGCAATCCTATTGTAGGGTTTAGTTTAGATATTAAACACTATAATCTAGTTGCAGTGTTTCATTAACCGGTGTAACCTGATTTGTTGTTAAGGAACACTACATTTAGGATGCAATGTTAAGTTTATCAAGAATCTCAAAAAAAAATTATACGGCCAACATGACGGTGCACTTTTCGGCACTGACCCGCCATGTGACCGTCAAAGCGCCACTTTTGAAATCATAAAAGTTATAATAATATTTTAATAATTTTTATTTTTAAAATATTATTTTGAAAAAAACCCAAAAAAAATTTCACAATGATGTGGCACTTGGTGCAAACTTCCGTGCAATACAATGCACACTTGCTAGATTGTATAATAGGGATAATTTCACTTTTTTTTTTGGCAAATTACATAAACCTCCCTTGAACTATAGTGGTAGGTTCATATTGGTCCCAGGGCTTTGTTTTTAAACAAATAACCCCCTGAACTTTGGACGAACTTGAAATAGACGTTATCTGGAGACGGAGCACGTGAAATATCTAAAAGACCCCATCCCAGTCAGCGTAAGTGTCCAAGTCAACATAAAATAAACAGTTTAGAAAACAACAAACCCATAAAATTCAAAAGACAATTATACCATTTTTCAGTAAACGATGAGAAGCCTTGGTCACCACTATTCTCTACTGTCTCTCTCACTGCAATTTCACCCTCGTTGTCTCTCTCACTGCTCTCTCATTGCGATTCTCCATCTCTCACTGAAAATAGAAGAAGACGTACTCTATCTCTCAATCTCACTTCGACTCTCCATCTCTCTCGCTGCAAACATAAGAAACTGACAGGAAAATAATTGGTCTCTCGATCTCACCCTCGTTCCCCTTTCCCCATAACAAGGCATACAATAAAATGCTAACCCTCATCATCACTCCAACAATAAGTACAAAAATGTGCTTATATGTCTTCTTTCGAGCATGAGCCTTTGCCAAATCTGTCTCCAACCCTGAAATCTCGTTAAAAGTCATCGTAAAATTTTCTTTCCAGGGTCACGAATAGGTGGATCGGTCGTACCAACCGAAATAGCCACATGAAGTACCCACCTATAATCAAACCCAAGATATAGGTAAATCGACTAGATTTGAGTGCATTCACTTGCAATCCACTTACCCCATACTTTGAACACCCAAACAACCTTCTTCCAGGATTTGTCATCGTCCAAGAGGTGGGGATTAGAGCTTGCTGGCCATAGTAACAGAGCACTCGCCCTCCACTAGGTGCATTCACACTAGATCGACTGGATGCCATAAAGGTCCTGAGGTTGTAAAATGGGATTTTGATCAATGAGAGATATGGAGAAAGACTTCCAGATAAGAGAGAGAGAGAGAGAGAGAGAGAGAGAGAGAGAGAGGGCCGGGGGGAGAAACAGAGATAAGAGAAATAGGCGCAGATCCAAATGAGAGAAAAAGAGAAAGAGATAAGAGGGAGAAATAGAGATGAGAGAGAAAGAGTCGCAAATCTAAAGGAAAGATATAGAGAGAGAGAGGAATCCAGATAAGAGAGAGAGAGAGAGAGAGAGAGAGAGAGAGAAAGAGGGAGAGAGAGATCTAGATGAGAAAGAGCGAGACGGGAGGGATGAAGAGGATGCTCTCCACCTTTTTAGTGAGGATAGGGGCAAAAGTGGTATTTCATGGAGTCCTACTGGCGGGAAGGGTATAATTGAAAGAGAAAGACAATCTTCTTGCTACATCAGCATTTCAACTCAAATTTGATGGCCAGTGGCTAACGAATGGGCCTACCTAGATAATGACATATAACTCAAGGGGTTATTTGTTCAAAAACAAAGTTCAGGGACTAATGTGAACCTAATCCTATAGTTCAGGGGAGGTTTATGTAATTTGCCCTCTTTTTTTTAATGTGAATTTCACATATTCCTTTGCACCATAGAGAGTGTCAATTGTCTTAAAGAAAGCAAACCAACTCCGTACTTTCTAACCAGTTAGTGCATAGCTTTTCATCCCAATGAAAAAACTCTCCCAACATCCTACACCGAGGGTAGCAAGCAAGTATTGTTTTATTTGACCCATAACAATTTAGGTTATGGGTTTTGGTTTAGCTCTCGTAATTGGGCATATTTTTGTCATTTTTTCCTGTAAGTTATCAACATCTTCAATTGCTTGATCGAGGAGATCGAATTAAGATGCTACCAAGGTTCCATGCAATATTAGTTTTAGAAGGGTATGAGAACCGGTAGAATTTGCACAAGTACAATGAATTTAGAGCTTGACCACATTGTATATAATATAGAAAGGTGCTAGTTTGGTTTTAAAAAACCTTAAAGGAAGTCTAAGTGATTTCGAATGAATCTACATGAGGTGCAAAGTGTGAGTTTTTCTAAACTCTATGATCAAATCTAAAGTTTTAGGTCAGATTTGGAATTAATTATGAGATTTTCATGTTTCATTGCAACCCCTGGGACCACGAGGACATTGCGATCTGAATGAATGGCCACTTGCCAAGAGGTAGAGATACCCTACTAGTGCATTACGATGGATTTGATGACTTTTGAGACATATTCAATGTAATAAAAAACAAATGGGTGTTGCAATTTGCACCCTACAAATTACTAGCACCCCTAACTTAACAAATAAAGAAATGCAACATGTGTCCCCGAACCCAAAGAATTCCACTAATACCGATATATGTTGATGCGCCCCGCTACCTCCACCGTCGAGGCCATCGGGATTTGAACCCATTCTTCTCACCATCGCGTCCTCCCCGCTCCGACTGCAGTCACCGATGTTGTCGGGTCGACCCCCCTCTCCCTCTCCTCATCATCCTCCTCCCTCCTCCTCCTCCCCATTCCGTTCACCCTACCGTAACCGCCGGTCCCATTCACCTCATCGCCTCCTCCTCCTCCTCTCCCCCTCCCCCCCCCCCCCCCCCCCCCCACCCACCCACCACTCCGGCTGCAATTAGCGACGATGTCAGATCCACCATCCACTCCTCCTCCTCCTCCTCTCTCTCTCTCTCTCTCTCTCTCTCTCTCTCTCTCTCTCTCTCTCTCTCTCTCTCTCTCTCTCTCTCTCTCTCTCTCTCTCTCTCTCTCTCTCACACACACACACACACACACACCCCTCCTCTTCCTTCTCATTCCTACAAATGTGTCAATCAAGAGCGATCAACATTGTTGTGGGGCAAAGACATGATGTGGTCTACGAAGGTCGGAATTGATATGGGGCAAAGACACCATGTAGATTAGGTGTAACCGACAACACGGCCGACACATATATAGGAATGATGAGGAAGAGGAGAAGAGGGGGGGAGGTAGAATGGGGTGAGCAGAAGAAAGGAGGAGACGACGACGGTGAGGTGCATGGGACCGATGAATCCAATGAGGCGGTTGTAGTGGAGAGGAGGACGATGAGGAGAAAAAATTAAATTGGACAAGGAGGAGGAAGATGAGGAAGAGAAGGACATGGCAATGACTATGGGAGGATCGGGGAGGAGAAGGATGGGAATGCATTATCAAAATAGGGCCAATAATATAAATTAAAATCGAGTTGGATGTCTACATCATATTAGGGTGTCAGTAACCGGCCTTGTCAACATATCAGAAGGATTCTCTTGAGTATAAATCTTCTTCACATAAATAACCCTAACCTTGATGATTTTCTAAACAAAGTGATATTGGATATCAATATGTTTCGTCCATGGGTGATGAACCATCATTATTCGCCAAATATATAGCGCTTTAGCTATCAAAAAATATCATCAAGCTGGGTTGCGAAAGACCAAACTCACAAACAATATCTTAGAGTCAAATCACCTCCTTAGCTATCTCCGTTATAGCTATGTATTCTACTTCTATCGTTGAGAGTACAACTATGTCTTGTAGGAGAGCTTTCTAATTCACCGGATCTTTTGTTAGTTTAAATACGTAACATGTCATAAACCTCTGCCCATCCAGCCCACCAGCATAATCTACATCAATATATATATATATATATATATATATATATATATATATATATATATATATATATATATATATATATATATATATATCAAATTGTATCTCTGAATAAATCGTCGTCTCGCTAAAAGAGTAGACCAAGTAATATCCAACCTACCCTGTAGGTACCTCAATATCCACTTTAAAGCCTGTCAATGCTCATTTCCATCATGTCCAAAAAAAAAATGCTCCTTTCTATGATCAGTAATGTAATGATTGACCACATTGGCGATATTTAGACATGTACACACCATCGTGTATATAAGATTTTCAGATGTGCTTGTATACGGCACATGAGCTATATACACATGTTCGTTATCAATGCTAGAAGACTAACCGCTGAAAGTTAAAAGTGTGTGACAAGATGGATGCTAATTGGCTTAGCACCACTCACAGCATAATGATTAACCACCATATATCTCCAGATAACTCATCTGTATCAAACAAATTGCACCACGCTACCGATCTCTGATAATCTTAATGCCCTGTTTTTTTTTAACACCACATAAATTCTATATCTCAAACTTATCACTCAACTGAGAATTCAGAACATCGATATCTAACATTCTCTTTGCTGCAATAAACATATTATCCATATATAAAAGAAGGTATATCATAAAATCATCACAAACCTTTCTGAGGTGGACGCATTGATCATACTTGCTTCTGACATATCCATGATCCTCCATGAATGTGTCAAATCTCTTGTACCATTGTTTTAGTGAGTGCTTGCATCCGTACTTTCTCCATTTGCATGCATGATACTCCTTTCCTTCTAACATGTATCCTTTGAACTACTATATGTATATGTTCCTCCAAATCACCATGTAAGAACATCCTCACATTGAGCTACTCCAGTTGGATATTAAAAAATGCCACCATAGCTAATACAATGCAGCTGAAAGTATGTTTCATCATAGGTGAAAATACTTCATTATAGTCAACGTCATCTTTCTTAAGTATTCTTTCACCACCAATTGTGCTTTGTATCGAACACCGTCTACAGCTTCATCTTTCTTCTTATACACCCACTTGCAACCAATTACCTTCTTCCCTCTAGGTCTCTCAACAAGCTCTCAGGTTTGATTCTTGTAAAGAGACTCAATCTATTCACTTATGATTGCGCCCCACTGAACATAGTCAGCGTCCTGAACTGCTTCACTATAAGTGGTTGGTCGGCCTATCACCATCGCTCAAAGTTAGTGCATAAACTACTAACTTCTCGTAGCCAGATCTGACCTCTGTAGATGCCCTAGAAGCCTTTAGCTCCACCTACATAAGATCACAATGATATTTGCTCTTAATATCAATCTATACTCTCTACTTGCTGAAAGTAAGCAATAGAGTCTCATCGAAAGTCACATCTCTACTAATAATAAATGACTGTGCAGCACCACAATCAGTAGTTTGTAACTTCTGAAGCATACCTCAATAATATGTTCTTCTTTGCTCATGGTCTATCTTGCTATGTTTGACGTGATACCAAGCCAGACATCTAAACACTCGTAAAATCAAATAGTCGTTGATTTTCCTGACCAAACCTCCTCTGGTGTCCTCATAACTATCACAGTAACCAATGACATATTCACAAAATAGCATAATGTGTTAACAGACTCTGTCCAAAACTCATTACCCAAGTCTGATTCAGAAATCATGCAGTGTGCTTGCTTGAGTAAAGTATGGTTCATCATTTCTATGACATCACTATGCTACAATGTTTCCCGCACTGTAAAGTGTATATGCCATCGTCTTCACAATGCTTCTGGAATTTTTTTGATGTAAATTCTCTCTCATTATTGCTGCGGAGATGGTTAAGCTTCATGCCAGTCTGCTTCTATATCAAAGTCTTATATCGCTTGAACGTCTCAAACACCTGATATTTGGTTTTCAATATATAGACCCAAGCCTTTCCCTAATTTACTCTAAATTCCTACTACCACGATTTACGAGCATTTGGCTGACTTTAAGGCTCGTGAACAAGCACGTGAAGGTTTTGACGAACAAGTTAGAAAGGGACCATCCAAATTTGTTCGCTTTCTAATTGAGCCAATCCTAAGCCTATAATATACTAGTTAATGCCCGTGCCCTATATTCTCTTTTATAAATTAAACCATGCTTTTGACCAAGCAGAGCTCAAACATAGCAAAACTCGGCTCCGACACTTTTGCAACCCTAATGGCTTCTCCTGTTTTTTACAAAAGGAAACAAATTGTGCAAATTAAAATAAAAATAAATAACCATGGCATACACATAATTTTCATAAGTTCCCTTCTCTCTAAACTTTCTCTATCTCAATCTGCTTTATTCCAAGCTATCTAAAAGCTAAAGTAGCATCTTTAGTTTTATTCCAAGCTAATCAGACGATCAAATCTTGGCCATCCAATTTCATCATGATCAATAGCCTTTTGCATGTGTGGGACTCGAAACCAGTCCGAGTCGGAGACTTGGACATTATTTCCTTTCCCCTCACTGTGTCTAGTACCCTCTATCTCCACGTCAAGTTGGCAACCAAACGAGTTGGCCATATAGCATTACTCTTCTATCTATACAATTCTTTTAAGAGAAATGTTATTCAGTCCAAAGGTTTTCCCAATTCCGCTAGCCTATTGACTAGGCAGCGTGCAACTGGCGGCTGAAACCAACTAGCGACATTTAAATCTTTTACACCACCAGTTGCACGCTGGAAAACCTTCGGGCTGGATAGCATTTCTCTTCTTTTAAAGCTGAGGCCTTTGGTGCCACATGGCAGCATCCCCATTCCCCACTCACTCACCCTTTTAAATTTTTATAATTAAATATGCTTTTCTCTTTTACCCTCTTTCTCCACAATGGAGAGCAGGATTCCGTGTCAGGTGAGCGTCATCGCAACCATCCGTGCATTGCATGGGATCAATACTAGTCTGACTATATTTTCCTGTCTCCACCTTAACTCCTATCCGGCCCGCTTCGAAGGTATTCCTTTCGGTCGTATTTGAACAAACACTGTTGAACCTCAACTCCTCATCTTCTTCGAGAGCAATTTAGGGTGACATCCAACGGCTTAGACGAAGAGGTAATGCCAATGGAGGGCGAAAAAATTATTTTCATTTTTTTCACAGGGAGATAGATGCCTTCTTATCGTGAAGGTCTTGTGCACAAGGACCACCTCCTCTATCAGAGGGGCCCCAAACCTTTTCAAGATTTAATTGTAAAAGAAAAAAAATATTTTCAAGATTCTCCATTAAAAGGGGACTTCTCTCAAAAAGCCCAAAGGCATCCGATGATAGGCATCCCCAATATAGAAAGTGGCAAAAGTGTTGATTGGGACTTTCGGTTGGAAGTCCCAATCCTGCTATTTGTTTTGATCGAAGTGGTAAGGTTAGACACTGTAGTTCCATCGCTTCTACTGTTTGTTTTGACGAAAGTACGTATTCTGGAGGAACGTAGAATTTTCCTTATGATGTTTGTTTTCATGGAAGTGTATGACTATAATAAAAGAAAAATAGACATCTGATCGAAAGTCGGGGGGATGATTAGGTATAAAAATTACACTTCCGAACAAGGAAACTGCAACTTCGGATCAAAATGCTCTAAAGTCGAGCAACTAAAAAACGGGCCTCTCGGGATTAACTGGAAGTCGTACTTCCAAGGTCCACGGCCACTTATGCCGAAACAAACGCCCAACGTGCTTAAGCTCCAGCACTTCAGTGACTTCTGTGGCCACTTGCGCCCATAAACCGCATTTAGCCCTGACTTGCGCACTTTCCAGACTGCTCTGATACCATCAGACCCCGAATCCGGAAAACGCAGGAGAAATCACATCCACCTTCGAAACGAGCTAACACCGACTATGAAAATCCACTAACACAATTTTAATAATAAAGTGTCGAGGTCAGGCCGTTTACCCACGCCCTTCCTTCGTGATCATGACCGATTCCATATGCTTTGAGGCAAAATTAAATGACAGTATAAGAAATACAGAGCCTGAAAGCTAACCATTTATACACCAGTAATGCTCTTCGGACAATCTAAAAGACAATCTTATACCCCATGCAGTTCGGATTTACACAGGACCGACCGACCGCAGAAAAGAGTACCGAAAACACTCCCAAAATCATACTGAAGCCCAAAAACATCTCCCATCACCAAGGGGCCCACCGCAGAAAATAGTACCAGAAATGCGACAGTAAGTGAGTGTGCGAACTTTGAACTCAAGCTCCAACTCCCATGTAACCGTTCTTTGCAAAAGACCAGATAGTACTCTCTAACGGAGTCAGAAATATTGCGGATGCGAGCGAACAAATTGGATGGGACTCCATTAGTAAGTTGCATGGGAACCGACTTCCACACTGGACTTATTACAGAAGCGCCAAGGCCGAGATTCATCGAAGGAAATCAACGAAGGATGGTTCCGTTAGTTACTAATTTCTAGATTACATCCCAGTTATATGCCTTAGTTTCCTCTTTATCTCCCAAAAGCCTCTAATTATACAAAATAGAAATTGCTGAAGATATGTTAAACTTCTATCATTCACTGGGGTACCCATACTGAAGGAAAAGCAAAGAGGCGCATTACGACCCTCCCGGCTTTCCTCCTCTTCTTCCCCTTCTCTCTCTTCCTCATGTTTTGAGTGTAAGCATTCATCCGAAAGGAAGCAACCGCCAAATGCCACACGTACCACGGCAGAGCCTCATTCATAAGTCCGTTTCCTCTTCAGGATCGTCGGAACTATGGAGACAGATCCAATGAGGAACAGAACTACCAGGGTCTTGAAGTCATATAGGTCTCTAATTGACTTCAGATCCCCAAGAGCAAGGCCGGCCTGCAGGTGAACAGTTAATGATGTTAGGTTGAAATCTAAGCTTTTAACCCATGGTGAGGGATTGTGAAATGCGAATACTTGTCAAGGCAGTAGAGAAAGAGCCAAAAAAAAAGAGGGGCAAATTACAAAAACCTCCCTGAACTATGCACCTCATTTCATATTGGTCCCTCAACCTTTTTTTTTTTAACAATTCGAACCCTGAACTATGCTCCGTCTGCATTTAGCCCCCTCCTCAACTTTGTATCCCGAATACCCTTATCCAAGTAAGCATAAGTTAAACATTTCAAAAATCATTCTTTTTGGAAATTGATAACTTATGCTTACTTAAGATAAGGGTATTTTTGAGATAAAAAGTTGAGGAGAGGGGGGCTAAATGTAGACGGAGCATAGTTCAAGGTTCAAATTGTTCAAAAAAAAAAGTTGAAGGACCAATATGAAATTATGCGCGCATAGCTCAGCGGTTTTTTTTTGTAATTTGCCCAAAAAATAAACACGGACCTCAAAAGATCTGATAAATAGTAAAAGAGTACTTCCAGGAAGACATGTTTTTCATTCTACAAAATATCTGAGGCCTCCAAGGCTCCAAGGAAACCAGACCAACCCCTAGAGTACTGGTACCATATTATTCGACAATTGACCCTGCAGGGAATCCAATTCAAACTACCACTACAGCAACAGATAAAAAAAAAATTAAGTGTCTTTAAACAATCGGGCTTTTTGCCTTGTGGCATGGAATGGCAAAAAAGTAGGTTCTATCAATAGTTTTGGCATAAGCACATCTTGTACCATATATACGTGGTCTTGTGGACCATCATCGTGGCGAAACCAGAACCTTACAATGAATTGAGAAATGAAAGCCGCCATCATCGTCATCATCACCATCATTAAGTCTTACCCCAATCAAGATGGGTTCAACTACGAGGAAGATTGACAAGAATCGTCCAACAGGCTCACATCATGGGAGATCAATACACTAAATTGGTGCCAAAAACCTAAAGAAGGAAACTTGGCAAGAGGGGTCATGCCAAGAAGCCTTAAACGGGTAGGGAGACCTACCAAGTTGGTTATGTAGATCAAGCTCATGCAACAAAGAGCAACGGTGCAACCATCAAATTCTCCCGTATATTAGAGAAGAGTCCATGGGTGGAAGGCATCCCGCCTCCATCACCAGTGATTAAAAGGGATCCATGAGACCTCTGTTCAGATGTCCCACTGGTAGCCATCATTCTTCTCGTCAACTTCACCTGCAGGCTAAGCCTTCTCATCATTAAGTATTCAAGCTAGCATTATGTTCTTCAGAACTTCCTATTGTCTACACCTGAGTATTTCACATCGTGTAGACACCGCTTCCCTTTCTGCTGCAGGAATGCCAGGAATTACCTACCGTGGCTTTGAGGTTCCACATCATAGGTTTGTCACTTAACCTACTGATAATTAGGTGGGCGAGTTTGTCAATTAAATTGGTCTTGAGTCCGTGTATAAAACACTTGTTTGTTTGGTTCTTCAACCCGCTATTGACCGGGACGAAAAAACAAAAAAGAAATGTATACAAGTCATACGACTTAATCACTAAGAAACATGATGCAATATTGTTCAACCCATGGTTTGTGATGTTGATTTCGTGTCTGGTTCCGGTCTAGGCCAAAACCGAAATTTCCACCAAAATTTCAAAATTTTGACTAAAATGGTGGAATTTTTTTGAAATGACCCAAAAAGGAGCATTTTGCTAGATTTTTTTTTGAAATTTTAAATTAAAGTCTTTTATTGTGGTGAATGCATATATACTTGAATTGTTTGAAAAGAACACACATCAAAGCTTGAATTATTTATATAAATTTACATTGTTTACGTTACTAATAAGACAATCACTCATCCTTGCTCGTCCAAGTAAATTTTTCTTCGCTCGTCGTCCGTCTGAATTCATCACCATTAGCCCTGACGCACCAGTACCACTGTAACCTCCGGTTGATGGACCAGGTCCATTGTCGCTGTCACTGGGTCCAAACTGTATTGGTATCCAGCCTCTCTCAGCTCACTCCCGCTGAGTCCGTCTTGAATGTATGACCGCTAATGGATATTGAGCCCACTCCTCATTTGTCTCTATCTGGAGGGTACTTGATATCATATGGTTCTGAACGACTCCTGGTTGATGGAGTCTGGATCTGTCCCTTTTTCGATGGCCTAAGGGTCCGAATTTGGACCCCTTATTCCCTGCTCTTCAATAAAGTGGGTATGGCTATTTTGACCTCAGTCGGGGATTTCAAGTACTCTGCTACATCGGGGAAGTAGCCGGCGAGGTGTCAACAGTTTTAAAGAAAAGAACTTCAAGTATTCTGCTACATCATAGTACTCGAGGCGAGTTCCATGCAACGAAAACGAATGATGAGGAGCAGAATTTCAGGGATTCTAAGGCCCATGCTCAGCCTAGATTTGATGGCTCACTTGTTTAGGGCCCATTGGATTTTTTTATTGCCTTCCATTTCTGTTTTAGGAATAATTAGTTAAAATTTTGCACATGTCAAACCTTGTTCTATAAGGGTTTCCTTTACCTTTTAAAAGTCCCAAATCCATACCCATAAGGTATACTAGTCCTAACTATATTAGGAGTCAAAGTCCTACTTGTATTAGGGGAGTCCTAAGTTAATTAGGAGTCAAAGTCTTAATTGTATTAGGACTTAGGAGTCCAATTCCTGATTATATTAGGAGTCCAAGTCCTACATATTAGTAGTAGTAGCCTTTTACTTTCACAATTTTATATAGAGGCCCCCTCCCATTGTAATAAGTTACCGATAATAAAAATATAAGCTCTTTGCTTAAAAATGAGTTGTGAAGGCTTGTCTTCCCCAACGGCAAGAGGCCTAGGGACACCCGACGACAGGTTGACAACAAGAAGGCGCAAGGTGCGATGCCCTAGTAATCAACTCCTTCTCCCCTCTCTTTCTATCCATCAAAACCTCACCCAACACATATTTTTAGATCCCATAAAAACATGATCATAAACAAACCTTAAAACCCTCTAAATCCTATTTAAAGCTCATCAAAACCTAGCCACAACAAGTCTATACCTTCCCTATCCTTTCACCCACAAGATCCACCACTTTCGATCATCAAAATCCCCCGAACCCCAAATATGGACTGTATAGTCCAAATCTAGAAAACCATAGATATCTCCACATCCACTTACCAGACTTCAAATTTTAACCCTATTTAGCTAACCCATAAACCCACCTCACCACCCAATTTCGTCAACATCTGACCTCCGGATGTTCGTCAAACAACAAAAACCAATGTTTTAAAAAACGGAAGGCGGAAGCCAGGCGGTCAAGTGGTTTCAAGGCGGAAGGCGGAAGGCGGACGACTAGGCGGGCGCCCGGAGAAAAAGGCGGGCACCCACCTATATAAAATATATTATATATATTCTATATGTATGTATATATATAAATTCATAATTCTATATAAAAAAACAATATTAGAAAGTTTTACATATGCAAACATCAAAACTACCGATCTGAATATAAAAGTTTTATGAAAAAGGAGGAGGGGATTGGGTGGGTAGGGGTATTTCGGTATGGTTACCTCAATACCTATACCCGATTGTCCCTCTAACTTGAGTATACCAGATAATACAGTTGTACTCCAACTTTATTGTGATGTACCCAAATTTCAACCAATCATATATTGTTATCCAAATTCTATCCAAACTCATACCATACAAGAACCAATATAGTAAAAAATCGTAAGAGCTTCTTAAACATTTCATCACAATACATTGAAGAAAAAAATTCCTCAAGCAATTGCATATGGTGAAGAAACAGAAAATTCATTACAGAAAAAAAAAATTTCCTCAAACAATTGCATACAGTGAGACCGCCTAGGCGCCCGCCTTTTACCCGCCTAGGCGGGTCGGATCCCGCCTAGGCGCCCGCCTTTGTTCAACCCGCCTGCAGTGCCGCTTTTTGCTGAAGCGGAGCGGCCAACCCCCTAAAACGCCTAGGCGGCCGCCCGGACCGCCTTTTAGAACAGTGACAAAAACTATCATGCTAGGAACAAAATATGCACGTTCCTAAACCTTCATCATTCACCTAGAGTGAAATCCTTCCTTTTCAGTGGGATCCCATCACCCATCCCGTATTAGGACTACAAGTGGATCTGAAAAATATTCAATCTATTTGAGAGTGCCCTATTCCCTAGTCGATCTCTAACATACAAAGGTTCAATGGGTTGGCATCTGTCTATTGGCAACTCATACAGGAGTTCAGCACCATCAAATGGTCCAAAAGTCCCATATGTCTCAAGGATCTATGTTCTCGATGACGCGAATCACAAAGTGAGCCCTTCGAGTAGATCATGACAACAATACGGACGATTCAGCACTTGCTCTTCCCAACTTTGAAAAGTTCATTGTGGTGGAGTCGAGTGTGTCTCAATTGGCAATGGAAGTGTCATTAACCAAGGTGGAAGGCTGGGCGCCCTTTTAGTAAGCTCTGTGATGTGGATAGGCAATATTCCTTCTATGATTTGAAGGTTTAAGCAGTCTACAAAACCATCTATTATTGGTCACATTATCTTTTCCACAAAGAATTTGTGGTCTATCCAAATTACGAAGCTCTTAGTTATCTTCATTCTCAGAGAAATTATACATATCCATGTGAAGTTACTTCCTCCATGAATGTTATTTTACATTGAAGTACAAATCTATAGAGGACAAAACATGGTAGTTAATGCTTTAAGTAAGAAGACTAAAACCTTTTACTGCTGGTATTCGTGAAGAATCTAGTGGTATACATTGCGGAGATTAAACCACTGTATGAGGACCTATCTTTGGCCAAGTAATGAAAGACTTGACGTTGAGGCAATACACTACTTATCTACATTATGGTCATTGATCTAAGGGAGTTCGCTTATGCTCTCCCAAATCTTCTATGTGATCCCAGATACTCAAGAAGTTACATACTAACATGGTGGAGGACATTTTGGATGAGATAAAACAACAATAATGGTGTCTAAAAGCAATTATTAGCGAGGTCGGCCAAGTATGTTGATCTCTTGGTAAATAATTCTAGCATTTGTCAATACAATGGCCATGCTCAGAACACAAAAGTACATTAGCTTCTTTCCATTGGTACATGTTAGCATAGATTTGTTTTGGGTTGCCTCGGACTGCTCGACGCTATGATTCCATATCTGTTGCGGATCGAAGTTTGAAGATGGCACGTTTTATAGAAGATAGTTGATGTACTTCATATTTTTAATCTCCTTTCTAAGAAGATTGGGATTTTCTTACAGGGTATTCCTTCACCATTTCCTCCAATTACGATGAAAAGTTTATGGGTTGTTTCTAGCTAATATCGGATAAGTCAAAGATAAAAGGAGGTCAGAATAGGTTTTGTGATACTCTGTTTTTTTTTTCCATTCTAGCATGCAAACATTGGGCTCTTTCCATAACGACCAACAATATTAGAAAAACGCATTCGTTAAGAAAACCATGGGTGAGAAAGAATTAAAGAAATGTGCTTGAAAAAAACATGGATTGAAGGAATTTAAACAAGAAATGAGTTTTACTAAATTCTCCCATAAAAGTTTAATGAATCCGAAAATTTGACAAGATATCTGTTGTGCATTTCAAAATGGTGTTGGGATCGTGGGCCTCAAAATGGTGTTGTGGTTGCGGATTCCATAGCGCCGAAGATTTAATAATTCCTAAGTTTCTCCCAAATAGATTTGATCAGTGACATAACGTTGTGTACCTCAAATCTTGACCCTGGAGATTAAATGTCTTGTTGATTTCTCCGGATCCACCAAGGAGTAATTCGGATCTATCAGGATTATTAAGTCACTGGTCTATAAAAGATCTTGTTGTTAAGCTTAAGGTCAGGCAACAATAGTTTAGGGCACTACCGTGCACTAAATGTGAGTATATGTGAATGAATGGACATAAGCTATCAATTCATTCAAAAATGTTCAATTCTTCATCAAGTGGGAGGTTAAACAAACAATCCTTTCTGCTCAGATTTTTCTTTTTCAAACACGTGCTTCTTATTTTATACCAATAGGTCTGTTTCATATTGCAGCACTGCTAGATATCCATATTAGATTTGCATAGATTTCTAGCATGACTGCAAACGATGATGATGGATGGATATTAATTACCTGTACAAATGGTGATTCTACGATGAAAGAATTTGTTGCAAGTTGAATAATCAATTCAACCTCGATGTTCTCTTTGTACAAACTTACTCAAAGGGAACTAATTAGGCTCTGATCTTAAAATAGTCATTAAGCTCTTTACTGAATAAGAGGACATTCTTTTCCTAGAGAATTATGACTCAACCCAACCTAGTATTCTTTTTCCTTGTAAACACAAGGTCCTAAAATTTTCTGGGTATACTACAGGCTCGAGCTCTTTGTAATCGACATTCAAAGTATTTCGAACAATGTCGTGTGATACTAACCAAGCCATGGTCTCACCGCCACAGCACAAGCATGTGTATCTTTCATGTACATATATGTTTCAATCTAGTACTGACCAATACCATTTAGGGTACACTGATACACTGCAATACCCAACTATATGTATCAGAGCAATTGCAATTCATAGACCCATCTGCTGGAATTTATGTCGCTGAAAATTTTTGCTTCCATATAATATTGTGATTTTCATGCCAATTTGTGTTTCCGAATGATAATATGTACTGGTATGTCAGTGACATTTACCAAAACCAGCAACACAAATTTTAAAAAATTCACTGTATGTTATGCATTATTAGTATATTTATATATCTTAGAAGTTCAAAACACGTCAATATACAAGCATACTGTTGTCGACAACACCCTAGGCTCAAATCTAACAGCAGGTTCACGTTATTTGAGACTTGTTAGAAGTTTAAAACATGACAATATACAATCAAACTCTTATCCACAACACCCTAGGCTCAAATCTAATAGCACATTCACGTTATTTGAGACTTTTACATGGCACGAGTATCTTTATGTGACAATGGGTGCTAACAGGCAGCATATTGCAGCACAGTCCAATGACCATGCTGGCTACTGACTGATTCAGGCATAACAATCGAAACTTCAAAACTTTCTTATAACAACATTATGATAAATAAGCAATTACAAAGACCTTCTTGCAATAACATTACGCGAAATAAGCAATTAGCAATTTCAGTAACTAGCTAAGAAAATTGTACCTAAGAATAAGAACACAAAAAGTTAATCCAAGTTGAAAAAACATGTTACAGTTACTCATATGTTCATAACCATGACAGCAAGTTCTTTATTATTTTTCCAATTGGTAAAACAAACATAAAGAGATTCATGGCACGTTTGGCCGGCCACAGATAAAAGATTTGATACATAAAAACGAACTCTAAGGCATTTGTATTAATGAAACCTTAACCCACTAGGCCACCACCAAAATAACAATTCACATCACAAAAGCAAAATGCATGATTCTTTCAAGAAAAATAAATATAATAAGATGGGAGCTGAAATGGATGAGAAATCAGTGGCTGGAAAACTTACTCTGACAGTGATGTAAGATGCCGGAATGAGACCAACAAATGTTGCAAGAAAGAAAACATGGAAAGGTATGTCGACTATCGGAGAAGCCACATTTATAAAAGTGTTGGGCAGTGTCGGTGTAATCCTTAAAAAAAGCATGTAATTTAACAGCTTTTCTCTGCGCCTTGCTATCTGCATTAATAGGAGAAAAAGTTTTGAGACGTCAACAGAAATTTAATCGATTAAGCGACAGACTTTTGAGTTTGTAGAAAGAATGTTCCTTGAAAGAGTATCTGTAAAGAAAGGCATCCATGATAAATTCTAGATAAGCAGATGGATATATATATATATATATATATATATATATATATATATATATATATATATATATATATATATGGTCCTGATCGGGTGAGAAACCTCTTACATGCGAAACCTTGTGCGAAACCACCCTAGAGGTTTCAGAATTTGATGAAACTTGGTAGGCGTGCTACCTATGCCAAGTTGATCATCCTCACCAAAATCATCAAAATTTAAAACCTCTAGGCTTATCAAATATGCTATTCAAATTAACGGTTTTTATTGACGGGTCGATAAGTCTTCTAACATTTGATGCCCCTAGAGGTTTTAGAATTTGATGAGTTTTGGTGAGGATGATCAACTTGGCATAGGTAGCACGCCTACCAAGTTTCATCAAAATCTGAAACCTCTAAGTAGGTTTCTCACAAGGTTTCTCATATAAGAGGTTTCACACTGGATCGAGACCATATATATAAAACGGCTGCGGTGCGATGCCATTTTATATATAAAACGCAGCGCGTGCATCAAACGGCTGCGGTGCGATGCCGCACGCACCGCATGCCGCATTCTAGCATACCCCTATATATATATATATATATATATATATATATATATATATATATATATATATATATATATATATATATATATATATATATATAAAGAGAGAGAGAGAGAGGGAGAGAGAGAAACAAAGAAAAAAATACCTCTGCTTGGAAAAATCTCAGCTTTTCAGGCCACAACCAAGTAATCAAAGGTCTGCCAATCAACTTAGAAAGAAAATAGCAGGATGATGCACCAGAAGTGGCAGTGAAAACTACCAAAATGACACCTTTAATGACCCCGAAAAGAGCTCCAGCCAGCAATGACATGAATATGGTGCCAGGAATCATAAACGTCTGCATGAAGATGTATGTTGCGCAGTAACCTAGCATGAATTTTGCTTGGTAATCTTTTGCATAAACAGCAAGATTATCTCTGCAAAAATAATCACAAAAAAAGTATCAAATAGTGCTCAAAATATTTAGAAATGCTCTACCAAAAATATTCCAGGGATGGTTGACCCCACAGTTCCCATGTAGGAGTGGATCACGGTTGGCCACTTGGCCCTAGGACTCCCATAGGGAGTCAATAAATGGTCAGCCTACAATCTCTTTAATAATACTTTGTTGAGGCCTATTACAACTATAATTCATGATGAGAGACCCCTAAGTGGCTTGCCCTAAGGTCCTTTTAGGATTCTCCAGGTGGCCAACCCACCTAGGCCTCTCAATTGGAGAATCTAAAGGAGGTTGAACAAAGGCAAATCGTGAATACATAGGTGATTGGCACAGACATTATGAGTTTGACCTATAGGGGGTTTGTTTAAAGGTCCGGAGGGGTTCTTTAGGGTTATGGATCTTTATCCTTCTTTATCATATGAATGGATTCCAACCTTGGAAATGCATATTCCTACAGGACCACAACTTTAATGGTGACTACCTAAGCTACCGAAGTATCAACCGTCCAATTAGGTCTCCCTCGTTGGCAAGTTGGCAACAGCAAGGACTTGAGCTCCTTGTTCACCACTCCCTAAGGATTAAGAGATGATGTTATAACAACAATATGAATATAAATCATAAGTGAAAGTAACTTTTATGATTTCATCTCATTGTGATCCTATTCAGTGTATCCCAGATACACTAACACCCAGACCCTGATATCCACCCAAATGATCGAGATGGATCACCCTATTTTAGATAAAGGTCATATATGTTACAAACTTACAATCTTTATCAAATGAAGTGTCCAGTTTCATCCCCAACAGCGAACAAGGTCTACACGAAACAAGGACATGATGACATTATTTCTCAATGAGAAACATGAGAAAAGACTCATTGTGTGCGCCATGTCACCTTCTGTAACTGAAATATCCAATGACGAAAAATGTAAACAATTGATTTAATTGATCTTAGAGGGCACAAATCCCAACAAGTATGCATTTTAAGCTTATGCAACTAGTGAGCAACTCTCCAAGGATCTCCTAGATGAGGAAAGAGTCTAGATGAAGAGGGTAGAAGGCAATATTTGACATAGGAAATTAAAGTCATTTGTGTAGCACAGATTATAAGATTGAAGCAACATTCCAACCAGGCCTCTGACTCTATGCTTCCTAAATCTAAGCCCATTTATCAGTCAATAAATTACATAGAAGATCAAAGGACAAAATCATTGTCAGATGAAGCAAGACATTTGAACCTTCCGATAATGAACAAACATAGTTAACAACATGTACGATAAATTAGCATAGGTATTATTGTGTGTCATAATTTCTACTCAGCACGTATCAGCAAAGCAATCATTTTTCACATAATTATCCTTTGTAAGTTCTAATCCAATGCAAAAAGAAAGAAAAAAAATGCAACCCTCAGATAAGATATCTCCGCCATGAGGATCATAACAAGGCTGTAAGAATGAGTTCTTAATTTCCTCGAGCCATACAGCATTTCCATTAGTAGAGATCCATACCAATTTCCTATCAATTTTCATAATTTTACACCCAACAATTTTCATAATTTCCTATCAATTTTCATGTTTTTAACACTTTCCTCGATCCTCACCATATTTTGTAAAATTACAACAGCTTCCAGGATCACAATGCCTCCATAAAATCAAGGCGGACGAAAGGGGGGATCGACTTACTTGAGGACTCGGAGATCCGAGATGGTGCGGGGGATCCGGAGAATCTTGTCATAGTCGGCGGCCGGCATGGTGAGGTAGATACAGAGGAGGCCGGCGGAGAAGATCAGGAATACGGAGGCCGCGGCCGCCATCTCCCACCGCGTCAGGGGGGGCCGCACCTCCAGCCTCGCGCCGGAGGGCTTCTTGCTGGTTGGGGAATCCTCGCCGCCGAGGCCGCTCTCCTCGTCCCGGACGCCGATCACGATCCTCGGGGCCGCCATCTTGAAGAGATCGGCGCGGAGGGGAGCAGGAGGCGATGGGAGGGGAGGCCTCAAGCTTCATTATCGGGAGGTGGCGACATGGGGTCCGGCTGAGTGGCTGAATTGCCCTAACCGGGGACGGGTGGAGAGAAAAGAGGAGGGGAGATGATCTGGAGGCGGAGAGACACGGAAAGCGTAGCGGAGATTGGAGCAGGTGGAGGTGAAGGGGGGGGGGGGGGGGGGGGGGGTGAGCTTTTATAGACGACGGTTTCCAGAAAGCTGTGGAAAATGCTGCGTTTGATTTTGTCACCAAGAAGAAGGAGAAGACGAATGGTGCGACCGTGCGAGTGGGTTGGGCCAACTAGTCCGTGGTTTGGAATAGGCTCTGGCCCTTTCGAAAAGTAGGCCCCATGTCTTGTGTCTAGCGCTCTTATTCCGATTCCGGTGACAAGTATATCCCTCCTCATACCTCATCTCATAACCCCTTGCCTCGCTGCATCTAATCCATTTCTGCGGGCCTTACCCCATCGCATCTACCCTATCTCTAACCCCATCTAGTAACCCTTTACCCCACTGCATCTGTCCCATTTCTAATCCCATCTCGCAACCCCTTACCCCATTGCATCCTTATGCTTGACTCTGGTAGCGTCTCTGACAAGCATCATCTCCATTCGACGCACAAACTGTTTAAGCGTCCCCGGACTCTGTCTCCGGCAGCTTTAGGGTTGGTTAGGACTTTAGTGCCAATGGGGAGGATGGAGGGGAGGAGGAGAGAGGATGTGAGGAAGCAAACTCCGTCTCCGGCGAGCATCCTCCCATCCAGCGCGAACCGGTGAGCATCCACAGGCTCCGTCTCCGATGGAGCTAGGGTTGGGGGTTAGGGCTTCGGTGACGGTGGAAAAGATGGAGGAGGGAGAAAGTGGTTTCGACGGCAGGCCCAATGAGCGTAGGCAGCGGCTCCGATAGTGATGGCAAAAGGAGGATGAGGGGAACTGGTGAGGACTCCGACGATGTGGAAGGGGAGTAGGTGAGGGTAGTTTGGGGGTATGAGGTGGGAAATTATTTTTTAGCAGGAAACGGATACGTGAAGTAGTTTTGAGGTATGAATTAACTTTCCCTTACAAAAAACTCCCTTTAAATCACCACATTTTATGATTGCCCCAACTTTTTTTTTTAACAATTTGAACCCTAACCTACGATCCTGTGTGCATTCAGCCCTTGTCAACTTTTTATCTTGAAAATATCTTTATTAATTTCAATAAGTCTCAAATGATTTTTAAATATTAATTTATGCTTTCTAGGACAAGGGTATTTTTGAAATAAAAGTTGGGTGAGGGGACTAAATACAGATGGAGCATAGTTCAAGGTTTGAATTGCTCAAAAAAAATTGCGGGGCCATTATGAAATGAGGTGCAGAGTTCATAGGAGGCTTTTTGTAATTTTTCATGTTAAAAAAGGTGTTAGCATTCGTACCCACAAAATTACTAAATCCCCCCCCCCCCCCCCACCATACAATTAACAGATACCAATGTATCCCCCAGCCTCAATTTGGTAGGGCCACCACCTCCTTGCTCAATGGGCACCGCCACGCCCAACGCTGCCACCGAGCATCATTGAGCACCGTCACAGAATCTCTCTCTCTCTCTCTCTCTCTCTCTCTCTCTCTCTCTCTCTCTCTCTCATGTAAACGTGAGCAAAGCAAACAATATCATGTCTATATGGGGCATGATTTTACAATCACTGTGCATCATCACATAGCTCTCTCTCTCTCTCTCTCTCTCTCTCTCTCTCTCTCTCTCTCTCTCTCTCTCTCTCTCTCTCTCTCACACACACACACACACACACACACATACAATGGGGAGATGGTGGTGGTGAATAAGAAGTGGGGTGGAGGAGGAAATGAGGTTGATGGTGGAGAGAGAGAGAGAGAGAGAGAGAGAGAGAGAGAGAGCTATGTGATGATGCACAGTGATTGTAAAATCATGCCCCATATAGACATGATATTGTTTGCTTTGCTCACGTTTACATGAGGACTTCCCAGGAGGTCACCCATCATATCCTAGTATTTTCCCTCGCTTAAGTACTCTTAACTTCGAAGATCTTATTGGATCCACAGCGGCACACGGTTTTAAAACGCGCCGTATATTTTTTGGAGGAGATATTATATTTATAAACCATAATCTTTTTCACTACGGGCGACGTGGGACTAATTCGTGGCCGTGGACACTTCACCTCATCCTTATTGGCTTTCCTTGACTCATGAGTCTTGCTTATTAACTCTTGGATTTTGTTTGTCACAATCCATCCCCCTTAAGGGCCACACATCCTTGTGTAGGATTATACGCCACATCGTGAGGAGATCCAACTATGATACCAATTTGTAACATTTTTGCCCATACATACATGATATTGTCTGCTTTGCATGTGCTTACACGATGACTTCCTAGGAGGTACCCATTGTAGTATTCCCTTGCCCAAGTATGCTTAATTACGGAGTTCTTATGGGATCCGCAACAGCTCATGGTTTTTAAATGAGTCGTATCTGTTCGGGAGGAGATATTATATTTATAGCCTATAATATCCTTCTCTCCAGACAACATGGGACTAATTCATGGCTTTAGACACCTCACCTCACCTTATCAAATCTCACCTCACCTCATCCATTTTGGCTTTCTCTACCTCAAAAGTCTTGGCTATTGGATCTTGGCCATCACAACGACACTCAGTGGTAGCCCATTGAGTATTGGACATTTTATCAAATTGAAAAGCTGACCCATTAGGCTTTTTTTTTGTTAAGTTGGAGCTTTTATTAATTCCATGGATGCAAATAGCACCATTTAAAATTTTGCCTATCATATATGTGCTCGGATCACCTTTGTTTATATCCTCTAATTGAAGATATAGGTGAAAGCCACATCCGTTCTTTTGTGTACCTATCGAGGTTGAGTGTGATTCAATTTTGTTTGAACCAATCTCTTAAACATGTCCATTTAAAATGCACCCATGGTTCTAGTGTGTGGCACCCCAAAATTTTAATTTTTTTTAATCCCATGAGGACCACTCATCCTAACCTCCAGCCAACCTAGACCCCTCCATTGTCATCCTCCACTTCCCCGTTTGAACACTGATGGGTTAGGGTTTAGATGAGGAAGAGGAAGAAGGAGAAGGATGAAAAGGTGGAGGAAGGAGGGAGGAAGACGGGCGGCGAGATGGGTATGGGGGTTAGTCGAGGAAGAGGAAGAGGAGGAAAGAGGGTGGTGACGGGAGTGGATAAGTTTCATTCGAGGTGGTGGAGGAGGAAGGGAAGTGACTGCGAGACTGGTTAGGGTTTAGACGAGGAGGAGGAGGGTGCATGATGGATAAGGATTTAAATGAGAGGAAGGAGGCGAAGAAAAGAGGGCGTTGGCGGGATGGATTAGGGTTCGAAGGAGGAGGAAGCAATGTAAGAGCAACAAATGGTAAATGAGGGTGGAGGAAGGGTTGGCTAGAGTTTAGGGACAAAAGTATTTTGGAGTCATTACATGTGCCAACATAAATACCATGGGTGCATTTAAATGGACCCTTCTTAAATTGAGGGATCATTTGGTTCACAGAATTAGGATCTTTTCGTGAAATAAGAAAAAGGATGCTGGGGATTCCGGTGTTTGATTCGCAAATTTTAGGGGGAGGGGGGGGGATAGGATGTTAGTAGGAGTCCTATTTTTAGGTCAATGGGCTTTGAGGGGGGAATGTGATTCCACCCAAGTTGGGGAGGAATTGTGTAACACCTGTGGTGTTAGATTTAAGAATAATAGAAATCCTCAATGGTTAGTTTCGTCTTTTTTCAGCCAGACTTTTTCTTTGGGCTTTTTCCCAATAAATGGATCGTAAACCTATGAGATGTTTTACGTTCACATTCTCCGTAACTTCGAGCATGTCACGATGGTGCGTTCCGTGCAACGATCATGTGTATGCGCAGCCAGTTTCGGCAGCCCGGCAGGTAAACCCTAGAAAAACGATAATTGGTCGATAGTTGTAGCTGTTTTGTTTCTTGTGAGAGATCGGGTGATCGGATCATAACTAAACAAGATACGTTAGATGAGGCTCTGAGAGAGCCTTCCAATGAGCCTGAGTTAGGGTCGATCCGACACCCGGGTGAATAGTTATTGCTATTTTGAGTTTTGGAATCTTTCCTTCTTTTCGGGAGATCCAGAAGTCAGAAAATTATGTACCAAGCGCTAACGCGTTCGCGTTGACGAGACCTTTCCAACGAATCCTCTCGGACCCTATTCCGACTTTCGGTTTGATAGTTACGACTTATTATTCTTTTCAGCCCGGTTGATGGACGAATCGCACCCGGATTCCAACCGAGCCCGGTTCAGGGCTCGGGACCGAGCCTGACCAGCCCTAGAGCCTACCTCCCGGTCTCCTAGCATAATTTAAGGTCTCTTGACCTCCCTCCCCATTTATTTAAAATCCGAAATTCGGATGGAAATAAACGGACAGGATTTGGGATGATAAATTCATAACTTTTAGTCCTTATCCCGATCTTTTAATCCTTATCCCCAGCCCTTATCACAACAGCCCCCCCCCCCCCTTTACTATAAATAGAGATAGAGAGAGAACGAGAGGAGAGAGAGAGAGAGAGAGAGAGAGAACGGGAGATATAGAGAGAGAGAACGAGAGGAGAGAGAGAGAGAGAACGGGAGAGAAAAATAGAGAGAGAGAGAGAACGGGATGCAGAGAGAGAGAGAGAGAGAGCGAGAGCCGAAGATGGAGAAGGAGAAGAGATCGGACACCCCACCCGCCCCTCGCCGGAGCCCCGGCGAGCACGCCGTCACCCCGCAGGTCAGCCACCCCGGCCTCCTCCTCCCATCCTCCTCCGCGACCCCCTTCCTCCTCCCTTGCCGCGGCCCGCACGGGCGGACACCGCCGCCGCAACCGAGCCCTCCCCGGCGCACCACCACCGGCCGCCGTTACTTCAAACCCCGCGCGACCCCCCGCCGTCCAAGCTTTTAGGGCTCCGACGAGGGCTCCGGCCGCCTCCCACCGCGCCTCCTCCGTGGGGGTGGTGCGGGAGAGGCCGGCCGAGCGCTCGCCGGCGCTCCAGGCCGCCCCTCCCGCCGGCCGCCGACGCGCAGGAACCCCCCCCCCCCCGTGCTGGTTTCGGTCTTGTGGGGAAGATGAACATGGGGGGGCAAAACAGTAACTTCCTAGGTTTAAGTTAACCCCAGACCCGATCCTTTTAACCCCTGAACCCGACCCGGCTTTGCACTGCATACCCGACCCGGCTTTGCACTGCAGACCCGACCCGACCCAGCAGACCCAACCCATGCAGTGAACCGGTCTGGTTCACCTGAACCAGACCCGTGAACCAGACGATTTTGGTTCGACTGCCATTTCTCCGTCCGAACTCGGAATTGGACGAAACCAGCGCCATTTCGACCGGCTCGGAAAATACTACCTGTTGGCCATAGTTTATCATAGTAATTGTACGGTTTAATACCCTGTTTTATCCTTGGACCAAATCTTATCGCGGTACCGTGGTTTGACCGTCGTTTCATCGTTCGAACTCGGATTCGGACGAAACCAGCGACATTGTGCTCAGAACATTGAGCCCTACCTTTTAAACCTAGAAGATAACCCTAGAACCTCTTCTACCCTAGTGAACCAACCATGTGATCGGTTTCACCGGTTCTTCATGGTTTGACCCGAAACCATTCGACCGAAGTCAGATTCCAGCGAAACTGGAACCATCGGAAAGGGTTCTTTGAGCCCGGTTCGATGAGTAGGTTTAGCTTCTAATTACTTGATTGGCCTAGTATTGTTTAGATTCAAGTTCTTCAGTCGCACGGATTTGCGTGCTGTCGACTCAATGTTGGTCCCCTATCGAGGGTGCCCGACTATCCTTGGCATAGAACCCTCGTCATTGACTCTTATGTTTTAATCGATAGCATTGTGATATAGAGCTGTGCATGTTATCAGACTGTGATCGTGGTGATCCAGCGGAGACGGATCAGAAGCAACTAGCCGGAGTCGTGTGCGATCGACAACCAGGTGACATCTACTACCCTTGCGTGGTCTTTAATAGTGAGAAATGAGAATGACTAAGGGTAGGTGTCCATGACACTGCATGCGGGCCCCGCCGGGCATCGTCGCATGTGGTCAAGTGGACCCCGCCTTGCATGCGGAGTCGCGAGTCCGGCGACGCATGCTTAAAAAAATTAATAGAATGATAATGATTGCTTTTGATTATATGGACACCGTAATTAGGATTCCCTTAAATTAAATAATAAATTGAATAACTAATAATTATCGGGACCCACCCTCCTGAGAGGAGTATGGCAACCCTAGCACACGGGTCACTGGGATAAGTGTTTTACTTTATTGATTTATTATGTTGCATGGGTTGCGAAAGGAGTACGGGACCAGGGGTAAATTGTTGGAAATTGATAAGCATTAAATAGACCTTTTGTAGCTTCAGTATATATGTTGAAAGATGTTATGTGTGAATCTACCTGGTTAAAGGGTAGGGACCCCGTGCGCGCAAGGGCCGTGAACCACCCTGCGCGTACAGCCGAAGTTAAGTAGGTTAGGGGTCACGGGCAAGGGTTGTGGTAAAGCCAATAGGAGGTGCCCTCGAGTAGGGATTAACCTAGCAACCCCGTCCCGGGGAGTTGAAGTCCCCATAGTAAAGCAAGTTGGGCGGTAGAGCTCCACCGTGAAAGATGGGAAACCCCTTATGATCATCTGGGTGACTAGTGCATGGTGTTGGTGGATGCACGGCGAGAGAGTTGGCCCTCTACATCGAAATAAAAGGCCTTATAGTAATGCCCGACCGGGGGCAGGATGAACCAAATATCCGGGGTTCATATTTTGATAGTGTGCATTTTATCTGTATATGAATTTAGAATTGTATGACTGTTCACATGATGATCTCGTGACTTTAGATGAACGTCTTATTTAATTTGTTCTTTAATGCTGTAGAACATTGAATGAACTTCATGTTAGATAACCTAGTGACAGTAGGAATTGCATGTGAATATAGACTACTGATAGGTTTAGGTATCATTCTACAAACTTTGATCATACTAGAACTGCTAGATTATATCTTAATTTATTACAATTGGTCGTCTCATATTATTATAGACTATTAGGATGTCACTAGCCATTAATTTGGCTAATCTCCCAATTTCCTATTGAGGGCTACTCTTTCCCACGAGTAGGCTCAGTTGCAGGTCCGGAGGCTCAGGAGTAGCAGTAGGAGTCCAGAGGCGGAGTTAGAGTTGCAGTGTTACCTTTCTGCTTAGTACATTAATCTTGTAGTCTTTTCTCTTCAGACATTGTAATTGTATTGGAATAAGAGTTTTCATTAGTTAGTTAGTATTCTATGGTTGTAGTTGCAATGGTTCCAGCTGAATTCTTTTGGGTAGGCCTCTCCTTAAGGCCCCAAGCCTAGGATAGATCATGATGAAAATATAAGTATATATAACTGACTAAATTGATTAACCTTGTAGATAGGAATCCTAGACTGTTGCACCTGAGTGTTAGGTAGTAGGTGAAACCACTTGGCTAGCTGTAGGAGGCTTGAGCCTCGTGCTCCCTCAGATAGACTCCTGTCAGTATGTAGTAGCACCGACAGGTCACTCATACTGAGAGGATATGACTTTTGAAGGTTGAGCTTGACTAGATCATATCTTCTCTTTGTTGATAATTTCTCTTTCTTTGCTTTTTAATAAAAATGTTTTTCGAGAAATCAAATTTAAAAGATTCCCCTCTTGTTTCTCCCTCCTTCTTGTTTTTCATATTAGAGAGCGTAGAAGCCCTGTGAGAACCCAAATTGGTGTAATTAATTGACCAAACCCAAAACCCTCTTCTTTTTCTCACCTCACACCCCAGGGATCGGTCTTCAGATTTCTGGGGCGTGACAAATTGGTTTGTTTTTTCTAGAATCCTGCGGCCTCACCTTTTGCTTATATAATTCAGGATCCCCTCATTTCCATGTTGAACCAAGCAACTTTAGGAAATAAAAAAAAATCCCCCCTCATTTGTTAGTGTTTTTTTTTGTGAAGGGTGTATTACGCCAACCAAATGACCACAAGGTAACCTCACGACATGCACTGTAGTTGGAACTCAAGCAGTCAATACTACAGGTTCCATACTATTGGGTTCGGTGTAGTTGCCCAAACAACCACAGTTGCAACTCTCATCCCGTCAACCTATTTGGTTGGTAGTAGTTGAAACCCTCACGATAATTGAAAAATCCCTTTAAAAGTTGCGTGTTCCAACTACATCCAAATCCTCCATTTTCTATACAAACTGCAATATATCTGTCAACGTGTATTTATTTTTTTTTGGGGTTATTTGGACTTTGCCCCCCAAATTTGTCTTGAATTAGATTTTACCCCCATATATTCATTAATTAGACTTTACCCCCCAAAACTAACTGTTCCGACAGCTCACCCCCCAAAACTTTATTTCTTTTCCGTCAGCTCACCCTTTATCTTAAATGGTCAGCTGACGGAACAGTTAGTTTTGGGGGTTAAAGTCTAATTAATGAAAAGATGGGGGGGTAAAATCTAATTCAAGGCAAAATTTGGGGGGCAAAGTTAAAATAACCCCTTCTTTTTTGTGAACCTGTCACCTTGTCACCCGTATGAATCCCGCTCTTATGGACCTCTCATAAAATGAGGGCGAACGTTGGCTCTCTCTATCTCAACCGCCGGATACGCTTCTATAACAGGGCCGAGCCCTGCAATATGCTCATCGGACGGTTCAGATGTGGCGGCAATCGTCCTCGTGCCAAGCGCTCCTTGAAAGTTTTCACGCCATACCCCTCGCCTTCCTTTTTCCTCTCTATACGGTCCAGTTGTTACACATCATATTCCTATGTAGAGGCGCGATGCTTTCGAAGCCAGGAGCCGCTCCCCGCTCCCGCATGGCCTCCCTCGGCCTCCTCTCCGCCCTTCTCCCAAAACCCAGCGCCTCCCCTTCTCCCAACCCTAACCCTCGATTCCCCTCACCGCGCGGCACGAGCCTCAGATTCTGCGCCAGGGCGGAGGGGGAGAACGTCCCGAAGGGGCCGCCACTGCCGGTCACGGAGAAGAAATCCTTCGCCGTGGCCACTGGAGAGCTGTTCCTGGGGATCGCCTCGTCGCTCCTCAGGACAGGGGACGGCACCGGTGGGGCCCCTTCGTCCGCCCCCGTCGCGATACCCGGAGACGACGACGAGGTGTCGCTGGATCGCGAGGGGGTCTTCTCTTCGGGGGCGGTGGGGTCGGGCGCTTCGGTGGTGCGGGGTGCGGTCGACAGCGGCGTCATCTGGGAGCAGCGGCTGAAGGATGTGGAGGCGGAGAGGGAGCTGAGGACGGTGACGAGCCCCGGGTTCAGCTTCTCTGCCGCCGGCCTCCTCTTTCCGTACCATCTAGGTGTCGCTCAGCTCCTCCTCGAGAAGGGATATATCAAGGCAATTCTTTTACAATGCTTTGAGAAAATTCGATACACCTTCAGTCTTTTTTTCCCCCCTTTTTAAATAGAGCAAATTAGGGACTCAGTGATGACAATTTCGATAAATGGATATTTTTTTTGATAATGCTGTGATTTAATCTGTAAAATAAAAAACTATACAGCTGATAAAATCTGCTCTCCATTTTACAAATTGGATAAAAAAAAGACATTTGGAAGGGTTTTACTGAAACTGTTCTTAGTGCTAAGGAGACTGCTTTATGCAAGGATGGCTGAAGGCCTTGAGAGGGCAGTTAGGTTGTGTTTGGGTAAGCAGTTACGCCACCCGCCCCAACGTGGCTCCCGGCTTTGCAGCTCTCGCGATCATTCACCCGAGGAAAGAGAAACCACGTGGGGTCCCGCTTACGTGGTAAGCGGTGGCAGTGGGATGAATCCGCAAAGCCAAACGCTGCCTTATAGTGACCCACAAAGCTCAAGGTTTACCATTTAAGTCCAAGTATGTTTACAATATACTTGGCATGAAAGATCTCTAGTGAAAGTACACCATAGAGGAGGGACATTTAGTTTTCTGTTATCGAGAAGTGAAAACGATATGTTGAAATGCTCATAAGTGTATTGGCTTAGATGATAAGATAGGTTGTATGATTTGATCTCTAAGTGTGTCATAAGCTATGTTTTTTTTTTTAAGATCGGCGGGTGTCCTGAAACCTTTCGTGCAATGGCCCACTTCAGGCTTAGACTATTCCCTCTGGGAGTGAAGTCTGACCCACTCAGAATTTCCCACCGCACTCCTAGGTAAATCGAGGGGAGGGGGGGAAAGCCGAGCACACAACCTCCTCTCCCAAGCATCAGCTGCGTGCCAACTCTCCTATCCCTTGGTGGGTATCATAAGCTAGGTTTCTAATTCATTTTTCGTGGAGCATTTAGGGGAAATGACTTCTTTCCCTTACATGCCCTACGTGGCCTTAACAGTTAGCTCTGGTAGCTTAGGCTGATAAAGATCTTCTCCCTTGTGCTTTGCCATACAACCATTGAGCAAAATACTAGCATTTTAGGTGAGGATGATCCTTAGACCGACCAAGACCCTTGGGTGTGACTCGTGAGAATCAATATTGATTTATGAAGAAAGTATAATGTAGGAAAGCTAGGGTTTAGGCCTAGGGTTTGAACTCCTTTACTTGATGGTTGTGATGACACCTGTATAGATAAAAGAAAGATATTCTTTCACATTATTAACCGGCTAGTCTGTCACGATGTGATGGGCTCCTTCATGGTTGATCGTTACGCTAGGAGAATGATTGTGCCTCTGTCCTTATCGGGAGACCATTCGAACTTTCCTTATGTAGATGAGGACCGCGACAGTGCCTTGCCAACTACTCCAAGTCGACAAAGCTGCACACTGCGCCGTCTTGTATCTTCTCCAACATGAAGTCACCAAATTGAAGTCCATATGTTGCTGAGAGTGTACTTCCCGCTTTTCATTATGATAAGTTGATAACAAGAGGTTAAAGGCCTTCTTCACTGGTGCTACGTGTTGGCCTGTCATTTGGCCATCTGTCTGACTTTCAGAGATGCATCTTTTACCACCCACAAAGCATACATGTCCAAACTGGATTAAATACTAATTCACACCTATATTTTACCCAAAACTAATGGATATGAGTGTGTTTGTGTGTGTGTATATATATATATATAGAGAGAGAGAGAGGGAGAGAGAAACAATATCCTACTTTTGAAAGTAGCGTTCTTTGTTGCTTTGAAAAGTCGTCGGTGGTTATCAAAGCCATGAACGACGACAAGGTCATCTGAACTCACAATCGGGAGGTTACTAGAAGTCACCGGAGATGGTCGCCAGCTACGGATGTTGTCGGAGGCAGTGTTCTAAAAAGCGGCCCAAGCGGCCGCTTAGGCACTATGCGGTCCCCCAGTCCCCACCGCTAAACCTAGGCCACAGGCGCTCTAGAAAAGCGGTTAAGCTCTCAGGCGGAGCTAGGCGAGGCAAGGCGGCAGTCTAGGCGGGTTCAAGTTGGCTAGGCGGGATCAGGATGGCCAGGCGGGCTGAGGCTGGCCAGGCGGACTATATTTGCTTTTGTTCTTATTAATCACTCAATCTTGAATTATGGTTATATACTTGTTCTTTAAAATAATGGTTTGGGATAATCTTGAACTTATATTAAATTTTAAACTTATATATATTATATAATATCAAAATAATAATTAAAATAATTTTAAAAAGGCAAAATGTCTAGGCGCTCGGTGGCCCCCCATCGCCCGACTAGTGCCTAGTGCTTTTTAGAACCTTGGTCAAAGGTCGCCGGATGAGATAAGATGATGAATGGACGACTCACAATGAAAGTAGTCACCGGAGTCCTCTATCGATGAACGTCGACAGGTGGTATCAACGGAGATCATCGGTGCAGGTGATCGGAGGTTGTTGATGTTGATTCAGGCCGGAGATCACATGTGGCGCGGCCGTGGTGGATTGTCAAAATAGCAAAAACGCTGCTTTGAGAGGTAGCGTCCCGGCCCTTGGCACTTTTCTGTGCCGCCATGCTACGAAGCACTTTTCTGTGGCGGCTGGTGGCACTTTTCTGTGCCGCCATGCTACAGAGCATGTGGTAGTGCTAGTTGAACTATTTTAATGGAGATTTCTTATTTTATATCCCTTTTAATTAAAGATGCTCAAAACAATTTTGTGATTTCCTCATGTGGAGTGGATAGATAAGCCCACATAAATGACTATTATGACCAAACTTCCCTAAAGCACTAGTATACACTAGTATTAGATGCATAGTTTTTTTATTTTATAAATGTTTATTAGAACATTTAATCTTATTTGAAGTTAAAATCTTTCTTTATCATCTATGTGAATTGCATAACTAGTAAAGAAACTAAAAACACTTGAGGTTGGTGTAAGGATTGACATGGTATCATTTCCATCAAATAATATCATTTTTGTGTGAAGTTTTATTATTAATAGTTGATGAATGTATCACATCATTTATCATCCTTGTTATTCTAATTAGTAATGTATTCATGTGTTCTGGTTTAGGAAACCACACCATTGGCTGGCTCATCAGCTGGTGCCATAGTCTGTGCAGTGATTGCTTCTGGAAGGAGTATGCAGGAAGCTATGCAAGTCACCAAGATTCTGGCTGAAGATTGCCGACTTAAAGGCACTGCATTTCGACTTGGGGTATGATTAGTTTAGTTTTGTTGCTGTTGTGTTTTGCGCAAAACTCCAAGGTTACATATAGTTACTATTTGTTAAAATACACAATTTCCTTTTTGAATTTACATACTAGTAAATGTACACGTGCAGATGCACGTGGAACTGCAATATCATTTATAAACAATATAAACCAACTGCCATAACATATAATGTGGCTTGTCTGCAGTGCTTCTTTGGAATTGTATTTTGTACTGTATTTATGTTATTGTAACTCCTTATTACTGCTTTTTGCGTTATTATTCTAATTTTGCCTCTTTAGAATGATTGCATACCATTTTTGTTGCATCACTGATGGCTTAGCTCGAGCTCTGCATGACCTAGCCTTGGCCTGACATATCTTGCCCAACGTTGACATCTGATGTTATGAGATGCTCTCCGGCTGGCTCATCCTATGGATTAGGCAGAATGGGTTGATTCCAGCTCAATCCCAACCTAATTTGATGTAATTTTAACTAGTGCACAAACAGTTAGTTACATATATTCTGTTATATGAACGCAAATAAGATAGATTATATTTACATGGTTGGAAGTTAAGTTCAACAAAGGTTTCTATTGCCTATTCTACAATGGATGGTTATGCATGCTTGCACATGTCATGCCTGCGGTTGATATGAGCTTGCAATTGGTCTCAACAAATATCCTCTACACTTGAGCGTGGCTCACTAATGCAAACCGGGTTGCGAAGTACGAAAGCCTAGCTATTAACGGAAGGATTTATTATATATTTAGAACTTTTAAATAAAATTCTCAGCAAGCTCCAACTATTTTAAAACAGATTTTAATAAAAAGATAACAACCTAATCTATGCTTGCATGCTCATATGTAGCAGATAAAGAATGCAACACAATACCAATAGATTTAATATCAAACAAGTATTGCTAGATGATAATTTCAGCAAATAGAGCACATGCAAGACAAAAGAAAAGCAAAAAATGAAGCTCCAATGATGATCAAGCAAAGCTAACTAATAGGTGATGAATGAGTAACGATTGCACATGATACTATGGCTATGAAAGAAGGTTGGGAGGGAACCAATGATGACCAATTAAAGATCGATGTGCGAGGAATGATTATACCGGCCCGCTAACTCCGATGCGAGTAGGAAGCTTCGCTGAAAAGAACGAAGTCGTGTGGGGTAGAAGATTACGCAGAAGGAGGCTCGAAGCAAGAGGATATCCACGGGGAAGGGTCGAAGATGATCGGAGAAGCACACTTCTTCACGATCTCACAAGAGAACAATCTCGATTCAACATGATGTTTTCTAGGGTTCTTCAATCCTCTTTATAGAATCATGACTAGGGTTTTAAATCTCGGCCGATACCGGTACGTACCGGTTTTGGCCGGTTCGAGACCGGTACTGCATCCGATCCCGATACCTGGCCCGTATCGGCCGGTACCGGTACGTACCGGTCCGTATCGGCCGGTTCAGGCCGGTACCGACCGGTACGGCCGGTACGGACCGGTACCGACATGTTAAATATTTTTTTTTTTGGGTTTTTTTCAGGTTTTTTTTCTCAACTGGTATCGGTCCGTACCGGTCGGTACCGGTCCGTACCGGCCGGTACCGGTACATACCGGTTCGGGGCCGACCGATACCGCGACTGATACCGTGATTTTAAACCTTGATCATGACAGATCAAATATGGGAATACAAAAGAGAAAAAGAAAGAGAGAAAGAAGGGGAGAGGATGTGCGAAAAGAGGACACGAACAAAGGGCAAAACCATCAGGTTTCGTGTGAAAAGAATAGACAGGGAGGTTTATGTTGGATTTTTTAGGGGGGAAAAACCCACCGTATGGTTCCTTCAGAAGTGTGGAGTTTTATTGGCACCCTTACTCTCTTTTATTTATTTATATGGGCAGCACATGACTATAAGTAAATGCTTTGGATTGACCTGTTTCACCATTGGATGCATCATCTGAGGATTTGTATCATCCTGCATGGCATAATTATATTAAACCACTTAAAGAAATAAACATGCCAATCCGATGGTCTGGTCGTGTGCAACAACCCCGCACCGTAGGCTAACAGACATGATAAAAAGCTAAATCAAGATCTAATCATCCAAATATCACCCAGAGACAGGCGATGGATGCATAAAATTCAATGCAAGAATAATAAAGCGAAGAAAGAACCCATCGTAGCCAGATCAATCTACATCAGTTCTCTCCATAGCGAAAATCTTGCCCTCGAGTTCATCTTAAAGTCTTGGCCTGTGGAGGGATCTGAAGGAGAACCACCACTATGGATTATGGAATTGTTGCTAAGTAAGGAGCTAATGGTAAATCCCGAGCAGATGGTGTCATGTAGAATTTGCTGGCGTCGAGCGAGGGTCGAAAGCTATGGACTCACTATGACCGAACACTCAGTTCAGAGGTGTTCGTGTCAACATGTTACGAGGCTCCTGCCTTAGGCTGGTTACGATTAGTTTAGAATGAACATATGGTCCAAGGAAAGCACATTGAATTTGCCTAATGTAAATATTCTTTTCTTTTTCTTTAAGAAGAAGATTCTATAAAAGTCCAATCTCTAGTAGTGATGGGCCAACGGGCGATGTATGTCGTCCGACCCGACCTCAGACTCTTTCTTCCCGACTTATTTGACTCTCTGGCCACAATTATTAAGATGGTATTCCTTGATTGAAGAGATCGAAACTCCTTCCCAGAAACATAGGGAACAAAGATATGAACTGGATAAATTGAAATGGAAAAGATATGCTTCGAATTTCTCAAAATCCGAATCTTTTTATACATCCATATGATTTACTAATTTGTTCTGGGGTTCCTTGCTGCTTTCAATAGTCGGGCTGTTTTCTTCCAGCTTTGGAGGTGATCGACTATATACCCCTCTTGTAAATTGCTACCTAATTTTTGTTAGTAAATTTGTGTGCGCCCATCTTTCTGCCAAAAAAAGAGCATTCTATCATTCGGAATGCTGCAATGTTGAAGTACATTCTGAATAGATTCCTTGTGTTGTTTTGTGCAGGAAGTACTCAGAGATATTCTTACTAAGTTTCTTCCAGATGATGTACACACTAGGTCCAATGGGCGGGTTCGTGGTAAGCTCACTTCATATTACCTGTTTCTAGGCAAGAGCTGGACCAATTTTCCTTGTCATGCTCTCGATTATATTATGCAGTCTCATCTTCAAATATACTGATATGATAGTTGTAGATAGACTAGGTAGATGAGCTCGTGCCTCATTACTCCCTATAAAGTATAAATTTCTAAGCAATAAACACTAGACATACAATACCCTCTACTAGTTTTGTTATTTGTTTAGGACTATTTGGTTTGGTTTATAATTAATGTGTAATTTTCTGGGTCCATTGTTTTGACTTTTATGAATCTATCAGGCATGAAGGTTGGAGTCCCCCAAATTTATTCCAATGCGCTGCTTTTTGTGCATATCCATGTGCTGCATAAATATAGAAAATCCTTATCATTAAACCCTCATTATAACATTCAAATAAAGAGTAAATTTAGGAACTACACAGAACTTCAATTTGCACATACCATTTTGACAAATTGATATCCTTGTAACAGAAAAAACTCATATTTTCTGTAGTGGCTCATGCTCATATTTCAATGACTTCTACAGTCTGCATGACAAAAAAGCTTGGCATATTTTTTCGTAGTGCCCATGCTCACGGGAGTCAGACGACATCTATCCCTTTCTCCTCTTTCAGACTTAGGGGTGGAGCAAGTTTGTTGAAGCATTTTTGTTTATGTATATTGCTGCCTTTAGGATTTATGCTAGCATGTAATATTGCAAATATGTATAATAAGAAAGAATATGTTCTGTTCAACATTACTAGTTTTATATTGGTGACTACCTTGATAAGAGGACTCTGTGGGTGGGTGTCTCTTATAGCCAATGGAAGATCAACACGTGGCAACGAGTAGACAAGTACTTGAGCTCGAGCCCACTAAATCATCTCGGATGCCAGCTGGGGACAACTCAAGATTGGGATCACATGATCCCTGTTTAGGGTAGTTGGCGTCCAGAGGCCGGAATACTAAGAAAGAGAGCTCCAGGGGAGCTCGTAGCCCCAGGCACCAGACGAAATCTGCCTAGCCACTGTATACTCGGGACCTCGGGTTATGACAACCCTAGTAGGGCACCCCAGACGGCCAATAAAAATTCCTTTTGGCACCTTGCTATCCAAATTTTCACCATAGGCACCCTGGTCGCAGCAACATTATTATTGAGGGCAACCCAATTTTCTGAAGATTATATTTTTTGTTTTTGGGCTGATTTGAAGGCCTTTTTCAAGCAAATTTCTTTCATATTCAAAATTAGACTTCGAGTCTAATTTTTAAACAGATTGATAGTTATACAGGAGTCATATTCACTGATTTGAAGGCCTTTTACAAACATATTTCTTCCATATTCAAATTTAGACTTTGAGTCTAGTTTTCTGAAGATCAGATTTCTATTTTTGGGCTAATTTGAAGGCCTTTTTAAAGCAGATTTCTTCCATATTTAAAATTAGACTTTGAGTCTAATTTTTCAAGCAAATTGATATTTATACATGATCCGAGTCTTTAGACTTCAAGTTAACCGTGCATATCATATTCAAAATTAATATTTATACTCGAGTCATATCTGTCATTCATTAAACCTACTTTGAACTCATCCCTTGGTTGAGTTCATCCTACGGTGAAACATGCTATTCTGCATTTCCGTACTACAAATTTGATGGAAATCTGAGAACTTTTGTTATTGTTTTAGCTACTATTATTGCCATTGTTATTGCATCTGAGGTACTCTGATTTTGATCATTGCGCATGTTCTGCAGTTGCGATCACTCAATTATTTTGGAGGCCAAAGGGTTTACTTGTGGATCAATTTGACTCCAAGGAAGATCTCATTAATGCAGTTTTCACCTCGTCATTTATTCCAGGGTATGTAAGTGCTGAACTTTAGCTTTGCTTGTCAATCTACACACCATATGATTATTAAAAAATTGAACTAACTCAGTTAATTGACGTGTTTTAGGTATTTAGCTCCAAGGCCAGCAACAATCTTCCGCAATCGATTGTGCATTGATGGGGGGTTGACATTGTTTATGCCGCCAACTGCTGCTTCAAATACGGTGTGTATTTAAGTATAAATTTTCAATTTTTAAGACTGCATAAACTGTAGAATATGGTTCTGTTATGTGAAGCAGACCTTGTCCACCGATTCGATTATAAGTGCAGAAGTCATAGTTGTTGCCTGAAATCTTCAAGGTACACATTGTATGGAAAAAGATAATAAACCTTACAAGTGCAAAGGTTACCATCTCACTGTATTTCTCAAACCAAGCGTGTTTTCCTTGTATGGGATCATGAAGAGCACAATGAAGTCGAAGGGCATGTTAGGGAGGTTGAGGGAGACATGGGGTGGATGTGTAATGTAATATAAACCACCTCCAAAAATTCACTGTGAAGGTCGATCTTCATGTTTACCTGATAAGAGGGGCCAGCTATGAATTGTGGCTATTATCTAAGTTTGGTTATCTTGATATGAGAGCAAAGTTTTCCTCGCATGATGCCATGAATCACCAATTGAGCCATGTACAACTTCATTGAACCATCATACTAAGTCTTAGTTTTATAGACCCAAGGACAAGAGGCACCTTCTGAGTTCTGATGTGAATTAGCCAGGAAGCTACAAAATTGGACTCAAACTTCTAATGGACGGTATTTGAGGACTAAAGAAGGGATTTGTGATCAGATCTGGTGACAAACAGACCTCGATTGGAGGATATTTGAGGTTTAATATGTTATTTTTAGTTTTTGGAGAGTTTTTTTTTCATTTTATTTGAGTTATATTGATCAATCATAAATGAAGGTCAAGGTTGATCGATGAAGGCATGTCTCATACCAAGGCGACAAGGTCAAACCTGTCGGCGTGCCGCAGTATTCGCCCACCTACATTGCTACACAACACACTCCTAACATAGTACTTTTATGCTCACTTGTTTTCTTTTTCTGCTTTTAAAGTTAGGCTCACGTGTCACAATCTCCATATATTTTGCAGTCTCTTCTCCTCTAATAGTTACTGGTTCAAGAAATCAGGCTGTAAATATGGCCGCTATAAGTACGATGAAAAGACTCTTATATTATTTGTGGCTTTGTCATCGATGGGGGCATTGCACGAACAACACTTGACCCATGCTTCTATGTCTAATGCAAAAACATGCCCTTGAGTTACTCTTGGAGAGTAAACCATGGAGCACATGGAGAAGACTTCTAGAAAGAAGGACAAAGACGTAATGAAGGTTTGAGAGTGCAGATCTAGTTTGGGTTCAGATCAGGTGGAAAACGGAATGATTCGGTATATTCGCTTCTGGGATTTTGAGAGGAAATTATGGAGTACATGGAGAAGACTTCTAGAAAGAAGGACAGAGACTTAATGAAGGTTTGGGAATTCGGATTCAGTTTGGGTTGAGATCAAGTGAAACAGGAATGATTTGGTCTGTTCGGGTTCCGGTTCCGGTTCCGGTTCCGGTTTGGTCGGTTCGACTATTGGGATCAAAAGTACTAAAAAATCTGAAAAAACCAGAAATTCGTGTCTTATTTAGTGGATTCGGGTTTGATCTGACATCTTCAGGTTTGGTTCCGGCTTGATGCTACTGAATTGGCTATATTCGAGCTTGGTCGAGTTCGATTGATTGAACCATAGCTCAACCGAGGCGAACTAGATCCGAACGAAATATGAACTGTGCCGAACCTGGGAACCGAATTCAACTTGGTCATATTTATTTTTTCAGGTGATGGTGGTGTTTTGGTTTGGATCGACCTAAGTCCAAACATGTCTACGAGAAGATGAGGATAGTTCTGAGGCACATTCAGCTGGATCAGAAGCTCCTTACCATTGGGGATGTCTACGAGATGGAACATGAGGAATTGCGCTGTGAAGAGCAGAGGCTGTGTGCCTCTCCCTGGCCACCATGGACTCGAGGGGAACTAGCTTCACAGGAACAGATGCAGAGAAGATCCGAGCGTGCGAGCTGCTGAATCTCGAGCTGCTGCCGATTGTTTCTGAGTATAAGCAACCACTGAATCGAGGATGGAGCTAAGCACGAGCATACGGGAGTGGTAACTTGATCGACGACAAGCTGTGGGAGAACCCTAGAGCCAGAGGTGGTATGATACCATGAGAGAGAGAGAGAGAGAGGGAGGGAGGGAGGGAGGGAGGGAGGGAGAGAGAGAGAGAGAGAGACTTATATATGCTGTACATGAGATGGGGTCACCCTGACTCACTCGAGGTGATCATACCACATGCAAAAGACTAACCTATACAATAAAGCTAAGTATATACACCTAACAATATGCAATCTAGCTATTAAAGATACTATGATCTCAAGTCTTTCTAATTATCATTGTGCATGCTCATTGTGTCGTTAGATACATATAGTAGTCATATGGCATATGCCATGTCATTGATTATCATGGTGGCGCGATGATTTTTTTCTTTTATTTTTCTTTATTTATATAAATCAGAAACCTGAATCATCACTCTAATCTTCAACTTTCTATATCGAAGTTTGGAATATCCTCTCTTAAGTAAAGCTTAGAACGTCCGAGGCCGAGATTAAAAAAGGAAAAAGGCCACCACCATGGCAGTGTCCAAAACTCTCAAAAAGCGAAAGAATGCGATATATGTCTATTTCATGTGTATGGGAGGTGACTGTTCACTGGTCTTGAGTTGCAGGTTCGTGTTTGTGCTTTCCCAGCCAATAGGCTGGGCATGAGAGGAATCGGAATCAGTCCAGATTGCAACCCAGAGAACAGAGCTAGCCCTCGACAGGTGTTTTCAATTCTCATCGCAATTCCCAATTATCGCTTCTTTTTCCACATTTTCACCAGGCACTAATTCCCGAGTTTCTGCTGATTTTCAGCTCTTTAACTGGGCACTAGAACCTGCAGAAGATTCCGTACTTGACAACCTCTACGAGCTCGGATATCTGGATGCAGCTGTCTGGGCTGAGCAGAACCCCGTGGAGTCGGTCGTGGAAGACGAGAGGGCCATAGCAGCCCATGATTGACATTCGATGCCGAGCCTTTGGCACTCTTTCTTCATATCCATGAAAAAATCCTTCTGAAGCAGAGGATCAGGAGATCGGAGAGAGGATCATTAAAGATGTTCTGTCCTGCAAACATTGAAAAGGTTGGCCAGATCCAAAGTCATGCATTACCTGATGTGAAGCTATGAGATTTCTAAAGGGAAAGTTATACCGAAAAAATACGAGAAAGCCGTGCTTAGAATACTCGACATGTTTCTTTCTTTTTTCATTCATATGTATCTTAATTCATTAAATATTGTATAAAATTAATGATAAAATCTTGCGAGTGAAATGAAATCTTTTTTAACATGTATATTTTCATCAAAGGATTATCATGGTTAGCACTATGCCCAAAGTTTGTCTCTCTCTCTCTCTCTCTCTCTCTCTCTCTCTCTCTCTCTCTCTCTCTCTCTCTCTCTCTCTTTGTTAATTAAATTTCTACTCTGAAGATAAGGAAGCAAGGAACTCTTAGGTACCAATTCTCATAAATTTAATTTCCAAGGGTTCAATTCTACAGAGTTATAGCTCACAACTAGGGATGGCAACGGGTCGGGTTTGGGGCGGGTCGGTCCTATCCCAAATCCGCCCCATTATATTTTATCCCGTCCATACCCGTCCCAAACCCGTGTCGGGTTTTGAGGGTAATTCCTAAACCCGTCCCAATTAGCATTGCAAAAACCCGTGCCCGCCCCGCCCCGCCCCGTTTATGCATTGCGGGTCGGGTCGGGTCGGGTCGACTTCACCAAAACTACATATTTAGCTTCTTGGACCCACCTAATTGCAGTTCTACATGGAGAAGAGTATTGAGCAAAAATTCTGATAAGCTAAGAGCAATAGTAAGCATACTCATCAAAGGTATGGAACACAACTCAGCATGATTAGGAGTTCAGATCTTCTTCAATCGGTCGGCCCGGTCGGTAGACTCGGGTGCATCACAGCCGCACGATGGCATAAGATTTGGAGTTCATATCTTCTCCAATTGGCAATTGATCGTCTCCCAGTTTATCCATGTGCATCACACCCATGGTCAGATCTTCTCCAATCGGTCGGCCCGATCGGTAAATTCGTGTGCTGCCGTCCGTGCACTTGTGCATTGTGGAGAATTCAAGACTCATATGATAGCCTGATAGGTTATATACCCGGGTCGGGTCGGGGCGGGTTGGAGTAAAACCCGAACCCGACCCGAACCCGACCGGGTTTTAAATGCAAATCTCAAACCCGTCCCAAACCCATTTTTGAGCATCCTAAACCCGTCCCAATAGGGTCGGGTCGGGTCGGGTAGCCCGATAAACCCGAATAATTGCCATCCCTACTCACAACTTTTGTTTTCAATGTCCTTTGATGCCTGAATCTTCATATGGAAATTGATTTTTTTTTCTTTTTATTTTATAGCTGAGAGTTTAGTATGATAATTCAAATAACTTAACATGACCACTGCAGATTTGGGCAGTCGGTAGTGGTTCAACGCCTAGTGCGCATTATACTGGGTTCGAAACCCGCTCTCCGCTCATGGTGGCGTTACCACTCGATAGTGTGGCGATTTCCTGGGGGCCAGGTGGGCCCTTTCCTATTGTTCGGATGGCACATTTCTGTGACCAAGTGGGCCCTTCCCCGCTCGGTGTGGCACTTCCATTTGCTGGTGTGGTGACTTTTGTGAGCCAGGTGGGCCGCTCTCTTGCATGGTTCGGCTCCGATAGCTGTGTGTGGTTTCACCCTGTGGTGGTGATTTCTGGGTCTGGCTAGGGCCTCCACTATGTACCAAATAAAATTATATATATATATAATGGGATTTCAGATCTTAAACCCTAAACACACACAAAAAGAATATTTTGTAGCTCAGATTTTGGTATGAGAATTTAAAATTATCTTTACATGGGATTTCAGCTTTTAACCTATAGTTTTAGGTTCCATCAAAACAAAAAAAAACCTTTACTTTTAGGAATACACAGCATAAGTAGATGTTGGAATAAAAAACGAAGAAAGATTGTTTTCCATTGCCGGGATTTGAACCCGGGTCGTCTGGGTGAAAGCCAGATATCCTAACCGGACTAGACGACAATGGATAGTTGTACTGGGATGATATCTTTTAATACTTAAATCCTTCGTAGCCAGCTAGTTTGCCTTTTGGTTGCCTACTTCACATGGCATTATTGGAAAAAAAAAATTCAGCACAACCGTTGTACCATACGACTGCGGGGCCCATTGCCCGAGCACACTTTGCTGGGGGCCACTATCTCCTTGTGTTGGGATCCATTACGCCATGTCTCTTGGATCACAATGGGCCCCACGGTGAGGTACAGAGGTTGTGTTGAAATCTCTCTCTCTCTCTCTCTCTCCTCAATTTATATAATGCTAGAGTAAAGCTAGGGGTGGGACTTGGGTGGGTCTGACCCGAACCCAACCCGAACAATGGACAAGCATGGATAAAGCTGGTTAAAAACTTGGACGGGTTTGGATAAAAAAAGATCAACCCGATTTCAATTTGGACGGGTTTGGGCATCGATCTCCCCAACCCGAGGAACCCGAGGAAGTGACACACTAAGATTGAATGCTTTGATAGTTTTTTTTTATGGAAATCAAAGACTGCCTATTTGATGTTGAAATGCTAAGAATTCGTTTGAAACATGTGAGGACATGGGTTGGACTTTATGTTTTTGTTATGCAAATTAAAGATTTATTTTATTCAATTCAAAAATATGTTGGATTTTTTTCCCATCTAGTTATGTGCACAAGCATTTCTACTTGGGCAACATGCCCAATCCACTTATTATTTTGCAAATTGGGCAACCCGAGGAACCCGAGGAACTAGAATGGGCAAGCACGGGTTGGGCTTCCATGGGTTCCTCGGGTTCCACGGGCAAAACGAGCAAAGGTTTGTGCAAGTCGGGTTGGGCATGGGCAGACCCTTCAACCCGCCCAACCCGCCCAAATCCCACCCCTAAGTAAAGCCACTTTAGAAAAAACAGATATCAGTAAGATTTCATAAATTTTTTTGCTATAATAATTTTATTGTAACAGAAGAGCAACAATTTGCGCACATTGTTTCTCTTTTTGTTACATTGATTTATGTCAAAATTGGATCGATATGTATCGCTGCCCTTAGAGGTAAAATGAATATTTTTTGGAGGGGGGGGGGGGGGGGGGGGGGGGGGTTCTAATGCTAAAGCATAAGTTAAGTTTGTTCGACTTTATCATTAAATACGATCTGTTTGAGGGAGCTATCACTAATAACACCAAGTATATGTGAAAAATGATCCAATAGGCGTCCCCTATCTAAGGTGATGGGTCTGATCCATCAGAGCTATTCGGTGGCACGCAATCCGACAGACGAATGGCAGCCTTGACTTGATACATGTAGATGATCATGTAGATCGATGCATCTGTCCTACATGCCACTCAGCCACTAGGGCTGCAAATGAGCCGAGCCGAGTCGAGCTTTGTTTTGTTTGAGCTTGTTCGTTTAAACTAGCCTACTTATTTCAGGCTTGGAGCTTGGCTCTTTTATTAAACGGGTCTAAAATTCAGACTAGGCTAGTTTTGCTCAATTAGTGATCGAAAGATTCCTTATATAGATTATTCACAAACTCCAAAAGTCAGTCAAATATATATATTCAAACCATTTATAGACCTATTAACGAGCCTACTCACGTGATTGCTCATGAACCCTAAACATGCATGCTCATGAACCCAACCGAGCCAAGCCTTGATATGCTTGAACTTAGCTCGTTTATTAAACAAGCCTAAACTCTAGGCTTGGGCTTGACTTGACTAGTAACCGAACAAACTCGAATGATTTTTTTATCGAGTTTGTTTGCGGGCCGCTCACGAGCAGCTTGGTTCCTTTGCAGCCCTATCTACCACCTTTGGCTACGGTTTCTTTTTTTTTATTATTATACATCGGCCAAAGAGGTCTGGAGATCGAAATGGGGAGGCAGCATAAATAATTATTATTTTTACTAAATTTTATAATCCCGAGAAGATGACATCAAAACGGGCAAGAATCGATGGCAACGATGACCTTGAGTGACCTTGAGCTAAAGCTGGCTCCAAAGTGTTCATACCGGGAGTCGAAAAGGGGACCGAGAGAGAGAGAGAGAGAGAGAGAGAGAGAGAGAGAGAGAGAGAGAGAGAGAGAGAGAGAGAGAGAGAGAGAGAGAGAGAGAGAGAGAGAGAGAGAGAGAGAGATGTTGTTGTGGTACCCATGGACCGAGGTGGCAATTGTGACCGTCGAGTTACCATCAAGGAGAGTACGCTATGCCGCATTCCCCGTCTTGAGATCAAAAGGTACAGCATCACCCACGTCCCCGTCTCCCAGCCATACCACCGTATCATCAGGTAAACCATGCATCTTCCCCATCTTCGAATGACAGCGGTCTGATCCAGAGCTGCTCTTCTTCATACTCCCACAAGATCCCCTTCGCGCCGGCTATCATCTCCCCCCCCCCCACCTTTCGCCTAACAATCTTGGGAAAATACCAGAAATCCCCTTCTCCACGGCGTCCCACCTCACCCTGTGCCACTTCTCCCATGACACGCCGCCGCCGCCGCATGTGACCCAGACCTCCGCTCCGTCGCGAGAGGCTCTCGTGCATGTCACCCGACCCTCCCACACACCAAGCTCCTGCACCATGGGCAACGTCACATCCGACGGCGCCGTCGTGTGGCCGGCGAGGGTCGAACCGATACTTAAAGTTGAAGCACTGGCTGCGGAGCCAGATGCGGCAGACAGGATAAACCAGTGTGTAGCTGTCGGGCAAGGTGGACGGGTCAAACGCCAATCCGATGGGGGTACGCGATGGCCGCGACGCTTTTTTATGGACGATTTCGCCCTTCCCCGTGGCCGGGTTGACAAAGTCCAAGGGGTCACCCTGGGTGTAGCAAAATAGACCGTTGGTACAGGCATAGATCTGTAGCAGGTGTAGGGTGGTGGCGTCGAAGATCAGAGAAGGGTCGGGGGTAGGGCTGGTAATTTCGGACCCGACCCGACCCGACACGAAGTTAGAGGGTCTGTGTCAGAGCTAAACGGGTTCGGGTCATAAACGGGTCGACATGATAGACCCTTTTAATAAACGGGTCGGGTCCGGGTTTAGGGTCTGGACACGATAGACCCAAGAAGTCCCGTTTAGTATTCAACGGGTCGGGTCGGGTCTACAGGCAATCCGATACTATAATATATAATACCTGCGGGTCTTTCGGGTCAGGTAGGGTCGAGTCGGATTGGATCGGACCGGGTCAACTGAATAGACCCAGGTGGTAAACGGGTCTTACCGGGTCTACCCGTTTATTAGCGGGTCAAGTACGGGTTTAAGATCTAGACACGATTAGTTAAACAGGTCAGGTCCGGGTCTAGGGGTTTTGGACACTAGACACGAAACTAGACCCGACACGACCCGACCCATTGCCACCCCTAGTCGGGGGGCACCGATCGGGCTGCCGAGGGTGGGGTAGACGACGAGACAATTGAGCCCGGATGGAGGAAGGGTGTAGGGATTGCGCGAGAGCAAAGACGGGTCGTCCGATACGATGTCCCGCCATGTCTTGCACGTGTACTTGAAGCACAAGGATTTGAAGGAAAGCCAAGAAAGGATGTTGTAGAGCAGTACATCGTCGGAGAGAATCATGCTGCTGCTGGGAGCCTCAAACAGCATGCAAAAGAACGGCTGTGATTCAGTTTCGAGTTCAGAGTTCAACCTATATAATCCTATGATGTTATAGCCTCACAGGGGATCTGCGCCCATTTGCCAATATCAGATTTTGGCACTGATCCTCGCCCATTCATTCAGTTCGATCGATACGTCAGACCAATCATTAGGATACTCCAGCATTGATTATTACGAATGACACTTGGAAGCTAGGGTTTCCGATCAAAACAAAGTCAATCCAATTGTTTATGGTTCTAACCCTCACAATGTATATACAGATCGAGCAGTTACACACATCATACCATGGCTTAACGAAAGAGAGGTGACTGATCAATGGAAATTCTCTCCAATCTTCATGGGTGGTCTTCAATTCCCCGGGTCCATGATAGCAAACATCAGCAGGCCGCCAAGAAATCACTCCCTTTTGTCCTCTTCCACCTCGTCTTCAAGACTGAAGACGTCAGCACGATCTCCATGCCTTTCTTTCTTCTCTAGCATGACCAATCCAAGATCGCCGTCCGATGCCCCTTTCGTCAGAGACTGAGCCTCTTCATCATCGCCGTCATCTCCGGCTTCGCCCGAGTAGGCGTATCTGTTTTAGGGATGGCAATTAAACGGTTTTAGCAGGTTACCAAGCCCTATTGGGACAGGTTTGGGATGGAATTAAATGGCTTTCGGCTGGTTTTGGATTGTTTGAAGAAAAAAAAAAACCTACTCGGGTTTGGGATGGAGTCAGGTTTATCCTACCCCACCCCGAACCCGAACCGATTACACATATACATCTAGCAATTATCATATAGATTAACACCTAAAATATTATCATATAGATTGACATTAGTTGCACTTTTTATAACCCAAAATTTCCTTCCAAGAACATAATTTTTAAGAAAAGGTGTGGAGTTGGCTTATTTTTTAATTAAAATAAATTTATTTCCTATTATATTTTGTATCTCTTTTATTTCCAACCCAATCCAACTCACTTCAATTCGGCACGTCGTTGAAATATAATTGGGACGATACGGGTTTGGGATTTTACTAATATTAAATGGGATGGGTTTAGGAATTCCCCTCCAAACCCGATACAAGTTTGGGATGGGCTTGGGATTAAGGAATAAAGACTGGCTCAGAATAAGGCCGTTCGTCCCAAACCCGACCCGTTTCCATCCTTAATCTGTTTGTTGAGATGTCGGAGCATTTAGAGTCTCTTAACTTTTGCAAAGGCATGAGAATTTACCTTTGAGAGCTTTGAGATGGTGCCCAGAGGTAGCACATGACACACAGCAACGCGAGGGCCAGGATGTCCCAGAAGGCAGTGATGATCCACGCGCTCTGCCACCGCTCGCTGAACGGGTCCGTTGCTTTGAAGTAAACCTGCAGAACAGAGGATCTTTTAGTTCAAACGGTTGACATCTTATGGCCCATCAGTTCCATAAAGAAACCTCATGTATGATGCAGAACTTGAACGGATAATATTAGGCTATCATGTTATGATGTTGAACGATTCTGATGTGCTCCCCTCGGATCATCGTGTTGCGGGTTTCGTCCAACATCGGAAAGGGGGGCACCATTAAGCCGCTTAATATACATGTGCCCCCCCCCCAAGAGGTTAGCCGTTTGGAAACATGGGGTGTATTAACACATGGTTTTACAAATAAAATAACAGTGGAGATTGTGGGATATTAGCTTCTAAGAGGCTTAAAGGCTTGCTGTCCATAAAATCTATTGTCAACAAAATTAGGAAGGGTGGCATAAAAGAGGAGAGAAGGTATGGCTCTATATAAGGATGAGTTTGTAGTTTTAATGTTTGGGTCTATAAGGAAAGGTAAGAAGTTTCAATGCTCAGAAATGTAAGAATTACAAACAGGAGTAAAGTTTCCTAGAGCGAAAGCACTAGGGGGTAAGAGTAGGTTTGCTGATTGCCGTTACATGACTAATAGTTTGGCATTTAATCGCATTTTTTCACGCCGGACTAGATTGATGACATGAAACCTAGTATCTTGATCTTACCTACATGAAACCTAGTATATGCTGAAGTGTTGTTCTTTAATTAAAATGAAAGTCCAATATCTGCTGCACTTCCCTACACGCATCAGTTTCTTTTGATAATCCATAAGGTGGACTGCCAACTAGTATCATGTCCTACACTCCCAGTACAACTCTCATCACCATTATGAAAGTTTTTTTCCAATCAAGATGGGTCGACTTCGAGGAAGATTAACAAGAATAATCTGTCTGGCTGTCAATCTGAGGGCATTTGGCGATTAAATCATAATTCATATACATTTGGAACTCCATCAAAATTCTAGTAGTCCATAGAGTGTATTGGTTGTTGAACTTTATCACAATCCAATATCCAGGCCTACTTCTCAAAAATCAGGCATTCTGGGTGGACTAATAAGCTGGCAAATTAGCTAGTCCAAAAGGTCAGATCGGACTCTTTGTGGACCCCATAAACAGGTTTCTGTAAAAACCTTTCTGATGAGGTTGATGGTGAATGGAGGAAGCAGACCATCCTAGATATGAACACAATGTCCTTTGAGAAAGAAGGCACCTCCGGAACCAATCGAGACTGTGGACTGACGACAGTTGTCCAATTGGACGATGAAAACAACTAGTGAGCAAGTGAGCAACGTGATTCAGTATAAAGGGGAAGAGAAGTTGAACAAAGCCCTATTGTCTGTGAGATTTTTTAAGACAAAGGCGCGATTTAAAACATAAGAGTACAAACATGTGGTGCAATTCTCAGTTGAAAACATACGAAAATTGCCAAGATGGAAAAAGGGCGTTATGACTGTACCTTGCAAGTAGAGCATATAAAGGTAGTGATGCATTTCTTTCTACAATACGGTCGGGGTGAGTGTCATTACGGTATAGGATGGTATTTAAGCCTTAACAGACATGGGTATAATATGCAATATCTGAATTGCTACTTTTACACGAACTTAATCAAAATGTCCAATTTCATGATCATGTGAACTTGACAGAACACGCAAATAAGGCAGAATGGCCAGGCGGTCATAGAACAAGGTGCTAGAGCAAGGGCTCAAAGAGGTTTGGAGATCGAAATAAGGGAGGCAGGCATCGATTGCTATTTATTAATTCCATGATCATGTGAACTTGACATAACACGCAAATAAGGCATAACGGCTAACCTTTGTTAAAAAGTGGTTGAGAAGCACCAAAGAATCATTTAAGACTTTTCATTAGATGCTCGGTTTTTCTGTCCCTATTTAATTATCATTATCAAGATCTTCATCCAACTCTTTTATTGAAATGGGGTAAACTATGGAGTACAACTCAAATTAAGACGTCTAAATAAAAAGTCTATAATTTTCCGATTCGTTGTCAACCTGACGTCAACCATCTAAGATTAGTGCCAATAACCTGACCCAGACAACTTGGCTAAGAGAGGGGCTTACCAAGAAACATAGAAGGCCAGCTCAGTTTAAGCTCATGCAACAGGGAGCAACCCTCCAAGTTTCCCCTAGAGAAGGGAGTCTAAACGAAAATGGAAAAAGATAGATTTGATACTGGGATTTGCGTTCATCTCTGGGGCACAAAATGTAAACCAAAGAGCCAAACCGAAATGACATTCCCATACGATTTTCATTAGTTTATTGTTAATTTGTTACAATATACATATTGTGATACTATTGAGATGTTTATGAAATTGTTATCATAAAACTACATGCAACAGTACATATACATGATAATGTTTTCAATCGGTTCACAAAATCATATTGTATCGTTACTATCGTATTTCATAAATAGTACAACCATTTTATAAATACTATAATGTTATTAATTTGTTCATGGAGTTTAAGAGTATGTTTATATGAATATCGTTCTTTTTGTCACTCATTACTGATAGAGAAATGGCACTGTTTCAAGTCAGGGTTGCATCCACGCAGCCTAATTGTGCTCTTCAATCCTGGTATGGTGAATATTGGGATTGTGTTTACTGACCAGAATCAAGATCAGGCAAAAAATCAATATTGGTGATTACCATTATTATTATTCATGTGGGTATATCGGAGCAAAAACAATTGACATTCTCGACAATAATAACGGATTGAAACAGATTGTCAAGTGCTTTAACCAAATTGCCACATTTTTATCATAATAATTGTGTTCTACGTTATCATTTTCTTGATCTTGATTTTTTTTGCCTATTAGGGTCCGTTCTTTTGGCGAGTAAATTAGGGTGGACATTAATTTACCCGGGTAATCTTACTTTGTGCCATGTTCTTTTGTCTAATTTCCCGAGTAAATGGTTTTCCAATATTCCTTTTTTTCCTAGCTTCGTGGCACATTAGAGTCCAACCAAAATTGGTCGGACATTGATTGCCCACGTGGGCGAGATACTATTTGCCGAGATCTATTTGATTGATCAAAAATTTAGATGATTTGCTCAACTGAAAACAACACGAGACATTTAACTTCCCAAGACATCATTGTCCTTGCCAATGAATGTCTCAAGCAAATGAATTTGCCATCCCATTTATGTCTCACCAAAAGAACGGATCCTTATCGTCTATTATTTGGTGATTAAAATGAATATCATAATATGTTATATGTTCAATAAGAGTTATAATAGAGTGTCCACTCCACATATTGGGCACAAAAGTTTTCTGGTTCCTTCTAGTCAAGATATGAGACCACACAAGTTTGTATCAGATGTGTTGAGAAGATGAAGAATGTTCAGAGCCAACCCATGCACAAGTAATGTAATAGAATGTATTAGCTAGAGGACAAGCACCGTGAATAGGAAAAACATCTGTCGGATGATTTAAAACAATGAATCATACTACCTCATGTTCCAAAGATGCGGAGGATCAATAGTTCAAAGATTGACGAAGTGTTGTAGCTTGGCTCGTTTGGAAGTTTGATGGGTTGTACGGTTGTACCAGAGTGATCTTACTAAAATGATCATCTTTGATGATTTACCCTTTTAAGTTTGCCGACCACTCAAGTTTCAAGAACTTTTGTAAAATTGCTAAATCTAAGTTTAATCACAACAATTACAAAATGTCATATATCAACATATGATAGATCAGAGGAAAAACTTGAATACGTTTTGAAGAACATGTCTAAAGATTTTTCTCACCACACGTGAACTTCCATCCAGAAACCCGAACACATGTGTCTCCCGAATGGCACTGTATATTGACTATCCTCGAAATTGCAAAAGTCTATCAATTTTTTGTATGGTTCAAGTATTACACACTGCTGAAGGGTAGGCAAGGCAATTAAAACCTCAGCCCATACCTCTTTATCAAAGTGTTGGGCATGCTTACTATTAATATCCAAGAGTTAATACTATGGTGTATATATTTTTTTTGCGGAAATACTATGGTGCATAGTATTTGCAAAAATTATGGTTAATCAATCAAACTAGAGCATCTGTCGATTTTAAACTAAAATTGTAGAGGAAAGTTTCAGAGGGTTAAGGTCTCAAAATTAGTTTTTCAAAAATAGAATATATGTAATGCAATTTGGGTTGGAACGCAAGGAAGCTGTCACCATCGCTGGACATAATGTATGTTGGGGATCTTTCTGGTTCATTTCAGGAGTTTTCTATTTCTGTCACCTTTATGCAAGATTTGGGGAGACAGTGCCACCGGTCTTCTTCTTTCCTATCCCTGCGCCGAGCATGGTGAATTTGTCCCACGGGCTGCTTTTGATCAGCAACGGGAAAGACGGTACTAATTACTACGTCATCAATCCGGCCTTGCATTCTCCCACTCGCACCGAGCTCCCATATCGCAAGGAGGGATCCTGTAGCACTAATCCTCTGCCCCATGGACCTATCTATCACTTTTATGTTGTGTGATCTATTTGGTCGTGGCCACTTACCGTTTCAAATCCTTTTCCTTTGCCACCGGCTATTGAAGGAGATCCACAACCTCTTTTGAAGTAGAGACAACACTACTCAAGAACGCAGTCATCTGCTCCGACTCGTGCTACTACTGGAGGACGAAAGGCAGCCTGATCGTACAATACGATCTGGTCGCAGACTCTGCTAGATTTTTTATCACGTCGCTCCTGGTGATGAATATTGAGTTATAAGAGCTCGGGGAAGCCCAAAAATGCCCACTCCAACCATCTTCTTCAGCATGAGGAGCCATAGCGGTTTCCAATGCGAGAAACAGAGGTGGCGGTGGTGGCGGGGGCAGTGGGCATGATCTTGAGTTGCAGCTGCACTCTGACGCCGCCCCGGCGGCTGCGAGCAGCGGAAATGAGAAGGAATGTAGGACGGAGGGGTTTGGTTAGGTTTAGGATTCCTAGATCTTGGGTTCATCACATGGCCTATAGATCTTAGGGTTAGGGTTAGATTTAGGTTTGGTTCGACGGAGGCGAGAAGATCCGGCGCTGCCGAGGGTGAACAACGGGCATGGCGAATAAAAGTTGCTGCAATGTTCCAAATAATTCTGACTAAACTCAACAAACACAAACAAAACAATACCATTTATCAAGTTTTAAAATATTTCATTTTTCTCACACAAATATCTGTTATGAATAAAAACCGAAGAAAATTGAGAGCATTTACCACTTAAACATTAATTCTTAATGTTACACTTTTCTTAATGTCAGCACTCAGGACAAAAAAGATCACTTCACATAGAATTCATCCTAGCTAAAATCCCTAAAGGGTAATCCTGTTAGGCCGAGATATTAGCAGATAACGGCAAGAAGCACAACCACTTAAGCAGTACCAAACTGCCAATAAAAACCATAAATATCCAAGTAATTTACAATATCAATTAGTCTTATAATTTGCATTAAAATAATTATATGTTACGTGAGCATTTCTTTTTCTTGCTCCATCAGCTATAGAGTCCACATGTAAGGTACTATACATATGACAGTTTACATAGCCCATATAAGCTGTAGAAAGATGAAAACCAATTCAAGCAAAAATGGTATTATAGATGCAAATAAATTTATCTAATATAAAGCTATTAGCTTAAAAAAGTTAAGGGTAAATTACACTTTGCCCCCCTGAAGTTTGCTCAAAAACACTTAACCCCCCTATAGTTTATTTGTTCCAAATCGCTCCCTAAAGTCTGAAATGTTAGCACAATACCCCCTTTTGTCAACTACTTAATTTCCTCATTTGGTAATGTTTAGATCAAAACTGAATTGAAGGGGGCAAAATGCAGGTTTTCAACTATAGGGTGGTTTAAGTGTTTTTGAGCTAAACTTCAGGGGGGTAAAGTGTAATTTACCCAAAATTTAAATAGTAAGGTGGTTCTATTGTACCTCATATCCAATCCAAGCTACTGATGCAATTACAGAGACTGCCAATGCATTAGTAAATTTCCTGTAAATGTCCAACTTCACAGAACTCTTCCTCGCCTAAGTTGCAAATTAAAACTAGGTTAGAAAGTAAGGAGTATTGACCGTACTCAGTCAAAAACAACAAAAAAACCGGGATAATAAAAAGCATTATGTTTTCCTAATAGCTTATTGTAGAAAGCGTCGATATTTTAACCAATAGCTCTCTATATTTTGGCAAATCAGTATACCTGTAACTTTTCCAATGTCCGAGAAAGAGAAGTGAAGATCCAGAGTATTAGGAAAGCATCTAAGAATGCATCAGGAAGGACAAGGAAGAGCCTTGCTTTGCCCGAAATGTCATTGATGGTTCCAACATTTTCTGCCATATCCAGCAATTCTGATGCCAAAAAATATGTCACCCCAAGAAGAAGAACCTTTGAGGTAAGACCTCCTAGTGTTGGCCGGACGACACCATATCCCATAGACACAGAAAGTATAAGCAGACGTGAAACTGTTTTTCTCACGGCTCCAACAGTAACCACCCAAGTTGTGATTCCAACAGGTCTCATGCCGGTTCTATTGAAGTTCAAATATTCAAAGTACCAAAGAGTCATTTCAAACAATCCGAGAGCCATAACTAGGGTGATCCAATTCTGAATTGGCAGTATATCTCTCCAAAACCTAGCATACTGAGCAAACCAAATGACACTGAGCAGCAAATACGCAAGTGACATGAATATGTAGAATGTCATTAGTGGCGCCATCCTCCCTGGCAAATAACCACCAGGATTTTTCCAAAGCGTCTTTCCACTCATCACGAGTCCTGTCAGCTTTGGATCACAGGAGATGAAAAACAAATTGTACATTCCAGTCTTTTTTACATAAACCTCGTGAAGATCCATTTTTGTGAACAAGTAATTTGCACTGAAGTGTGTGCTTACTACAACAGGCCAGTTCAGATCCACAGAAGATGGTCTCCTAATGACTTCCCCTTGTTTGCAACCCTCAATTTTAGCAAGATCAGGGGTACAACAAATAGACCTTTGACCACCATACGCAGATCCACCAATGTTATCCCGATCAGCTGCTTCAAATATAATGGCTTGGATCAAACCTGTGCTATGCTCCATGTTCGAATGTTGGTCAGCTGCTTGCTTACTCCTCCAGAATGTGATGTTCTCAAACCTGCTACCGCACATTTCAAAGTTAGATAAGATAATCAGTAAATAAGGTAACGGCTGTGGGCTGATGCATGCGTGATGGGGAAAGGGCACTGATAAATGATAATAGATTCAAATCAATTAGACATACAGAAGAACAGGGATTTAAAAAGAAATTGAGTGCCTGGCAAATGAAAATTCTGGCCCTAGATGCTGATGAAACATAGCAAGCAAATGTTGGAGTTAATTCAAAATCTCAGTAGGTTCTCCCAAAACATATACATTTATTAAGGGCACTCACACTATGATAGAACACTGCACCACGCGATGCATGCATACAACAGATTCAATCCATGTAACAGACCCCTGGATAAGAAAAAGAATGAATAAGGGCAACAAATGGATATGCAAAACTGTTTCTCCTTCGTTTTTATGGATACTAGTTGGGGAAAGGTTCTTAGGCATAGGCCATGCAAATAATATTGAAATAGCTATACAAAACAATAATTCTATAACTAATTTTGAAAATATTCACTGACAATATTTTCTCCCTTTACAACATGTATTCTCTCTACGATATTTTCTACGACATTTTCTTACTCTACAATATTTTCCTCTACAACATATATTCCTCTACAACTATCTCTCTCTCCCTCTCCACTACATTTTCTCTCTCTACATCTTTGTCGTTCTCCATTCATAGTTCCTTGTTCACCATTTGACGTTTGACGTTCATCATCGCCATTTTTTATCTATGCATTTTCTTTTCTCTCTACAATACTCTCTACATCGTTTTCTATCTATAAAAGTTGTTCTCTATATCATTTTCACTCTACAAAACTTCTCTTTACTATATATATTCTATATCTGCTCTCATTATCATATTCTCTCTACAATATATGTTCTCTCTCCAGTCTCCATAACATTCTCTATAACATTTTCAATCTCAACAAAATATATTCTCAAAATACATTCCTGCACTATAAAATTTTCTATAGATATAACATTTTCTCTCTATATATCATTTTCTCTCTCTATTTGCGGGATTCAAGCCTCCACCTCTTGAGTAGAGGGCTCTACAACACAAGTCAAGAAAGACAAAGAAGTAGAAGTGATGATCTGAAATGTTCATTGTGGAACTTCGGTAATCATTCCTATGAATGTCCTCATGAACAACTTTGAGTCCATCTCGCTAAGGAATATCCTTCAGTGTCTAAGTAAGAAGAAAAAGCATAAGAAACCATGAATGATGGTCAGCTTGATGCATACAATGGCAAGTTCTTTGTCCTTCAGATATATATGGTGACTATGGTCATCAAAATGCGCAAAGAAAAAGTATTTTCTGCGAGGGGGATGAGGCTATTAATTGAGCTAGCGTTGAAGATATAGCCACATTCAAGCCTGATAGAGCCAGCATTGAAGACATAGCCTCAAGGTTTCTAAGTTCATCATGGACTGATGGACTACCTCATAAAGTATGTTTCTACGTCATTCCCATGTGCGTTGAACACAAACTTCTAGGTTGACCCTATTTCTATGATCATAACGCAAATGATTGCAAAGAAGAATACCTACATCATTATAACCAAATGCAATCAACGCATATAGCATCCTTTGTAGAGTAATGGAGAAACTTCAAGCATGACAGCTTTTAAATATCTTGCTCAGAAGAATCATGTTCCCCCAAGACCTTCAAAGAAACCAAGAATCTTTGGTCCATACAGGGGCGGACCTACATTGGGCCTAGGGGGGGCTCAAGCCCCCCCTCAATTTGGGAAAAAACAAGGTAAGTTATGCTTACCCCCTTAAAGTTTAACTCAGAAATACTTGACTGCTCTATAGTTTATTTTGTTCCAAATCACTCCCTAAAGTTTGAAATGTTAGCACAATACCCTTTTGTCAACTACTTGATTTCTCATTTGGCAATTATCTGATCGAAGCTGAATTGAAGGGGGGCAAAATGTTATTTTTTAACTATAGGGGGGTTAAATGTTTTTGATCTAAACTTCAGGGGGGAGCAAAGTGTAATTTATCAAAAAAATAATTCTAGCAAACTTTTGGTTGCCAACTTCACATGGAGGTGGTCACCACCGTCCCACCGGCCACCATCCTCCACCAGTCAATGTCCACTGTCATGCCACCGACCCCCACCCCCACCGCCACATGGGCCACCCGTCGCCGCCGACCACCACCCGCCGTCGCCGCCTGTATTGGTGACTAATGGCCGGCCTCGCTGTTTGCTGACCACCGACGCCCACCACTGTCCGGCCAACACCCACCGCCGTCTGCCACCTCCCACACACGTGGTATCCTCGTAGGGTTCATCCCATGGCCCTTAATTAATAAGAATCGAGTGGGAATCAGGACCTATTTATAGGTTTTTGGGGGTATATATGAAATCTCCCCCTGCCAAAAAAAAGAAAAAAGAATCTGGTCTATTATTTACAACCCGTGCACCCCGATCAAGTAGACCAATTATAGTTCCAAATTTTTGAAGGACTCTGAGGATCGAAATTCTCCTCCACTAGAGGCAAAATCCTAATTGGCCTTTTGTTGCGCGATCGAAAGGGTAGGGACGTTGTCACGCCGCCTGCCGATACCTTCGACTGTGAGGCAACGACTATAGTTTCTTTTTAATAATTATATCCCCCCTGAAGGAAAATCCTGGGTCCGCCACTGGGTCCATATATTGGCCAACCGCATGCCACACCTACAAGCAAAGGCTTATGATGCCAAGGATCCCAATACCAAGAAAATACATGAATGACCTGAAAAAACAATAAAGTTTCAAGGGCGAGTCATCATAGTCAGGTGCAAACCGTGCAATCCACCCCAAACCTTAACAACTACAATAGCACCTCAACCGGCAAATACCAAGTATAATTAGGTTGTTAGACCTATACAAAAGCTTGTCCGATAAGCTGTCCTACACTTTAATAACCATTTGAATCAAAGACCGAACAACATATGGCCAAATTGATGATGTACAATGCTAAAATGGTATTGTGGACAACTCAACTAGCATTGTTGTCACTAAAAGACCTCTAACACCAAAATATGTGTCATATGATTGTTGAGAATATAGTCCCACATCGGTAAATGGGTGGAAGTTCCACATCTTTATATATTGTTGCCCTCTCCCTCTCATCACTGGTTTTGAGGGGGTATGGGAATCGTAATATGGTATCAGAGCTAAGCGCCACCCCATCTCCCCTCCATGTGGTCCCGTCGCACCCTCTTTCTCCCTCTGATTGAGATCTTCTCCCTCCCTCCGATCAAGAGGTGCTCTGCGTGCAGGCGGGTGTTGAGAATATAGTCCCACATCGGTAAAGGGGTGGAAGTTCCACAACTTTATACATTGTTGCCCCCTCCCTCTCATCACCAATTTTGAAAAAAGTAAGGTCAGATAAGTCATGGGTGAGATGTTGAGAGGCCCCAGAGTCCATGACCCAATGAGAGGGAGTACCAGAGTTGGCCGACTAGGCAGTAGGCGATACAGGCATGGAGGAGGTAGCATTCGAGCTAAATAAATTGTAAAGTTAGTAAAAACACCGGAAACTTGTTAGAAAGAAACAACAGCATGACTTTGACTAACAAAGGATAATGCCCAACACTTAATCCTCCAATTACAAATTAATCATAAGAAATTATTATTTTTGGATATAAAATTAGCGGCCGAATAACATTCTTGGTATTATGACTTGTTTTTTTATTGATTTTGCTCCGGAAGGAAGATAATTTCCACATCTTTGTTTCGAAATCGTAAGCTGCTTTAATCCCCTGTACACGCTAACAAATCATACCTAATCTAACTGAAGTCTCCAGCATAGTAAGAGTCCAACATCAGATCATTCCAGATTTCCCAAAACGGCAAAGCTAATTACTATCAAATTGAAACTCAACCTAGGCAAAGATCCTCCTCCATGACAACCATGAGCCGGTGATTCCCTACCACACTACTAACAGTCTACCAGATCCCGAGCCTAAGCTCCATTAATGGAGCTTGGACTTAATTAAACCAGAAAAGGAAAGGAAGGAGCTGAACTGTTGCATTGCTAGATCCAATTACTTGCCGATTTAAGCAGCATGACAACTCCCTCCCCAAAATCGGAACCGGGACAGATGATTTACCGGATGAAAGAGCGGCCGTCGGCGGAGGCCACGATCCCCTCGCTGCCGCCGGAGAGGAGGTAGGCGTTGCCGACTTCCTTGAAGGTCTCGTAATCGTAGGTGTGGATCGACGCGTCGACGCGCCCGAGGCCCGATAGGGTAGCCGCGGCGAGGAGGAGGAGGGAGGAGGGGATGAGGGCGGCGAGATCCATGAGACAGCGGGAGGGAGAGATCTCGGCGGCTACAACCGCATCTGAGGAGGAGATCGGCCCGCGAGTCAGAAGAGAGAGAGCGAAACCCGATTTGGAGGGAGTGACTGTGAAGGAAGAGGGAGGGTGCGCCTTGGAAGCGTCGACGGGGATCAAGAGGCAGTGAGGTTCGGGTTAGCTCCCCTGGGCGTTGGAACGACGCTGGTTGCACTGGTTATCGGCATCAGACAGGTGGACTTTACCTTTCGTGCTAATTGATCATCAGATTCACTACACGTTTCCACCGCCGGCCCCAGCCGATTATGACTTCCTCCACTTCCTCGTATAGCAGGAGTGTATTTTTACTGTAGACTCCGTTTGCTTCCGGCCCAATGGCACTGTGCCACGTCCTAGGGCCAGTACCGGCAATCTCTCTGTACCCTCTTGTACGGTGGCAATCCTTGACCCGACCCGCCAACCCGACCCGAAGTTAGCGGGTTTGGGTTTGGCCTAAACGGGTTCGGGTTTGACCCCATTGACCCGTTTATTTAATGGGTCGGGTTCGGGTTTGTACTTATAACCCGATTGACCTGACTTGACCCGTTTACCAAATGGGTCGTGTCAACCCGACCCGACCTGAGCCAACCCGAACCAACCCAACCCAACCTGACCCAACCCGGCCCAATCCGACCCATCTTGACCCAACCCGAGCCAACCCAACCCGACCCGACACGACCCGACCTATTTAGTAAACGGGTTTAACAGGTCGGGTCGGGTCGAGTCAACCCGTTTATTAGGCGGGTTGGGTTTGGGTTTAAGTTTTTGACCCGTTTATTAAACGGGTTGGGTATTTTGCTCTTGGAAGAGTCGACGGGTTTGGCCTAAACGAGTTCGGGTTTGACCCGATTGACCCGTTTATTTAATGGGTCGGGTTCTGGTTTGTACTTCTAACCCGATTGACCCGACTTTGACCCGTTTACCAAATGGGTCGTGTCAACCCGACCCGACTCGACCCGAACCAACCCGACCCAACCTGACCCAACCCGGCCCAATCCGACCCATCTTGACCCAACCCGACAGGTTTTCATGGGTTATGTTGACCCAACCCGACCCGACCTATTTAGTAAACAGGTCCGATCGGGTCAACCCATTTATTAGGTGGATTGGGTTTGGGTTTAAGTTTTTGACCCGTTTATTAAAAGGGTCGGGTTCGAGTTGGGTGTTTTGCTCTTATACCTATGTCTCAACCCGACCCGAACCCGACCCATTGCCACCCCTACCCTCTTGTGTCACAGGCTGATGAGAGGGAGGGAACAACAATATATAAAGACGTGAAACTCTCACCCCTATCCACATGTGGACGGGAGATGGGGTGAGGCCTAGCTCTGAAACCATGTTACGATTTCCGTACCCCCTCAAAACCGGTGATGAGAGTGAAGGACCAACAATAGATAAAGATGTGGAACTCCCACTCCTTTACCGATGTGGGACTATTCTCAACAGCCATGAAAATATAATACGAGCCTCGCAACTCCATTCCAATAATTAAAAAAAAAAAAAAAAAGGCAATAGTCACTCCCTTATAGAGGGAAAATTTTTCAGCACATCGTACGCGACAACCGTTGTCCAGAGCCTATCAGCATGCTCTAAGTACTGGGGGCCACTACCCCCATGTGCAGGAGCTTGGTATCCATATCTCTTGAATCGTAATGGACCCCGCGGTTGTAGCGTACACAGGATGTGCTGAAAATTTTCCCCTTATAGAGGTTGGAAGTCATGGCTGATTGTTTTTTTTTTTTTTTTTTAAGTATGCTCGTTGTTACTTATTCATCAAACAGGTTTTAGACAACACATTAACAAAGGCCGTACCAATCAGTCCAATCCGTGTGATGGTAATATTGTCAAGTCCATAATAAGTTTGGATCTCTAAAAATGATGTGAAACCAACCCTCTTATTCTGTCCCGTGGAGTAGGTGCCTATGTGAACATACTCATGGGGACTTAGTGAACGGTTCAAAACAGGAGATCCTTCTAAGCCTAAGGACAGAGGATAAAAATACCTCTCAATTAGCTTTAAATTTTGATTTGTATGTCACTCTCCTCTAAACTAAACCTAAAACCTAAACCTAATCTTAAAACCTAAGATATACAAGCCATGGGGTGGACCCTAGACCTAATCCTAAACCTAATTCGAACCCTAAAACCTAAGATCTACAAGCCATGGGGTGAGTCCTAGACCTAATCATAAAACCTAAACCCTAACCCTAGATCTAATCCCAACCAATCCGACCCTGCCGCCACCTCTCGTCTTTGTTGCTCCTACTGCTGCCACTGTCTACCCCCGCCGTTGTTGTTGTTGTTGTCGTCGGTTACTCGAGAGAGAACGAGAAAGAGGAGAAAAGGGAGGGGGGCATTTTCAGATTTATGAAAATGTTTTGGGACATTCTCCGGGTTTTCCTTCTTAGTCTATAGTCCTTAAACTTTGTCCACACTACCAGTCATGACTGACTTGACACATTACCACAATCATCCCTTTGCCTGCCAGTCGGGTTGCGCACGATTAACTCAACAGATGGTTGTGATCAGATGCCACAACAGGATGGTTGAGTAGCATTTTATTTCTCCGGATGTGACTAACACCTGGAGGCTCCAAAAACTGACCATATCCAAGGGAGGAGAACGCATCAGGTATATGAAGCGACTCAATCCCGCTCCCCTAGCCAATGTGGGATTAATATCGATTATCGGTGGAGCATCTCAACACCCCCCTCAAGAGACAACACCCGGAGTGCTCCAAAACTGATCTTATCGAACGAAGGGAGGAGAGCACATCAGGTATGGAGCATCTCAAAAACTGAAATGTAGAAAAAGCCTCTCATGGCCAATCCAACAGCTACATGTAACCAAAACTGCTGCAAGTATTTCATTGCCCACTGTTACATTGACGCAATGCCAGACTCCTATGTTCATCCTGTCGCTTATCTTTACATATACACCGCCGAGAATATACATGAAATGTATACATTTTCCGTAATCTGAAATAATCTACGGAAAAATAATCTAGATACTCACCTATACTTTGTATATACATACAAAAAGAAAAAAAAAATGCTTTTGCTTATCCGATTAATTAAACCAGAGAGTTGCAGCATATTGTAGTCACACGCAGGATGTAACAATGATCGATCGCCAAATCTCTGCCCGGTCCTTGCGAGTCGCAAGTAACATCAGGTTCCACATGATTACCTCCTGATCCTATAACTTAAGCCTTTCCGCAGGGTACAGCATATCAGTACTGCCGATCTCTGCTCGCCTTCGTGCGGAACCCTCCTGGCTTGGCTTCTGAGTTTGCAAAGGCACGGTGGTTTTGGGCCTCCTCTCTCTGCCTCTCCTCTGCCTGCCAAGAAAATGAAGCTATCATCTTATGGAAGGACTTGATCAGCTACGTACGATAAAACACTCCATGATGTCATACCTGAGCTGAAGTAAGAGGAACATGACACCAACGAATGTAATTCCTCCAGCGACTGATTTCAACACTTTGTTGCCTGGCCTTCGCGGCCCGTCCGCTGCTCCCTCTTTGTCTCTCCCATTTGAAACTAGGGTTGTAACCGGTTCCGTTTTCAATTCTTTTATATCTGTATCCTATATAGCATCAGAAGAGATCTAATGAACATTTTCAGTAGAATGTGATTGACAACAGCAACAGGCAATGTTCAGATGTCTACGATGATTTAAATTTCGGGAAGCATCACCTTCTCCACTCCTCCGGTGTCATCTGCTTCGTCATGCTTTGCACTGGTGAGGATATCGGTGGCCGGAGGTAGGACTCGAGTTTTGACTTCAATGCTTTCCTGGGCACTGGTCTCTCTTTCGACTGCACATGAAGGGGCTTGCCAGATGTTCTCCCTTGAATGTGTAATTCTGGTGTTCGCAGGATCATAACTGGAAATTATATCACAAGGCTGGCGTTCATTGGATACCTCTAGATTAGCATTGTGGATGACCAAAGACTTTGTACTGTGAATACTCGTTGAGTCTGCAGTGCATACTCCATCCGAATCGACAGGAAGCTTCAACCTTCCAGTCTCCAACCCATGTGTCACACATATAGGATCAAGCCGCAGGGTTGCTGATGCTTTTCTCTCCACAATATTACTTGAATCAAATATTGGTGGTGATTCAGACCCACTTGCAGAGCTCCTATTGATGCCAATGATTTCGACACTTGAACTGTTCTTTTTGAGTGCAAGTAAAGCACTGCCCTCATCGGTGTCCATGTCATATAAATTCGCATTCTTAACCCCTACACCAGCGCTAACATCTTCAATTGTAGAAATTCCAAATTTGAAACTTCCTTCTTCAACTTTAAGACTATGGAGGTCTGAGGAAAAGAAACTATCAGCACTACAACCATTACTATCGACTTCATCTTCAGAAACACTGTCCGAGATAGCATTCAAACTAGGAGTAGAGGGCACCTCAGAATCTACAACCTCATCAACAGACTTTCTTTTAACCTCATTTTTAAGAAGTTCAAATTTTGAATCCACAGATCCCATATGTAGATTGTATTTGCTAGCTGGCATCTCAAAGTCGGACAGAACAAAATTACCATCATCAATGCTGGTAAGGACCAAGTCTGACATACCTGGTTGAAGGCCATTACAGTTCCCTGATAATAAATTATTGCCAACATAACCACTAGTATGCATCTCTAAGATACTATTCCCATCTCTATCTCCAGTAAAATCAATTTGTTGAGTCCGACTCGGAACTACAGATGACCTCATGGATTCTTCTTTTGTGTAGTCAAGATCTTTAACGGAATCAAAGGATGTACACTTAGACAGAGATTTTGCAAGACCTTCGCCCCACAATTTAGTATCGATGTACTCTTTGAAAGCTGCTTCTCCATTAGCTACAAGTTTTTTACCCAATAGGAATGAAGAATCTCCAAAAGATGAAGCACAAGTTTGAAAACAGCCAACATCAGCATTATTGATCGAAAAATCATTTTCGGGATTGCTTATTGGGCATACTATCCCTCCCATGTCAGCAAAACAGGTCTTCATACCTCGACCAATTTGATATTCAGTACAAGATGAGGAAGTCGTTCCGTGACCGATCACTCTGAACATGTCATGACCATTTTCTATTGTTCTTGCATGAGAAGAATTAGTTGACGCTAAGCTCTTATGCCCAACATGGTCCTGACTATCCAGCTGAAATTCAGTTTGTAACTTGGATGAATTTTCATCAAAGAATGAATTTCCATTAGATGAAAGCTCTCCAACTATGTGGGACATGTTGGCAGCATCATACGAATCATTTGAGAGTGGACTCTGACACTCAAACTCAGCCAACATGCTTCCTGCTTCATCAGACTCAGAATATGAATCATAATGCCGAGCATGATCTCTGCCAGGCCTTTTCTACAAAAAATAAAATATTGCTATCAGAAAGCTTGACTCAAATCTATCTATAATATATAGCAAACCCCCATTACTGAAGCACTACAGTAATCCGGGGGAAGTCAACGGGATTGTCAATGGAGGATCAATCACAGTGTTAGCATGTGATGTAGTGGGGCCCGGAAACCTATCACAAGTGCTGTGAGAGTTCTATTGGATTAACTAGGATTCCCGGGCCTCGCCCATGGATCAGACTAGTTTCATATGAAAGAAAAGTTTCAAATAGCTAAAAAAATGCTTTGTGCCTTTTCGTTATGGATAATACTGAAACTTGCCTGTCTATATATTTCACTGGAATCCATGAAAGAGGTTGTGCACCCATTGGAGCTTGAAGAGCTATATGATTGCTCCAGGTTTCTGCGGATACCACCAACCAAATCATTGGGCATGGCTATCGTATATGTGACAATATCAAAATCTGGAACCTAACGCAGACAACACCCGGATGCTCTATTAGGTAGGAGCAACACGTAGGTAACAGCTTAGATACTGCTGCTCAAATGTAGAACAAAAAATGTAAACCATTACTCTGCAGTGCTTACTTCTAAGTTCTTCAACCTGGCCTTTTTAGAGAGAGAACGAATGCACATACACACTCTCCGAACATTTCTTTTCTCAACAACATCAGATGGGGAGAACAAGTCAATACCAGTCAACCCCAGAATCTGGCAGATCTGTCAACATGGAAGCTTTCCACAATCAGCATGTTAAAGACAGTTTTCAAAAATTGACAATCACGCGAACCTCAAAAGAGATTTAATATTAGAAACTTGTATGACCTCGTAGTGAAATATATAACATATAAGAATCTTCAAGAATGATATGAAAATCTTGAGTATGCAATAATTATCTTCTTAGTGTTTTTTACATAAAATGGCAGATACGTGCCTAAGAGAAAAGAGCAGCATTACCGACTTTGAGATTTTTAGTAGACAATTTTTTTGACAGGGAACAAGTAGACTGGATATCTTGTAAGTGTGTAACTAAGAGTGTGAGGCCAAACTATGTACAGTAGGTGATATAAGAGACGTCTTGGAAGAAGGCTCGGAGTGCAAGAAATGTGGTATTGGAGAAATGTTGCATTTCTTTGTAACAGCTAGGAGAGGTTTCGAAGTGAACATATTAAGATAGCTTTGTGAGGAATTATTAGGGGTTATAAGAAACTCGTGAAGGACTGAATTAGGAGCTAGGCATAAGGGAAAGGTAATGCAAGAGTTTGTATCGACCAAGCATCATATTGTGCTCTGCATGAGACTACTGGCATGAATAGGAGGGTGTCTAATCATGTATCAGCCAAAATTAGTAGGTGTTTGTCCAGTATTAAAGACTCAAGGAATTTGATGAATCTGATGGGGCCTTCAACAGCTATGTACTACTGTATAGTATATATTTATACTTCAAACAATGGTTACAATAACTCCACCTAGTAATGGCTTTTACAATGTTAGGAGATGACGGCTAGGGTTTGGAGAGGAATAGAATGCATTCCATTGAGGGACTCAAGCCCAATATATGTACATGTATCATTATACAATCCGACCCGACTATACAGTAAACCCGACCCGTGTCGGGAGGGGATCGGGGGGGGGGGGGGCGGAGGGGGCTGTAGGAGGGTCGGGGGGGGGTCGGGGGGGCTGTAGGGGGGTCGGCGGGGTGCTGTAGGGCGGAGGCGGGGCCGGGGGGGGTGGGCAGGTGGAGAAGGGGGGGCCGGCGGGATGCTGGAGGGCGGAGGAGGGGTGCCGGGGGTTGGGCGGGTGGAGAAGGGGGGGGCCGGCGGTGGCTGTAGGCCGGAATGGGGGGGCCGGCGGGGTGCTGGAGGCCGGAAGGGGGGCCGGGGGGGGTGCTGTAGGCCGGAAGGGGGGGGGGGGGGGCGGCGGTGGCTGTAGGCCGGAAGGGGGGGCCGGCGGGGTGCTGGAGGCCGGAAGGGGGGCCGGGGGGGTGCTGGAGGCCGGAAGGGGGGGCCGGGGGACTGCCGATCAGGTGAACGGAGGCCGGAGGAGATGACTGTCGTCGACGTCGCCGCGAGGGAGAACCCTAGTGCTCTGATACCATGTTAGGAGATGACGGCTAGGGTTTGGAGAGGAATAGAATGCATTCCATTGAGGGACTCAAGCCCAATATATGTACATGTATCACTATACAATCCGACCCGACTATACAGTAAACCCGACCCATCTATATGTACATTAACATACAATAACTATGTTCAGCAGTTTCAATAATAGCTTTGATCTTTTTCTCTGATACACCCCATAAATAACGCGTGTGGTTGAGTAGGCTGAGCTTGTAGCAGAGAAGCTGAAAACATGATGTTGTCAGGGGTTTAGTGAGTCTCACAGCAATTTGATCTTTGGTGGAGATGTAGTAAGCCTCAACAGATCATTTTGCAACTATGTCACGAATGAAGTGAAACACGATTACAATATGCTCCATAAGGATGTGGAAGACTGGGTTCACTATGAGATAAGTCGCATCAATGTTGTCATACCATAAAATACGATGATGATTTTGAGCAACATGAAGTTAATTCCTTGAGAAGGAACTGCAGCATGCAATTTCTGAAGTGGCATCCATAAGGACCGATACTCTGCTTAGGTATTCAAGCGGGCTACGGATCGTTGAGGACCATGAGATGAGGTTTGGACCAAGGAAAATAGCACATCCGCTAGTGGACTTGCAGTCGTCGGGATAGACAGCTCAATCTGCATTCAAGTAGCTTTGGAGCTTCGGACAGGGAGGCAAAAATAATCACTCCCTTGAGGCAACAGAGTATTCTTTTAACTGTTGTCCAATGAACGTATGTAGAATGTTACATGTATAGGCAAACATGGTTTACTGAAATGGAAAGGTCGGGTGTTGTTATGGTTGCGTATTGAAGAGTGCCGATGATGCTTTTACATTAGGTGGAATCATGAAATGGCTACCCAAGACCTCGCAAGGATCGTTCACGGTGAAGTCTTTCTACCAATTAATCAATAGGGGAGGAGTAATCTGCCCATTTGCCTCTCATCTTTGGAAGACTCCGGCTCCTCCCAAATGCAGGATCGTCCTATAGCTGGCCTTAAAGGAACGAATCCTCACGAAAATACAATTGCATAGACGGAACCACCCAGGAGCCTCAGATCTATCCTGCGCGCTATGCGGCGGGGGAAGGGAATCTGTCGACCACCTTCTACTCCACTGTCCATATTCCAAGTCCATCTGGAGATCCTTACGGGCGAAACTTGGGTTGAAGGGACACACGGGTTCTATGCGTTCTCTCTGGACGGTCTGGCGAAAGAAGAGGGTCCGCCGAGATCTTCGGCCAGCATGGGACCTGCTAGTAATTGGGGTTTGCTAGGGAATCTGGTAGGAAAGAAATACTCGCATCTTTAGAAATAAGAAGAAGGCTTGGGAGGCCACTTGGTGTGCTTCATTGGCTCTGGTTAAATTATGGTTTAGGGGACTTTCGGCTACCTTGAGCACTAAGATTAGATATGTAATAGACCCCTTGTAATACTTCTTTATTTATATTAATAAATAGCTTGGGGTATGGCTTAACCCCATCCTCTCTCCCTAGGAGAGGAATTTCCTCAAACAAAAAAAAAAAACAATTGCAATAGCTTGCACCTGACTTTCTAGGGTTTCATTTGGTCGACATTGTTTATGCTCAAGATTTTGATGTCCAAAGGATTCATCTTTAGTACATTTTGATATCTATCAGTCCCACATAAGATAAGTATCACATGTACAATGAAATCTGCCTATAAAAGATGGTGGACCTCACTACACAACTTGAAGGCTCCCTACTCATTTTTGTATCTATGATAGGTAATATGTTCAAGTTTCTTGGAAATATAGAATTACTCTTAAGACATTTGCTGAAGCAGTAGGTTCTTTTTGGTTATGTACTTATCCTTTAAAAACAATAGCATGTGCACTAGTTTTTGAGACATGATCATTGGTTCAAATATATTCTATCACGGTTTGTTTAACTCAAGGTCCATATTTTCTTGTGATTCTATATGCTAGGGATAATCTAAAAAAAACAAGGAGCAATGTCCAGAGTCTTTGGGTATTTAAGAGAAGATAAATCAGACACTATCAATGTGGAATGTACTGTAGCACACCAGTAGTAATTTTACATTAAAAACATATGCATTCTTTATTTTACAACAAGTCCTTTAGCAGCTAATCTGCAGTAAAGCTTTGTTTAAAAAGATACATTTGATTCCATGACTTAAAAGATAACCAACAAGTCCATAATGAGTCGTTCATAAGTCTCTTCTAAAGTCATCATCATCATCCTGGTCTTATCCTATTAAAGATGGGATCCACTCTAGGGAAGATTGACAAAATTTTCCAAACGGTTGTCAACCTCCAAAATTGGTGCCAAAAACGTGACCAAGGCAACTTGCAAGCGAGCATGCAAAGTAACCTGGTGTCAGTAGAGAGACATACTTGTTGGTTACACAGTTTAAGTTGATGCAACCAGGGAGCAACCATCCAAGGTTCCCTCTGACTAGGACAGAGTTTAAACGAACAAGGTAGAAGGCAAGGCTTGATATAATGAATTGCATTCTTTTAAAGTCTAATCATTTGAATAACCGAATTGAATGTTGATGTTTATGAAGGTTCTATAATAGGTGGTTCAATGTTTTCAAATGCACTTGAGGCTTACGCCTCGAGGCGCGCCTCAGAGCGAGGCGCAGTAAAAACTCCCCAAAGGCGTTGTATGAGGCGTGAAAACAGCTAAGGCGTACGCCTCAAGGTGAGGTGTACGCCTCAAGCCCAACGCGTAAGCCTCAGCTGTGCTTGATTTTGGTAATTTTTTTTAATAAAGTGAGTGTTCACTATTTTATGGGCCCCAAAATTGCTTTTAATACTATAGAAGATGAAGAGCTCCAATTTGATTGAGTAAATCTTCGACTTGTGTTTTTTTTTTTTGGTTAAAGTGACAATTTATAATTTTTAGGTTTGTTTTTTATTTCAGATGATTAAAACTTTCAGTTGGAAATTATGGATTTAATAAGAATTTTTTGGTAGCATTATCTGGAATTGTGGATTTGGTTCATTTGACTTGGAACGTAGAGTTTTATAAATTTTCTCTCAACTCTCAAGTATTGTTCAATTTATGTATAATGATACACTTTACATACTTTATGTATATATTTTGGTAAACTATTATGATGAGTAGATGTGGAATCGTGGATTATGATATAAAACTATTAATTTTCATACCTTTCTTTATTTTTTATATTTAATTTAATTATTAATATTTATTATATATTTAATTAATTAAAACATACACTCGCTTGAGGCTTACGACTCACACCTCGAGGCTTTGGCTAGCAAAACGCCTCGCGTCACGCCTTCGCGTCTGAAAACTTTGGGATGGTTATCATACCTCTATATAATTGACACTTTGAGAGCAATATAAAGACATTTTTGATTGCAAATAATGATTGTCGTTTTTTACAACAAATCCAGTAAAAGTAGTTACCAAAAAAAAAACAGAAAAGGCGATCATGTTACCCCACATAAACTCTCTTAAACTTCACTACTAGAATATGAACCTTTGTGCCAAGAATTAAATCCAAATAGAAATATGAGTACCTTTAAAAATGAGTCAACCTTAGGATAGGGCATGTATCTTCCATCGCTCTTACCGGAAGAAGTCCGTTCATATATATACACTTTTGAATGCTTAAGATCTACTTGTATTTCCAATACCATTTTCCATACTATTTTAGATACTTGAAACCTGTAAGGTATGAAAAGAAATACACATTAAATTATTGGAAGATATGTGACTGAAAAAAGATTTGGAATACATTCAGAATCCTTTTGTGTACATATTATGTATTTCCCATTAGTACTTGACCATAGTTCGACTTAGTGGACAGCTAAAATTAGAATCACATCTCAAATTGAATGCATTTTCATAGAAGTAATTGACTTAAAACAAGTTGGACAACCATGTCTATTGTATGTACATATTGATACAAGTAAGCACAAGGCTAGTCAAGTCATTACCATATAAAAATAAAACATTTATGGTCAAATACATCACAATGTATATTCTTTTTTTTTCTTGAGAAATGTCTCTTTCTTTGAGTGTCGGTTTGGCCTAGGCCCTAATTTGTTCCCACATTTATAGACATCCTTGATCTCAATTATTCCTTTCAGAAGAGCAAATCTCACCAAACTATCAACTCCGAACTTGAAGAGAGCTGAAAATCTCTTTATCTTCCACGGATCACAATACTCCACCGGTCATCTTGATTGTTTTGTACTATCACCACCAGCTCCCCAAGAGAGCTCTTTTATTATCTCTAAGACTGACCACACCTAAAGTACCTTGATCTTGGGATTTGCAAACAGGCTGAAAAAGCTCCCCAATTTACAAGTTGATAAGAATCTGAGTTGCCATTACAAAACATATAGAATACCATTGCATTACGCACACTGCAAATCTATGACCTACCTCATCATACTTGTAGCACCTGATGTGCTTGCCACCAACCTGAACCCTGAATCCCCTTGCCCCAGAGCGCATGTTAAAATAGGGAGGTCGAAAAGCTTGCCGAGGAGAGTTTCTAAGGACAGAACCGTAAATATCAAACCTTAGAAATTTCAGAGCCTAGAAGCTTAGGGGTCATCATGAAGATAGTAGTGAAGGTAATTTGCTCAACATAAGGGCTCTTCTTCAGAGTCAAGGACATGAAATCCTTTCAAAGAGAAACCCTAGCCGTGGAGGAAGTCCTAGTCAATCTCAAATATTGATAAAGGGGATTTTGAATCATCAAAATGGAGGATGCATATGTTGAGATGGGTAAGAACACATCAAATTCTAGTTTGTATAATTATTCTACGGAGGGGGTTTCCCAAATGCAGATAAGTAGATGTTATTTGATTATTTTTTGCATCTCTTATTATTTCATTTCTTTTTTTTTCATATTTTGTTTTATCATCCACCTTTCAACTTTGACATGGTCTGTTATGGAACCAAAAACATCTAAGTTAATTTGGAACATCTTACTCTTTTTTTTTTAATATGGTAAGGGCATGTGGATATTGATGATAATTTATTATTGTTTTTCAATTCTCCTATTTGAACGGGATTAGAATATTGGTATTGTATGATATCATTATCATGTCCATGGATATATTTGGCATGCAATGAACCTATGAATAACCATATTATAACCATAACCATCAAGCCATGCCCATTAATTTGGGCTTGCCTTTATGAATCCTTCTTTGTCGATCATCTTTTTAAGGGCTAATGGCATCTTTTAATTGAATCATAATAATTTTGTAATATAATACCACACCATAGCCATGTCCCATCTACTTGGGGCTTTATGCATCATTTTTCGCCATTCATTTATGTTTAAGGTTATATTTATTGTCAATGAAAACATTTCCATGTCTTGTCTAACAATTTCCATCAATGTCATTCGAGGTCTTCCCCTCCTCGTAAGACCTTCCACACTAATCTGAGAGCCTCTCCTTATCCAGATCACATTTGTTCTATGTTGTACGCATCAAAGCCATCTTAATATGTTCTCAGTTATCTTGTCCTCAATTGATGTCATTCAAACGTTTTCTCTAATACACGCATTCCCCACTTTAACCCTTCTAGTATTTTCACTCATCCACCTCAGCATCCTCATTCCTGCCACGCACATATTATGAGCTTGAGCTCTCTCTATGGGGGAACATTCTGAATCATATAATAGTGTGGTCCTTGCGGGTATATTTTTGTCTTTGTTAGATACCCTCATGCCCAAAACCCGGGTTGTAAAGGGAGGTCCATTGAGGGTATATAAAACGGGTGATGGATGCCTCCCTCACAGATGTGGGACTATCCGTTAACACTCCCCCTCACGCGGAGCATGTGTGGTAAGGATCCTCCCACGCGGAGCACGTGTGGCAAGGCACGATCGATGGGGAGGACCCGGAGCAAAAAAAGGAGCAGGAGACAGACCAACTCTAATACCATGTTAGATTCCCTAACGCCCCAAAACCCGGGTTGTAAGGGGAGGTCCACAGAGGGTATATAAAGAGGGTGATGGGTGCCTCCCTCACCAATGTGGGACTATCCGTTAACAGTCATGTAAAACTTATCCTTCAATTTTAAAGGAATGCTTCGATCACATTGAACTCCTTAGGCCCCTCTCGACTTCAACCAACCAGCTCTAATCTTGTTGGACATATCATTATCTATCTCTCCATTTTTTATAAGACGGACCCAAGATACCAAAAATAATCACATTGTTGTACTTGTTGGTCATCAATTGTGAAATGGGCTTCATTAACATTAGTATTTTCATTCAAATTGCACTCCATATATTCCATTTTAATTCGACTTATTTTTAAACCCATATCTGTCAAAGCCTTGCTCGTAATTCCAATTTAGCATTTAATCATATTCTTGTCTCATCAACTAACACTAGATCATCTGCATATAACATACACCATTGTAATATAATACCAACAAATATTAATGTACACCTTGGGTTAAAAGCATCATCTAAAGCACACACAATATCTGAGTTCTTTGTAACCCCCCCCCCCCCCCCCCCCCCCAAGCTATGTACTCATTGAGCTCTTCATGGAACCTTGTTATTTTCTTTATGAAAAAAATCGTACTGCACATGTATATCGAAAATGACATTAAACCATCAGGCCAAATCATTGCAGCTATATAGGAATTTCAATGTGACTTCATACACTAATAAAAAAATCCAAATTACTAAAGATCATTCAACTACACGATCCGAGACTTATATAAGTGAATCATATTATTTAATCATCAACCCTATATAATAAGGGACAAAGACAGCTAGGGGGGGGATAAACGAAGATATATTTTGAGTCGTCTGATTTATAGGTGAGTGCAATGCATCGAACCGGTAAGGTGTCATCACTCACAACGATCAAGTAAAAAGGTATATGGCTCACAACGTTCACGGAAAGATGTCTCGATAACTATGTCGCTCTCTCTCTCTCTAAGATCCTGGTCTCTCCCCCGTATCTCTCTCTCTCTCTCTCTCTCTCTCTCTCTCTCTCTCTCTCTCTCTCTCTCTCTCTCACCTAACCCATCCCACCAGGTTTTCCACCAACTCGTCGGAACCTCGATGTCCATCCGCGAACTCGCCAGTGTCGCCCTTCACGTTAACTACCACCCCCCAATGATTCTCTCTCTCTCTCTCATCCCATCCTCGTGTCTCTATCTCTCTCCGTGTATGTCGATGTCGGCAGCATCAGCAACCGAAAGCGACCGTCTGAGGGCCGACAGGCACGCCGGCATTACTAGTGTCAAATAAGATACTACACACAGCAGTAACTGCTTATGTTGCAATTGAATCTAATTGCAAGATCATCATCATCAAAGTCATATCCCATTAAGATGGGGTCGTGTATGGAGAACAACTTTAATTAAGAAGACTCTACAAATAGATTCAAATTAATTTTCCGACCAACTATCAACCTGATGTCAACCCTCTAAGCTTGGTTACAACCAAGACAACTTGGCAAAAGAGGGGTCTAGCAAGGAACCAAGAAGGCCACTTGATAGGAAAGGAGGTTAATTGCAAGATATGAAACAAATGATTCATATCTAATCGGAACATATCTAATTCCCATTAATATTTTAAATAATATTGACTTCCACTCCCTTTAGCTTCCCATCTTAAGATAATACAAATTTACGCCTAATATATTTTAAAGTATGAAAAACTCTGACGCAACACCACCTTGCATTGTTTATTCCAGTTTCTAAGTTTTTATAAGGAACAAAAGGACTATCTCTATTGGAAGATGCATTCAAATTTGATGTGTTCCATTGTGCATGCTATGAATTTAAGCACTACATTAGGCTTGAGGTATCTTTATTAATAGAAATTCTAAAGATGATCATAGAGGAAGAGACTGTTAGAATAAAAAGGATAAATTGGTTAGAAAATTTGGTAAGTGGATATGAACATGCGTTGTAGTTACCATAGTAAATATTAAAAAATGATATCATTAGTGCAACTTGATTTTAGAATTCTTTCTGTCATTCACCTAAAGAACATGGTCAGTATTTCTTTCAAAATAGTGGCCACGGTCATGATTGGACTTCATCCAACAAAAGAAATAAATAGAATCGAATTTCTCCTAACAAAATGGCTTGAGAACTAAGATGTAGTCAAGAAGGTACTCATACAGCAATTCCCCATCAGAAAGTAAATCAGCAATAGCCGTCTCCTCATCAAATCTTATGTGCAGAACTTCTCCAAGCCATATTCTCGTTTGAGTCTGTAAGATGAAAGAAGTATAAGAGCAACTCAAGATAGCAACGTGTGTCACATATATCACCACAATGAAATAAATAGCAATCTAAACTAATTCCGTTGGATATACCAATAGAATCGAATTTCTCCTAACAAAAGGAAGCATAATATAATTAAAATAAATTAGAAAGGGTAATGAGAAATATGTAGGCATCTAGAAACATACAGCCTCCAATTGACGGATCTAATGAAATTCGGTCAATAGAAAATATAACATAGAACATGATAAAAAAACTACTAAAACCATTTGTTTTCAAAGTATGATTTGCTTATTTAAGTTATAGTCTTCCTTTGTCCATATAAATGACATAGATCGCCTATCCCACCAAAGTGGAGAAGCCTGCTTATGTGCATTTGAAAACAAGGATGAGATTGAGGCACATGGAAACAGAACATGATGGAGGATGGATAATGTCTTCCTATTGACTCAGGCAACAGAAAGGTTGGCGTTAGTTTGGTAAAACATGTGACCGGCTTATCCATTCATGCCACTGAGAACATAGCAAAGCTGTGGGTAACAAAGCATGCAAACCGGAGAGGTGTTATGATGCTCCAAAACAGAAATTAGCAGTTCCACTCAAGATTACAACACATGTGTGTTTGAGATGTTGATAGGCACAAGGTGAGAGTATGGAAGCGGCGTTAGTTTTGGAGCAGTTTTGGAGGTTTGAGCCCATGCAGGGAATCAAGGTCCATTGGGAGGTCAACAGGTACAGTAACATATCCTCCAGAGACTGCAAACAGTGCGCCCCTAGATGATGATGAGGCTAACTCTAAAGTGCAATCAATACTTTAAAGGATATTGATGATGATGGTGATGATGACAACGGGAACAAAATGACAATATGAAGCTTCTTGAGGTGGTGGCAATGTTACACGATTTCATTAAGGTTTGGAGATGTTAAAGAGGAGAATGGCTATAAGCATTGCACCAAGGGCTGCGATCGTGATTCTAGGAAACATGAAGTCAGGCGAAGAGAAGACCAGATAAATTAAAAAACTTCAAATGAATGACTATAAGCGGTATTGTTGGTCCAAGAGATGTTCTCAAGACATCAGTCACTAATCTCGTGCCCCCTCAAAACCGGCTGTGAGGGGGAGGGGGCAACGGGTATATGAAGACACGGATCTCCCACCCCTAATTGATGTGGGACTATTGGCTCAACAATCACAATATCAGAGATGGCCATATTTTTTCTTTTTTGAGATCAGGGGGGTGTCCCGAAACCCTTCGGGCAATGGACCCACTTCAGGCTAGGACTAATCCCTCCGGGAGTGCCACCTACCCACTCCGAAGTTCCCTTACACACTCCTGGGCAACTCGAGGGGGGGGATCGAACCCACAAGCTCCTCACCCAAGCATCAATTGCTTTGCCAACTCCCCTATCCCCTCAAGTTTATGGTCAATATTGGTATGTGAAGCATCATTGTTTGCATGGTGAAGGCAGTTCTTTATCACTGTCTCGTGTTCAACAATTTTAGAAGAAGAAGAAATTTTAATGCCAAGAATCACATGAACAGATGATTAGCTCCCCTGTTTTTTTTTTCCAATGAAAGATATTTCTCTATCAATCTATGGCCACCACTCCTCTTGTTCTACCACCAGTGGGCAAAATTACACAGAAATCAGCAAATCAATAGACGAACTGGGGACGGGTAATCCGCGACTACAGCAATAGCAACAGAGAGACGATTCGGGAACAGAAAGCCGGATTAATCGGGCGAGAGAATACCTGCAAGAAGACGTCGTCGAGCTCGCGGAAGCTGGTCTCGGCGGAGCAGGAGGAGGAGCCGCCGACGCGGAGCACCTCCGGGGAGGCGGCCCTCACCACCCGCCTCATCAAACCCCCGGCAGCTCTCCCCCCAAAATACCCCGGGAAGAGGGGACGCCTTTCGATCCTGTGATCAGAAGGTTCAGGAGCAGAGAGGCGGAGAGCAGGGGATTCGAATCAGGACCAGAAAAAAAAAAATCCGGTACTCGATCGTGCTCGGGGTATCGGCGGAGGCTTCCAAATGCAAGGAGACTGGAGAGCGGACCCCTAACTCTCTCTCTCTCTCTCTCTCTCTCTCTCTCTCTCTCCTCTCTTCGTCCACACTCGTCGTCGTCTTCGCCCTCTCTTATCTTCCAAAGCTGCGCCACGACAGTAACTGTATTTTGTCGGCACCTAGTCCGGAATTAAAGGATGTGTGAAGGAACTTGCCTATTATTGCCTCCACACCGTCCGATTATCCTCTGAAGGATAGGATTTGCTGATAGTTTCCCGACCGATTGTCTGCATGGCGGCTAGGTAGCGTGAAACGCGGGGCGACGAAATTGAAATTGAAATTGAGATTGAAATTAAAATTTTATTTTATTTTGGCAGGAGGAGGAAATTGATAATTGCACTCCTCCTAGACTAGTGTTTGTTTATCACTCTATGGCATGTGCTTTCAACTAGAACTAGTAAATGATTTCTATTTGGATTACTATTTGGATTGACCAATAAAGTGAATTAAATATTAAATCCATTAGTCGCTCGCTGCAGCCGTCCACCACCTCTCGTCGGCCACCGATAACCCGTTGCCGCCCCGTCGGTCACCACCTGCCACTGACCTCCACCCCTGTCGACCACCGTCCACCCACCGTCGCTCCGTCTGCCGCCACTCACCGTCGCCTGCCCCGGCGGGGCGGGGCGACGGCCGGTGGTGGTGGTATCCCCCTAGTTCATCCCATGACCCATAGATCATGGCCGTTGAAACTGGGATCACTACATGTTGCTCCCCAAATCGTCGACTCCATCACGGGATGCTCTCTCGATCGTGTCGTTGGCTGACGTGGCATGGTCAGGGGAGCCTTCTACTAGTATATCAAAAGGTTTACTTGACCTTTCAGAAGTAAAACGTTTTGGCTACTAGTAAACCTCCTATCATTTACTTTACAACCTTTTGGATCCAAACAGCAACAAAGTAAAACTTTAACCTGATTTACTATACTGGTTAGCCTGTTGACCGAATACAAACAGGCCCTTAGTGATAGGACCATGGTCAAAAGATTAACTAGCCTAAAGGATAGTCATATTATGAGGACAAAAATACCCCTAACTATACTTTAAAATTAGGTTTCATGCCACTCCTTTCTATTACTTAACCCAGTCCTAAACCATAGGATCTATAGGTCATGGGATGAACCCTAGAGGTAGAAATCCTAAACATAATCATAAATCGCCCCAGGTGGCTTCTTGTCTCCGCTGCTCATTATCGCTGGGACGATCTCTACTTTAAAATTAGGTTTCATGCCACTTCTTTCTAATACTTAACCCAGTCCTAAACCCTAGGATCTATAGGCCATGGGATAAACCCTAGGTGTAGAAATCCTAAACCTAATCATAAACCGCCCCAAGTGGCTTCTCGTCTCTGTTGCTCGCTATCGCTGGCGATGGCGGCGAGTAGTTGCAACTCGCGCCCGCTGCTCGTGCCCGCCTCTGCCACCGCTGTCATGCCCGCTGCTCGAGAGTGATAGGAGAAAGGAGAGGTAGTGTGAGGGACATTTGGCAACCCTTTTTACCGAACCAATATGTTGTCCAGGAACCTTAGGTGAAAATCACCTTCTGCCCATCCTTTTCACCCACTAATCTTTTGTCAGGGACCTTAGACACATTTATCCTTTTGTTTGGTAAATTACACTTTACACACACCCCCCCCCCCCCCCCCCACTCTAAAATTTAGTCGAAAATTACTTATAGTTAATCAACTATATTTTGCCCCGTGATACTGTGCTACAATTCAAAACCATATGGATCGATTTGGAACAAAAAAAAATCACCCCCTATAGTTAATAAACTATATTTTGCCCCGGTATGTTGGTACCATTGAAAACTATAGGGATCGATTTGGAACAAAAAACTTCAGGAGGGGTTAAGTGATTTTGGACTAAACTTTAGGGGGCAAAGTGTAATTTACCTTTTATTTTGGAAAGTTTTATTCACACCTCAAAAATCTGTAATTAGCCCCCATTTTCAATAAACTTGTACACACCCCCATTTTCTTTGATCATACCCCATTTTTATCCCAAAATAACCCTACACCCCACCTTGAATAGACCCCATTTAAATGCACGATGTATGTGCGTTGTGTGTGAAAGCCACCCCTCTCACAACACATAACAATCATCATTACCACCCATCACACACAACAAACATCACACTCATCATTCACCATCTCTCACACACAACGTACACACATCGTGCACTCCTACAGCCTCATCATCATCATCTTGATCGTCTCACAGAGAGAGGCAGAAAGCGGGAATGGTGATGGTGTCTGTCGGAGAGAGAGAGAGAGAGGCTAGGGGGTCCGGTTCCCGCACCGGCAGTGTCGGGTGGGCAACGATCTGGCCAGATCAAAGTGACAAGGGTGGCGTCGGCGACGGGAGTTCGACTGGCGGTTAATCACAATCGATCGAGGAGACGAGCGATGGGGCGCTAGTCGGTTGGACTGCAGCCAACGATTAGGTCAGATTGGGTCGATAAGCGTCGGTGAGCCGATGATCCAACAACCTAATGGCGTCGAGGTCAACGAAAACAAGATAGAGGGAGTTCGGAGGGGCTGTGGCTGCTGTGGGTACAAAGACAAGGGTATAGTTTGTATTCAAACATGTTTGAGTAAGTTATTTAGAAACGAAAAGGAAACGGGGGGCTCATTACAGATTTTTGGGGTGTGAATAAAATTTTTCTTTATTTTTGGGGGAGTTGGCGATAAGCCTTTTATAGAAGATGTTTTTAAGCACCAGACAATAGTTTTGTTTGAGCTAAGATCCAGCCCGAAAAGATACCTATACATTAACCCCCTATTAACCTATTCAACTCATATAAAATGACTAAAATACCCCTACCATTATCCTGATGTATTAACTAAATTTATACTCCACTAGCCCCAATTGATACTCCATAGTTGCTATAGTGATTTATCTATAGCTGTAATATTTCAGAGTATAAATTCAGTTGCTACAATGAAATCACTTTAGCAATCAAATTTATACTCTAGTAACTCCGTTAACCCAAATTTATACTCTGGGTTTTGTAGCTACAGTGATTTCATTCGGGGTAATGGAGTATAAATTTATAGGTATATATAAATTCAGTTGCTATAGTAAAATCATTATAGCAGCTACAGTGATTTAATTGTAGCAATCGAATTTATACTCAGGAATATTACTGCCACAGTGAAATCACTGTAGCAACTATGGAGTATAAATTCGGGTGTATATGCCGTACAAATTCTATGGCTGCAGTGAAATCATAGTAGCAGCTACACTGGTTTTTACTGTAGCAACCAGATTTATACTCCAAAATATTACTGCTACATAGCAGCTACAGTGTTTTGGGTCTACTATTTGGAGTTCACTGTATAACACATGTAAAAAAAAAACGTATATCGAGTAGTTCTACAGGGGTAGTTAGAGGCTACAATGATTTCACTATAGCAACCATATTTATACTCCGAAATATTACTACTACATAGCAACTACAGTGTTTTGGGTCTATTATTGGACATTTCACTGTACAGCACATATAAAAGATAAAAAATGTACATCAAGTTCTAAATCTACTGGGGTAGTTAGAGGAGCAAAATAGTGATTTTTTTAAAAAAATGAGTGAGAGAAGGACTTAATACACTACGAAACAGTTAGAGTGACTGATCAAACTTAAGGGTTAGTAGAGATCGCCTTCTTATCATAATGGTATGGTATTAGAGATCGCCTCCCTTTGGGCAAAGACAAACTCTAATATCGATGCAATTAGAAGGGGAATGTCATGATGAATTAGATTTATGTGATTTAATTGCACCCCATGGTGTGTATTGTATAAATCACTCATGGAAATGATCCAGGATGCTTTGACTAGTTCTGAATCACTCCCCACAGGAGGCCTTTAGATCGTAATCATTCACAAAACCTAAATAATTATTCATATAGATCGACCGATGCCACTGGATTCGGTCGAAAAATCGAATAAAACCCACACACTGAAACTTATGATCGAAATTAACATGCCATGTGGCGTACAACCCTTTGCTCCGATTCAATTCCTGAATCGGGGTGAAAGTAGCCACATGACTAGAATTTCGGATGTACCGAATTCCGATCAACCATCTCAAATTCAAGGTTTGTCGCGTGACCTACCCACCCCATCCCTCGGCATAAGACAAATGGGAGGGTCGGTTTTCGATCGTGAAACTCCCCTAAAACCCTGGTGGTTGATCGGAGCAAAAAATAACATGTGCAAATTTTCAGGGTTCCTTATGATCTCTTGCCGATCGATGATGGGTGGAACCGGAAAAGACCCATAATATATCGATCGCAAAACAAGATCCAATGCTATATAAATAAAAGAGGGTCAGAGGCATACTCTAATCCCGAAAACCGCATCATCACGATTATCCATATAGCACCGTCGGGGGGGAAGGGAATAATTATTCAACAAAAAATAATTCAAAATAACCTGCAATAATTATTTAAGAAATTATTTACGACTAAGACAACGGATCATACGACAAACCACCTTCTGTCCCGAAAATCAGAAATATAGTATGCCATAGGCCAGCTTTTGGATCCATAATTTTTTGTTAAATCTGAGACAAAATTATTTACGGATTAGATCGGAAAAACAAATGATCCGCTTGTCGATCGCTAACAGGTTAAAAGAACTTATATCGATCCATTAACGATCACAAGAAGGGATCCTAATTTTAACTACATGGATAACTGATCGGTGAAAACCGACTCTGATACCAAGTGTAAGAAAAAATCTACACAGAACAAATGGATGTCTCTAATATCGAGAACCATTGGCTTTGAAAACAATAAACAATAAACAATAAACATACATCCGGCCATAAATTGTCGGGTGATGACGATCCACATGCAATTGGATTGATGCAGACGGATCTTCCTCTTGCGAGATCCTAATCGCGATGGAGGAAGAGATGACGATGATGTGATGCGATAACCGTCGGTGGAAGCTTTCAACTCCGGTTCTTCTTGGCGACCGAAAATCTCGTGGATACCGTAAGATTGACGAGATGAGGGAGGAATTGTAAAGCTAGATAATCCTCTCTCTCTCTCTCTCTAATGTGATCTAATCGAAGAACAAAATCTCAATGGAGGGAGAAGGGATAGGCGGGCCTTCTCTCTCTCTCTCTCTCCTTCTTTGTGAAACCAAGCGCACCAAGGGAAGGGAGAGGGCTGGAATCGCAGCAGTCCTCTCTATCTCTTTGCTTCGACTTTCGGGAGAGAAGAGAACGGAGAAGAGAAGAGAAAGGGCCGGGGGGGCTGCATTGTTCCGACTCCCTCTCTCTCTCTTAGGTATCTGCAAATGGACGAACAAAAGGGGAGGGGGGGTCATGATCCTATTTTATGATCTCCTATTTTTCCTCTCGGTTTGCGTGCAAATCCATGGACAACACAAGAGAGAGGGTATCGGCCCCCTTTAAACCCTCTACACCGCAACCTTTTGTTATCCAGTTTCCAATTTTGGGTCTCTAATGGGATTCGAGTCTACTAATGGGGTGCGTAAGATGTGGCGCATCCCCGTTGCACCGGAGTTGGGACCCACACCATCTCAAATCCTTGATCTAATCCCGACACCTGTAGGATTATGATTGGTTCGAGATTAATTAACCACATACCTCTGAGCCCGACTTATTTTTAAGATTATGATTTTACACCTGTAGGATTATGATTGGTTCGAGATTAATTAACCTTAAGTTTTGTTTTAAGATTAGTCGTAGCAAATCATAAGTTTTATTTTTATAATTGGTGAAACCACGAGTGTCTTCATGTCTTCTGAATCAGAAGATGTCCCATACCGTAAGGTTGCGGTACTGATGAATCGAGCACGGTCAGCGAACCCAGAGGGGGCACGTGTCAAATGGCTGGGGTGCGGCAATGGGCCCGCATGCAGTCAGCTAGAGTGTGTTCACTTTCGGGTCGCCTGCTATCGTGTGGCTGTGAACTGTGATGGGCCCACCGACCGGGTCAAACGACCGGAGGAGATTTGAACTCGCGACAAATGGATGCAGGCTGACAATATCATGGTTGGATTGGTCAATGCAAAGGAAATATTTTATTTGGTAGTCAAATGCAAATATTCTTAAGTGTGTTTCCTATTTTAATAGATACACACCTGAATTTTTAATCAGCAGATACACTGGCTTGGGTTTTTTAAGGGATTTTTTAAAAAAATTAGCTTAAAAAAATATTTAATTGAATAGGGTTTGACCAGAAGTATTTATCACACTAACGCTCTGAAAGCCACATGGCAGAAGCAAAACTAGGTCAAAGTTTTTTTTTTTTTTTTTTTTTTCTGATTCTTGTGAACATGGATGGAATCATGATTTTACATTGCAAGAGGTCTAAGCATAATAATTTGGGTCGGGCAACCCGACCCAACCCGAACCCGATTACTCATGTATATTGTGAGTCTGTGATATATAGTTCACAATCACAACTATCCTGACTGTTCATATGTTAAGGGGTCGCAATCACAACCATTCATTTCACCATATCTGATATTATTTATTTACTTATTGTATATCAAATAAAGATATTATCTGATGATCTAGTAAATTGTATGGATGGAAATACAACCAAAAGCTGTATGGGTGTTAGCAAGTATAAGTTCTTTTTATTTTTTATATCTTCAAATGTCAAAATTTTAAACAATGGTTGAAAATAAGTATACCAGAACCCGTGCAACCCGACCCATCATACCAAATTGGGCTAACCTGAGCCCAACACAAGCATGAAAATTTTTGCTTGGGTTGGGCTTGGGCTGGGAATCTCGGGTTGGAGGTTGAGTTGGATTAGGGTTGAGTCGTTTAGTACTTGGGTTGGACTTGGATTGACCTCCAACCCGACCCAATCCGACTGAGTTGCAGCCCTAGCCAAAGCATAAACAAAAAAATATATATATGCAAATATTCAAGGTTCTTACTATATAAAATTTTAAAAAAAATTAATTGATGGAGGGCCATGGCCCCTCCTTAGTCCATACATAGTTCCGTCCCTGCTTGTGAAACCTGGTATCTAGGTTATCGATTTTAAACTCGGCATTTTGGATATCGGGTTTTAACGAAAAACCCCATCATGAAATCGGTTAAGTGTCGAAACTGCAGTGTCAGGGTATAAAGTTTTTCGATTAAACCATCTATCTGAAATACCAAGTTTAAAATCGGCAACCCAGATACTAGGTTTCACAAGTAATCAGAAGAAAAAAAAATCGGCATGGCTTCGCTTTACGACGTTGACCTGCCACGTGACTATCAGAGCGCTAGTATGTTAAATACTTCTTGCCTGTTGTTAATAAATTATTTTTTTAAAAAAAAAATTTTTTAATTAACATTTATTTAAAAAATTACGCAAATGAGTGTTTCTGCCAAACTATGCTATTTTGTTCCTGAACAGAGACAAGGTAAAAGTCGATGTTTGTATCAGTGGCTTTAGAGAGATGCAGTTGACGAGGGCGGTGGGTTAATCCATTAAAGTTGTTTGTAGACACGACGACTTTATTAAAACCACCATCTCAAATAACGGTTTTATCATGCTCATTATACCACACTCTTAACTGATTTAGATGAGTTCGGATCTCCTCCAATCGGTCAGCCCTGGTCGGTGGGCCCGTGCGCATCACGGTCGGACGGTGGTGGGCGACCCTAAGTGAATCATACTCTAACCCGACTGCATGCAGCTGTGATGTGCGTCGAGCCTACCGACCAGGGCCGATCAACTGGAGGAGATCCGAACTCGATTTAGACATCTGAATAGCGACTTTTCAGAGCCAATGAAACGGACGAGTTTTACCTTTTCTAAGAGGAACATTATTTTCAAAATTATATATTTAATATGATATTAATTTAGAAGGAAAAAAAAAAAACCCAGATTCCTAATCATTGAAGTCTTGATTTAATCACAAAGTCTCAAGTAGAACCACCAAGATACGTTAACACTTGATCTAGTTGGCACCTTCCACAAGGTTATCGATGCAAGCTACGACAAACTCTCCACACAGTGAGAACTTATCTTCGATGGTCTCTGTGATCCAAAACAAGAGTACCACGGTGGACAACTTCTGTCGCAGACCTCTGAACAAGATTGCAGATGAATTATGCTCTCCGCATCGCACTACATACTAAGACGTCACCTCGAGCAGTCGCACACCCACCTGTCGCCTAACACGCCACAGTGATGATTGGACGACCTACGCGACATACCTGTCATATCGTGGTGGGCCTGTTGTTGGGTTTTGGCTCGACTTCACCCAGCCAGTCTTGGACTCGGTCGGTCTAGTGGGTAATAAGTCGGGCTCAGAGGTATGTGGTTAATTAATCTCGAACCAATCATAATCCTACAGGTGTCGGGATTAGATCAAGGATTTGAGATGGTGTGGGTCCCAACTCCGGTGCAACGGGGATGCGCCACATCTTGCGCACCCCATTAGTAGACTCGAATCCCATTAGAGACCCAAAATTGGAAACTGGATAACAAGAGGTTGCGGTGTAGAGGGTTTAAAGGGGGCCGATACCCTCTCTCTTGTGTTGTCCATGGGTTTGCACGCAAACCGAGAGGAAAAATAGGAGATCAGAAAATAGGATCATGACCCCCCCTCCCCTTTTGTTCGTCCATTTGCAGATACCTAAGAGAGAGAGAGGGAGTCGGAACAATGCAGCCCCCCCTTTCTCTTCTCTCCTCCGTTCTCTTCTCTCCCGAAAGTCGAAGCAAAGAGATAGAGAGGACTGCTGCAATTCCAGCCCTCTCCCTTCCCTTGGTGCGCTTGGTTTCACAAAGAAGGAGAGAGAGAGAGAGAGAGAGAGAGAGAGAGAGAGAGAGAGAAAGAGAGAGAGAGAAGGCCCGCCTGTCCCTTCTCCCTCCATTGAGATTTTGTTCTTCGATTAGATCGCATTAGAGAGAGAGAGAGAGAGAGAGAGAGAGAGGATTATCTAGCTTTACAATTCCTCCCTCATCTCGTCAATCTTACGGTATCCACGGGATTTTCGGTCGCCAAGAAGAACCGGAGTTGAAAGCTTCCACCGACGGTCATCGCATCACATCATCGTCATCTCTTCCTCCATCGCGATTAGGATCTCGCAAGAGGAAGATCCGTCTGCATCAATCCAATTGCATGTGGATCGTCATCACCCGACAATTTATGGCCGGATGTATGTTTATTGTTTTCAAAGCCAATGGTTCTCGATATTAGAGACATCCATTTGTTCTGTGTAGATTTTTTCTTACACTTGGTATCAGAGTCGGTTTTTACCGATCAGTTATCCATGTAGTTAAAATTAGGATCCCTTCTTGTGATCGTTAATGGATCGATATAAGTTCTTTTAACCTGTTAACGATCGACAATCGAATCATTTGTTTTTCCGATCTAATCTGTAAATAATTTTGTCTCAGATTTAACAAAAAATTATGGATCCAAAAGCTGGCCTATGGCATACTATATTTCTGATTTTCGGGACAGAAGGTCGTTTGTCGTATGATCCGTTGTCTTAGTCGTAAATAATTTCTTAAATAATTATTGCAGGTTATTTTGAATTATTTTTTGTTGAATAATTATTCCCTTCCCCCCCGACGGTGCTATATGGATAATCGTGATGATGCGGTTTTCGGGATTAGAGTATGTCTCTGACCCTCTTTTATTTATATAGCATTGGATCTTGTTTTGCGATCGATATATTATGGGTCTTTTCCGGTTCCACCCATCATCGATCGGCAAGAGATCATAAGGAACCCTGAAAATTTGCACATGTTATTTTTCGCTCCGATCAACCACCAGGGTTTTAGGGGAGTTTCACAATCGAAAACCGACCCTCCCATTTGTCTTATGCCGAGGGATGGGGTGGGTAGGTCACGCGACAAACCTTGAATTTGAGATGGTTGATCGGAATTCGATACATCCGAAATTTTAGTCATGTGGCTACTTTCACCCCGATTCAGGAATTGAATCGGAGCAAAGGGTTGTACGCCACATGGCATGTTAATTTCGATCATAAGGTTCAGTGTGTGGGTTTTATTCAATTTTTCGATCGAATCCAGTGGCATCGGTCGATCTATATGAATAATTATTTAGGTTTTGTGAATGATTACGATCTAAAGGCCTCCTGTGGGGAGTGATTCAGAACTAGCCAAAGCATCCTGGATCATTTCCATGAGTGATTTATACAATACACACCATGGGGTGCAATTAAATCACATAAATCTAATTCATCATGACATTCCCCTTCTAATTGCATCGATATTAGGGTTTGTCTTTGCCCAAAGGGAGGCGATCTCTAATACCATACCATTATGATAAGAAGGTAAATTGTATATGGAGAAAATGATGATTCTTATGCCCATAGAAAAAGAATCATTGCTTAGACGCCTTAGACAATTCACCGACCTTATCGAAAAACACGTAGTTTCTTATGACTTTTTAGTCAAATTCCTGCGGGGAGCAACCTTTGCCCACAGGGAGGTCTAAGTTTTACTAATTGATAATTAGTATGGAGTAATCATTAGATAAAGAATAATTTCTTTTTGACTCGTAATAATGTATGCTTTTCTTTCTCCAGTCGTTCTACCCTATGTCTCGGACCTTAATTACCCTAAACCTTACCTCCCTATTCGAGGAGATTTTTCCGGACAAAATGGATAAACTGTCATCTAGGCGTCTAACCGATGATAAAGTAGTGCGAGAGCGTATCATGCAGATGTACGATATTGTTCTGGTGTGTTATGAATCTAATATTGTTCATTCTCATAAATCTGACAATGACTGGTAGATTGATTGTGGTTCAATAATCCACATCTTTACCATCATGTAGGGTTTTCTCGGCTTACGAGACCCAACTGACGGAGAAAAGTTTATCTTCTTGAGAATAAACTAAAATCCAAGGTAGAATATATGGGTATCTACAGACTAATCCTCCAGATCGGATACTTTTTAGAGTTAGAGTTTTATATGTTACAAGTTTCTCTAGAAATTTATTGTCTATTTTAAGACTAGTGCCTATGGCCGTTGTTTTTCAGTCTGATGGTTCTATCATTCTGATTAATAAAGATTCAGTTCTCATAGGCTCTAGTAAGTTGATTGATGTCTTATATAAACTGAAAATAGACTCTAAAAGTAATTGCTCCATGATGAATGTAAATGAAAATATTATCAATAAGGATTCCTCATCTCTATGGCACAGAAGGTTAAGTCATATCGTTTTGGAGGGCTAAAGAGGTTAGTAAAGGAAGGAGTTCTAAAGACCCTTGATTTTATTGACGTACTTTGGGATTTGTAGGAACTGTATAAAGGGAAAGCAGATCAATAAATCCTTTAAGGGTGTTAGGAGAAATATTGAGAAGCTAGATATCGTATACACGAATATTTGTGGACCGTTTAGTATACCTTGTCTTAGTGATCAACGATATTTCATATCATTTATAGATAACCATACGAGATACATGTATCTCTATCTCCTAGACGATAAGTCAGAAGCTCTTGAAGCTTTCAAAGTCTATAAGGCGGAGGTAAAGAAATAATATGGTAGAAGTATCAAGATCATTAGATCAAACAAAGGTGGTGAGTATTACGGTAGATACACAGAGTATGGATAAAAACTTAGTCCATTTGCAAAGTTCCTTGAGGAGCACGGTATTGTTGCCCAATACACAACATCGGGTACACCACAATAAAATGGTATAGCCGAAAGGAGGAATCGAATGCTAATGGACATGGTAAGGAGTATTATTTGAAACTCCTTTCTTTCTCTCAATATGTAAAGTGAAGCCTTGAAGACCACCGTGTATATTCTTAACAGGGTTCCATCTAAGGCCAGTCCCAAAACACCCTTTGAGTCATAGAACAGATGGAAACCCAGTTTAGATCATATGCACGTATAGGTTGTCAAGTCGAGGTTAGGATGCATAACCCACATAAGAGGAAGTTAGACCCTCAGAACATATAGTGGTTTCTTTATTGGGTAGTCGGAGAAGTCCAAGGGTTACAGGTTCTGTTGTCCATCACACTCAATAGAAGCTAGAAATGCTCATTTTTTTGAAAGTGGTAACTTCAGTGGGAGTGTCCCTATATAAGAAATTATGTTTGAAGAGATACGGGTTCCAGTATATGTACTTATAATACAGGAGGGATAAGTTGGTCATCAGGATGAATCACTTACGGCAGTTCCTGATCAATCAGTCCTTGATATCCCAATTGATGCAGAACGAGTTGCCACTGAGCCTGTCATAGAGGAATCTCAACAAGAGGAACCGTTAGGTTTCAAGAGATCCAAGAAAAGATGTAGAGCGATAATTTCTAACGACTACAAAGTATACCTTCAAGAGTCAAAGAAGTTCGACATTGTTATCGAACTATCTTCAGATCCCAAAACGTTTTCTAAAGCCATAAATAGAAGAGATTCTACAAAATGGTTAAATGCCATAAAAGATGAGATAAAATCCTTGACGGATAATCAAGTATGGGATTTAGTAAAGTTACCTAAAGGGGCTAAGACCAGTGGCTACAAGTGAGTCTATAAGACCAAGACTGATACCACATGTAACATCGAATGACATAAAGCAAGACTTGTAACCAAATGATTTACTCAAAAGACATCATTAATTATCATGAAATATTCTCTCTAATTTCTAAGGATTCATTAAGGATAATTTTGACTTTTATAGCTCACTATGATATTGAGGTATTACAAATGGATGTGAAAACGACTTTACTAAATAGAATTCTGGAGGAGGAAGTATATAGGACACAACCTGAGGGTTTCACCTCAGGTAAAGGTAGTCTGCAAGTTGAAAAAGTCATTATACAGACTGAAACAGGTATCCCGATAATGATACTTGAAGTTCCATAATGTTATTACCTATTTTGGTTTTACAGAGAACATTGTGGATCATTGCATTTACCTTAAGATCTGTGGGAGGCATTATGTGTTTCTGGTCCTATATATGGATGATATTCTTCTGGCTAGCAATGATTTGGCGATGATACACATGACAAAATAATTTCTTTCTCAGAACTTTGTCATAAAGGACTTAGACGAGGTATCATACGTGATTGGCATTGAGATCATCAGAGACTGATCTCAAAGATCACTAGGGTTGTCTCAAAGGTCGTATGTTGATAAAATTTTAAAAATGTTTAATATAGAGAACTGTTCACTGGGTATTAATTACTTCCATTGTTAAAGGTGACAGATTCTGCTTGTCTCAAAGTTCGAGAAACTCTATTGAAAGAGAGGCTATGGAAAACATTCTCTATGCATCTGTAATTGGCAGCTTGATATATCTGGAGGTCTGTACAAAACCTGACATCAGTTTTATAGTAGGGATATTGGGTAGATACCAGAGTGATTCTAGCATGGATGACGGGAAGGGTACCAAAAAGGTCATGATATATCTTCAGGGGATGATGGATTTTAGGCTTACGTATAAACACTGAGCACTTGGAGTTACTCGACTATTCAGACTCCGACTTTACTGGGTGCCTAGATACGAGGAAGTCGACATCGGATTATGTGTTCATGTTTGCAAGAGGTAATGTCTCATGGAAAAGCACTAAGCAAACCCTTACAACGTCTTGACTATGGAGGCAGAGTTCGTTGCACTCCACGAGGCAACATTATAGGCTTCTTGGCTAAGGAATTTTATTGCAAGGATTAGGATTATGGATTTTATTTTCAGACCTATAAAGATCTATTGTGACAATATGGTTGTTGTATTCTTCTCAAAGAACAACAAGAATGGAAGTCGTAGCAAGAACATCGACATCAAGTATCATCAGGGACGGAACTATGTATGGACCAAGGGGGGCCATGGCCCCCCCTCAATTATATTTTTTTAAAAATCATATAGTAAAAGATTTGAATTTTAGTATATAAAATTTTCTTTATTCATGCTTTGGCCCTCCTAAGATGAAGTTATTATGCTTTGGCCCCTCCCAATATAAAATCCTGGTTCCGTCCCTAAGTATCATGTCGTGCGCGATGATCAATCACCTGATAAGATTATCATTGAGCATGTTGGTACGGAACTTATGGTTGCAGATCTAATAACCATGGGATTATCACTCGTTCAGTCATGTGGATAACATGGGGCTTCAAAACTCATTGTACGTTTAATTATGCTTACACTTTTCTTTTTCAACAGCTAATAAAGTTTTTTATTTTCGTCTCATTCTGGATGTGTACACTTAAGTTCGTGAGACATACAGTAGAACCTCAGAGTAAGTTTTGTTTATTACTCATAAAGTTCGATAACAACATAAATTGATTATTCAAAAAGGATTGGTCATAACATAATGCGTGGAAGAGAGTGTATGTTCATAAGGATATAATGTGACTATGAATCTCTTTCTAAGTGAAGGAATACCTCTTAAAGTTATGAGTATAGTTTATTTTTGCAAAATACAGTGTGCGTACACTAAGGTCTTTTCAAACTGAGTCATTACCCACTAGCGTGTGTGTTTTGCCAAAATAAAATTTTGTTTTATTTTCGGGTTTCGTTTGCCAAGTGGGAGAGTGTTAGGTTTTGGCTCGACTTCACCCAGCCGCTCTTGGACTTGATCGGTCTAGTTGGTAAAAAGTCAGGTTCAGGGGTATATAGTTAATTAATCTTGAACCAATCCTAATCCTACAGGTGTCGGGATTAGATCTAGGGTTTGAGAGGGTATGGGTCCCAACTCCGGTGCAACGGGAATGCGCCACACCTTGCGCACCCCATTAGTAGACATGAATCACGTTGGAGACCCAAAATTGGAAACTAGATAACAAGGGGTTACGGTGTACAGGGTTCAAAGGGGGTCAATACCCTCTCTCTTGTGTCGTCTGTGGGTTTGCACGCAAATCAAGAGAAGAGAGAGGAGATCGCAAAATAGGATCGCGACCCCCCCCCCTCCCCTTTTGTTTGTTCGTTTGCAGGTACCTGAGAAGGAGAGAGAGGGAGTCGAACCAATGCAGCCCACCCTTTCCCTTCTCTCCTCCGTTCTCTTCTCTCTCAAAAGCCGAATAGAGAGAGAGAGAAAAAGAGAGAGAGAGAGGACTATTGCGATTGCAGCCTTCTCCCATCCCTTGGTGCGCTCGGTTTTACAAAGAAGGAGAGAGAGAGAGAGAGAGAGAGAGAGAGAGAGAGAGAGAGAGAGAGAGAGAGAAGGCACGGCTTCCCCTTCTCCCTCCCTTGAGGTTTTGTTCTCCGATTAGATCGCATTAGAGAGAAAGAGAGGATTATCTGGCTTCGCAATTCCTCTCTCGTCTCGTCGATCTTACGGGGTGGGGTCTCCACTGGATTTTCGGTCGCCAAGAAGAACCGGAGTTGAAGGCTTCCACCGGCGGTCATCGCATCGCATCGTCGCCATCTCTTCCTCCATCGCGATTAGGATCTCGCGAGAGGAAGATTTGTCTGCATCAATCCAATTGCGGATGATCATCATCCGGCAAATTATGATTGGAGGTACGTTTCGATTCACCGCTTCCGCATAAAGTCTCTATGTTTATCTTTTTCAAACCCAATGGTTCTCAATAATAGAGACATCCGCTTGTTCTGTGTAGATTTTTTTCGTACACCGATCGCATACGGCCACCAACCGCCGATGGTCGTCACCAAACAGTCTTGTGCAGCTGGTCATAACATCATATAGAGGTCACTGCATATGATCACCAGCCACATAACAAGCACCATGTAGATATCCAACTGCCTCTTTCATGGACCCAACTCCTCCTACTATCCTCTATATATAAAATAAGTAAACAGGACCACTCCTCCAACTTCCCTCTATAAAAGGATAGGCAGGACATAGAGAAGGGGGTGGACAAACAGACCCTTGAGTTTTCCCATGCTAACTCTCTCATGTTCTTCGAGCGATTTCATTAGAGCGATTGTGAGCTTTAACCCCCTTTGATTCTTGTGGACTTTTTGTCCCCCCCATTCTCAAGCTGATTTTTCATGTTAAATCTCTCTCTCTCTCTTTCTCTCTCTCTCTAGTTCCCCTTTGATTCTTGTGAACTTTTTGTTCCCCCATTCTCAAGCTGATTTTTCTTGTTAAATCTCTCTCTCTCTCTCATATGCGCGCGCACACACACACGTTGGGTTTGGTTAATATAAGAAAGAATGGAGTGTTTTTATCAGTTGGTTCGAAAGCAAAACATGGAGTGGCTTTTATCTTGTGTTTTGAACTTCTCATTCAAAAGGATGTTTTCAAACTTCCCACCAAACCTCTTTAAAATGTTTCATCTAATCTTTTTTCCATCAAATATTTCTTTGTTGGATGAGAAATCTAGTCCCAAATTGCTTAGGAGAAAGAAATGAGATGGCTATATATATAAAAACTCCTCTAGTACATTTGTATGAAATGAATAAGAGGATGTTTTGTTGTGCACTTAATTCATGTCCAATACGGTGCATCGCTCAACATTGCGCACACACGGCAGGGCAATGGGCTATAAGGCTTTTGGCGCTTTTTAGCCAAACTTTGCACTTAGCACGATCATCCGATTGGGCTTGTGAGCGCGGAAAAAGATACGGGTCGTCTTTATTGCAGATCACACAAGATTACAGAGTGGCCGGGACCCGGGGGCTCGGGTGTGGCTAGCCCGGGTACAGCGAGTGTTTGATCAGGAGATTATGGGAGAGATCCTCTAGAGGGTCCCTTTGATCCGCGTCTCCACGTGGTATTTGTGCGAGAGCTCTGAAGGGGTTGCCCAGGACAGAGGTCTTTACAAGGTGAGGGTTTTTGAGAGGCTAAGGAATGTCGGCCGTTGATTTTGTCCCGTCCGTGCTTCGCGCTTTCTCGGCTATGGAGGTTTTGGGCTTCGTTCCTTGGTCTTTGTGTCTTCCTCGATCCTTGCTAGACCTCGGCGTCCTTGATCGTCGGTTCGCGGCGTCGATCGTGCTTTTGGCGTCGGCTTTAGCTTTGGCTTTTGGCTTCGGCGTGGCTCTGGCTTTTGCTTTGCTTTGGCGCTTGCGCTTGAACGTAGGCGGGTAGAGGCTTGCGATGCTTTTGTTCTTCCGGACTTCGCGTCGTATCGCCTAGAACATGCGGTGCTTTGCTCGTGACCGTCGTAGTTGCTTGGCTTTGGCACGTGCGTTGCTTTGGCGCGGGCTTTACCGGTGCGTTTGCTTTGGCTTCTTGCATTGGCTTTGGCTTTAGCTTTGACTCGATCTTCTTCTTGAACGGCGATGGCTACTTCTTCAAGGCTTCTTTATTCTTTTGGCTTCCTCGACGGTTATGGCGTCGGCTTGGCTTTTCGGCGGGGGTAGCACCGATCTTTGTGCGACGGTTGTAGCGTCGGCTTTCGTTGATGAAGACGGCAGGGGTAGCACCGACTTTCAGCACGACGGTTGTAGCATCGGCTTTTGTTGACGAAGACGGCAGGGATAGCACCGGCTTCAGGCCTTCTTCTCCGAGTTTTCTTCTTCGCGCAAGGAGTCGACGCCTTTGTTGAAGACGACGGGTGTTGTCGGCTTCGATCTTCTTCTCCGGCCTTTGCTTCTGGCGTCTTCGGAGCTGATGAAGATCGTTGGAGCAGTCGGGGTGATGACGACTCCGGGTCTTCTTCTCCAAGCTTTCTTCTTCGTGCGAGGAGTCGAAACTTTGATCTTCGAGTGCAAGGTCTTCACATTGATGAGGACTTGAAGGGCCAAGGATTCCCGTAGGACGTGCTTGCCGTGCCTCGTGAAGCCTTCGGTCTTCAAGCGTTGGAGCTTCTCTTGCAGAGCCATTTCGTCTTCAGCTTTTCGGACCTCTTGTGCCTTCCCCCACCCCTTCTATTTATAGGCAAAGGGGGTGGTTGGGGGAGATATGGCTGAAATCTTTTTGTTTCATCCAATATCTCCCCCCATAACCATCAAGATATTGTTTCTTTATTTGGGGAAACAAACTCGATCCCCTCCTTTTTAGTTGGGGTGGTTACGGGCTAGATGTGACTCGATCTTTGAAGATTGAGTTGTTATTTTTTTGCACTTTTGGATCGGATGGCGACACAACGTCATCTTGTCCGTTGGATCGAGGGATCGTCGCGGAACTACGGCTGCGTAGACGTCCACGCCACCTCCCCCCGCATCGAGGCGGTTTTGATTTTTTTTTTCTTTTCTTTTCTTTTCTTCTCTTTTTCTTTTCTTTTTCTTTTTCCCTTTCTTTTCTTTTCCTTTATGGCCGGCCCCACCTCCCCATGGGGAGGGGGGGGCACGGTTTTCAAAACCAGCGGCCCCCCTCTTTGTGTTCGAGTTGTGGGTCCGGTGGGACCCGTTTGCTGTGGGTCGGGCCATGGCGCGCGAATCGAGTTCGCAAGTGGGCCGAGTTCGCATGCGGGCCGTTGTGTGCGGGCCAAGTTTCGCATGCGGGCCGTTGTGTGCGGGCCGTTGTGTATGGGCCGAGTTGCGCATGTGGGCCGTTGTGTGTGGGCCGAGTTGCATGCGGGCCGTTGTGTGTGGGCCAAGGTTACGTGTGCGAGTCGGGTTCGACCCGAAGGCCGTTGGGTGCGGGCCTATTTTACGTGTGCAAATCGGGTTCGACCCGTGGGCTAATTTCAATGCCCACAGGGCTGACTCGGGTACGAGTAGGAGTCGATTTGACGGCCATATGGGTCGAGTCGACCCGAGTGGGGCGGTTACAGAACCATTAGACTGGACTAGGCGGTTGGTCTAAAGGTTGCTTGGAGCACTTGTTGACTAAGTGAGTTTGGACGGTTTTGGGCCTGGCAGTTGGACCAAGGGACGCTTTCTAGCACTCGTTGGCTGGTGAACCAATCCATCTATGAATCGTCGATGGGTGCCTCGGTTTGAGGCTCATACCCAACAATTGAAAGCACTCAGAATCTGAGCTCATCTCTTCTTTTACTACGACATTCTACCAGATAGTAAAACCTTGTCTTCGTTCCAGTATGCGTTTTTTGTGATTGTTGCATGCAAAAGCACGAAGGCTTGCCATATTTTGGAAGTGATTCGCCTGCACCCATCAACACTCTCAAGGAATTGAGAGGGTGCGAACAAACACTTTAAAGAAGCGCATCTGATACATGATTCAAGTCTTTCTACTACGGCTGGCAATTTTGGACCCGACCCGGCAGATCGGACCCGACCCGACACAAAGTTAGCGGGTCGGGTCAGAGTTAAACGGGTTCGGGTCGTAAACGGGTCGACACGATAGACCCGTTAATAAACGGGTCGGGTCCGGATTTAGGGTCTGAACACGGTAGACCCGATAAGACCTGTTTAAAATTCAATGGATCGTGTCGGGTTGGGTCTACCCGCAATCCAATAGTGTATTATATAGTACCAACGGGTCTATCGAGTCAAGTCGGGTAGAGTCGGATTGGGTTGGATCGGGTCAACTGAATAGACCCGTGTGGTAAACAGGTCTAACAGGTCTTATCGGGTCTACCCGTTTATAAACGGGTCGGGTACAGTTTAGGATCTAGACACGATTAGTTAAACGGGTCGGGTCCAGGTCTAGGGGTTTCGGACACGACCCGAAACTAGACACGAACCCAACCCAACCCATTGCCACCCCTACTTTCTACGGTTTTGGGCCTGGGTCCCTGTGGTTGTTTGCCGGTGTGGCGATATGTGTCTACTGTGGGTGTCTCCGTCAGGATGTGGCAGTTTCTTTTTGTCGAAGTGGCAACTCTCTATTGCTTGCACCAGGCTGTGGTGCCTTCTGATGTTTGTTGTGATCTCCCCTTCAATGCACCCAAAAATAAAAGATTCAAGTCTCTCATTTGATTGTAGGTCTCCATACCCCATCAGATCTCTCTCTTTCTGTCTCTCTCTCTCTCTCTCTCTCTCTCTCTCTCTCACACACACACACACACACACACACACACATGCTTTTCTACAGCAAGAGCTGAAATGATTGCAATTCTTCCCATATTAGCCCAAAATTAACAAGGCAAGAAACAAGGGAGAAGGATTGGAAGGAGAAACAAAAAACTTGATACTGTGCAATTTTCTAGTGCCAAAGTAAACCTATCTTCTAACTTTTCTGTTGACCAAAGCAATAAATAATGAATTTTAAAAAAAAACTTGTGAGAAAAAACCCTAAAATTTGGCAGGATATCATTCCAAAATGATCCTGAGGACTGAAGCATAACACTTTTCTTTCAAAAAGCACCACTGCAACTCCATGGAGCACTCAGGTCTCTCCCCTTCAAACCCCCCAGCTGTCAACGAAACCAACAGTTGCCTTAGCAAAAATCAATGGCCCCCGGTCACTTCGGCATGACACCGGCATCGGCCTTAGCTCTCGACAGCGCAGCTTTGTAAATGGGCCCCATTTCGATACTGCGAAAGAGAAAGCAAGGTTTTACAATTATTATTAGTACCACCTACTCTCCAACTTTCAAATATCATAAAGGAGGGAAAAAAATAGTACTTTTATAGTACCTTTTTGACGAAATCAGCAATCTCCTTCGCAGTCAGAGGCTCCTCCCATCCATCTTCCTCCCATCCAAGTGATCGAAGAAAAGCAGCTTCTTCCTCGTCCGGGGAAACAACGGTTTCTGAACAGGAACTCGCACCTACATCACCGGGAATTGATTTCCCGGGCTCTTGACAGGCACCACAACCCCTCATTGCAGCATTCAAACTATCCGCTGAGCGTTCTCGATCGGAACTCAAGACAGGATTTTCCTTTGTGGGATCTTCAAAACCGTCGCAGCTTTTCATTGTGGCAATTTCATTCTCCAATGCAGAATTCAAGGCAGGATTTTCCTTTCCGGGCTCTTGGCGGGCATCGCAATCAGCGCTCCGTTTCTCCCCACAGCATTCCGGACCGGGATTCAAGACAGAATTTTCCTTTTCCTGGCTAGGTTTTTCCAGATCGGACGGCAGAATCGAGGTTTGCTCATGAGCAGTAGCTGAGTGGTTTGCAGAGCTCTTCCTGATGGAATTGAAGAACTCGTTCCGGTTGTTCCGGTTCTGAGACTGCTTCGGAGCCGAAAGACCTCCCTTGCTGTCAGCTGTACCCTTCGGGCTAATGGGGCTCCTCAGAGGAGGAACTACTACAGCTGATGAATCGCCGTTAAGAGGTTTCGCAACTCTGCTGGCATTTGTTAGGCTTGGGCCATCTTTAGCAGCAGACAAGATGCCATTTCTCTCTCGACCGAGCACCTGAAAGTTTCCAGACTGGAGGGCTTTTGAAATATCAGATCTAGCAGCCATATATGGCTGCACAAGAGTACTTGAACCCCCGCCTTTTGCTACTTTGAATTTTGATTTATCTGAAGAGTTGAGAACCTGAAAAATGATCACATCATCAGTACGACTTTCTATAGAAACGCAAGGAAGTACATCAATGAGTCATTCGTTATGTAATGTTTACCATCATAGCACTCCACACAAACAAACAAAACAAAAAAAAAAAGTTCGAACATAATCAATACCACTGAACACTTTCAAACATCACGCAACTCCACAAATTTTGATGGTAAATACTGAACAAAAGTTAACGTGGCGGCGTCTAAGAACCAGAAGCCAGCTTTGAATCCTATCTGACCGTTAGAAATTGAAAGGGCTCGGATCCCAAGTTTGAACTCAGTAATAGTAGGGGGTGGGGATAGGAATGCGGCTAGATCGGAACCCGATAACCCCACAAATGCATTCAATAAAACCCAATATGACTTGTACAAGAAAATTAACATGTCAGGTATCACAAATATAATATGTCGAATTTAGATATCATAAAAACATCATTTTATGTTGAAAGAAACCTTCAAGATAAGCATTCAAGACCGTACGAGTTAAATGTCAAAGAATATAATAATTGTGAAGGTTCCTTTTAAAGCTATAAAAACACTATACATGTCCCAAACTAGACCCGAATCATATACGAACCTGAAAAGAAAAGCATGAATCTAACGAGTAATTGAGCCCGAACCAATTAGCTTATTGTGTTTGTATATGGATGTCACAAGAATACGACGTGAATCCGACACATTGCAACCCAAACCATGCATGCCTTCCCTCAATGTTAAGAACTGAAAATACATGACTACATATGGACTGTAACTAAAAGACCCTCAAGCACATTTGTACACATGCAGAGGAAATTCGCAAAAGTTCAGTAAATGAACGCTTACTACCTAATGATAAAAGGTTTAGGCCATCTTTGGAGGAGCTTCCCGCAAAACGGTAAGGAATTTGTTTTTTTGTCAGAATGTCAGTTGATTACGTGATGAATGAGAACCGCACTGAAAGCCCTCATATCCTAACATGAAGAGTTCTTCAACATGGCTCATACCGAACTTCAACACACACACAACCCCAACCCACTCACCCCCCCCCCCCCCCCCCACACACACACACACACACGGATTCATTGAGGGTTTCCAATCATTTTGACAAAACCTGGCAAGTGTAGGCCATTTCATCTTAAACATCCAATGAAAATCAAATGGATTATAACCATGGCAACCTTCAATCAAAGCCAAAAAGTAAGATGCATGTACTCACGTATGCTTTATGAAGCAAAAAATTACATGTGGGCCCCCTGTAGTTTGACTGATTATCACTTTCACCCCCTCATGTTTATAACCCTACAAATGCCCCCTTGTAGTTTCAATTTCCTTGCACAAACACCCCCTCGGGAGTCGGGAGGGCGTAAAGTGATATGTTCTCCAACCTATAGGGGGGGCATTTGTAAGGTTTTAAACATGAGGGGGTGAAAGTGATAATCAATCTAACTACAAGGGGTCTATGTGTAATTTATCCATTTATTATTCTAGTGGCTTTGCTTGAGTCCAACCTACCAAGCTACAAGTACACATCGAGTCCATTCTCGATTCTCTTGATGTTATTCAATCTGTTGATCTGAAGACTGAAGGATATCGAGTAAGTCAATTGGATACGGAAGTCGATATAGGGATATTAGGAATTTAGAAGGCCTAAATATGGGTAGGGTTTGAATGAATTTCTCCTGCAATCTTATTAACGGATGGTGTAAGGAATCCAAGAACTTTGTAACGAAGTAGTATCAGCAACTTAAATACAAGTACAATTACCAGTGAATGTAAGGTTAGCTAATTTGACATGTCCTAAATTTGGATGAGTACAGATAACATACTCAAGTTGGATTTGGTACGGAATCACGGACAGACAAGCTCGTTACAAAACAGATCAAGCTAAAGGGTGAGAACAAACACAATCAACTAACTTAAATCACAAACCTAGCACAAGCCAAAAAGTACTAGCAAAATTAATGTGCTCGAGTGTGTATGTGTCTCTATGTATTAGGATTCATACCCTAAAATAGATGGGACAAGGCTTTATGGTTATGGTTATGGTTATAGTTGTGGACATAGAATTTAACATAAAATAATATTAGGAACTCAACCATCGAACTAACTGTGAGGGCAGTTTTGTCAATGTCTAAGATTAAAGTGCATTGCCTTATAAGGTCCAAACAAAACCAACCTAAATCATTGAGCCACCAAACCAGACTTAAAACTACCCAACCCAACTGAAAAGACCAAGCAAATTGAAGGGCTAAAGAATATAGATCTTGGTCAGAATCAAGTTTGGTGGGTTGGGCTTTTGGCCAGTGGAGGGGTACTTCATTTGTTAGAGTTCACAATTGAATTAATTTAGACAACCGAATAATAAGGTCAGTGAGCAACCATGCTCCAAAAAGAGGCCTCAAGTGATATAACTTCATGTTTAGGGCATTTTTTCTTAATTTTTTTGAATTGTTGGGGCATACATGAAAAAATAAATAGTTAAACGGATGGCTATGAGAATTTAGTATATAGATGGTTGATAAGTTGCAGTAATGGACACATGGGTTAAGTTTGTAACAAGAAGGGGTTAAAGTCTTATAGACAGTCGGCTATATCCTGTAGGCCAATGGAGATCACCAAGAATCTCGATCCCTGATTGGCAATAAAGGAGGGAAAATGTGTATAGACTCTCCAAAATCCTGAACTACTACGGGATTTTAACTGGAGAACAAAGATACATCAGTTGGACTTGGGATGACGCAAAATGCAACTCAAATATCCTACACCTACCTAATTACTTTAACTTGCAAATAAATAAGACTACCAATAGAAATATATAATCTACAAAATATACAGCAGCACTATTTGATAACATGAGCATTTTCCACACACAAGTAGACATGAACGGGCTTAATATTGAAAGTAGAACTATATATAAATGTAGCCAACAACTACACAAATAATCAACAAAAGAATTCCAAATAGTTAATCTTCAATTCTGATTTCTGAGACATTATACTTAGAATCTCAAAACAATAAAAAATAATTCACAGAAGTCTCATCTTAAACAACCTTGAGCTTCAAAAGGGCCAAGATGGACCACTAATCAAATACTCACACATAAAAAAAGTAGAGAAACCAGATATACACATATCTTTCCGTTTTTTCCACTTAATTCATCAGGAACCAAGCTTGCCTAATACTTCCAAGAAAGAGTCCCATCTGACCTCATCCAAGCATTTAAGTATCATGAATTGTGCCTTATCGTTCAGGCCAGCCATGGTACTTGTGTCCTATTGTAGTGTGGCAACACACGAGATGCAAAGCAGAAAAAGATATGCACAATTGTATGCTGGCACAAAGTGGCACACTAAGATATACTAGGTTTTTATCTATTTAGCGTTTAGAATACCTTGAATTGCTTTTAGAGATCACAAGACATGGGTTGAGTCATAAAACACAAGTTTTGATGCTTCTGTAGATATCAAATATCCCAAATGCATTTATAGCTTGTGTCAATTGATGACGAACATGTAATTAACATGTTGATGGATATATTTAAGATATCAGATATAACATGTTGATTGTTGATTGGCATTAATCATATATCCTTAAGATGCATCATTTTGAGGGACCAACCATGCCTTTCGAAGTAGCATCCATTAATTCTAAAGATCACTATTGAATAAGAATCAAAAGTTCCATAACTCTATTCAATCTTTTATTTGTGCAGTAAATCTCTTATTTGTTAACACATAAATTGTGTTACTATGATCATTGAGACAAATAGTCCATTTCCATCAGTCGGCTGATGGGAGCAAGAAGTATGGGATATGTCTGGTGTTTCTTTCATCTTTCATCCGGATTTACGTTGTATATCAACATATCATGGTTTTGAGGGTCACCCATTACGAAAAGACTTTCTTCTAAGTGGATGTGGAAATACGCTATGACAATCCAGAGAAACGTGTGGTTTTTGAACCCATTGAAATGACCCAATAATTTCGCTATTTTGATTATGTTAGTCATATTATATAGATTGTGTCTTCAAATATCAAGATGTTTGATCTTCAGCACCATATTCTATTCTTTCCTAACAAAATCATGTACCATTGTTGCCTACTTACCTGTGCTCAAAAACTCGAAACTCGGACTCGACTCAAAAGTCGGCCCAGGTGAATAAACTTAGTCCGACTCGATTGAGATTTATCCCAACTCGGTTGACTCAGCCAAATAACTCAACTTGAACTCTGGCCGAGGTGAGTAGACTAGATAGCTTTCCGAGTTATAAAACAGTACTACTTACATTTGAAAATAGGAATATAAATATTCAAAAAATGGGAATATGAATGTATTATCTCCGATGCAATCTAACTTTTCCAAGTAAACAAGCACGACTGCTGTAGAATGTAGAGTTCCTAGAGTGAGGCTTGATGCGTGCCACGAGTGTGCAATTGAGTCTGAGTGCGATCATCTGCAGTGGGTGCCCGACGTCGAACCGTTGTGAGCCTAATATGTTGGGAATCTTGGGATTCTTCCACCACAATTCCTCCTCACCTTTCACTTAAAATCTCATTTTTTGATATCTAGTGGTCGGCCACTTGAAAAGGATCAAGGCACTGGGGTGGCCCATAGATCTCCTCTTTTCTTTTGGGCAACAAGTAGACCGTCAAAAGATTAAGATAGCAAGCACGGGGACTAGCCTCTTGCTTATATAGAGCTTAGGAGTCAGACCTTTTGATCCATCAAGAGATGAGCTTCATTTCTTTGATTAGTTGTTTTGAATTTATTTTTACCCTCGATTTCTACATCATCAATTGAAGATTTGACCCTAGTCTTGTCTTGTGTCTCGTTATCTTTTGAGTATATGACTCATGCACATTGTTTCTGATATTCAAATCAAGAGAAACGCTTCGATGCAGTTTTACTTTTCTCCCGATCTCAAACCCGTTTGAGAAGAAATAACTTCTCAGATAATATTTGCTAGTACTCAGTTCTCTTCACACATATCAATTGGTGATTGTTCAATCCCGTATAGTCTTCTTCCATCCTCCATATTGTAGCCCCATAAGTGATTCTTCACTACAAGTTTTCCTTTATGAATCCCAACTTTTTTTACTTATAGTATCTCATACAGATCAAAATTATTCTCCATTGGCATAATCTGATAGAGAACTCCATCGGTTGAACTTGCCATATAAAACGGAAAACTCCAAAGCTTACCTTCTTCGACATCTGGTTCCTTGACTCGTAAAAACCGCTCCTCCTTTGACTGAGAAACCCATAGTGGTCATCTACAATTTCCTGTTTATTCATTTCTGAATGAGGTCTATCATTAATTATTGCTCCCTTTGTTCTCCTCAAACATTACCTTGATTGTCAGCTTAACACCTTCCATCTCTTTGTTGTATAATAACTCATTTATTGCTTTCGTTCACCTATCAATTTCCCCTTAAAGGGAAGTTCCACTCTGATACCAAACAAAAGCAAGAAGAAGTAATAGGCAAGATGGTAAAGATCTAGGAGATTCAAAGTCATTCAGATCTGAGTTTGAGCTGAAATTTCACAATGAAATATGTTATAGGATCCTCAAAAGTATTCGAGAAGGTGTACTATTGAAGGGATTATAAATTTATAAGGCTTTGCGAGAAATTTTGAGTAATTGCGGGGGACACTACATGATGGACTCGCTAGAATTTATTTCTATAGCAGAATTATGAACTCTAGAGGGGTATGTATGAAGAATCTAGATGGATCTAATGCATGGTATACTATAAGTATAAGCAATAGAGGATTTTGTGGCCCTTCCTTTGTAGCTACTAAATTAAGCTCTTTATAAAAACAACCCAGAGGCCAAAGGAAAACCATAACCAGCAATAGGCTTTCTTTGCACATTCTCGGTCAGGCCTTTTAAAACCAGTGTCGCAACATGCACATCGAAGACATGTAAATCCACATTCCTATGTACAAAATCACACCACAGACAAAACAAATCCACTAGTTGGGACACCATTAGCTAGTTTAATGCAGTAAATGGAGATAATTAGTATAAAAATCTAATAAATAGCACTTACAAAAGATGAAAGCGAAGGATAACTACCAGAAGCGTGCCACTTCTAGGGAGGGAATAAGGAGTCACACCTTTGTGTTTGCCACAAACCAAGGAAGTTCGAAGTCATCGAACCAAGGAATTAAGAAGAAAACGTCAACACTTTTTCTAAAAAGATGAGATAACCTGAATCAATGATAATTTGGAACTCCCCTTACATGTGTGTGTATATGGACTTTAAAACCAACCCCAACACAATCCTGATTCAATTAATATCCCAAACCCAATACAAGAAAACTAGGCCTTTTTGAAACACTTTTCTAAAAGAATTAGACTTGATTCACTTTAAAAGTAATAAAAAAATAGGTCAAAATAAAAAACCCAAAAATAACTTTAAACATTTACTCGACTCAAAATAGCGTTCATATTTTACTCAAACTAGGACTCTAACTGATACGAGTTACTTACACTAGGACTTGAAACCAAAGTCAATCTGCAATTGGACTTAGTACTAAACAACTTAAAATCTGAATTGTAAAACAATATATAATTGGCCTGGGGTCCTAACAAGGAGAGATTTACAATTAAACTCAAAAAACAAGGGTGCCAACCCCTTTGATGTCCATGATGGATTGTAGCCTTCTTCTTATCCTCTTATAGAATTGCACAAGATCTTTGGATGCACCAATGGCTCAAGGAGATTAACAATGGCCTTTTGATAATGACAGAGAAAGAGATGAGATTCCAATAACTCAAGGGTGAAAGAAGGATTTCCAAGGGTTGAGAGAAATCAAGGCCTCACCTAAAGACTATTTTAGATGTTGGAACTTCAAAGATCCATCTATGTATACCATTCAAACGAAGTTCCTCATCCGACCAGAAAATGGTAACGCCTTTCCATGATAATCAATTTTATCATCCCCCGCTTCAGAACGACCCAACGCAACTTGCACAGCATATAGGGAAATAAAAAGTTTCCTTTAAAGATAATGGGTCCAACATAAAATGCTCATAGATCCAAATTGTATTGAAATTACAATATAACATCAACAAGATGCTAATGTCCCCGTAAGAAGAGTTAAGGTTTAAGTCTAGCAACAGTTTGTTGTTGTCTCCCATAACTATAAAAAAGAGAAGAAGAAAATTAGCGCAAACCACATTTATCACTAGATCCCACTTTTTAATTAATTATTGTCGCATATTTCATCACTTAGTGATGGACATGTTTTTAAGTACCCTTTCAAATATTCACTTATAAAAATAATATATGAATCAAATGAATATATAAGTCTTCAGGGCAAAGAATCACATCATGATCAGGTATCATCCTGCAAGATTTAAACCCACACATCCCAAACAGAAGAGAGCTCGTTCAAGCATTAGAGCATAACTACCTAAATACCTGATATGCCATAAAATGGAAAAAAGGGTATACATTCCAGCGTATATAAGTCTAGCAACAGAAAAAAAAAAATGCCAGTAAATGGACCCATTTTATGTTGTATCTGTGTTACCCGTGAGTGGTGCCCAAGGGTGTCAAATTCAGACACCTTGATGCGTATTTCATATAGCGGGAGCCAGAAAAAAAAGGCTTTGGGAACGCTTTATTTCAATAACTGCAAGTACTGATATAATATTTCTATAAAACAATAACAAAATAATTGAGTTATTCTAATCTCAAATTTCGTATAAAATGTTTTTCAATATTTACACACGTGTATTTATCTATTCTTTGATTTAAAATTCATACAAGGCATGAACTATGACACTAGATATCACCATACTATAGTAATTTGTAGCTTATTCAACTCATATGACTAAGACACATGTATCTCGTGGTTATTGACAAAGAATGTGCATAGATCTATAACAGGTCAACTCCCAAAATATTCATTCTTGTAATATGAGCTTATAAAACAAAATATTAATAAGATGACAGTAGCACAAATTTTATCTAAAGGGCAAAGAACATATCTCTTCAACGGCCACTGCTTTCATGGTACTTAAGAATGTTGGATTCTTTATGGGCCACGTACTTCTAAATTTTTTTTCTTTGGGAATACTCATTTGACGGGTAGGTCTCCCTACTCGTCAACTTGACATCAACCATCTAAGATTAGTGCCAAAAACATGACCAAGACACCTTGCAAGAGGGAAAAACGCCAAGAAATCTAAATGGCCAGTTGGCAGGTAGGGAGACCTAACTTGTTGGTTTAGAGTTTAAGCTAATGCAACCAGTGAGTAACCCTCCAATGCTCCCCTAGACGAAGAAAGCCTATAGGTGAAGAGGGAAGAAGGCAATATTTGAATAGTGAACTACATTCAACGGCATAAATCATAAGATAAAGAGCTAAAATGAAACAAATTCCCAGTAAGTCTGATGGAATAAATCAAAGCATCTTTGGCTGAACTAATAAATACATAATTCTCAGGTTCACCAAACACTCAGTGGGCTAATAACTTGATCCCCATTTTTGTACTTTTGAAGGAAAGAAGCATGATGCACATGATTCTAACTTCTAAGTCGATTGATCAACCTACTCAAGAAAGGATGAATAATCAGCAGCAGCATTACAAAGAGAATTTCTTGCAGCATGGACAACTAGCTACTGATTTTACTGCCAACGACTAACTACTGACGAGGTGCTGATTTAGAATATCTAGGAGAGCAACTTGTGCCATATCATAAACCAACATAAAGGGGTGGTCAATTAGATTCTAGAAATCTGCAATTTTAGTTACATAATTCCAAGACATGGTTCAAGTTAAAACAGATGAAAAGAAGATCAACCTTTGTTCCACTTCCAGCAATTCACTCTTGGAACTAATTGACAGGAGAACAAATAGTACAGTTTGTATCAGCCAGGCTATAGGAGTTGCAGACACGTGGTTGAGGTGCATATGGTCTATCAAGGAGTTGATTTGGATATGGATACTAAAAGGACAATCTTATTCTTCACAGTAGGCTCCAAGGAATTGTTATTGATAAAATTTCACTATTTGCAACAGCTTACTGAAAAATCTTTAACCTATCCATAAAAACTAGTGCATATATGTAGAGAAGGCAATGAAGGCATGTAACTCGTAACAATCCATATCTAATCAGAAATTTTGGGTTCGGATCCTAGAAACTATATTCAATAAACTATCGGGTGGATATGGATCCCAAAAGAGAAGCTCACTCGATATAGTATCTAGGTTTGGAATGCAAGGATCCAAATTCCAAATCTGATAACCCGATAGAGTTAACAAATATTTACAATATATGCGACCAAACAAATTTAAAAAATAATGCCTCGTATATATTATTATGTATAATAGACAGTACTTGGTGCTTTCAAAGTAGTTGAATGTTTCTTTTGTTTGAAGGCCCTTTAGTTCTAGAATACAAGAAAATCTAGAACAGTTCTTAACACAGATGATAATAATGGACCCGGATCCGAACCTAGAATCGATTAGTTTGGATGGATGTGGGTTTGGATCCTACATCTCTTATTAGATACAGATATGAGTTTTGATCCTCTAGGAGTATTCTAACTCGGATCTGGATTCATGTAGGATCCAACAGATTCTACTTTGCTACCATGCCTATATGAATCTTATGCTATACAAAAAATATATATCCAAGATTGTGTTGCTGCTTACCAATTTAATAGCATGTTGAAATTCAGGTAAATAAGCTCATAAGAAATTGTTGCAAATCTACACCATAAGCATCTAGTTATAGTTAAATATGTGGTATAGCGGCTATAGCCACCCAAAAATTGAAGAGTACTAAATGAGAACAAGTAGTGCATGATTTAAATCGAAAGTGGGGAAAACTAACGAATAGAGCCTTATGAGAAGAAATTTTGGCAGGCCGAGAAGTATTCATGAGTTCCTTTTCCAATCCTTTTTTTCCTATAAAAGCAGGAACACTTTGTGTAGTCGGCTTTAGGCGACTACATTTTAACCTTTCATATTATAGACAAGCAACATTTATTAGAGGCCTTCTCAAGACAAGGCAAGAGGGCAATAATCATAGTCATAACAGAATCAAAAGAAGGGACTATAGCCTGTATTTTCTAATAAAGAGGGTACAATATACCTTATGCTTACTGTCCATTGAAACTATTTGAAAATTTTCTCATTTACTCTTCTTCTTCAAGAGGTAAATGATCAATTTGGCTACGTTATGACTACATTATTGCCCTCTTTCCTTATCTTGAGAAAGCATTTAATAGATGTCCCTTGTCTATATCTGAAACCCAACGCATAATACCCTAATATGTATTGTCCTTTATTTGGAAAAAAAGACTCCCTTAACACTACCAACCCCTATACCTTTCCTAAGTTTGTAGAAAAACACAATTTGTTTTTTCCCTTATAATCCAGCAAAAAATCCCAAAAGAAGCTCCTTACAGAGCCATGGACATCACGCATTGTCAATGCTTACCATAGGGATCCTATTCTAGGATTACGTCAGCAGCCGATGGACCCAACAAAAGGTATCAATAGAGCACATTCAATTTCAAGCAGCAACTTACTAATCAAGTCGTTCTTAATCTAGGAGAAAGTGCACCAATTGATCCCTTTTCATTTTCAAAAGGTTGAGGTTTCTCTCCAACCAAAGAGCCCATAAATGGAAGGGAGGAACATTCAGCCACTAAGATGAAAAGATTTGTGCTTCGTCAAACTCGTGAAAGTAGTCCCTTAGTTTTTTTTTGTGAAGTCATATCTGCTTGCATTTGTGTTTTTTATTTCGACGTGGCAGTGCACTCCCTCATTTTGATGATTTTCTACAACAATGATGGCAACAAGACATTGCATAACATTTTTGACCCTCATTAGTATTACATCTTTTCAGAAATTCTTTTTTATGCCTGCCTCAATGTTAGAATAAATTGTCTTGTGTTTAGTTTTTGTGTTATTGTTTGTATTTATTTATTAGGTTCTGATCGTACAATAGGACGGGCCCACGCCTCATTCGGTAGGGGAGAGAGGCATCACGAATCAACTATAAATAATAGTAAATACGTTATGTCCAAAAAAAATTACCCAGAAAATTCAAAGAGAATTCCAGATATAGAAGAAGTTTTGGGAGAAGGAAAACCGACACACTGATAAATCACATTGAAAGAAAAAACTACAATGAATCACAGAATAAACATCACAATTTTGCTTGGTAATAATCCGGGAGCATCTTGTCCAAAGACACCTACCAAGGATCAAGGTCTTCGGGGAAGAAGAGGATATGTCAGATGCCTACAACAACCAAGAGAATTGGATATTTCATTAAAAAAAAGGAGGGAGGACTGCAACAAACTAACTCATGGAGAACCTATAGAGCAAAATCACTTATGACCAAGGTACGAAATCTCGCGATATTTCGCGAAATATCGCGAAATATCTCGGTTTTCCAAAACCTCGGCACGAAATGTCTACTGCGATATCAAACGAAATGGAAATCACGATAATATCGCGATATATCGCGATATTTCACACGATATATTTGTCGGCACGAAATATCGCGAGATTTCGTGGAAATTTCGAGAAATTTCGGGAAATTTCGAGATATTTCGGGATTTTGGCACTGAAATATTGGGACTAACTGGTTATAAAAAGGGACTGGGGGTTTCGGTTTCAGCAGCTTATTTACATATAATAACATTTAAGTTTTACTTTAAGTTATTATATATAAATAAGCAAATACCCCCCCATTTGATTTCAATAAAAATATCAAAAAAATAAAAAACCAAGTGAATCAAACCGTAGGTTTTCAGTTTTAGTATGAGAAAACAGTTTTTTCGGTTTTTCATAAAATTTGTATGTTGAGAAAAGTGGTTAAATCAACTCATTTTTAGCTCAAAAAATTCCACAAGATGTAGAATTACAAGTACATTTAGAAAACCATGGTCCGTCAAAAAAAATTTGAATGTATAAAACCTTTTCTTTATAAAAACTCATTTTTTCAGACTTAGTAAAAAAAGTGTTTTGCATTTCAGCATAATTTTTGCACGATTTCAAACTTGCACAACTTTCTTGTTTTAAGTCCATTTTCAAAATCATTTGAAGCATTAATTTAACAATCAACTAATCTTTATTTTGGAAATATTTTTCTCCACAAAAAAGATTAAAAACCATTTTAAAAACATAGATCAAAACAGGACCAAACAAGACTGCACAAGACTCACAGACTCAAATGCAGAATACATGCTTTGTGATGCTCTACACCCATAGATAGGGTATAAATATTATCTGAGTGTTCTAAAACGTGTATCTATACTTAGTTTATGACTATCCAGAGTTTCATTAAAAAATTCCATTAAAAAATCAATATTTCCACCATTTCCATCAAATCACAATATTTCCACACTGTCGAAATATTTCCACGAAATATTTACATTTTCCAGGAGGTCGAAATATTGACCGAAATGGAAATTTCGAACCTTGCTTATGACTCACCATCAATGGTCCAACATTTCTACTGTCTCATCATCCTCAAATAACTAGGAAGGGAGAAGATAGAAATGTTGCCAATAAAACTCCAGCTTCCTCAAGTCCAAATCCAAAAAAATTGTATAAAAGTTATGGCACATTGGCACAACAAGCTATCACCATACGTCCAATCTATCTATAACGTAATTCCCTTTATCCAAGATGACTCTAAGTAATCTAGGGCACACGACTCTAAGGATGAAACTAATATAACAAAAACACAAAAGAAAACGAAACCCACGTACAATTTGCTACTCTAAAAGAAAATCGCAATGCATACTAGTCCGTTTAGTTGTGCAAATCCAGAAAAATCACTTATTGTATCCGCATCGAAATGAGATTCTACATTTCCTTGGCATAAACCTATAATAAACACATTTCTAAAATCAAAGAAATATGCTCACAATGGCAACGGGTTGCGTTTCCACTTTCCAGATATAGTCCTTAATCAAAATGATTGAGGGAAAGATTCATAAAGGTGGCCTCAAATAGATGGGAAAAGGCTTGATGGTTATGGTTAAAGTTACAGTATACATCCGCTGATGCAGATCGTCAAATCAAGAGTATGTAGTCTGACATTAAAAATACCAAAAAAAAACTTCATTACTCCATGTGCACAATAATAATAATTTAATTTTAAGTTCAAGAAGGCCACATATGGCTAAGTTGTTCATTTTGTACTTAATCAAGAAATACTCAAAAAGTGTGAGCGGATGCAATGCCAAGTAAGGTTATTAAAGCCTATGAAGGTTCAACATAAAAATATATTTGTATCTTTCTCATATATATATATATATATATATATATATATATATATATATATATATATATATATATATATATATATATATATATATATATATATATATAGAGAGAGAGAGAGAGAGAGAGATAGAGAGGAATGCTTAGGTGCGGTCTGCGGTCCGCAGTCGTCCGATGCATCGGCCGCGTGCATCCGATGCATGAAGTGGTGCATCGGACGGCTGCGGACCGCAGAATATATATATATATATATATATATATATATATATATATAGGGGCATGCTATGCTGCAGCATGCGGTAAGTGCGGCACCGCACCGCAGCCGTTTGATGCACGCGCTGCGTGCATCGCATGCACGCAGTGGTGCATCAGACGACAGCGGTGTGGTGCCGCACTTACCGCATGCCGCACTATAGCATCTCTCTCTCTCTCTCTCTCTCTCTCTCTCTCTCTCTATATATATATATATATATATATATATATATATATATATATATATATATATATATATATATAGGGTCCCGATCTAGTGAGAAACCTCTTATATGCAAAACCTTGTGCGAAACCAACCTAGAGGTTTCAGAATTTGATGAAACTTGGTAGGCATCCTACCTATGCCATGTTGATCATCCTTACCAAAATTCATCAAATTCTAAAACCTCTAGAGGCATCAAATTTGATAATCAAATTAACGGATTTTATGAACGGTCGGTAAATCTTCTAACATTTGATGCCCCTAGAGGTTTTAGAATTTGATGAATTTTAGCGAGGATGATCAACATGGCATAGGTAGCATGCCTCCCAAGTTTCATCAAATTTTGAAACCTCTAGGTTGGTTCCGCACAAGGTTTCGCATATAAGAGTTTCTCACTGGATCGGGACCATATATATATATATATATATATATATATATATATATATATATATATAGGGGGCGGGGAGCCTGCATCCAGGGTGCAGCGTTAACGCTGCACCGCCCCCTTATTTTACCTACCTAGAGGTTTTGGAATTGGATGAAATTTGGTGAGGGTGTTTTCTAGGGTAAGGTGATCATCCTCACAAATTTTCATCAAATTCCAAACCTTCTAAGGGGGTCAAATGGTCGAAGCAAAATCAGCCGTCCGCAGTCACCGTTAAAATCTGCAGATTTTGCTTCGACCATTTGACCCCCTTAGAAGTTTTGGAATTTGATGAAAATTTGTGAGGATGATCATCTTACCCTAGACAACACCCTCACCAAATTTCATCCAATTCCAAAACTTCTAGGTAGGTAAAACAAGGTTGAGGTGCAGCGTTAACGCTGCACCCCAGGTGCAGGCTCCCCGCCCCCATATATATATATATATATATATATATATATATATATATATATATATATATATATATATATATATATATATATATATATATATATATATATATATATATATATATATATATATATGGGTCAGGATCGGATGACCCATGAAATTTTGACCCATCATCCTAATCACTGGCGGAGCCAACTAAGGCCCAGTGAGGGCAAGTGCCCCCACTGAAATTTCAAAGAGAGAAATTACACTTGCCCCCCTTAACTTTAGCTCAAAAGCACTTAACCCCCCTATAGTTAAAAGAACTACATTTTGCCCCTTCATTTCTGTTTTGATAAGATAAAAATCACCAAACGAGGTAATTAAGTAAGTAGTTGACAAAAGGGGTATTGTGCTAACATTTGAAACTTTAGGGAGCGATTTGGAACAAACAACATGGGGGGTTAAGTGTTTTTGAGCTAAACTTCAGGGGGCAAAGTATAATTTAATAAAAAAAAACTGATTTATCTCGTTCAATTCGTCCCACCTCTGCACCTCTTAGGCTTGCAGTGCTCGTAGATTGCAGTCTCGCACACGAGTTGCACCGTACGACCATATTCTTGGATACTTGAACCTCTGTCCGTGTCTCTTCTGCCTTAAACTCACGGAGAGAAGACAACAGCATGTTCCTTACCCCAGGCCAGGCGGTGACTCGAGTCCCTCCTCCTCCCCCCCCCCTCCCCCAAAAAAGAGGCACGGTGTATGTCAAAACCATATTCTCTCTCTCTCTCTCTCTCTTAGAATTTATGCCCCCACTAGAATGAATTCCTAGCTCCGCCACTGATCCTAATCATTGGATTAGGGTTTAAAAAAATGCTTATTTTTTGTGAGGATGATCAACATACCATAGAGAGCATACCCTCAAAATTTTAGTAGATTCTAAAACCTCTAGGGTCATCAAATGCTATAAGTTTTTTTGACCATCAATTTCAACCGTTGATTTGAAAAGTACATTTGATGCATCTAGAGGTTTTAGAATGTGCTTGTTTTTTGTGAGGATGATCAATATACCATAAATAGCACCTCTACAAAAATCCGTACATTCTGAAACCCGAATCCAACGATTAGGATGATGGATCAAATATGGGTCAAAAAAATATGGGTCAGCCGATCCTGACCCTATATATATATATATATCTATATATATATATATATATATATATATATAGAGAGAGAGAGAGAGAAACGGAAAATGAGCTGTCAGCCTATTTCGAGCCACCCATCCGAAGCCCTTAGGAGTCATAGAATGTGTTGATTTCTTGTGAGCATAAGCATCTTATCTTAGATAGAACACGCACAAAAAATCAGCACATTCTAAAACTCCTAGGGGCATCAAATGTTAGAAGTTTTATCGAACGTCCATTGTCACCATTAATAAAAGTTTCAGAAGTTGTTGATTTTTTATGAGCATAATCACTTTGCCTTAGATAGCACATCCACAAAAAATCGGACGACTGCGGTGCGACATCGCACGCCGCACCGTAACAGCCCTCTCTCTCTCTCTCTCTCTCTCTCTCTCTCTCTCTATATATATATATATATATATATATATATATATATATATATTCTCTCTCTCTCTATATATATATATATATGGGGACGGGGAGCCTGGACCTCAGGTGCAGCGTCAACACTGCACCCGGGCGGCATGGATGCCACGTGTCCGGAAAAAAACCCAGAAATCGATTCCAATCGGCTGTAGATCTGTCGGATCAATCCTCAGCCGTCCGATCGCAGCAGTCAACGGATCCGATTCCCCCGCGGGCTGAATCTCGCTGTTACTGTGGCGGGCACAGTAACAGCGAGATTTACTCCCAACCGTTAGATCCTGCAATCGACGGCTCAAACAAATACCGGTCGGCTGTTATGCTGTATGTGTGAATTTGGCCCGTCTGATCGATTGAATCGGACGGGCCAAATCAATCTCGCGGTTACTGTAGCCGCTACAGTAACCGCGAGATTGTTTTGACCTGTCCGATTCGATCGATCAGACGGGTGGGAGTAAATCTCGCAGGATCAAACAAATATAGAATCTGCGATCGACGGCTCAAACAAATATCTGCCGGATCTAACGGTTGGGAGTAAATCTCGCTGTTACTGTGCCCGCCACAGTAACAGCGAGACTCAGCCCGCGGGGGAATCGGATCCGTTGGCTGCTGCGATCGGACGGCTGTGGATTGATCCGGCAGATCTACAACCGATCGGAACCGATTTCTGGGTTTTTTTTCGGACACGTGGCATCCATGCCGCGCGGGTGCAGCGTTGACACTGCACCTGAGGTCCAGGCTCCCCGTCCCCTATATATATATATATATATATATATATATATATATATATATATATATATATATATATATATATATATATATATATATATATATATATATATATATATATATATATATATATATATATATATATATATATATATATATATAGAGAGAGAGAGAGAGAGAGAATACGGGGTATGAGCTGACAGCCTAATTTGAAATTAGGCTGTCAGCTCCCAGCCGTCCAATTAATATGATCTGGCCGTCCGATCATATATATTGTTTAATTTCTGTTTTGGTCCGATATCCCGATCGAGAGAGAGAGAGATCGAGAGAGAGCCCATCTCCTTCCCCTCCGGCGCTGCACTCAGCCCCCACCGGCAGACCGCCCGCCCCCTCTCTCTCGCTCTCTCGCACTGAAGCCCGACCACCGGCGCCGATCACGCCCGCCTGAAAGGGGAGAGTACGATTCACTCCGGCGCTGCACTCAGCCCACCGACGGAGCTGTACCCCTCCGGCGCCGATCACTGTGCCGATCGCACAGTGGTCGCAACCTCGCCCTCCGGCCGTGAATCGCACTCCTTAGCCGTTCGCATCAGTCCCGATCGCACTCCGACCGGCCACCCCAAACAGTGAATCGCACTCGCCCCTTTCCGGCGGGCGTGACCGGCGCCGGTGGTCGGGCTTCAGCGCGAGAGAGGGAGAGAGAGGGGGCGGGCGGTCTGCCGGTGGGGGCTGAGTGCAATGCCGGAGGGGAAGGAGATGGGCTCTGCTCTCTCTCTCTCTCTCTCTCTCTCTCGATCTCTCTCTCTCGATCGGGATATCAGACCCCAAACAGAAATTAAACAATATATATGATCGGACGGCCAGATCATATTAATTGGACGGCTGGGAGCTGACAGCCTAATTTCAAATTAGGCTGTCAGCTCATACCCCGTATTCTCTCTCTCTCTCTCTCTCTCTCTCTCTCTCTATATATATATATATATATATATATATATATATATATATATATATATATATATATAGAACACAAATAGAATAAATAGAAAATGGGAGATTATATATGATCACAAATCCGAACATTTCTCCTCTAGACACATTTGTTGTCCACATCTAGCAATCTTCCTACTCCCAAATTCCTGTGTAGCATGATGGCCTGCCCAGAGACCCACACATTACCGTAGACCGTCTCAAGACTCTTAACAAATGGCTAACAATCTCGACAATAGGAGTTGGCTTGCCTATACATTAGCCTAGACACCCACCTAGCATGTTATTATTAAGGAATATAAGCTGATTATACTAAGTATAAGGGAAAGCAAGAACATTGGAATCGAAAAGAACAACAAGGTGCCAAGGTGGATACAGCCATGTGCTCAAAATGGTTGATGACTTGTCAGTATAAACTATAAACGCAGTCTTTTAATCATGGCTCCCAAGAAATCCACTATATATAAACCAGTAAGACAAAGAAGTAATTTCTTTGTTATCTCAAACCTAGGAAAACCAGAATGTAAGATGATTTCAGTGAGCAAACCAGCTAAGTGGCCACATAAAGGGATGTCATGTGATGTGACATGCAAGGGGAAAATTGAAGCCTCAATGGGTTTCGATTCAACGTCATTGATTCGTATTATAGACGACATTTTATTAGTTAGAACTTAGAAGTCTAGTTTTAGTAACTTAGATATTATAATTTTTTACTAAATTTTCCCCCATAAAAGAACTTGTTTTCCTGGAAATGTGCGGCTATAATGTAAATGAGTCTTAAGGGACAGTTGGCCCTTATTTGGTCCAAAAAAAAATCTACGAAGTACATTTTCAAAGGAGAGAGAGGCAGGATTCCTCTCCCACAAGGGAAGAAATCCGGGACTCCTCCCAATTGTGGGGATCACCCATGGGCGAGAGGAGTCCCGCGACAGATTTCCCCATGGAAGAGCCTTACTTCCTCATCCTATGTACCAGATTACTAGAAGGAAAGTTGCGCTAGTGATCCTAGTTTCTTCCAAAAGCTTGTCTTCTCTTATATGCTTGAATTCTGCAAAAATAATATAAAAAACAGAAAATTCGTAGAAAATGCAGAAAAGAGAGAGAAAAGGAAGGAGACCCTATTCTCTTCAAAATCTAGCTCCTATATTTTAAATTTTTACTTTAATTTGAGCAAAAAACACTATGGGGCAAGGTTATAAATAGAATATGATTGTAAGGCTTGTAATTTGGTTTTTTATTCAATTATTAATAATCTCCAAGAAACATATTTTGCTTTTTTCGAATCAAAATTTCAGCCCTTTTGCTGAAATTTCTTCACTTTCTCCTCTCATCTCTATTGCATATCTTCATCTTGCATCTCTTGGTATCAATCCTCTGTTAATTGGCACGCATCAACCCTACATCATCATGGCACCTACTAAAAAACATCAAAAGGTCCAAATGCCTAAAATGTATAATATCCTCTGATACCTTGACTAATCTGAAGGAATCATCCCAACCATGCTTACACAAGATCTTGCTCCGTAACATGAAACACAGGTATCTAACATATCACTTTTTGTAATTGTCCATTAAAGTTACATAAAGTTCAATCACAGTCAACTTTCCTTGTGTCCTAGCGTAAGCTACTAACAGATCTAACACAGCACATAAAAAAGCTTTGAATTTCATTGAGAACCTTCCCAACTACCAAATTCAGGTTTCGTTGGCAATTATTGTTCATTGTTAAATCACAGTTAAAAAAAATGTGCAAATGACCAAATAAAAGGATATATATTGCCAGCAATCATCTATGCAAAGCATGCATTGCATCCAAAAACATGAAGTAAAAGAATTTACTGAGTTTTTAGTCATTGAAGGTGTGATCGGTATAAGCTTGCTGTACTGTATACGAGTCAATTCCTCGATCCTTTGGGTATCAACTGATATCTGCAACCACACAACAGGAAAATGCTAGAAATAAAAATGATATATAAACAAACACCTGCTTCGAATAGAAAAACAATAGAGATTGGCTACGTTACCTGGGGGGTATTATGCATTACTGATGGTGTCTTAACCAAAGCTTCAGCCATGTTTAAGCCCCCGGCCGTGCTCAAAGCAGCAGATGCCCGACTCGAAGCAGCAGTCTGTAAAGCAGATGAGAGTCCCGGTCCATTGCCTCCAACTTTGACAGGCCCTTCACGCCCAACTACGGTCAAGGCACCTATAGTACGGCTTTGAATGGCAGTGCTGGTCCGAGGAGATGAAACCCTTCTTACATCAGAGCAACCCTGATTGTCATCAACTCCAAGAGATGGAAAGGCTCTCTCAAACGAGCCTTTACCAATGCCTCCAACAGTACTCCTGCCAGGGTGGGGACCAGTATTAAAATCCTTCTCTGGTCCTTTAGGCTGCGAATCACCCAAACGTCCCGATACAAGAGAGTGCGATCGCCTCAGGGTCCTATTGGAACCAAGGGAATCAGAATGGTCGCAGAACCCATTTTCTAACCTATTATCTCGTCCGTGAAGGCCGAGAGGATTCTTCTCCCTATCCCTATCGCGGTGGCTTCTACCAAAACTACTGTAAGGCCGTGAATGTGCAGAGGCGTTGTTAGCGTAACTTAAGGACTCATTGGTGCTCGCGCTCCGGCGCATGGAGGACGAGCCTATGTTGACAAAGGCCGAAGAGCGAGGCGCATCGCGGTCACGAGGACTCGCCGGTAATCTGTTTCTCGAAAGAAGCCGCTGCCCCGTACCGTGTTCGTCTATGGCAAACAACAACAACAAAAAACACTACTCAGGTCGAAGAAATTGGGTAAATAATGAAAACAAAAAAATCAACCGGAGAACCGATTGATCAGCAACCTGATTGCGAAGAACAACTAGTTTGGCGGTTCGAACCGGCACCGCCTGCGCCTTTATACCACTGCGGAACAAGCGCCGGCTCTTCTCGCTCCATCATGGATAAAAATCTTCATCTATACAAAAAGAAATCCCAGTATCTTGCATCCGAATCCAAATCCATACAACTAATGTCAAAGATTTATCAGAACCCTAATAGTTTTCGGGCCGGGACCACAAGCCCCGGAGCCCCGAAGGCGGTGCTAATCCGGCACCTGCGCCGCCGCGGAAATTCTTGTAATCCCAGAATCTGGGCAAGTGCCGGGAAAAAAAAAAAGTTGAGATTTCGTGCAGCGCCGGAATCCCCCACACCCCACAGGGTACAACAATGGAAACTACAATCAACTGTGATCAGAGCAAGAATCCAGGACGGGCTTATCGGACCAAGCAGGGGAAACCGGTATCTTCAGCGGCGCGTTCGACGCAGTAGAGGTCCAACAGATACGTAGAAACCCTAGAATCAGTGAAGGAGAGGGAAACTGCGATCTTTCACCAGCCGGAGGAGGGGAGGGGAGGAGAGGGAGGGGAGGAGAGGGAGGGAAACCGAGGGTTCGAAGTTCGGGTGTTTTAAACCCTAGTCTCTGTTCTTTGTGATGAGTAGGGGCAGCGCTTGGCAATATATAGCGTCTGGACTGATGGAGGGATGGGGGATAATTGGATAAAGGTGGATAGCGATTGAAAAGACGGAGAAGTTGAGTCGGTTCGGAAATCCGTCTGATGGAGGGAAAAAGGAGGACAGGGACGAGGGGCTGCAGGAATTTTTTAGTATTATTTTGACTTACACCCATTTGGATAAATAGGATTATCGTCTCCATTACAAATAGGGGATAGGGTAACACAAAACACATATCAAAGTAGAAAATAAGTCAAAATAATATTCTTCTTTTTTTTCTCTTTCGTTTTTTTCACTTCATACCTCTCGATTTCTATCTCTATTCAGCTGCAGCCGCCCCCTAACCCTATTTAAGAAAATCCTAATCACTGATCCTTCCTGAGCCCCACATCATCCAGCTCCCTCCTCCTCCTCACCGAAGCCCCAGCTCATTACCACATCTCTGATTTGGTGGCTTTAGTCAATGTAAATAAGCCACGATCGGAGCTTGGAGGGGAGCAGTCGTCGGAGAGGAGCAAGGAGACCGGAGGACCACAGTCGGAGCCAAGGGCCGCCGACCAGGTCAGCCCTCTCTTCTTCCCCACTCTTTTCTTTTTTTCTTTTCTACCCCCTACGATCAGGTCAGCTCCTCCGAATCCAATTTCTTGAAGGGGCCCAGGTCAACCATCTCTTCCCCCCCCCCCTCTTTTCTTTTTTCTTTTCTCCCCCCCTGTGATTAGGTTTTTCTTTTTTCTTTTCTACCCCCCTACGATCAGATCAACTCCTCCGAATCTAATTTCTTGAAGGGGATGGTGGAGATACAAAAGAACTTCAAACCCTAACCCACCAATTAATTTCTTGAGGGGGTTAGGACTTCGATGGGGGGTCTGGATGAGGTAGGGATCAGGGGGAGTTAGGGTTTTTTTAAATAGGGTTAGGGGGGCGGCTGCTGCGTTTGAAGGGGGATAGAGATAGAGATCGAGAGGAATAAAGAGGGGAAAACGGAAGAGAGAGAAAATATTATTTTGACTTAAACACCCCCCCCCCCTCCTCCAATTTGATGTGCGACAGACGGTTCCGTCAAAGAGAGGAGGGGGGGGGGCAATCATAATTTTGAACGATTTGGGGGGTAACACAAAACGCATTATCAAAATGGGAGGTAAGTCAAAATAACCCATTAAGGTCCCTACAAGTATACATTCGTCTTGAGAAAAAATTTACATTCGTCTTCAGAAAGAGTATACATTTGTCAGGAGGGACTTAAGCTATATTTCGAAATTAACGTGTCCTGCAACTAAAAGTCATCTCTCAAAACGGACTTAGATCAAACTTCTCTATTTTTTTATTTAGGTAGTTTATTTTAGAGAAATGTGATTCAACCAAAAGGTTTGTCCCGAATTCGCCAACCCGAAAGATGTGGCAGCTTGCAATTGGTGGCTGAAATCCACTAGCGATTTTAAAATCTTTAACAGCACCAGTTGCACGCTACCACGTCTTTTGGCCCGGTGAATTCGGGACAAACCTTAATAGCATTGCTCTTTATTTTATAGCAGGTTTTTTTTTTTGTTTTTTTTTTTAAATTGTATTTTTAAAATGTTTTCCTATTGCACTAGCCATGTGCGAAAACTTAATTGGAAAAGTGGTCTTCTAATAGTTACGTGGCGAGACGTCGTCGGCTGTCCCTTTGTTTTTTCTTGACGGTTCCGAAAGCTAGTAATACAGTTACCAAGTTTAAAAACGGTATTTCAAATATCGGTTTGCAGGTTATGTATATGCTGGATCAACTTTGTATGTACCTTAGCTTAGGTTGTTTGCAGTTAGGCATTTGAGTACAAGGTTGGTTGAACCCGGCATTTCAAATGACGGGTTTAAAAGTTGGCAAGCGATTTACCAAGTTTTGCGATCGCCGAGAAAAAAAAAAAAAGAGGCAGTCGATGTGACAAGGCACTTTGCGGCGGTGCCTTGCCATGTGGCTATCATATGATCATTTTTCGAATTATGTTTTTCACATGACCAGTATAATAATAAAGTATTTTTTAGATATTATTTTAAAAAATAGTTTTTTAAAATTATATTTTATAAAGGTTTTTTTTAAATATATAATTTGATAGTAGCAGACAATAAAAATATTTATCACACTACCATTCTGACATGCATGTGTCTCGATAGTGCCAAAAAGCATTAACCCCATCGAACTTTTTTTTCTCATTTGTGATAAATCCGGCACCGGGATATCGGGTTTAAACCGTGCATCCAAGATACCGAGTTTAATAAGAACTTAGTTTCACGGAAAATTGTAAAATGTGGAGCACCCCATTCAATTCAAAATGCGTTGTATAGCTTCTATTAAACCCAGCATCTTGAATGCTCAGTTTATCACAGTTTAAAAGGAAAAAAAAAGTCAGACGTGGCAAGCGTTTTTCGGTTTTGACCTATCACATGGTTGTAAGAGCGCTAGTTTGTTAAATATTTTTGGTTGACCGTTATTGAATTAAATATTTATTTTTATATATTATTTTGTAAAAAATCCCGAGCAATGCTATTCATTCCAAAGATTTTACCAATATTTTTACAGCAAATGACATGGCATCCAATCGCAACATCCCTTTACCTACCGATCGGGGCTGGGTGCAACGAAAGACTGTGATTGCGACATGTCACTCTGTTGAAAACACTAGATCGCGTGTTTACTCTTCATATCAGTCCAGTAAACTGGACCCGGATTCGACTGAAACCGACCCACCATTCCTGCTGCGTAATAGATATCTAGCCTCTTATACAATATGGCATACATAAGACTACCCTTTGTATAAGCATAGGGCACCTTCTGTATTTCTGCCATCTTCTTAGGTGTCATATGACATATAACATTCGATAGTTTCAACCCCTGCAAACATGTTAAGTTGTGCAGATATATCCCTCTAGTTAACTGGCGTCCATATTAGAGGAATATTTTTTAGAATATTCTATGATTGTATGTTTGCTTCAAATATGGGTTTTATTGGACTAAAGTTTCCTTAAGGATTTAAAATGATAAAATTAGTGAACAGGCGATGAACGATGGTATTGGGCGATGCATGGTTGTGGGGTGGTAAGTAGTGGGCGGTGATGGTGGTGGCTGGGTAGTGAGCCACAATAATGGCGACGCTAGCTAGTTCGATGAGTGAAATGGGTATCTTAGGGGGTGTTTGGCATAAGGAACAGCTGTTCCGGCTAAACCTCAACCGGAAGAGGGTTCCGCGCCCCGGTTGGTAGAGAAATGTGCGAAACAATTGTTTTTCATTCCTAGATTTCATTCCGGCCGAATGATAACCGTCCGTTTGGCACATAACCATACGAAACCAGTTGTTCCGGAACGATACCAAACACCCCCTTGCGCAGCTCATGAGAGGGGAAGAATGTCATTATCAATTTACACCCTCTGCCGCCACTTCTCACTCTCTATGTTTACTATGCACGACCTAAAGAGAAAAGGAAAAAACTCTTGATCCCACATGCAAGATATTGCCCTCTTGCCCTGAAGGCTCACGGTTGTAAAACGCACCCTATGTGTTAAGGATGAGAATCAACTTATAAATCATATATAATGCATAAATTTTTTATCCCAGAGGATGTGGGACTTATTTATGGACTTGTGACACCTCACCTCATCTCTTCTATCTTGACCTTCTCCCTTAAGAGTTTTGGCTCTAGGCTCTTGGTCGTCATAAATCCATCCCTAATAAGGGCCAAATGTTCTCGTGAGGGATTAGCACCCCCCCCCCCCCCCCCCCTTTTCCACCCCCCCCCCCCCCCCAACCCACGCATCGTGAGATAGGTCCAGCTCTGACATAAAAACGTAACCCGAGCGCACACTTAAGATATTGCCTTTTTTTTTTCAAAGGCTCACGTCTTTAAAATTAACATGTCTTATGCGTTAAGAACAAGAATCTACATATATATACCAGAAACATTTTATCTACACGCAATGTGGGACTAATCTATGGACATACACCTCACCTCATCTATCTTAGTCTTCTGTCTCAAGAGTCATGGCGGTTGGCTCTTGATCTTGGTCATCACAACAAACCGGGGATGAGGTTGAAATATTTTGCTTGCTAATCACTGTGCACTATGAAACCAACTAGACGAAGCTAGTTGGTGTGCCCCACAACAGGCAGATGCAAGCATGGGATTTATTGCTCTATCTACGCCTAGCAGAAGATTAAATAAGTGATCAACAAAAATAACTCCAAAGAGCACACTCAAGCAATTTTATAGGTGGAAAACAGGGATGAAACCACCCTCCGACCGAAACCAGGCCTAGACCCTTCACGCAGAGGGGTCTAGCTTCACTTAGAAGATCCATACAAGATTACAAGCAAACTAAGACGTGGCTACACAGAGATTATCTCTTAGCACCCTAGGTCCGCGACCCGCGCTTCGGTAAAGTAGAGACGACGCTCTCACTTCATAGGTGCTGAACTGAGCTGCCTTTTGCACCTCCGTAGTTGTTCCTCTACTCTGCTTGTTCTTCTCCCCAAAGAGGTCTTCCAAAGCGAGCGACGTCGCTAAGGGTGCTTGACGTGAACGGCATCACGGAGCGCTCTCGCAAGAGCCTTCCATATAGGGGTGGACAGGAGTGGGAACACACTTAGTGTGTGCAAAGTGAAATGGGGAGAAACAAAATGGAAAAGAAAAGAAAACACTTGAACCTAAGAAGTAGCATAAGGTAGAGGGTGACCTAGATTTATTTTAAGACTTTCGATACATGCCTCTAAGCCTAGTATACCTAAGAGATTCAAGCTATAAAAACCCCAAAGGATAGATCACGATCTAGGTGTTGGATGATACCTTAGATCCTTCACTAAACTTTGACCTCTCTTACTTGTATGATCATAAGGAGTTGGAAGACTCTTAAGTGATCATGCAAGTAGTGAGTCAAACCTCCATAGTTTTGAACTAGGATCAAAGGTTGAAAAAAGGAGGAGAAAAGGAAGAAGAGAGGAAATGGAGTTCAATGATGAACTCTCTAAACTTTAAAACTCTCTTCTAATTCTTCTCCTAAATCAAAAGACTCATTAGTAGCTGAATAGAGTAGGGGTGGGCTATTTATAGCCCAAGGGATCCCTTAGGTGGATGGCTAAGACCAAATGAGATACCCTTATCTTCAAGGGTCTGCCTTGGCCAAGTCGTGCGCATGACCCTACAATCGTGCGCACGATCAACACGTGACAGTATGTGGTAGGTTGATCCAACTGACTCAAGCCTTCTAGAAAGTTCTAAGTCAAGTCCGCACTGAAAACGATCGACCACGTGTTGACGTGCCATAGGATTGTCCCATGTGGGACTAAGATGGACATCAAATAGTGTGTGGCTGACTAGGATCATGCGCACAACTTGTAAAAGTCACGTGCAATAGTTTAGTCAACAAGCACACATATTTGAGCAAAAATAATCTAAAGCAAAGTGGTGCACACAACTTTGGTCTCACAGAGAGGACTTTTACCACCTCTAGATTAAGCCACAGTCATGCGCACGACTTGTGAAAATCATGCGCACGACTATCCTACTCAACACATACTAAGTGTAGGACTTTGGCCCTTGTTCTGATCGAGATAAAACATTGAAGTCTAACATGCTCGTGCTTTCATTTCTAGTCTAAAATAGAAATACATACATCTTTGACAATTAAACCGAAATGAACATGCATGCAAAACCTAAAACGATAAAAAAGATAAAAAAAAAAAACTAAGTGATGTGTGTTAGCTAGCCATGTACTCAAACCCTAATTACTCGAGCAAAGTCTTTTTCCAAAGAGTTTAGAAACATACCTTCCATGCCTAAGCATAGTGGAAGAGGATGATAGTAGTGGTTTTGACTACAACGGTACTTCTTTATCGTAACATTGTCAAACCTAACTCTACCCTCCCGACTTTAGCTCACAGCTACTCACTACATCGGTAAAGTAGGTTTGTTTAAGTAGCTAAAAATAAATGGCAACATAAGGAGACCTAACAGAGGTGAAAGTGGGAAATAGGATGGGATGCCATGGATGGTATGGTCAATCCCTGGGTTCATCCGAAATCATTGAGTAGCAGGAGCATATTTGTATCACAACGAGGACGATAAGGATGAGACATAGTTACCAGGAGGAGGGGGAAGTAGTATCCCCAGGACAAGGAAATCGTTGACACATCGAGGTGAAAAATATAGTTATCATGGAGGGATAGGACAATGCACCACTAGGAAGAGGAAGATGATACACCACCAAGAGAAAGATACGTTGCGCCACCGGGAGGAGAAATATGATACACCATCGTGGATCACATTATCTTGAGGGGGAGTAAGAAATAAGAGGAGGACGGGGGATATCGGACGAGGAGGGGGGGGGGGGGGGGGGGGGGGTGAGAATGATACTAGCAAAGTTATTCTTCACTTAATCTTCTCTAGTCCTCCATAGATGAACAAGGGATAATTTTAGAGGAATTTTGAAAAAGTAGGCATCAAAGAGCGATGATATAGATCATGGGAGAAGTAATGAGGTTCGTGGGAGAGATCATGAATAGCACAATTCTAAAATAGAGGCACCCATTTTAGTACATGATATTGAAAAAGGAGGGGGGGGTATTTTTTGGGGGAGGGAAAAATTGAATTTGGGCCATTTGAGCATATTTGTTGTATAATATATTACGTAAGAGTTCGTGAGGAGATATTTTTATTTACCCATATATTACTATAGCATTTTATATTATTATTAGGCTATCAGTATGTGAGTATTGAATACACATTTCTAAGATCGACGATTCATTTTGGCTACTAAAATTATTTACTTATGGATGATCGTGGAAGAACTAGGTACCAAGTTCCTCAGTCTTAAATGACAATGAGAATTATTGTCACGTGTTAACTCGAAAATGTAATTAGTTTAGACCTTATAAGGGTCGATGTAGTTCTTGACATATTGTGGGTGATTTTTCTGTACCCATACCCCAACTTGGTGTGCGCTTTCCTCTTGGGCCTCTTTCGAGGGCACTATGGGGGATTTGTTTCCATCATACGATTCCCGTAAACTATCAATTGATTAGAATACTATAGTGAGAGTGGAGAGTTAGATACGCTCACACCCCAAAAACCGGATCGTAAGGGGAGGTCTATAGAGGATATATGAAGACAACATTATCCAGCTCGTTGTCGATGTGGGACTAAACTCCAACACTCCCCCTCACGTGCAAGCCAATTTTGTTCGATCCTTGTCACGTCGGTAGGCTCCCACTCGACACATATTTTGTTATATAATATATCACGTAAGAGTTCGAAAGGTAATATTTTTATTTACCCATGTGTAATTACAACATATTTTCTTATTATTAGACTACAAGTATGTGAGTATTGAATACAAATTTCTAAGTTCGACGATTTATTTTTTGCTACTAAATTGTTTGCTTATGGAGCATCATGGAAGAACAAGGTACCAAGTTTCTCGGTCGTAAATGAGAATGAGATTTACTATCGATCGTATGATTATTTTGCATCAATATATGAGAGTATGATCACACATTGACGTGTTAACTAGAAAATGTAATTATATAATTACTTTAGACCTTATATAAGGGTTGATGTAGTTCTTGACATATTCTGGGTGATTTTTCTGTACCCATACCCCCAACTTGGTGTGCACTTTCCTCTTGGGCTTCTTTCGAGGGTATTATGGGGGATTCATTTCCATCATACAATTCCCGCAAACTATGAATCGATTAAAACACTGTAGTAAGAGGGGAGTGTTAGATACCCACACACCGAAAAATCTGGATCGTAAGGGGAGGTCTACAAAGGGTATATGAAGACAACATTGCCCAGCCTGCTAACCGATGTGAGGCTAAACTCCAAACCCCCCCCCCCCCCCCCCCTCTCACATGCAGGTCGGTTTTGTCCGATCCTTGTCACGTAGGTGGGCTCCCACTCGACTTAACAGGCATAGATCATATATGCTCTGATACCATGTTAGATACCCTCACACCCCAAAAAACCTAAGGGGAGGTCTACAGAGGGTATATGAAGACAACAATGCCCAGCTCACTAACCGATGAGGGACTAAACTCCAACATGGAGAATAGAGAGTAGCGAAGACACAAAGATTTGTTGTCGAATTTCGCTATAGACTATGTCTGTAACATCCGCCCCAAACACACAAGATATTGTCCGCTTTGCCCGTGCCCGCACGAGAACTTCCCAGGGGGTCACCCATCCTGGTACTACTCTCGCCCGAGCACGCTTAACTACGGAGTTCTTACGAAATCCGTAGCGGCGCACGGTTTTAAAACGCGTCTTCTATGTTTGGGAGGGGAAATTATATAAGTAGCTCAGGATCTCCTTCTCTCCAAGCGATGTGGGGTTAACTCGTGGCCTTGTACACCTCACCTCACCTCACCTCACCTCATCCATCTTGGCATTCCCGCCTCAGGAGTCTTGGCTCTTGGCTATTGGCCTATTGGATCTTGGTCGTCACAATCCACCCCCCTTAGGGCTACACGTCCTCGTGTAGGGTTAGACCCCCCCATCCCGAGGAGAACCGGCTCTGATACCATTGTGTAACATCCGGCCCAAACACACAAGATATTGTCCGCTTTGCCCGTGCCCGCACGAGAACTTCCCAGGGGGTCACCCATCCTGGTACTACTCTCGCCCGAGCACGCTTAACTACGGAGTTCTTACGAAATCCGTAGCGGCGCACGGTTTTAAAACGCGTCTTCTATGTTTGGGAGGGGAAATTATATAAGTAGCTCAGGATCTCCTTCTCTCCAAGCGATGTGGGGTTAACTCGTGGCCTTGTACACCTCACCTCACCTCACCTCACCTCACCTCATCCATCTTGGCATTCCCGCCTCAGGAGTCTTGGCTCTTGGCTATTGGCCTATTGGATCTTGGTCGTCACAATGTCTCGTGCGGTAAGGCGCAACCATGGAATCCATTAACTTTTAAAAAGTAGAGCTACATGCCGAGGAGAACTTTTACAAGTTTTTTTTTTAAAAAAAAAAAGATGAACAAGGGGTAGAAGTTGATCGAGGATGTGAGACAAGGTCCCAAATTCGATCCATTCCACATGAGTGATCGAAGAAAGCCTATATATGCCAAATCCGAGCTCTACAACTTTGGAGTTTGTGAGGAACATAATACTGATTGAACTGAGATATTTTGATCCTTTTGGTGATGTCAATCCTGCTATTTATGGGATCTCGCAAGATGTTGAACCTCCGGGCAATCCTTGTGGATCCCTAATGGTATATTGGGCTCCGACCTATCATGATCGTGGGCCCCTGGTGGGCTACTGGGATCCGAGCTGTCATCGTGGGCTACTAGGCCCCGAGATGTCCTCGTAGGCGCATCGTGGGCTGTTGAGCCTTGAGCTGTCCTTGTGGGCCATACGGACCTGTGAATGTCTTAGCCAAATTTTGCGCCGCAGGTAGCTGCAAAAAACCCAGGCTCTCTTCGAGTCAAGGTCCCTCCAATGCTCAAATTAGAATAGGGATCACTTAGAGAGGAAGAGGACTACAAAATCTAAGCTTATGTGTTTTCTCAAAGAAAAGTCACATACCCCATTACCTTGTATACAAGTCTATATAGTGCGCCCGTGAGAAGCTCGTCGGTTACAACAGATACGATTGTGTAACCTCACAGGATTTCATTGAGTATTATCCGTACTGCGTGCCCCAGCATCCTCGGCCTGGCCCTTTATCCATTACCATAATTGACAAGACGTATCCCTTCGATTATGGAAACCATGGGGGCAATGGGAAACAGACTAAGCTCATCACTTTTGGGGTGTGAATAAAATTTCCTAATGAAAATGCTTATTGGGGGCGTGGCATTGACTCCTCCGCGACATGATTATCTCTTGGGATTTGGTATGCGAGTCATACTTATGAGTTGAACGTTATTGCAGTAGTCCATGCATAACACGTGCCACATATAGATGCAAAATATGGCTAACGCCTGACGGTGGGACCTGTCAATCTTGCCTGGGGCCCGCAAAGACAACGGTGGGACCCGCCAGCCCTGCCTGGGGCCCATGAAGACAATGGTGGGACCCGCTAGCCCTGCCTCGGGCCCACACATACTATTTGGGGTCTGGTAAATTCCTCCGGGTATTTACCAAAACCCCCAATATTCTCAAACCTCTATAAATAGCAGACCTGATAAATATTCTCGACTGAAATTCATTATTCCACTTTTCACTTTTTGGTTTCCAAAGCTCTCTGAGCCTTCTGGTGATCAGACTCTAGTCAAGCCTAATCCACCATATGTTTACTTGTACAAACACTCATTGGCCTGTCGAGAGTAGCTCTATTTTTTCAGAGTTAGTGGATTCAAAGGTTGTGCCTTACCGCTAGGAGACGTAGGCTTCAACCGAACCTCGTCACCACATCCTGTGTCAACTCTCTCTCCCTCTATATTGTTTTATGTCTTCTTCTTCCTATATTAAATAATGTTAGTATGACAGCTCAGCACACGGCAGCTCAGCGCTCTACATTGCACCCCACTTAGAATTCAACCCTCAATCGACTGTTGGAAGGAGATTGTACGATGGAGTAATCCCCCCTCCCCAAAAGTTTGGCGACGTCTGTAGGATCCTTCCCTATCGACTTGCGATCTCCAGGCTTCCCAGCTCCTTCGATTGGTCAAGCAGCAACCACCGATTGCCTGAGCAATCCGTTTGTCTCAATCGCTATACCAAAATGGTGAAGACACGACCCGTAGAACAGCCGGAGGAAAAGCTACATGCATATCGATTCATAAAAGCCTACGACCCACTCTATGAGTCATATGCACGAGGCAACCCAACAACGGCCTGATCATCAATCTGCTGTGAACTCTATGACTCACCGATCGACGAATCGGACCTTTCAGCCTCAACTTGGAGGACGTCCTCCACTTCCATATATAGTTCCCCAACAGTGAGGGAAAGCACATGTCTCTCTGGTAGCAAATCCTCTTACGGCATATCAAGTCTCCATCGAAGAGTTTCAACTCTTGACACTCATGAGGAAGAACTCTGTCTTCATGCTAAAGCGAGATGCCATCTGACAAGCTGCCTTTGAGGTAGGGGTGAACCTTCAACCTTCTATGGCTGACATCAATGACGGTGAAAAGGTCTGCCAGTCCAGGAATCTAACCCCTAAGCCCTCAAGATAGTTAGTCGTTGACACTTCTAGGAGTGTAGCAGGTCCTTCGTCGATAAGACTCTCTGTGGATTCCCAAAGGAAAGATGACCTGGGATCGCATCGATCAGCTTGATCAACATACGCCTCTGAGTCATCCTCCGATCATTACATCATCAGGAATGCTCAAGAGGAGGTTCATGCCCTTGCAGTCAGCCATCGGGCATGTATAGGCTGCTTTCTGGCAGAGCAACGCCTTCCGAGAAGACAAATATTTCTTCTCCTCGTCCTTCCCTTATTCAACTCTATCAACATACTAATCGGAGGAACGATCATGATGTTGAAGGGCCACTCCATCGGGAAATTCTCCAAGCTCAATTCCTAAGGTGTTGGAGACTTCCCTTACTTCCAAAGTTTGACTACTTGAAGGGAGACCCGATAATGCATGTCCTGGCGTTCAAGCAGTCCCTGAAGCCCTATGATTCCAACAATCAAGTGCTATGCTGCACCTTCGCGAGTAGCCTCGATGAGCTGTCTCTCGATTGGTATCAAAAACTACTATATGTCTCTATCTCCAAGTTCGAGGTTCTAGCCGATCTCTTTGTTCAGCACTATCAGCTAACCCTCAAGCCGGAGAAGCCAGACTCACTCTATCGACTCTGAATGGGGACGAATGAAACCCTTCGAAGCTTTACTCGGAGGTTCTGGAGCGAGCATGCATGGCGCTCCGGACGACATATTGATGACGAGGCGGTCATGCTAGCCTTTCAAAAATGCACTATGGTATGACCTCCACATCTACAACGACTTCATCAGAAATCCTCCGACCTCCCTTGGATTGTTGTTTGATCTTATTTAGTAGAAGATCAAAGTGGAGGACAACCTGGTTGCCCGAGGAGGAGTCACTAAAGCAAACATCTAGAGCTCACAAATGCTTAAACAAAGAAAGGCAAGCCATCCAAACGACCTCAGGAGCTAAGTTCATATACTGGAATTTATCGGTAGACCAGATACTCGAGCAGATCCAGCACGAAGAATTTCTCAAATAGTTTAACCTTCTCCAAACTGATTCAAAGCACACGACAAACAAATCAGATCGGTCTACTGCGACTTCCATCGATGCCACAAACATCTAACAGTGAAATGGAAGTATCTCTCCTATCACTTGGAAGACCTCTGGTAGGAGGGACATCTCGAGGAGTTCAAAGAATGATAGAGATACTTTCAGAACCCCCCTCTGCAACCAAGGAGAAGAAGCTTGCAGAATCCATGGTTTCGGGAACCAACAACGTCAGCTAAAGGGGAAGCATCCCATCAATCGATTAGAGTAGAAGACAGTGGATTGTCAACAACTCAAAATGTCGCTCATCTAAAATCAATAATGTAACATCTTCCGTATGTAAGTCCTTCTTAAACTCTTCATCAACCAATGCTTTGCCACTGTCAAGCTTCAAGGTACATGCTCGGTACCCTTCACTGGTTTAATAGCATAGGGTCACCCCACGATAAGCCAGCGTTCAAAGGCATCTGCTACGTACCCCTTAACTGGTTGGGTCGGTAAGTGCTTTGCCTCAACCAATTGAAGACAATACTAGTTTGATCGCACAGGTTCTCCCCATGATCAACTAGCAAACACAAAAGGTGCATGCTCGGTGTCCCTTTGCTTGTTTAATCATACAAAGTCTCCCCACGATCAACCAACGTTCAAAGGCACATACTACATACCCTACCGGTTGGGTCGGTAAGTGCTTTGTCTCGACCAATTTAAGACAAGCCTAGTTTGATTGCACAGGGTTTTCCCACGATCAGCTAGCAAATGTAAAGGTGCATGCTCAGTGTCACTTCGCTGGTTTGATCGCACATGGTCTTCCCACGATCAACCATTGTTCAAAGGTACCTGCTATGTATCCCTCAACCGGTTGGGTCGATAAGTGCTTTGCCTCGACCAATTGAAGACAATAATAGTTTAATTGCACATGGTCTTCCCATGATTAACTAGCAAACCTAAAGGTTCATGCTCGGTGCCCCTTTGCTGGTTTGATTGCACAGGGTCTCCCTACGATCAGCTAGTATTCAAAGGCACCTACTACGTACCTCTCAATCGGTTGGGTCAGTAAGTGCTTTACCTTGATCAACTGAAGACAATACTAGTTTGATCGCATAGGGTCTTCCCACGATCAGCTAGCAAATGCAAAGGTGCATGCTCAGTGTCCATTCGCTGGTTTGATCACGCTGGTTCTCCCCACGATCAACCAACGTTCAAAGGCACCTGCTACGTACTCCTCAACCAGTTGGATCGGTAAGTGCTTTGCCTCGACCAACTAAAGACAATAATAGTTTGATCGCACATGGTCTCCCCACGATCAGCTAGCAAATGCAAATGTACATGCTCGGTATCCCTTCACTGCTTTGATCGCACAGGGTCTCCCCATGATCAGCTAGTGTTCAAAGGCACCTACTACGTACCCCTCAACCGATTAGTTCAGTAAGTGCTTTGCCCTTCGACCAACTGAAGATAAGCCAAGTTTCATCTCACAGGATCTCCCCATGATCAGCTGGCAAATGCAAAGGTGCATGCTTGGTGTCCCTTCACTGGTTTGATTGCACAGGATCTCCCCACGATCAGCCAGCGTTCAAAGGCACCTACTAGTTACCTTTCAATTGGTTGGGTTGGTAAGTGCTTTGCCTCGACCAAGTGAAGACAATACTAATTTGATTGCATAGGGTCTCCCCACGATCAGCTAGCAAACATAAAGGTGCATGCTCGGTGTCCCTTTGCTGGTTTGATCATGCAGGGTCTCTCCACGATCAACCAACGTTCAAAGGCACATGCTACGCACCCCTCAACTGGTTGGGTCGGTAAGTGCTTTGCCTCGACCAACTAAAGACAATACTAGTTTGATCGCACAGGGTCTCCCCACGATCAGCTAGTTAACGCAAAGGTGTATGCTCGGTGTCCCTTCGCTGGTTTGATCGCACAGGGTCTCCCCATGATCAGCTAGTGTTCAAAGGTACTGGCCTGCTACATACCCCACAACTAGTTGGGTCAGTAAGAGCTTTGCCTCTGCCACCCGAAGACAAGAATAGTTTGATTGCACCAGGTCTCCCCATGATCAACCAGTATTCAAAGACATTACGCTAAGCACTACAAATTCTAACGCCCATCAATAAACAAGTCCAAGGAAATAACCTTGGCATTCAAAGACAAAGTTTGAGGTGATCATCGCCTCAGCACTCAACAAGCCCAAGGCCTTACCCTTGGTATTCTAAGATAAAGTATGAGGCGATCATCGCCTCGGCACTTAATAAGCCCAATGCCCTACCCTTGGCATTCGAAGACAAAAGTCTTAGTTGATCATCGCCTTAGCACTCAACAAGCCCAAGGCCCTACCATTGGCACTCAAAGACAATGTCTGAGACGACCACCACCTTGGTACTCAACAAGCCTAAGGCCCTGCCCCTGGCATTTGAAGACCTCGTTACCTCGGTACTCAACAAGCCCAAGACCCTACCCTTGGCATTTGAAGACAAAGTCTGAGGCAATCATCACCTCAGCACTCAATAGGACCAAGGCCCAACCCTTGGCACTCAAAGACAAAGTTCGAGGCGACTACCACCTCTGCACTCAACAAGCCCAAGGCCCTACTCTTAGCACTCGGAGGCAAAAGTCCGAGGCGACCACTGCCTCGACACTCAACAATCCCAAGGCCTTGTCCTTGGCATTCGAAGATGAAGTCTGAGGTGATCATCACCTCAGCACTCAACAAGCCCAAGACCCTGCCTTTGGCATTCGAAGATAAAGCCCGAGGCGACCATCGCCTCGGTACTAAATAAGCCCATGGCCCTGCTCTTGGCACTCAAAGACAAAGTCCGAGGCGACCACCACCTCGATACTAAATAAGCCCATGGCCCTGCCCTTGACACTCGAAGGCAAAGTCTGAGGCGACCACTGCCTTGGCACTCAACAAGCCCAAGACCTTGCCCTTGGCATTTGAAGATCATCGTCACGACACTCAACAAGCTCAAGGCCCTGCCATTGGCATTCAAAGACAAAGTCCAATAGGACAACCTTGGCACCCAAAGACAAAGTCCGAGGCAGGCGTCGCTGCCTCGGTAACAAAGTCCAAGGAGACAACCTTGGCACTCGAATACAAAGTCCGAGGTGCCCTCGCTACCTCGACATGCAACAAAGTCCAAGGAGACAGACTTGGCACTAGAATACAAAGTTTGAGGTGCCCTCACTGTCTTGACATGCAACAAAGTCCAAGGAGATAGCCTTAGCGCTCGCAGACAAAGTTCGGGGTGTTTCACACCACCTCGGCACTCAACGAGTCCAAGGAGATAGCCCTGACACTCGCAGACAAAGTCCGAGGTGTTTTACACCACCTCGGTGCTCAATGAGTCTAAGGAAATAGTCATGGCACTCGCATACAAAGCTCGAGGTGCTTCACCCTGCCTCGGTGCTCAACGAGTCCAGGGAGACAACCCTGTATCTTGTAGACAAAGTCCAAGGTGTTTCACACTGCCTTGACACTCAACGAGTCTAAGGAGACAGCTCTGGTGCTCGAAGACAAGTTCGAGTTGACCATCGCCTCAGCACTCAACAAGCCCAAGGTCCTATCCTTGGTGATCAAAGACAACGTTCGAAGCGTTCAAAATGGTTCGGCACACGACAAGCCTAAGGTCTTACACTTGGCACTCAAAGGTGAAGTCCGAGGTGCCTTTGCCTTCTCCGCCTCTGAAGCCGCTAACTTCTTCAGGAGAGGGCGAGTGACCTGCTTCCTTACCTTCCTCCCTTCCTCAACTACAATATGGATGACAAGGCTCTATCCCCTGCAATCAGGCGGTAATACTAGATCCCCTGCGATTGCCCACTGAAGGATAGCTCCTCCAGAACCCGCGCAGACCGAGGGCCGATGATCGACCGATAGGTTTAGGGTCTAGGTTTTAGGGTTAGGGTTAGGGCGGTTGACTCTGTGATCAGTTACCAGAGACACCCTTGGCCGACAGCCCCTAACCGACCTGGTCCCAGACTGACCGACCGCCCCTGATTGATCGGGTCCCAGACCAACCGGCCGCCCCTGACTGATCGGGCCCTAAACCGATCGGTTGCCCCTAACTGACTGGGCTTCTCTAGCGGTCGGTCAGGATTGCACTGCGACCAGATGTCCATGACGCCCGACGATCGACCCCCTCTTTGGCGGTCAATTGGTCGCGACCGATTAGGTCCCCGACCGACTGGCCGCCTTTGGCCATCCGGGGCACAGACCAATCGGCCACCTCTGGCCGATTAACGCACAGACTGCCCGCCTACCCCTGACCGATCGGGCCACAGACCGACCGGTCACCCTTGACTAATCGGGCCTCTCTGGCGGTCGGTCAGGGCTGTACTGCGGCTGGCTGTCAGCGACCCCGGCGACCGATCGCCCCTCGCGTCACCGTTGGCAGTGACCCGCCGGGCCGACCAACCGACCAGACATGTCCCTGGCCAGCCCTTGGCAGGGGGTCGATAGGCGCGATGGTAGGCCCCGGACATCGGATTGGCAGATGGACAATGGTCGGCCCAAGCAACGGGTCGACGGGCACGCCCCTAGTCGGCCCTTGGCAAGGGGTCGGCGGGCGCGACGGTCGACCTTGGATAGTAAGTCAGCAGACACGCCCCTGCCCGCCCCTTGGTAGATGGTCGGTAGGCACGACGACTGACCCTGGGCAGTGGGTCGGTAGACACGCCCCCGACTGGCCCTTTGCAGGGGGTCGATGGGCGTGATGGTTGGCCTTAGACAGCGGGTCGGCAGACGAACAATGGTTGACCCTTGGTAGGGGGTTAACAAACGGATAATGATCAGCCCTGGACAGTGGGTTGGCGAACACGCCCCTAGCTGACTCTTGGTAGGGGGTGGCGAGCGCGACGGTCAGCCTCTGATAGCGGGTCAGTGGACACACCTCTGGACGGCCCTTGGTAAGGGTCGGCAGGCATGACGGTCGACCTCGGATAGCGTATCGGCAGACACGCCCTTGGCCAGCCTTTGGTAGGGGGTCGGCGGGCGTGATGGTCGGCCTCGGACAATGAGTCGACGGACATGCCCTTGGCCGGCCCTTAGTGGGTGCGACGCTTGGCCCCGGATAGTAGGTTGGCGGACACACCCCTGGCCGGTCCTTGGTAGGGGGTTGACAGGCACGACAGTTAGCCCTTGGTGGGGGGTCGGCAGACACAGTTTGAGACAACAAGGAAAGATTACTTCATCTCGTATACCTCAGAAACAAACTTTCTCCTTCTGCTAAATCCTTGGGCAATGCTCTACATCCCTGGCTTGCTATCTTCTTTGCTAGAGTGCTACTACAGCCCAGAATCAATCTCTTACTGAGTTGAGACTATCCCCTCATCCGATTCTTCGGCGACGAGCCCGCAAATGCAACAGTTGGCCCTTGGTAGGGGGTCAGCAGACACGACGATTGGCCCTGGACAACGGGTCGGCAGACAGAACTTTGGTCTGCCCTTGGCAGGGGGTTGGCTGATTCTTTCCAAACACTTATCAATCCACCTCGACATCGACAAACTGGTTTTGCACTATAGAGTCCCAGCCAACTAGATTAGCATCTGCCTAACTGGGAGGGGGTAACTGTGGGTGCAAAATTTGGCTAACGCTTGATAGTGGGACCCACTAGCCCTGCCTAGGGCCCGCGAAGACGATGGTGGGACCCGCCAGCCCTGCTTGGGGCCCACGAAGACGACGGTGGGATTTGCGAGCCCTGTCTGGGGCCCACACATACTATATGGGGTCTGATAAATCCCTCCGGGTATTTACCAAAACCCCTAATATTCCCAAACCTCTATAAATACAGACCCGATAAATATTCTCAACCGGAATTCATTATTCTATTTTTTACTTTCTATTTTCTAGAGCTCTTTGAGACTTCTAGCAATCAGACTCTAGTCAAACCTATTCCACCCTATGTTTACTTGTACAAACACTACTCGGCCTGTAGAGAGTAGCTCTATTTTTTCAGAGTTAGTGGATTCAAAGGTTGTGTCTTACCGCACGAAGACGTAGGCTTCGATCAAACTTTGTCACCACTTCCTGTGTCAACTCTCTTTTCCGCTCTATTGCTTTGCGTTTTCTTCTTCCTATATTCAACAGTGTTAGCGTGACAGCTCAACGCTCTACATTGCACCACACTTAAAATTCAACCCTCAATCGATTGTTGGAGGGAGATCGTAAGGCGGCCGTAATTTTTTCTCACACCACAATTGTAGCATGCATACTTTGTAGCAGGACCATCCCTCATGGTTAGGTATGTGTGCAACTCGAATGATGTCCCATCAACCGAGCATTGCAAGTGGGTTAAGATGGGAGAGCGTGGCTACATGTGGCAAGATCATCTCTTGTGACTACTATGTTTGTCTCCATTTGATAGCTCGGTTGGTAAGACATATACAGCTCGTGGCTCTGGTTAAGGGTTCAAATAAGTGCTAAGGTATATTTCCTTTTCCTCAGTTGAGGTGGGCATTCCTCTTGTCTTTGTGCGGTGACTTTTCAAAGGGTATTAAAGATATGTGTATTTTTCTCAGTCCATTGGAGAGTTTGGGTGGCTATTCAATCTTGTGCCAGCGCACTAACATGTGATGTATTGGCCACCACTATGGTCAATACATGGCCCGCACGGATCATCTCTTACTGTATATGAACGCCACGTGTGCCCATGGGAGTCCAGCTCGGGAAAATTTTCAGCACATCATGCATACGCTACGATCGTTGCCCATAACTTATCAGCACGCTCTAAGTACTGAGGGCCACTACTCCCATGTCTTTTGAATCACAGTGGGGCCCGCTGTTGCAGCGTACGCAGGATGTGCTGAAGATTTTTCCGTCCAGCTCGGACGGTCGATGCCACTGTGGATCGTTTAACGTCTTCCACCGGAAAAAAATCCGCTTCCTGACCTGCTATTGCAGGTCGCTAGCCGGTTACGAGCGGTGAGCTGTGCGGTTACCGTGGTGCCGGGGAATTTCTTCAAGTTCCCAATTCCCCCCCGTGGCTGATTTCGGGGGCAGTTCGGGAATTCGAAGCTGCTGTCGAGGAAGCGAATCAGAACCGCTCCTCCTTTCCTCTTCTCTCCGGATCCGCAGACAAAGAGGGGGGAAGGGAAGGGAACCCCCGGGACGCGTTTGTTCGACGGCAATCTTCGCTCCCCTGGTAATCCTCTACTTCCCGGCATAATCTCCGTCAGATCTGTTATTGTTTAATTTTTTTCTTTTTTCTGCTGAGTAGTGATCTGTAATCTCTGCTCGTCTGGATCGTGATACACAAGGGGTTTTGAAATTTTGGGTTCTAGGGTTTTTGGCTATGGATGGATCCATTGGTTGCCTTTTTCAGTCATTGAGCTCTCGATTACCGGGTGATGATCTAGATCTTTGTGGGTTGGGGATAGATTGCGTGTTGTGTTTGGATTCAGGATTTTGGTGCTTATGAAGGGATGAAATGGTGTGGCATATGATTCGCTGTGTCCGGCGGAAGTGCAGTTTTTTCTTAGATTTCACGTACTTTGATATGCTGAAGTTTGGTTTTCTGGTTCACAGTTCTATTCATTTATTTAAATTTTTTTGGTTAATATCCATGCCCAGGTCATATAAATTGGTGATGAAAAATACTAAATGTAGGGTTTTGGTCCGATGTTTTGGGAAGAACAGTAACATTTTTTAATCTTATTTTTTTTGTGCCACTAGAGATTTGAGAAGGTTTGATCTAACAATGGGTTTAGCTTTAGATGAGTGGTGTAGAAGGATCATGAGATTGATCCCAAGTAGTCGAAGTTATCTATTACTATTGTACTGTTTATTACTATTGCAATTGCTAAATATTGTTTTTATTATCATATATATCATCAATCCTACCTTTCTCTTCTTCTTTCTACCTCTTGAATTCTCTCTCTCTCTCTCTCTCTCTCTCTCTCTCTCTTCTCTCTCTCCTCCCTTATATTTTTCTCTTAGGTATGCCACCTTTGCCAACCGACATAATTTGGGATCTTTTAGATACTTCTTGGAGGGTTGATGTCACGTAGGAAACAGGTCGAACAATGCCATTTAATTCCTTTGTGGAACTCACTTGACTTTTTTGAGATGTGTCCCATAGCGACCCTGGACGATGAGATAATGGTAGGTTGTTGTACACTTGCACTATTTCTAATTTGTAGTTACTAAGGTTGTCATGTTGTGTATCGTTTTTTCTATTTTGTGTATTGTGTACCGTAACGTGTCATGTATCATGAGATACAATTATATATATATATATATATATATATATATATATATATATATATATATATATAGAACATACTAAAATATTAAATATAATCCTTTAAAAAAAAGAATATTAAATATAAAAAGTCAAGGAGAAGAGTAAGAGTAAGACATTCTCTATAATTTCGCATCAAACATAACATTATCCTATACAAAAAGTATGATGTATATATTTCTATAAAAAAGAAACCATAGATAAGTATTATCTATGATCTATCAATATATTGTTGTCAAAATATTCAAATGGCCAATGAAAGACAAAACAAAAACTCTATCTTAGGTAGGACATCCACAAAAAAATTAGCAAATTCTAAAACTTCTAGGGGCATCAAATACGATTTTCTATTTAATGGTTAAAAATTAAAATGGATGGCCGATAAAGCTTCTAGTGTTTGATGCCCCAACAAGTTTTAGAATGCATTGATTTCTTGTGGACATTCTATCTAAGGTAAGGTGATCATCCTCAAAAAAATACAGCACATTCGAAACATTCTAACATTACTAATTCACTGTATGTCATAGGGTACTCCTTGCGACGCCGTCATAGGAACCCAGCCCTCTCTCTCTCTCTCTATATATATATATATATATAATTAACTGTTTTATACTACTTTGAAAACAAATATAATTTTCAATTTAAACTTTAAAATCCGTGGGGCTTACACCCCCCCTTGGCAACAAAACTGCCCCGCCTTGCATCGTCACCTATGAAAACATTGGTTCATAGTACAATAATATAATAAGATGCATATGAAAATCATAAGGTTTGCAACACATTTTTTTATATAATTATCCAAGATGCTCTGAACTAGAAAGGAAGCTTTTCTGGCATATTGTTGCCTATCCGTCGATTATTTGCTGACAGGGCTGTGTAATTTCTTATTCTGCGTAATATTGGCATGGAATGACACAATATGGATTTAGTGCAAGGATTTGATAGTTACTGCCTTGGTGTCTATATAACGAGGACAGTAGTTTGGTTAAAAGTTCTGAGACACATGACTTCTATAGTTCTGTTTTTGCGAATGGATTCAATTAAGCCTTTTTATTATTTAAAGGGCGACATATTGGATCTCAAACTCAAATTGAATCAAGCCTTCAAGGAAAAGAATTGATATCATATTCCAGATGGTGATACATGCTAGTAAAAGCTAAGCTATAACCTGCTTGTTTGGGTATCTGTTCCCTATCCTGCATGTCATTGGTTCCTGTCCAAGGAATCCACTGAATACAAAATTATCCATTTCTTCTGCTTTTCAGAAAGTGACTGCAAAAAAGACTGCATTTGCGAGAAATTTACTTTTGGTTCTGATTTTTTTTTTCTTGATGAATTCAAAGTATTCTACAATATTGCATAGAACTATGGATGTATATATGCAAAATTCTTGGCCACTGCAGATTCTAGCTAAGCAGCAGGAATGACTTGTCTAGGATATTGCACCCACATAATTTGTTCAAACGACCACAGATTCACTTTCTAATGCTTCCACGTGCAACCCTATTAACCCATGCTTTTACAAAGTCAACCTTTTGATGATATTAAGTGTATCAAATTATTTATCATTCTCTAATTTCCATGAAAATTAATTAGATCTTTATTGTTTTATAGTATCTTATAAGCTATCATTTATTTTAAATTTGGAGAGTTGGTCTCCACGTTCTCACACAAATCAACCCTTCATCCGTCCTGGTTTTGGCAACTAGGATTGAGCCTACATATGATCAGGTAGGGTTATGATGTTGCATTGAGACCGTAATATTGGCAAAGCATCTGAAACAACTTGGATACTCTTGTTTAAAATCCTTACAAACTCCTTTTGTTAGTTACATCCGGACATGTATTTAAATATTTTGAGATACCTGAATTTTGGCTTTGTTATTGTAAACTTATACAAGAATTTGCAGTGGTCACTTCATTTATGAAGTTTGTAAGTTATTAATAGCATGAAGAGGAACAGTATTATATATATGAATATGGTTATTTATCTGCAACTTAGTTGTGTGGTCATTTTGGGTTGTCACTAAGGTTTTAAAACCGGGTATCGGTCACAATATCGGCATGTACCAAACGGAGTCTCTGTATCGGCCAAGTTTTGAAACCATGGTTGCAAACTTGATTTTAATAGCAAAGCTCCTCACACTGTCGAGTATTAAATTAATTTCTGAATGTTCCAATATTGAGGGTGCGATCTTGATTTTTATAATTCTTGGATTTCACTCTTGCATGCTCAATGTTGCGGGAGTTGTCACAGTTTATAGTAACCATGTATTTATCTTTTATTTAAGAACTTTTTGATCTGGAACGATATTGGTTCTCCAAATCTAGTTGGGGTGTTCAATTTGATAGGAACCGTAGCATTATTATTGCACACCATGTTACTTTGGTGGTGTGCATCATACAGTTCTCCCATTTATACTTGTTTTGTTTTTGGATTTATACGATAGTGGATGTAGCACCATTTCATGGGGAGTGGAATGGGGACATAAAGGAAAGACGGACTTTCTCAAAGCTAGTGCTTAGGAAGTATCCTATAGAGAGGGGGGGTGGGGGGAAGAAAAGGAAAGGACGATGTGTATGCCAAACTCAACATGGCCACCTTCTTAAAGCTGCCAAACACCATCATCAATTTACTTGCTTAAAATCACTTAATGTCTAGTTGCATGCAAGGCTTTTCCCTCTTAGGAACCCCATAATGCATTTATCACTCTCTTTGACGGAGAAGTAAACTTGAATGCATGATCAGTTTTATGATTTTATCTTTTCTATTTTTTTGTTTCTTTGTTTTATCTTTATTTTCTTCACTTTTGGTCATTACCTTCTTGTTGCAGACGCTTCTCCATTAACCCCTACTTTCTAAGCTAATTTCCCATCATCTTAGCCTTCAACAATCCACTACTGCCAGAAATTCTGCAGAGACAAAGCTCTGCACCGGAATCTATCGCACTTTTGACATCCTCCACTCTTCAAAATCAGATCCACAAGGCATGTCTACCCCGTTCTCTCTTGTATCAACTATCAAGTTGTATCAGCAGTGGCGGCTCCAAGAATTTGTATCAGTGGGGTCAAAAATTATATTAAAAAATATTTTTCACTCGACAACTTGAAGTAGGGTTTGGTGAATCGATGGAGTGGGGTCAAACCACTAGTCCAAACTAAATAAATTATGATAAAAATAAAAAAATAATATAATTTTTAATAGATTTGAATCGGTGAGTGGGGTCAATTGACCCCACTCAACCATATGTAGCGCCGCCCATGAGACCCCACTCAACCATATGTAGCGCCGCCCATGTGTATCAGAGCTTTGTCTCTGTAGATTCCGGTGCATCGTATGCTTCTTGAGAGTACGACTATATTCCGGTTCTCTCTTGAAACAACCTGAGCCTCAAAATACATTGGATAGGGGGCCTGGGAAGAGTCTCTATCGGAAACTGGGCACGGGCCCAGCTGAACCAAGCTACCGGTGACCCAATCAGCTCAACCAGGCCACCGATGACCCAGTCATCTCAACCATGCCACCTGGAACCCAGTCAACCGAACTGATGTCTTAGTGCATCTGCAATGAGGTTTTGTTGATCGATCCAGTTCCCAAGTCTAGATAACCAAGGAGCTTGGATAGATCTGCAATAGTTTCTCATTCAAACATCACCACAGTGGAAATATTTGTAATAACTGAAGTAAAATATGGGCCCCTACCTTTTCAACTAATTCCAGTTAGATCTCTGACAATTCGGAAAAAAAAACAAATTGAATTTTGGACAGTTAGAACTCAAAAAATAGATTTATAGCATGCAGAAACGTTTTGAATCAGAGAAGTCCTGCATTTCCCATTCATTGCCGGAAGGTTGTCCTCCCTTTGCCTATTCATAGAGTATTTGTTCAAGATGGTGAAAAGTGTCTTTTTGCCTTAATGTTCCATCAACATAGTAAAATGCGGATATATCTCGTAGATACGTCCAACCAGAATTACTTTTTTGTTTCCACCTTTGCTTGTTTATGTATTCGTTTGAAGTTTGAACAATTATCTTTTTCCTTGTAAGCGTTTAACATATTTGACACTCCGTGTATATTATCCATGGCATCACCCGAAACTTCCAATCCTTGCAGAATAAAACTTAAGAACAGGCTTTGAAGGTCTCATAAAGCCCTTTCAAGAAATTAAATATCCTGTCATTTGGTGTATGACTGTCTACTATGATTCTACATACTTTGTGATCAATATTATTATCTCACAAATTCTGGTAGGTTGATGAGTGGATATATTGAGGGGTATGATATGTACCTTGTATTCCAATCATCATCGATAGATTAAGCAGTCAACGTTGACAGTCTAGTGTCTGATTCGATCTCACCATGGTGATGCTAACACAAGATAAAATTTAAGTGATCAAATCTAGTGTCTGATTCGATCTCACCATGGTGTTTGTCGTACGGACTTAAACTACGACCAAATATTTTAAAAAAATTCTTAAATCTACAATGCTTAACTATTGAAAGTGGGAACTTAATCATGTGAGTGCAATCATCTACCTACCATTATGGTAAAATCAAAATTCGCGATGGAAGCGCCCCTTGTTGTATTTTGATTTCTAGACAGAAGTTTCCTTGTGTTTTCTTCTATGAAAAAGCTCTAGGCACCTTCTTAAATGGCCAGTGCTACTGTAATTACTTCCAATGCAATATTTTTTACAATATGGATAACGTATGGATGTTTCCTTTTTTCCCCCTCCTTTTTAAGTACTCTCATTTCATTTAGCATTTTGAATTGTTAAATCAATTGAATTTCATGGATGTTGTACTATTCTCTTTGTCACTTGCTTCATGCCCATTGTCCATACACGGAGGTAGGGACAATAGATAATAATTCTATCTGCAGATAATAACAACAAGCAACTAATAGATTCACTGAAACACCTAAAGTAAACCATTATCATTAAATGGTGCCCCATCTATTTGTGGTCGGCTTTATGTATCCTTTCGCCATTTACTTTTGTTAAGTGTTTTCTCTGTTATCAATTGATTGCTATCCCTTGGTTTTTTTTTTCCAAACAATGTCCATCAAGCTTATTGTAGGTCTTCCCTCCTTGGTCCTTCCATAGTAATCCCAGACTAGGGCTGGCAATTTCGGACCTGACACGGCAGACCCGACACGACCCGACACGAAGTTAGCGGGTCTGGGTCAGGGCTAAACGGGTTCGGGTCGTAAACGAGTCGACACGATAGACCCGTTTAATAAACGGGTCGGGTCCGGGTTTAGGGTCTGGACACGGTAGACCCGGGAAGACCCGTTTAGTATTCAACGGGTCGTGTCGAGTCGGGTCGGGTCGGGTCTACCTGCAATCCGATACTATAATATATAATACCAGCGGGTCTTTCGGGTCAGGTCGGGTCGAGTCGGATTGGGTCGGATCGGGTCAACTGAATAGTCCGGGTGATAAACGGGTCTTACCGAGTCTTATCGGGTCTACCCGTTTATTGGCGGGTCGGGTACGGGTTTAGGATCTAGACACGATTAGTTAAACGGGTCGGGTCCGGGTCTGGGGTTTTTGGACACGAACACGACTAGACACGACCCGACCCGACCCGACCCATTGCCACCCCTATCCCAGACCCTCTCCTTATAGGTGCCACCATGGCTCTACGTTGTACATGCCCGTACCATCTTAATTTGTTCTCCATTCTTTTGTCCTCAAATGGTGTAATAATAACTCCCAACACTTACCTTTTAAATTTAATGCACACATTCCACGTCTCTCACTCTTATTGCGTCCAGTTCAAACTTGACTTCCAATAGTAATCATTTACGTTGGCTATATACATCAGCGTCATATACATTTGACTAAATTACAAATATATCATAAGGGATAAAAATAAATAAACCAAAATAATTAACAATAAGAATTTGAACCTGTAATCTGAGATGCATGTCCTGGAGTTGGCTTCACTAGATCTGTTTAAGTTGAATCCGGACCTGCATCAATTATGCGCAAACTTCCACACGAAACTTTTACCTGTAGGCTGTAAATTGCAACCCATATTCTTCCATATGAAATTGCTGGAAGGTTCTGCTTGTTTAGACTGTGGTAACTTTATTTCATCATTAGATTGCCTAGCTGAGTGTATGGACATATAATGTATATTCCTGACGCTGTAAAAACCTATGTACTTCCGATGAAAGCAAACACGTTCAATGTTCTGCACATTAGTACATTCTTCCAAAACATAAGAATTTCCTCATGAATTATCAGTCTGATTTATATATATACTTCGTGTTCTGTTTTAGGATCCTCATCCTGGCCTGTATTCTGTGGATTCTCTATGACTTTGTGCAGGTAGAGTAATTGACCTCTTGGGCGTGCTAGTAGAGAGGCTTTGTTAAAAATGGCGGATGGTCATGAAACCGATAAGAACATTGAAATATGGAAGATCAAGAAACTCATCAAGGCACTGGAATCAGCAAGAGGCAATGGCACAAGCATGATTTCACTTATAATGCCACCACGTGATCAAATCTCTCGTGTCGCCAAGATGCTGGGTGACGAATATGGTACTGCTTCAAACATCAAGAGTAGAGTCAATCGCCAGTCCGTGTTGGGGGCCATCACTTCTGCTCAGCAGAGGCTGAAACTCTACAACAAGGTTCCTCCAAATGGACTGGTTCTGTACACTGGAACTATTGTCACCGAGGATGGAAAAGAAAAGAAGGTCACGATCGATTTTGAGCCGTTCAAGCCCATCAATGCATCACTGTATCTGTGCGATAACAAATTCCACACTGAGGCATTGAATGAACTTTTGGAATCGGATGATAAGTTCGGCTTCATAGTTATGGATGGAAACGGGACCCTTTTTGGCACTCTAAGTGGCAATACAAGGGAGGTGCTTCACAAGTTCACTGTTGATCTCCCAAAGAAGCATGGAAGAGGAGGGCAATCTGCATTGCGATTTGCTAGGCTTCGGATGGAGAAGCGACATAACTATGTGCGGAAAACAGCTGAGCTCGCCACACAGTTCTTCATAAATCCTGCTACAAGCCAGCCGAATGTAGCTGGACTGATCCTTGCCGGCTCTGCTGATTTTAAAACGGAATTAAGCCAGTCGGATATGTTTGATCCCCGCCTGCAGGCCAAAATTCTGAACGTAGTTGATGTTTCGTACGGTGGGGAGAATGGATTCAATCAGGCCATCGAGTTGTCATCAGAGATCTTATCAAATGTGAAGTTTATACAGGAAAAACGATTGATAGGCAAGTATTTTGAGGAAATAAGCCAAGACACCGGGAAGTACGTGTTTGGTGTCGACGACACGCTGAAGGCTCTTGAAATTGGTGCTGTGGAGACATTGATTGTCTGGGAGAACTTGGATATCAATCGGTATGAGCTAAAGAACGGTGTTAGTGGGGAAATTATTATAAAGCATCTGAACAAAGACCAAGAAGCCGACCAGAGTAACTTCCGTGATCCAGTTACCAACGCTGAGCTGGAGGTCCAGGACAAAAACTCCCTGTTGGAGTGGTTTGCCAACGAGTACAAGCGCTTTGGTTGCACCCTCGAGTTTGTGACCAACAAATCTCAGGAGGGCTCTCAGTTCTGCAGGGGGTTTGGTGGCATCGGTGGTATCTTGCGCTATCAGCTTGACATAAGGTCTTTTGATGAGCTGTCGGATGATGGAGAAACGTACGAAGATTCTGATTAGCAATCAACCAGCCAATTCACTGGAGACTCCAGGGAGAAGCCCGTGCTCCGCCTCGCCACCCGTCCCTGGAGATGCTCCACCGAAGATGCACTAGTACTTTGAAAACTATGAAGGTCAGTCTCTCTCTCTCTCTCTCTCTCTCTCTCTCTCTCTCTCTCTCTCCCATTATTTTTATCCCATTAAACAAATGTAGCCTTAATAGGTGGGTTTGATTGTTTTCAGAAGCAAGAACAGAGTTCAGTGATTGGGGTGAGAGATCGGTGGGGAGTTTGATGGCAAAAGCTTAGAATGTTTTTGAGTTTTCCTTTCAGATAGTGGTGCTAAGATTTGTGGTGGGTATATGTGTGTTTGGTTAGGGTAGCATGGGAATTTAGCAACCTTTTGTTGTGGAGTATTACTATGCTCAGTGCCTGTCTGTTTATGGATCCTTTGAGTACTTGGTTTGCTATAGTTTTGAACACTTTGCCTTCTGTGGGCTAATTCAGGCGATGAACCGTGGTGATCATGGTGAAAATTTTGTTCTTTGTTTTATTTTTTTGGATGGTGCAAATTTTGGTTCATATGAGTTGCATAGAGGTGTTGTGCTGATTCTGTTATGGTGTTGCTAATGTATAAAATTTAGGGCAAGCTATGAAAACACCCTGTAAACTATATCCTCATTTTCACTTTGGTCCCTTGAGTTCTATTTTGAACAACTCGATCCTTGACTATGCATTTCTATGCACATTGACTCCCCTTTCCCCACCATAGGGGGTGTGTGTTTGTAATGTAAAGTGTATCAAGGGTCAAATTATTCAAATTAAAATTGAGAGCGCAAGGTGAAATTTAGGGCTGTTTATTGTTTTTGTCAGTTTTGTGGGTCTATTTGCCACCGAACTGATGGTGTCGGTTTGGAGTTGATCGTGTCGGGTTTGAGTTTGACGGAAACGAAACCGAATATAGATCTACTATTGAACCGACCGATCCAAAGTCGGTTCAGTTCAGTCGGTTTGTTCGGTTTTGTTTTAAAGATACGATCATGAACTAATCACCTTGAATGAGATTATTTTTTCATTCATGACCTTCCAAAGTGTGTTCATCATTCAAGTTTATCTCAAAATTATGCCCATAACAATTAGCATTAGCTGCTATAATATTAATTGTATATCTCAAATCTGAACCAAATCATGTTTTTATTCACAGTATGTTGATCATCAGATTGGTCAGTAATAGAAAATGTTGTTCATAATAAATATCTTCGGTTTGATTTAGTGTGAAATGGTTTTTTTTTTTACAAAACCGAAACCAATCCCTAGTTTTTTACATTCCAAAACGAACTTGTACGTCCAAAAAAAAACCGATCGCCAATCGATTTTTTGGCTCGGTTCGGTTTTTTGAACAACCCTAGTGAAACTATTGGTATAGTTTAGAGGATGTTTAGGTAATGTCCTAAAATTTGTGTTTATGTAGTTTGTGCTAAAATTTAGGCGTGGTTATAGTGTTTGGGACGTGACGACGGAGTAATGGAAAATATTTTCTTAATACAGGAGTTTTCTGTAGTTTTTGCGCCACCCCAATGTGGCACCCGGTCACAACCTTTCATTGCGCCCAGCCTGATCCGGGGATTGTACTCAGCCCCAACCCTGACTGGCAGGCAAAGGGATGGTTGTTAGATTGCTGGGCAAGGATATGTTGGGGTGGCAGAATTAGGGTGGCAATGGGTCGTGTCAGGTCGGGTTCGTGTTGTGTCTAGTTTCAGGTCGTGTCCAAAACCCCTAGACCCGTACCCGACCTGTTTAACTAATCATGTCTAGATTCTAAACCGCAACTGACCCGTTTATAAACGGGTAGACCTGATAAGACCCGTTAGATCCGTTTAGCACACGGGTTTATTCAGTTGACCCGATCCGACTCAACCTGACAATACCCGATAGACCCACTGATACTATATATTATAGTATCCGATTGCGGGTAGACCCGACCCGACACGACCCGGTGTATTTTAAACAGGTCTTCCCGGGTCTACCGTGTCTAGACCCTAAACCCGGACCTGACCCGTTTATTAAACGGCCTATCGTGTCGACCCATTTACGATCCGAACCCGTTTAGCCCTGACCCAGACCCGCTACGTTCGAGTTGGGTCTGCCGTGTCGGGTCCGAAATTGCCAGCCCTACAAATTCTGGTCCTGTAAAACAACTTCATCAGACTCTTTATGATGCGAAGGGCTTCAATACTTCCCTTTTGCTGCTCTTTTTAACTTAAATGCCTCCGTTTTTTAGAAGCGCGAGATCGATCCCACGGTATCAATATATTTCTTGGGATCGTTCCTGTAATGGAAGAAAATTACCGTTTTATCCTGCATCCGGCCAGTTGTACAGAGTAACACATGGATTTTTTTTGGGAAATTTTATTCATACCCCAAAAATCTGTAATTAGCCCCCATTTCCCACAAACTTGAACACCCCATCTTTTTTTTTTCATACCCCATTCTTATCCCAAAAATACCCTTCCCCGTTACACCCCACCTTCAATACAACCCAATTAAATGGCCCGCTCCAACTTGATTATACCCCAATCAAACACATACCCCCTTAAATATACCCTAATTATATGCACACTTGAATACACCCCACTCTTAAATAAACCCCATGCAGTTGGCTGGTACTTGAAGGTAGGGGTGGCAATCCTTGACCCGACCCAAAGTTAGCGGGTTTAGATTTGGCCTAAACGGGTTCGGGTCATATAAGGGTCAACCCGATTGACCCGTTTATTTAATAGGTCAGTGTATGCGCAGAAAAAGATCCGGGTCGTCTTTATTGCACAAAACAAGATTACAGAGTGCCGGGGCCCGGGGACTCGGGGGTGGTGAGCCGGGTGCGGCGAATATTGATCAAGAGATTGTGGGAGAGATCCTCTGGAGGGTCCCTTTGATCCGCGTTCCACGTGGTATTCGTGCGAGAGCTCTGAAGGGGTTGCCCAGGACAGAGATCTTTACAGGGTGAGGGTTCTTTGAGAGGCTAATGAATATCCGCCGTTGCTTTTGCCTCTTCCGTGCTTCGCGCTTTCTCGGCTAGGGGGTTTTCGGTTTCGTTTCTCGATTTTCGTGTCTTCCTCGATCCTTGCTTGACCTTGGCTTCCTTGATCGTCGGTTCGCGGCGTCGATCGTGCTTTTGGCGTCGGCTTTGGCTTTGACTTTCAGCTTTGGCTTGGCTTTGGTGTGGCTCTGGCTCTTGCTTTGCTTTGGCGCTTACACTTGAACGTAGACGGGGGAGACTTGCGATGCTTTCACTCTTTCGTATTTCACGTCGTATCGGCTAGAGCGTGCGGTGCTTTTGCTCGTGACCGGCGTAGTTGCTTGGCTTTGGCACTTGCGTTGCTTTGGCGCAGGCTTTACCGGGGCTTTTGCTTGGGCTTCTTACGTGGACTTTTGCTTCGGCGTTGACTCGATCTTCTTTTCGAACGGCGGTGGCTACTTCTTCAGTGCTTCTGGCTTCCTTGACGGTTTAGGTGTCGGCTCGACTTTTCTTCTTCTCCGGGCTTCTTTGGCATGATCGGAGTCGAAGGGTACCTTTGAAGACGGCGAGGGTGGCTGTAGACACACGAATTTCGTATGACCCGGACCCGACTTACGTGTGCCAACGCGGATGCAAACCCGACGTGCAGACCCGACTCGCACGCACCAGTGCGGACCCGGACCCGATTCGCACCAAGCAAAAGAGGAGCGGACCCCACGCTTAAAGGGGGGGGGCGGCCCCTACTAGGGTCCGAACCCCATGGGGCCGACCCTACTAGGACCCGAACCCCATGGGGCCGACCCTACTAGGACCCGAACCCTATGGGGGGGGGCCGGCCGGCCCTGCAAGGAAAGAAAAGAAAAGGAAAGAAAAGAAAAGAAAGAAAAGAAAAGGAAAGAAAAGAAAGGAAAGAAAAACAAAGGAAAGAAAAGAAAAGGAAAGAAAAGAAAGAAAAGGAAGTAAATACCGCCATGCGCAGGGGGAGGTTGCGTATGACATCTGCACACACGCGGATCTGCACCGATCCCTCGATCCGACGCACAAGAAGAAGCGCCCGATCGCCATCGATTTCGTGCGCAAAATCCAGCCATAATTGCCCCGCCAGGAAAGGAAAGCGAATGAAGACTTATTCCCCTCATCAATGGATGAATAAATCTTGGGTAATTATGAGGGAGATATTAAAGGGATTTTAAATTAAAACTTTCCATATCTCTTCCCCCCCCTTTGCCTATAAATAGAGAGGGTGGGGGAAGGCTCAAGGGGTCGATCGGTTGAAGACTGAAGACGAAGCGCGGGAGCTCTGCGGAAGAGGAGACGCTTCTTCATCGACCCAAGGCTTCACGAGGCACGGGCAAGCCTGTCCCGCCGGGATCGGCTTAGTCCATTGAAAGCCCTCATCAATGTGAAGACCCTTGCACACGAAGATCAAGACTTCGACTCCGTGCACGAAGAAGAAAGCTCAGAGAAGAAGACCCTTCGACTCCGAAGACGCCAGAAGCAAAGGCCGGAGAAGAAGTTCGGAGCGGCACTACCCCGTCGGCTCCAACAAATCCTCGACCCCAATCAAGCTCCAAAGCCCGGAGGAGAGAAATGAAGCGTCATCAACCCGTCGCCTTCGACAAACGTCTGCGCTATCCACGAAGAAGAAAGTCTAGAGCAGACCGCCTGAAACGTCGCTACCCCCGTCGTCTTCATCAACAAAAGCCGACGCTACAACCGTCGCACGGAGACCGTCGCTACCCCCGCCGTCTTCACCAACAAAAGCCGACGCTACAACCGTCGCACGGAGATCGGTGCTACCCCCACTATCTTCGAAAGCGTTCTTCGACTCCGATCACGCCAAGGAAGCCCGGAGAAGAAGAGAAGTCCAGCCGACACCCAAACCGTCGAAGCACCGGAGAAGTAACCCACGTCGTTCGAAGAAGAAGACCGAGTTGACGCTGAAGCTAAAGCCTTCGCAAGAAGCCAAAGCAAAGCCCCAGTAAAGCCTGCGCTAAAGCAACACAAGTGCCAAAGCCAAGCGACTACGCCGGCCACGAGCAAAAGCACCGCACGTTCTAGCCGATACGACGCGAAGTCCGGAAGAACGAAAAGCATCGCAAGTCTCTCCCGGCTACGTCCAAGCGCAAGCGCCGAAGCAAAGCAAAAGCCAGAGCCACGCCGGAGCCAAGCCAAAGCCAAAGCCGACGCCAAAAGCACGATCGACGCCGCGAACCGACGATCAAGGACGCCGAGGTTGAGCAAATAGCGAGGAAGACACGAAGACCGAGGAACGAAGCTGAAGACCCCCTAGCCGAGGAAGCGCGAAGCACGGAAGGGACCAAAGAAATAGCGAACATTCCTTAGCCTCTCAAAAACCCTCACCTTGTAAAACCCCTGTCCTGGGCAACTCCTTCAGAGCTCTCGCACGAACACCACGTGGAGACGCGGATCAAAGGGATCCCCCAGAAGATCTTTCCCACAATCCCCTGATCAAAACTCGTCGCAACCCGGACTCGCTACACCCGAGCCACCCGGGTCCCGGCCACACTTGTAATCTGGTTTTGCACAATAAAGCCGACCCGTACCTTTTCCGCGCATACAGTGGCATTAAGCTCCGTGCGACGGTTGTAGCGTTGGCTTTGCTTTGAAGACAATGGATGTAGCGACGCTTCGGGTGTTCCTCTCCAAGCTTTCTTCTTCGTGGATAGATTGGACGTTTGTCGAAGGCGACGGGGTGATGACGCTTCGATCTTCTTCTTCGGGCTTTTGGGCTTGATCGGAGTCGAAGGCTTGTTGGAGACGACGAGGTGGTGCCGCTCCGATCTTCTTCTCCGGCCTTTGCTTCTGGCGTCTTTGAAGTCGAAGGGTTCTTCTTCTCCGAGCTTTCTTCTTCGTGCACGGAGTCGAAGGCTTGATCTTCTTGTGCAAGGGTCTTCACGTTGATGAGGGCTTTCAATGGACTAAGCCGGTCCCAAAGGAATAGGCTTGCCTGTGCCTCGTGAAGCCTTGGGTCGATGAAGAGCGCGTCTTCTCTTCTGTAGAGCTTCCTCGCTTCGTCTTCAGCTTCTGATCTCTTCCCCCTTGAGCCTTCCCCCTCCCCCTCTATTTATAGGTGAAGGGGGGAGGGGAGAGATATGGGAAGTTTATTTAAATCCCTTTAATATCTCTCCCATAATTACCCCAAGATTTATTCTTCCATTGAGGAGAGGAATAAACCTTTATTTGCCTTCCTTTTCTGGCGGAGTAGTTATGACTCAATCTTTTTTGAATTTATTTGAATCTTGCACATAAAATCGATGGCGATCCGGCTCTTCTTCTTGTCCGTCGGATCGAGGGATCGGCGCAGATCCACGCGTAAGTGGACGTCATACGCAACCTCCCCCTACGCATGACGGTCTTTTTTTCCTTTTTCTTCTTTTCTTTCCTTTTCCTTCTTTCTTTTCTTTTCTTTCTTTCTTTTCTTTCTTTTTTTCTTTTCCTTGCATGGCTTGCCACCCCCTACCCGTGGGTAGGGGGCTCGGGTTTCAAGAAGGGGGGCCTGGTGGGCCCCACTTGGGGATGGGCCCACCCGGTCTCTTGTTTGGCGCGGATCGGGTCCGGTTTCCCTTTTTGAGTCGGTGCATGCGAGTTGAGTTTGGGTCTGGGTCCGAGTGCGCGTCGGGTTTGCATCCGTATTGGTGCATGCAAGTTAGGTCCGGGCCCGAGTGTATGTCGGGTTTGCCTCTGCATAGGTGCATGCCAGTCGGGTCCGGGTTAGACACAATTTGTGTGTCTACAGTCCGGTTCGGGTTTGTACTTATAGCCCGATTGACCCGACTTGACCAGCTTACCAAATGGGTCATGTCAACCCGACCCGACCCAACCCAATTCGATCAAATCCGGCCCAATCCGACTTGTCTTGACCCAACCCGATAGGTTTACATAGGTTCTGTTGAGCCAACCCGACCCGACCCGTTTGGTAAACGGGTCGGGTCGGGTTTGGGTTTAAGTTTTTGACCTGTTTATTAAACGGGTTGGGTTCGGGTTTGGGTTTAAGTTTTTGACCCGTTTATTAAACGGGTCGGGTTCAGGTTGGGTGGTTTGCCCTTATACCTATGTCTCAACCAGACCCGACCTGACCCATTGCCACCCCTACTTGAAGGCAGACGTAGGGCTACAACTTGGGCGGGCCAACCGGAACCCAACCCGAGCCCAACCCGAACCCAACCCAAATTTGGGCGGGCTAACCTGAACCCAACCCGAGCCCAACCCGAATTATTTCTCCTCTACCATATTGAAGCCGATCAACCCATCCCGCACAATCTGATCAACCTGGCCAACCCGACGGATTAGGCTAGGGCTAAGGAAGTTCAAACAGACCTTGAGTTGAGTTGGGTTGGGGGTACAAAAGATGCTAAGTTAGGGCTTTGAGGTTTGGGGTACAAAAGAAAAGGGCAATGTTGGTATTAAAGGGTCGCTGAGTAAGTTATTGAGAAACGATAGGGAGACGGGGGCTAGTTACATATTTTTGGGGTATGAATAAAATTTCCCTTTTTTTTTTGGTTATTTTGACTTTGCCCCCCAAACTTTGCCTTAAATTAGATTTTACCCCCTATCTTTTTATTAATTAGACTTTGCCCCTCAAAACTAACTATTCCGTCAGCTCACCATCTAAGAGAAAGGGTGAGCTGACGGAATAGTTAGTTTTGGGGGGTAAAGTCAAATTAATGAAAAGATGGGGGGTAAAGTCTAATTCAAGGCAAAATTTGGGGGGCAAAGTCTAAATAACCTTTTTTTTTTGGAGATTCTTTATATGTTGGAGTTGAGTTTTCTTCTTCTTCAGTTTATTAGAATACATCGAATCAAAATCTTTCAAAAGTGCTTGTGTGAATGATAAACAACGAAGAGTAAAAATTTATCAGGAAAAAATAACAATTGGATGAGCTGTGAGAGAATGTTGTGACTTGATTTTTTTCATTGGTTTATCTTTTTTACATTTAATCCGATAGTAGAGAGGTATCTCGATGGCAAGAAGTCAATACTTGCAGCTGGTCTGGTGAAAGGGTAATTAAACAAATGTCATTGTTGTCATTTGAATGAAAATGAAAAGTAAAAAATAACGGCTATGGAGAAAAAATATTTTGAGGAATATATTGTAAAACCATTCTTTGTTTATCTTTTCCACCAACTGGATCTGTTACCAGGGACCAAGCATTAAGCGCCCCCCCCCCCCCCCCCCCCTCTAAAAATAATATTATGCAAATAACACACTAAGGGTACTTTAGAATTTTTGAAAATTTAATTTTAAGCAAACTATAAACGAGGGTTCCCCATGATGGAATGAGCATGGTGAGAATGACATGGTCACGGTGAAAGATGAAGGGCTAGCAATGCAAGCATCAAGGTTGGAGGACTCGTCTTCGGGTTGGAGAAAGTGAGTCGGAGGAGTCGGGGTGTTTGTGTATGCGTATGTGGTGGTGGGTGGAGGGTTTGTCGGTTAAATGATGCTGGGACAATGGTGGGAGGCAGAGGAGGGATGGTCGTTAATTGGGGCCTTGAGGTTGGAGATTTTGCTGGACAATGGTGGGAGGGAGGAGTGTCAAAGTTGAAGGAGTCACTATCGGGTCATACATGATGTTGGACGGCGGTTGGGCACGAAGAATGTCTAATAGTCGATGAAAGTGCCAAAGTCTTAGGAGTCTTCGTCATGATTGGAGAAGATGTCGGACAATGATGGGAGCATCGATGGACTCGCCTGAGTGAAAGGACTAGTTGTCGGGGTCGGAGATGGTACCGAACACCATGAACCCTCCTCTGCCTAGCACCGCGACCACATTATATTGCTTGCCATCAAGGTTCGAAATTTCGATTTCTTCATATTGCAAAATATGAAAATATTGCGTGGAAATATATTCATAGTGTGAAAATATTGTAGTTTTATAGAAATGATAGAAATATCAATATGATGATTAATATTTTAACGAAACTCTAGAAAATCATAAATATAGTATAGATACATATTATGGAATGCTTAAATCATATTTTTACATTATCAGGGGGTTAGAAGGTCCATTTAGTATGTATTTCTATGCATATTGTACAGATAAATAATGGTCTAAGATCTACAGCATAACCAAAGTTCAAGTGATTTCATCAATATTAAGGCCTGTTTTTTATTTTTCTTCAAGAACCTATAAATTTTCAAAAGGTAAATTCGATGAATTAATAATTTATCCCCAAATCTATTGTAAGAATATAAAACTTTGGATCTTGATAGATTTGATGTTTTTATACCATCATGTTAATTAAACAATTAGAAACGAATTAATTGAAAGGCATCTAAGATTTACCATATTCGAAACTTTCAGAAAAAATATATTTTAATTTGATCAAACAAACGTTTGAATGTGTTTTTCGTTGAATTGATCTCTTTAGGTTGATGTTGAATGATAGATTTCACATCCCAAGAAAGATTATTGAAAAAAATCACACCGAAGAAATCGAATGATCTACTCAGAGGGTTTAAAATTTAGAGTTTAAGTTTTGAGAGTAGAAATTAAGGTTTAAGTTTTGAAAATTTTAAATTTTTTTGATAATTTCGGAATATTTTTATCCCCCACTTTCCATTTCGAGGGTTGCAAAAATAAATATATTTCAAAATTTTAAAAAAAAATCGAAAAAATTTAAACCATACTTGCCATGCACTCACTAGTTTGTCATGCATTGTGCATCAATCACATTGGGTCCATTACTCAATGTTAATGGACCAATATGTTAAGCAATATTGGAGTCGGACATAAACAACTTCGGATCTTGCCCGTTTTAGTTTCAGACACAAAATATGAACCCGAATCTAGAGCCCCTAAATAATCTTTTTGTTATAGGCCCAAACCCGTTGTAGATGGGCCATGCTTAATTGAAAAATCTTTGGGCTTGGTTGCATCCATCATAAGCACTGTTGGAGAGAGCAATCGCATCAACCAGACACAAATGACGGCACGGGGCGGGGTATAATCTCTCTCTAAAAACACCCAATAGGGTTTGATCTCCGGCAAAATCGGGAAGGAGATTGATGACTCTGGAGCTATTTTGTGTCATATATCCTCCTTCAAGTACATGCTCGACCATGTATTGATCTCTCTATCTCTCTCTCAGTGCATGCAATGATATCCAGTGCTTGAAATCTTTAGTTAACCCTATTCTATTCTTCAAATCTGATGTAGCAAAGCTCGATCGACAATGAGTGCCGATGTGAGTGAGAAATTCTTAGTTGTTTCCTAGTCTCAATTCTTGATGATATGCTCTTCGGGTTCATATGATATACAACCCAAGAAAAAAAGATCCATTAAATGTGAGAAAAGGTGAGTGGAGGCAAATATATGGCTACCTGACAAAAGAGGAAACTCGAATCTTATGGTTCGTTAGGAGTGGAGGCAAATCATAAATCAAGTATATCTATATATATATATATATATATATATATATTGTGGAATGCTTAAATCATATTTTTATACTATCAAGGGGTTAGGAGGTCCATTTAGTTTGTATTTCTATGCATATTGGACGGATATATAATGATCTAAGATCTATAACATATCCAAAGTTTGAGTGATTTCATTAATATTAAGACATTTTTTTTTTTTCAAGAATCTATAAAATTTTGAAAGAAAAATTTGATGAATTCAATAATTTATCTCAAAATCCATTGTATGAATATGAAATCTTGAATCTTGAAAGATTTGATATTTCTATACCATTATATAAATAAACAATTAGAAATAAATTAATTAAAAGAATTATAAGATTTATAATATTCAAAACTTTCAGGGAAAATATACTTCAATCTGATTGAACAAACGTTTGAATATGGTTTTCGTTGAATTGAACTCCCTAGGTTGGTGTTGAATGGTATATTATACACCTCAAACTTTTTTTTTTTTTTAAATCACACCGGAGAAGTTGAATGATCTACTAAGAGGGTTTAAAATTTAGGGTTTAAGTTTTAAGAGTTTAGAAATTAAGGTTCAAAATTATAAAAAAAATTAAATTTTTTTATAAATTTTGGATAATTATGTTCCCCACATTTTATTTCGAGGGTCGCTAAAATAAAAATATTTTGAGAAATTTAAACAAATTTCAAAAAAAATTGAACCATACTGGCCATGCATTTCACTGGTTCGCCATGCACCGTACATCGATCACATTGGGTTCATTACTCAATGTTAATGGACCAACATGTTAAACAATATTGGGGTCGGACCTATGCAACTTCGGCCTTAGCCCGTTTTAGTTTCGGATATAATATGAACACGAACTTAGAGCCCCTAAATAACCTTTTTGTTATAGGCCCAAACCCATTTGAGATGGGTCAGGCTTAATTGGGTAATCTTAGGGCTCGGTTGCGTCCATCAGAAAAAATCTTATAGCTCGTCAGGAGTGAAGGCAAATCATAATTCAAGTATATATACATATTGTAGAATGGTTAAATCATATTTTTACACTATTAAGGGGTTAGGAGGTTCATTTAATATTTATTTCTATGTATATTGTACAGATACATAACGATGTAAGATTTATAACATATCCAAAGTTTGAGTGATTTCATTAATATTAAGACCTGATTTTTTTATTTTATTTTTTTCAAGAACCTACAAAATTTCAAAAGGTAAATTTGATGAATTCAATAAATTATCCCCAAATCCATTGTAAGAATATGAAATCTTAAATCTGATAGATTTTATGTTTTTATACCATAATATTAATTAAATAATTAGAAACGAAGTAATTGAAAGGAATATAAGGTTTACCATATTTGAAACTTTAAGAAAAAATACACTTCAATCTAATCGAACAAACATTTGAATATACTTTTTGTTGAATTGATATCCTTAAATTGGGGTTGAATGGTAGATTGCATACCCCAAAATAAAATTTTAAAAAATTCACACTGGAGAAGTAGAACGATCTACTCATAGGGTTTAAACTTTAGGGTTTACTAGGAATCAAGGTTCAAAATTTATCAACATTTTAAAATTTTTGATAAATTTTGGATATTTCTGTCCCCATATTTTATTTTGAGGGTCACAAAATAAAAAATATTATAAGAAATTTATAAAAAATTAAAAAAAATTGAACCATACTTGCCATGCACTTGACTAGTTTGCCATGCGCCATGCATCGATCACATTGGGTCCATTAATTAATGTTAATGGATCAACATATTAAGCAATAATGGAGTCGAGCCTATACAGCTTCGGCCCCGGCCTGTTTTAGTTTCGGACCTAAAATATGAACTCAAAATTAGAGCCCCTAAGGCCCTGTTTGGATAGGATTCTGATTCTGGAATTCTAGGAGCCCGGAATTCTAAAAAAAGGCTCTGGAGCCCGGACCCGAACCTAAAGCTCCTTGTAGTCGCAGAAAAAGATATGGGTCGTCTTTATTGCGAACACATGAGATTACAGAGTGCTGGGACCCGGGGTGCTCGGGTGTGACGAGTCCGGGGTGCGGCGAATATTGATCAGGAGATTGTGGGAGAGATCCTCTAGAGGGTCCCTTTGATCCGAGTCTCCACGTGGTATTCGTGCGAGAGCTCTGAAGGGGTTGCCCAGGACAGAGGTCTTTACAGGGTAAGGGTTTTTGAGAGGCTAAGGAGTATCCGCCGTTGCTTTTGTCCCTTCCGTGCTTCGCGCTTTCTCGGCTAGGGGGTTTTTGGCTTCGTTCCTCAGTCTTTGTGTCTTCCTCGATCCTTGCTTGACCTGGGCGTCTTTGATCGTCGGTTTGCGGCGTCGATCGTGCTTTTGGCGTCAGCTTTGGCTTTGGCTTTCGGCGTTGGCTTGGCTTTGGCGTGGCTCTGGCTTTTGCTTTGCTTTGGCGCTTGTGCTTGGACATAGACGGGAGAGACTTGCGATGCTTTAGTTCTTCTGGACTTCGCGTCGTATCGGCTAGAACGTGCGGTGCTTTTGCTCGTGACCGGCGTAGTCGTTTGGCTTTGGCACTTGTGTTGCTTTGGTGCGGGCTTTACCAGAGCTTTTGCTTTGGCTTCTTGCGCGGGCTTTGGCTTCGGCGTCGACTCAATCTTCTTTTCGAACGACGGTGGCTACTTCTTCAACGCTTCTAGCTTCCTCGACGATTTAGATATCGGCTAAACTTTTCTTCTTCTCCGAGCTTCTTTGGCGTGATCGGATTCAAAGGGTTCCTTTGAAGACGGCGGGGGTGGCACCAATCTTCGTGCGACGGTTGTAGCGTCGGCTTTGCTTTGAAGACGACGGGTGTAGCGACGCTTCGGGTGTTCCTCTCCAAGCTTTCTTCTTCGTGGATAGGGTGGATGTTTGTCGAAGGCGACGGGTGATGACGCTTCGGTCTTCTTCTCCGGGCTTTTGGGCTTGATCGGAGTCGAAGGCTTATTGGAGACGATGGGGTGGTGCCGCTCCGATCTTCTTTTCCGGCCTTTGCTTCTGGTGTCTTCGGAGTCGAAGGGTTCTTCTTCTCTGAGCTTTCTTCTTCGTGCACGGGGTCGAAGGCTTGATCTTCTTGTGCAAGGGTCTTCACGTTGATGAGGGCTTTCAATGGACAAAGCCGGTCCCGAAGGGATAGGCTTGCCCATGCCTCGTGAAGCCTTGGGTCGATAAAGAGCGTGTGTCTACAGAGCTCCCTTGCTTTGTCTTTAGCTTGCAATTTTTTTTTTGACCTGGCGACGGTTGTGGCGTCGGCTTCTTCTCCGGACGTATTTGGCGTAATCGAAGTTGAAGGCTTTGTTGAAGATGACGGATGTAGCGCTGCTTCCCTTCTTCTCCGGGCATTTGAGCTTGATCGGAGTCGAAGGCTTATTGGAGATGATGGAGTAGTACCGCTCCGATCTTCTTCTCTGGCCTTTGCTTCTAGCGTCTTCGGAGTCGAAGGGTTCTTCTTCTCCGAACTTTCTTCTTCGTGCATGGAGTTGAAGGCTTGATCTTCTTGTGCAAGGGTCTTCACTTTGATGAGGACTTTCAATGGACTAAGCCGGTCCCAAAGGGATAGGCTTGTCCATGCCTCGTGAAGCCTTGGGTCGATGAAGGGTGTGTCTCCTCCTTTGAAGTGCTTCTTCACTTCGGTCTTCAATCTTCGACCTTTTCCGACCCGACGACGGTTGTGGCGTTGGCTTCTTCTCTGGGCGTATTCGGCGTAATCGAAGTTGAAGGCTTTGTTGAAGATGACGGGTGTAGCGCCGCTTTGTTCTTCTTCTCTAGGCATTTGAGCTTGATCGGAGTCGAAGGCTTGTTGGAGACGACGGGGTAGTGCCGTTCCGATCTTCTTCTCCGGGCTTTTGGGCTTGATCGGAGTCGAAGGCTTGTTGGAGATGATAGGGTGGTGTCGCTCCGATCTTCTTCTCCGGCTTTTGCTTCTGGCGTCTTCGGAGTCGAAGGATTCTTCTTCTCCGAGCTTTCTTCTTCGTGCACGGAGTCGAAGGCTTGATCTTCTTATGCAAGGGTCTTCACTTTAATGAGGGCTTTCAATGGACTAAGCCGGTCCCAAAGGGATAGGCTTGCCCGTGCCTCGTGAAGCCTTGGGTCGATGAAGAGCGCGTCTCCTCCTCTGCAGAGCTTCTTCGCTTCTTGCCATTCGACCTTTTGAGCCTTCCTCCTCCCCCTCTATTTATAGGTGAAGGGGGGAGGGGAGAGACATGGAAAGTTTATTTGGATCCCTTTAATATCTCTCTCATACTACCCAAGATTTATTCTTCAATTGAAGAGGGGAATAAACCTTTATTTGCTTTCCTTTTCTGGCGGGGTAATTATGGCTCAATCATTTTTGGATTTATTTTGAATCTTGCACATAAAGTCGATGGCGACCCAGCTTCGTTTCTTGTCCGTCGGATCGAGGGATCGGCGCAAATCCACACTTACGTAGACGTCATACGCAACCTCCCCCCGCTCATGGCGGTGCTTGTTTCCTTTTTTTTCTTCTTTTCTTTCCTTTTCTTTTCTTTCCTTTCTTTTCTTTTCTTTCTTTTCTTTTCTTTCCTTTTCTTTTCTTTCCTTTTCTTTCTTTCTTTCTTTCTTTCTTTTCTTTCCTTTTCTTTTCTTGCATGGCCGGCCACCCCATGAGGGGTTCGGTCTCTAGTAGGGTCCAGGTGGGCCCCACTTGAGGATGGCCCACCCGACCCCTTGTTGGGCGCGAGTCGGGTGGGTCCGAGTGCGTGTCGGGTTTGCCTTCGCAATGGTGCATGCAAGTCGGGTCCGGGTCGGAGAGTGTGTCTGGTTCACCTCCAACTTGGTGCATGCGAGTTGGGTCCGGGTCGGAGTGCGTGTCGGGTTTGCCTCCGAATTGGCGCATGCGAGTCGGGTTTGAGTTAGACACAATTTGTGTGTCTACACTCCTATATAACTTTTTTGTTATAGGCCCAAACCTGTTTTAGATGGGCAAGGCTTAATTGGATAATCTTTGGGCTCAGTTACGTCTATCAGAAGCAATGTTGGAGAGAGCAATGGTAGGCAACCGGGCACAAATGGCGGGGTGGGGCGTAATCTCTCTCTAAAAACACCCAACAACTGAAACGAGGGTTTGATATCTGAAAAAATCAGGGAGGAGATGGACGACTGTGAAGCTATTTTGTGCTAGATATCCTCCTGTAAGGACATGCTCGACCTGATCTCTCTCTCTCTCTATCTTTCTTCTCTCTCAGTACATGCAATGAGATCCAGTGCTCGAAATATTTAGTTAACCCTATTCAATTCTTCGAATTTGATGTAGCAAAACTTGATTGACAATGAGTGCTGATGAGAGTGAGAAATTCTTGGTTGTTTTGTAAACTTAATTTTGCTGATATGCTCTTCGGGTTCATATAATATACAACTCAAGAAAAAAGATCCATTGAATAGGAGAAAAAGTGAGTGAAGGTAAATCTATGGCTGCTTTGACAATAGAGGAAACTCAAATCTTATGATTCGTCAGGAGTGGAGGCAAATCATAAATCAAGTATATATACATATTATGGAATGCGTAAATCATATTTTTACACTATCAAGAGGTTAGGAGGTCCATTTAGCATGTATTTATATTCATATTGTACAAATACATAACGATCTGAGATTTATAACATATCCAAAGTTTCAATGATTTCATTAATATTAAGATATGTTTTTTTTTTCAAGAACCTATAAGAATTTAAAAGATAAATTTGATGAATTCAATCATTTATCCCCAAATCCATTGTAAGAATTTAAGTTTTTGAATCTTGAAAGATTTTATGTTTTTATACTATCATATTAATTAAACAATTAGAAATGAATTAATTGAAAGGAATCTAAGATTTATCATATTTGAAACTTTCAGAAAAAATGTACTTCAATTTAATCAAACAAACGTTTGAATGTGTTTTTCGTTTAATGATCTCCTTGGGTTGGTGTTGAATGGTAGATTGCACACTCCAAAATAAATTTTCAAAAAAAATCACACCTGACAAGTTGAACGATCTACTCAGAAGATTTAAAATTTTGGATTTAAGTTTTAAGAGTTAAGGAATTAACGTTCAATTTTTTTTTTAAATAAAATTTTTGTATATGTTTGTCGCCCACATTTTTTTGAGGGTCACAAAAATAAAAAAATTTTGAGAATTTTTTTTTAAAAATCAAAATTTTTTGAACCATATTTGCCATGCACTTCACTGGTTTGCCATGCACTATGCATCGATCACATTGGGTCCATTACTCAATGTTAATGAACCAATATGTTAAGCAATATTGGAGTCAGATCTATACAACTTCGATCCGGCCCTTTTTAGTTTCGAACCCAACGTATGAACCCGAACCTAGCGCCCCTAAATAACATTTTTGTTGTAGGTCCAAACCTGTTTTAGATAAGCGTGGCTTAATTGGGTAATCTTTGGGCTCGGTTGCGTCCATCAAAAGCAATGTTGAAGAGAGCAATGGCAGGCAAACGGGCATAACTGACGGGGCGGGGGCGTATCTCTCTCTAAAAACACCCAACAACTGAAACGAGGTTTGATCTCCGACGAAATTGGGGAGGAGATGGACAACTGTGAAGCTATTTTATGTCAGATATCCTCCTTCAAGGACATGCTCGACCAGGTATTGATCTCTCTCTCTCTCTCAGTGCATGCAATGAGGTCCAATGCTTGAAATCTTTAGTTAAACCTATTATATTCTTCAAATCTGATGTAGCAAAGCTCATTCGACAATGAGTGTCAATGTGAGTGAGAAAGTCTTGGTTGTTTTCTAGCCTCAATTCTTGCTGATAATCTCTTCGGGTTCATATGATGTACCACCAAAAAAAAAAGATCAATTGAATGGGAGAAAAAGTGAGTAGAGGCAAATCTATGGCTACCGTGACAAAAGAGGAAACTCGAATCTTATGGTTCGCCAAGAGTGGAGGCAAATTATAAATCAAGTATATATACATATTGTGAAATACTTAGATCATAATTCTACACTATCAAGGGTTTAAGAGGTCCATTTAGTATGTATTTCTATGCATATTGTACAGTTACATAACTGTGTAAAATCCGTAACATATCCAAAGTTCGAATAATTTCATTAATATTAAGACCTGTTTTTTTATTTTTTTTTTCAAGAATCTACAAATTTTCAAAAGGTAAATTTGATGAATTCAATAATTTATTCCCAAATTCATTGTAAGAATATGAATTCTTGAATCTTGATAGATTTTATATTTTTATACCATTATATTAATTAAAAAATTAGAAACGAATTAATTGAAAAGAATATAAGATTTATCATATTCAAAACTTTAAAAAAAAATACACTTTAATCTGATTAAATAAATATTTGAATATGCTTCTTATTGAGTTGATCTCTCTGGGTTGGTATTGAAAAATAGATTTCATATCACAAAATAATTTTTTGAAAAAAATCACAACGAAAAAATCAAACGATTTATTTTGAGGGTTTAAATTTAGGGTTTAGGTTTTAAGAGTTGAGAAATTAAAGTTTAAAATTTTAAAAAAATTAAAAAATTTTGATAAATTTTGGATATTTTTGTCCCTCACATTTTATTTTGAGGGTCGCAAACATAGAAAAATTTTGATAAATTTAAAAAAAATAAAAAAAATTTGAACCATATTTGCTATGCACTTCACAAGTTCGCCATGTGCCGTGCATCAATCACATTGGGTCCATAACTCAATGTTAATGGACCAACATGTTAAGCAATATTGGAGTTGGACCTATAAAGCTTCGGCACGGGCCGTTTTAGTTTCGGACCCAAAATATGGACCCGAACCTAGAGCCTAATAACCTTTTTGTTGTAGGCCCAAACCCGTTTTAGATGGGCCAGGCTTAATTGGGTAATCTTTGGGCTCGGTTGCGTCTATCAGAAGCAATGTTGGAGAGAGCAATGGCAGGCAACCGGGTACAAATGGCGGGGCGGGGCACAATCTTTCTCTAAAAACACGCAATAGCTGAAATGAGGGTTTGATCTCCGGCAAAATCGGGGAGGAGATGGATGACTTTGAAGTTATTTTGTACTAGATATCCTCCTTCAAGGACATGCTCGACTAGGTATTGATCTCTCTCTCTCTCTCTCAGTGCATTAATATGATCTCAGTTCTTGCTGTATGCCCTTTGGGTTTGATCTTAGTTAGAAATTCTTGACTGTTTTCTAGCCTCAATTCTTGCTGTATACTGTTCGGATTCATATAATGTATAATCAAAGAAAAAAGATCCATTGAATGGAAGAAAAGGTGAGTGGAGGCAAATCTATGGCTACCTTGACAAAAGAGGAAACTCGAATCTTATGGTTCGTCAGGACTGGAGGCAAATTATAAATCAAGTATATATACATATTGTGGAATACTTAAATCATATTTTTACACTATCAAGGGGTTAAAATGTTCATTTAGTATGTATTTCTATATATATTGTACAGATACATAACAGTCTAAGGTCTATAACATATCCAAAGTTCGAGTGATTTCATTAATATTAAGGGTTGTTTTTTTTTTCAAGAACCTAGAAAATTTCAAAAGATAAATTGATGAATTCAATAATTTATCCCTAAATCCATTGTAAGAATATGAAATCTTGAATCTTGATAAATTTTATGTTTTTATACCATCATATTAATTAAACAATTAGAAACGAATTAATTGAAAGGAATCTAAGATCTACCATGTTCGAAACTTTCAGAGAAAGCACACTTCAATATGATCGAACAAATGTTTAAATGTGATTTTTGTTGAATTGATCTTCCTAGGCTGGTGTTGAATAGTAGATTGCAAACCCCAAAATAAATTTTTGGAAAAAATCACACCGGAAAAGTCGAACGATCTACTCAGATGGTTTAAAGTTTAGAGTTTAAGTTTTCAGAGTTTAAGAATTAAGGTTCAATTTTTTTTAATAATTTTAAAAATTCTGATAAATTTTGGATATTTTTGTTCCCCACGTTTTATTTCGAAGGTCACAAAATAAAGAGCTTTTTTTTAAAATATTATTAAAAAAATAAATATTTAACTAAATAGCGGTTGACCAAAACTATTTACCAACCTAGCACTTTGACAGCCATGTGACATGTTAGCGCGGTAAAGCGAGCGCAAGATATATATATATTTTTTCGGTACAAGTAGAACCCGGTATCTGGATTGCCGGGTTTAAACCCGGTATTTTGGATACCGTGTTTACCCGAAAATCTAACGAGAAAACGGCAAGTATGAGACAGGAAATGGCTAAGTGTGGATTAAAACCGGTAACCAGAATACCGGGTTTAAACCCAGTATTCCAAATACCGGATTCTACTTGAAACAAAAAAAAAAAAAACCTGACTGCTCGCTTTACGGCTCTGACATGCCGCGTGGCTGTCAGAGTGTTAACTTGGAAAATAGTTTTGATCAACAGCTATTAAGTTAAATATTTATTTTTTTAATAATATTTTGAAAAAAAATCCCCAAAATAAAAAACATTTTGAAAATTTTAAAAAAAATTCAGAAAAATTTGAACCATACTTTCCATGCACTTCACTGGTTCGTCATGCGTCATGCATCTATCACATTGGGTCAATTACTCAATGTTAATCGATCAACATGTTAAGTAATATTGGAGTCGGACCTATACAACTTCGGTCCTAGCCCGTTTTAGTTTTGGACTCAAAATATGAATATGAACCTAGAGCCCCTATACAACTTCGGTCTTGGCCCGTTTTAGTTTTGGACCCAAAATATGAATATGAACCTTGAGCTCCTAAACAACCTTTTTGTTGTAGGCCCAAACCTGTTTTAGATGGGTCAGGCTTTATTGGGTAATCTTTTCGCTCGGTTGCGTCCATCAGAGCTAAAGTTGGAGAGAGCAATGGCAGGCAACTGGGCACAAATGGCGGGAAAAATTTTCGTTCACATCTATAACCGTTGCCTAGAGTGCTGGGGGCCACCATCCCCATGTGCTGGGACTGGGACCTGCTAGCCCATGTCTCTATAGTTGCAGTGCGGTCGTAGCGTGCGCAGGATGTGCTGAAAATTTTCCCCAAATGACGGGGGCGGGAGGGCGGGGCGGGGCGTAATCTTTCTCTAAAACCACCCAACAGCGTAAACAAGGGTTTGATCTCCGGCGAAATCGGGGAGGAGATGGACGACTCTGGAGCTATTTTGCGCCAGATATCCTCCTTCAAGGACATGCTCGACCAGGTATCTCTCTCTCTCTCTTTAAGTGCATGCAATGATATCCAGTGCTTGAAATCTTTAGTTAATCCTATTGTATTCTTCAAATCTGATGTAGCAAAGCTCGATCGACAATGAGTGCCGATGTGAGTGAGAAATTCGTGGCTGTTTTCTAGCCTCAATTCTTGCTGATATACTCTTTGGGTTCGTATGATGTGCAACCCAAGAAAAAAAATCCATTGAATGGGAGAAAAGGTGAGTGGAGGCAAATCTATGGCTGCCTTGACAAAAGAGGAAACTTGAATCTTATGGTTCGTCGGGAGGATGTGGAAATCTCTCTTTGGCTACTTTGTTGAATTAATTCCATATTTCTTGAAATTTAAGAAGGTTAATAATGGAGGTAGTTTGTATAAAAATCTAGGGACTATGATCAGTTTAGGATCCAGAAATCTCCGGATCTAGGACAACTATGAAAATTTTTGCAAAATTTTATTATCCACGGGCAAATAAGCTCAAATTTTTGAAAAATCAGGAAGCCAAAAATTATATAGAAAAGGGGAAAGAAAAGGGTAAAATAATGTTATTTCTTAAACATCAGCATAAAAGCTGATTGCTAAGCATGCTTCTTTTGCATATAAACAAGATTGTAATGAAAAGCCTAATTCGTTACCCATGTGAATAGTTGCCACCTAAGCAAAATAAAATAAAAGAAAGAAGAGATTGAAGAAGAGAGAGAGAGAGAGAGAGAGAGAGAGAGAGAGAGAGAGAGAGAGAGAGAGAGAGAGAGAGAGAGAGAGAGAGAGAGAGAGAGAGAGAGAGACCGTAGATGTCCAAGAGAAATTCCTTATGCATGGGTTTCCTTCTAATCATGGTTTAGTGCGACCCCGATTTTGATCCCCCCCACCCACCCATTTTTTAAATAATTTCATTCACTTGGTAATGTGGCAATTGCATCGAGTCGTTCTTACCCATCCCCTCATCTTGAATTATTTAATGCTAGCAACTCATGTAAACAAATTATTGTTGAAAGTAAACTCCAAATCACAAGAAATTAATTAATACTTTTTAGTAAACCAAAACTAAAAAAATAAGTCAAATCAAGGCCGTTTTGATTGCCGTTTGGAACTGTCGTGCCCTTTGGCCCTTGTCATGTGCTTGAGTGCATCATCTCCCCTCGAATGAGAAAAATTTGATGTTATAGTAGGATTCACTGTAGATAAAGAACACTTGGATATTATATGCTTTTTATTTGGGTACAAGTTGATGTATCATTCATGGTGTAGGAAGCTATACGTGTTCTGCCTCATATTGTTGTGCCACCAATATCCTATATCCATGTTTAATCAAGTATAGCCCGAGAAGCCGTCATGGATACCACATAACACCAAATATGTTGGCCAAGAAAATCGCTATTGGAAAACCTTATCTTTCATGTGCATTGCATCATATCATGGGCCTCTTGCCGGAGCCACGAAACATAAAATGCTCTGCAAACTTTCATATCCTTTGGTCCCATTTTCTGAACATGACCCTCAATACCAGATTAACGAAACTGCCTCCATCAATAAAAATACCTTCTAGGTCTGGTGGTGTGATCACTGTGATGCCATCGTGGATATTGCAAATTCAAGGTGATATCCTATAGTTTCACATGAAGCATTTGTCAAAGATTCTATACTCATGCACAAGAATTTTGGACAATGTTGGGGAGGTAGCAATTGATTTGGCAATAATTTTTATCACCCATAACTGCATAGTTTGCTATGTCTGAAATTAGTTGTCGTCTCCATAACTTAACTTATGGTATGAGACTGATGTTCATGTGTGTGTGTGTGTGTGTGCGAGAGAGAGAGAGAGCGAGAGAGAGAGAGCGAGAGAGAGAGAGAGAGAGAGAGAGAGAGAGAGAGAGAGAGAGAGAGAGAGAGAGAGAGAGAGAGAGAGAGAGAGAGAGAAAGAGAGAGAGAGAGAGGTGGGGTCACCCAAGGTGAGCATACCCCAAGGCCAGTGTATACTAAGTTTTGCAAGACAAGGATAATTCATTATATATACACTCTAATACACCCCCCCTCAACTCAAGGTGGATCATAAACCAAGTGTTTTCCAAGAAGGTACCAAAATCGTTGAGTGGTATGTATCTTCGTGAAGAAGTAAGCAATCTACTCAGCAGAAGACACATGCAGAAGCGAGTGGGTGTTGGCCAAGTAGTGATACCGCATAAGTAACAGTAAATCTTGATGTGCTTCGTGTACTCGTGGAAGATAGGATTGCTAGCGATCTGAGTAGCTCTTTGGTTTATCACAATACAAAGTAGTTGGCGAGGTCAACTGAACACCCATGTCATCGAGGAGACCATACGACATGAGAACCTCATAAGCAGTTTGAGCTATTGTGTGATGCTTGGCCTCAGTGCTCGTGCGAGAGATAATGTCTCGTTTCTTGTTCCGCCAAGAAACAAATGAGTCATCTAAGAAAATGCATAAGACTGTGATAGACCACCGATTAGTAGGATACCCTCCCCAGTCCGCATTTGAATAAGCACGAAGATTCAGAGAGGAAGAGGCTGACGATAACTGGGGTGGGTCAAACAGCCCCAAAGGTGACGAAGTATCCACATAAGAGCAGCGCAGTGGACCGAGCGTGGGACAAAGACGAGCTGACTGATAGCCCTGGCAACATGGGCAATGTCTGGCCGCATGATTGTCAGGTACCCAAGGGTGCCAACAAGCTGGCTGTAACGTGTGGGATCAGGGAGAGACTCGCTATCTGTGAGACAAAGCTTTACGTTGAGCTCCATCGGTATGTCTACAGTTCGAGAGTCAGTAAGACTGTCACGACTCAGCAAGTTAGAGGCATACTTTTGCTGTGAGACTAAGTATTCTTGGGGAGGAGAAGCAGCTTCAAGACCAAGAAAATAATAAAACAATCCCATGTTTTTCATCTTGAAACTGGAGGCGCTTCTTCAAAGAGGCAATGGTATCAGGCTATAAGCATCATTACTAGTGAGGATCATATCATCCACGTAGGGAAGTAGAATCAAACTATCACGAGCAGAGCTGTGGGTGAACATGGCATAGTCATGCATTCTCCCTGTGAAGTCAGTCGCGAGCATTGCAGACCTGAAGTGCTTAAACCAAGCATGAGGAGCCTGCTTGAACCCTTAAATGGCTTGACGAAGATGACACACGTGCTTGGGGGGTCTACTATGAGTACTGCGCCAAATATAAAACTTGTGATTGATAGTAATCGATTTTCCTTTTGAGACAATTTTATCTTCAGATATTTCTCGAGATATCTTCTTATGATTTTTTGTTATAGAATTTATAACTGCCTCTGGTTTTGGTGGGCAGCCCGGTAAATAGACATCCACATGAATTAGCATATTGACTCTCCGTACAGTACTATAAGTATCGGTACTGAACATCCCCCCTGTAATAGTACAGGCTCCTATAGCAATGACTTATTTTGGTTCTGGTATTTGCTTATATAATTGTAAGATGCGGAAAAAGATGCAGGTCGTCTTTATTGCACACGAGATTACAAGCCGCTTTCCGGTGTCGGGGGTGGTGAGCCGGATGCGGCGAAGATTTTGATCAGGAGTTTGTAGGAGAGATCCTCTGGAGGGTCCATTTGATCCGCGTCTCCATGTTACTTTGTGCGAGAGTTCTGGAGGGGTTGCTCAGGACAGAGGTCTTTATAAGATGCCGGATTTCTTGAGAGGCTAAGGAGTTTTCGCCATTGCTTTTGTCACTTTCGTGCTTTGAGCTTTTGTCGGCTAAGGGGCTTTTGGCGTCTGGCTTTGGTGTTGGCATTGTTTTGGCGTTAGCTCTTGAACGTAGAAGAGTTAGAGACTTGCGGTGCTTTCATTCTTCCGGACTTCGTGTCGTATTGGCTAGAAAGTGACTTGTTTTGCTCATGATTCTTTGTAGTTGCTTTGCTTTAACACGTGCGTTGCTTTAGTGCGGGCGTAACTCTGGCTTTGTTGGATTTTTTGCCTTTGCCTTTGGCTTTAGCTTGATCTTCACCTCAAATGACGATGGCGACGTCTTTGACTCTTCTTATTCCTCTGGCTTTGCTTTTGCGGCGACGGTTGTGGCGTCGGCCCTTCTTCGGACTTCTTTGGCGTTGCCGGAGTTGAAGCTTGTTGGAGACGATGAGGTGATGCCGACTCCGGATCTTCTTATTTCTTTGGCTTCCTCCTTTTGGGGACGGAGCTTTGGCGATGACGGTTGTGGCATCGGTTTTGTTCTTCTTCTCCGGGGTTCTTTGGTGTGGTCGGAGTCGAATGCTTCTTTTGAAGACGGCGGGTGTAGCACCGCTTCGATATTTAAGACGATAGGTGTAGCACCGCTTCGAGTTTCCTTCTCCAAACTTTCTTCTTCATGAATGGAGCGGATGCTTGTTGAAGACGATGGGTGTGGCGCTGCTTCGATTTTCTTCTTCGGGCTTTTTTAGCGTTTTTCAAAATTGAAGGCTTGTTGAAGACGACGGGGTGGTGTCGACTTCGGGCCTTTTTCTTTGACCTTTCTTTTTCGTGAATAGAGTTGAATCTTTGATCTCCTGTGCAAGGTCTTCACGTTGATGAGGACTTTTGTGGACTAAGCCGTTTCCGTGGGATGAGCTTGCCCGTGTCTCGTGAAGCCTTGGGTCGTCGAGTGTTGGAGCCTCCTTTGCAAAGCCTTTTCGTCTCTAGCTTGTGAGCGACTGACCTTTTGAGCCATCCCCCTGCCCCTCTATTTATAGGCGAAGGGGAGGGGATGAGAGGGATATAGCTGCGATTTTTTGATTCCCTTGAATATCTCTCTCCATAACCATTGGGATTTATCTTCCATTTTTTGGGAAAACAATATTTATCTCTTTCCTTTTTGTAGCAAGCGGTTATGGGCAAGATTGAGCTATATCTTTTGAGATATGAACAATCTTTACACATTTAATCGATGGCAAAACGACTTCTCATCTTGTCCGTCGGATCGAGGGATCTATGTGGATCCACAGTTTGCGTAGACGTCCACGCTATCTCCCCTCGCACATGACGGTTTTGTTTCATTTTTCTTTTCTTTTTTTTTCTTTCGTTTTTGGCCGGCTATACCTCCCCATGGGGGAGGGGCCGCGGTTTGCATGAGGGGGCCGGTAGGCCCCATTTTCAAGTGGGCCTGTCTGGCCCCTTTTTTAGGCTTGGGTGAACCTGGTGGCCTCACTTGCATGGGGTGGTCTCACTATTGTCCATCCGAGTCGAGTTTGGCTATTTTCCTTCGCGGGACGTTTTGCATGGACCGGGCTTCATGTGCGGGCCGTTGTGTGTGGGCCGGGTTTTATTTGCGGGTTAATTTTGATGCCCATAATAATCTCACCAGGAGTGACTGCACATAGACCTCTTTAGAAAGATCTCCGTGAAGAAATGCGTTTTTCCAATCCATTTGATACAACAGCCAGTGACGAACTGTAGTAATAGACAGAAAAGTCTGAATAGTAGTCATGCCGTACTTCTGGGTGAAACCGCGAGCAACTAGGTGAGCCTTGTACTTCTTCAAAGGGCTAGTATTTGTGATCTTATTCCTTACTTTGGGCAAGACCCCCTCACATGTATTTCATGTAAAGTTACCATCTCACTCAAAAGTTTAAGCTGTTAGGGAATGGACCAACAATGCATATCAAGCTAATGTCCACCCTCAGGTGCAGCTCTCTCCCTCATGTGACGAATTAAGTTGATGGGGAATAAACGAGACTTGAACCCAAGACCTCCAAAAAACCAGAGCTTTGATACCATGATAACCTATAAAGAGAGAGGAGTATTGGGAGTGAATAGAATATACCGGTGTTTTCAGACTCGTTCTGACTCGGACGAGTCGACTCGGTCTCGATTTCGACCTGACTCGGATCGGTGACTCGCAGGCCGCCTGACTCGTCCGAGTCATGGTCAAACTCATGTCTGACTCGGACAAGTCATGATCGGACTCGTCTCTGACTCGTGAGAGTCATGGTCAGACTCGTTTCTGACCCGATCGGTCATTTTTATTTATTATGTTTTGATAGTTGCATGACTTTGATGCATTTTGTGATACTATTTTGGCATATGGATGCAATGTATATCTCTCATTTTTTTTTCCTTCAAATTTTTACTATTTTATCTAATATTATATATTTATATATATTAATCCAACAAGTCACTATGTTTGGGACTCTTACACGCCACGATTCAACTCTTTCAAGTTGTGTCGCTAAGGATCGTAACGAATCTTTTTTCGAGTATGAGCCTGAAAACATTGGAATATACACCCATGAGGGTAATGACCCTATTGCACAAAAGGGGAGGGTGTTTGTGTCATCCAAAATGAGCATACCCCAAGACCAGTGTATACTAAGCTATACAAGACAAGAGTAACCTACCTATATGTACACTAACAATGTAGTTCAACTAGTTGTGATTTTTTTTTTGACGTACTAATTTAAAACCATCTTTATGATATCGTCATCCACAATGGATCACGAAGATAGGTAGAATATCGCTTGTAGTCTATCCAATCCTAGAAATATAAGGAGTTTTTCCTTTAACTACTGATTATTCTGTAACTTCATGGGATTTTGCACAAGTTCTTTTCCCTCCACGCATGTGGAAAAAAATTGTCAAACAAAAATGCATGGATATTTGAGAGATTCAAGGAGAGAGGGGAGGGGGTGGATATGATGGAGCGACGGATCTGAATTGAGAGGAGACATGATGTTAAGACCATGAAATGTGTAATATTTGTTTGACAATGAGATATCCAGTTATTCCCACCGGCATCAAGTGAATAAATCAGTTCTTAATGCTGTCTTACTACTGTTTTGTTTTTTAAAAATTTAAAACTAGAATTTGTTGTGCCATGAATTTATTGATGGTTTTAATTTGACTAGGTCAATGATGATATTGAGCAAAATATTCAGAGGACTAGAGAAATTGAATCAGAGATTGTAAAGTGTTCTGAAGTTGAAAATAGTTACCTTATGAAAGAGTCTGATTTGACAAAGATGGTTACAATGAGAGATTTTGAGCTGAATGGTTTGATCCAAGTGGGTGGTAATAGTTCTCCATACCAAAGCTGAATTCCTTGTATATTTTTGAGTTGACCTATTATTATCTTTGCATCATGTGTTGTTTATGTTGGAGAACTTTTTTTTTCATATTTCTAGAATGTGTAGTATCATACATAAACATGGTTTGTGATGATTGGAGATGTCCATACACCATTTTGAATGGAACTGATTAGGCTCCAATAGCTGTCGATCTGTAATAAGCTGGTCTCGAAATTCAGGAATCACTGCCGTGTATCTTAATGCCCAAATTCTATCAAACTGTATCTTGCACCTTTAGAGTATTTTCGTATCTTTAATTCAAAAATATCTGTTGTCCGTTGCTATATACTAGCTAATGCTTAGTTACAAAATCATGAAGGATATGAATATCGTTTGTGTTCCTAACCCTAGTTGCTATGCTATCAATCTCTTAGCAGATTCATGAAACCTTACATGATCTAAATCCTCGCGCTGTTAACTATGAAGTTCTTTTTCATAGAAATATGCTAAGGCCAGGGATGGGCTGAGATGTGCTTATCTTGATTTTCACCTTAATGGGTAGCTCTTTGCCTACCACTGTTCAGATTCATCACATGTATAAAACAAGGTTAATTTCTGTTTTTCTTATTTCTTACTCCCTTTTTGATAGCTAAAGTGAGGATGCGGTAAGATTTGGGGGGTGAGAGGTTGCCTCAACAATTTTTTTTTCCTTCTATATTTTTGTAGGGTGTGTAGTGGGAGATTCAGATGCCTCAGGCATGGATGACGTGCAAAGTAACCCTCAGAGTTCTATATGATTGTCAGATATTGAGAAGACTTAAAATTAAATTCTGTAACAGAGTATATGACCAGCTCAAATTAGGCTAGTAGGAATGTTAGATGTATGGCATATGCTACGTACAGAAGATTGTATATTTTGCTTGTACTCATTCTTAATGTGGTTTTCTCACCATTTAACTGACCACAGCCGCTTGTACATTCTATTCATCCTAATAAATATTTTTAAACTTATCTTCTCCATTATTATCCTTGTATCTGAGCTTGAGTCCACTTTTGAGGTCGTCACCCTAAAAGTTCGGAGGCTTGCCATCAGTGATTGAAGTTGCTTCATTCAATCCAAGTATTGGATGCAAATAGCTCATCATCCTCCCTTCCCTTGCTGGTACCTTCGTTGCTCAATTTGTCTCAAAACCTTTAGATCTGACCACTAGCCAGCCTTTCGAGAAGTCATTAGAATCTGACAAAATTTTATGGGTTTGGTTGATCTCTATGAAGTGTCTCTACTGGTTCTGTTGGATCTTTGAAAGAAGCCTCAAACTACGAAATTCAGCCATATCATGGAAGCTTGGAGTTTGGTTCTATGATCAACCTCTTGGTCAGTGACGTCCTTCTTCAGGACATACCAAAACTTCTCTCTTGACCTATCGTATATTGATTTAGCTTAGTTATAGAACCTATCCCTAACTCTAAGAAGATAAGTTCATTAGCCGGGAACATACTTGTTGAACCTCATATCTTGCCATTTTAATCCCTATGAACTGTCATTGATCTCCACATGTGCAGAACCAAGGTAGATTCCTTGTGATGACATTCCAGTAGGGACACCTCCTTGCACCTTTGGGTGATGCAATCAAACTTCTACATTGAACCAACTCCACAACTTCTAACACAGAGGGGATATTATTGATCTTCATTGTCTGTCGTATAATTGATCTGTCTGATTTTGTAATATGGGCTGTATTCAGTGATTCACTTCATAGTATGTCTGTGACAGTTCTAGATGCGTGGAGCTAATTGAGTTTGTCACAGTAAGAAAAATGAGATCTTAGCTAAGTAGAAACCATTGTTTATCTTTGACTTCAGTTTCCTTCTGTAAAATGCGATCTTTCTAGAATGTTTAAACAAGAGGTTGTCTTGTAAAAAATACCAAACTTCTTATAACCAATATATGTGTAACTCATAAGTAAACAATTGACTAATGGTCCAGATCAATCATCATGTAAGGAAATTGGGAGTTATTTGGCTTGCTCATATATATTACCTGAGCGTTAAATGAAAGACTTGTATATTTTCAATATGCTGACTATTCTAGCATCATTGTATTGTTGTTTGATCTTCTATTGACCTCAGCAATTTCTGCAATGTCCACACTTCCAGATCTTGGCCACGTGGTGGATACCTGGCCTATATCTTCCTCCTGGTGCTGCCATATATCGGCTTCGCTCAAGATCATGTAGTTTTCGTTCGGATTATAGGACGTGACGTCGTGACCGTGTCCGAGTCCTCATTGCTAGCCTATCCCTCATCTTCATCGTTGTTCTCCGAGTGATATAGCTTATTGCTGGAGCTTGCTGTGGTCGCTGTAGAGAACAGAGACATTAATTCATGCCACCCTGATATAAAAATTATGAAATGACCATCTTCTTTTAATTTTTTGTCTGTAAGGCCACATTTGAAATTTGATGCAACATAGTATTTTTCTAAGATTTGTGATGTTCATAGCATATGCTTATTGTCAGATCTAATTTTGCTCTTTCTGAACAGCTACTGCAAGGTCATCACTGGAACGGATGGAGACGGAGTGTAGATTTCTGAAAATTAATCTGGATGAAACTGTAAAGAGGCTTTCTAGAAAGAGGTATTGTTTGGAGTATGAATACCATTTTTTGAATGGGTCTCTTGTTTATTGAAGATTGTTGTAGTTTGTTTACTTATTTGCTAGACTAATCAATTTTCTTAGGAAACTGTTATTGGCTTTGGCATTAAGCATGTTTCTATGTTGAAACAGAAAGTTAGCCTAAGTTTGTAGAAGTAGATTTACATATGTCATTATCTTACTAGTTCAAAAAAAGGGGTTGATAAATGAAACTTATTTATTCTCTTCGGCCTTCTTTAGTAAGCATTATCAATATCCCAATTGTTCATGTTCAAGTAATGAATGAAATTGAGTGAAACACCAAGATGAGGATGTTGAGGTGGCTGTGTAGAAAAACTAGGAGGGACAAAGTGAGGGATAAGTGTATTAGAGGAACTGTACATGTTGCACCAATTGACCTGAAAGTGATGGAAAGAGTTAAGATGATATGGGCATCTACAACGGAGACCAGAGGTGAAAATGGTGAGGAAAGGTTTCGATTATTGACTTGTGGACGGGCAAGAAAGAGGGGAAGAAATATAGTATGTTTCCAAAAAGATATGAAGAAGCTTGCGGCAACAATAGAGATAACCCTCAAATAGGTATGACTGACAGGAAATGATTCATAAAGCTGACCCCAAGGCTTGATGGTTATGGTTATATTATTAAGCGAGAACCGTAAATTCTCTCTTTTGTCTAGTCCTAGAAATGTGATGTGGATTGTGTAATCAATTTGCCAACGTAAGAAGTAAAACATTTGTGTGGATATATGGACATACTATCTCTAAATGCGACCGTAATTTTGTACTTTAATGATTTTTCAGCCATGTTGGTGACAACAATTCATGGATAGACTGATGCCATAATTTGGTATATCCTTTAATGCAATATTTCTTGTTTAACATGTCATTCACTCCATGGAATAAATGTAGGGAACTTTGGAAAATTTTAGCTAGAGGTTTACTATCTTCTAGTTAATCCAAGTACTGGATGGATTCGCCTTATCCAAAAGAGCGTTTCCTTTTTTCTCCCTTAACACTTGTTGGACTTCAAGCTACATCTTGTCATTCTAGCAGCAAATGATTGTCGACATGTTTGTCTGAATGGAATTTTTTTTTGAGTGCTTATGTAGAGATTTTTGAGGGAGCTCTACTATGAAAACAACTAAATGATTGACTTTCCGAATAAAAATTTCGACTTCCTCTCTATTTTTACTTTTTTAGTATTGGAATGCCATATTGGCCTCTCTCTTCCTATTCCATTCCGCCTTCTGTTAATTCTCTTCACCTTCCTTTAGTTTCTTTTTTATTTTATTTTCCTTTTTTTGGGAGTTTTAGCTCCCCCTCTCCAACCAGCTATTTATTGGGCTCGCATTGTCTAGTCCGATTGATCTGGCTGTGCTCAAATCTTCCTGAACTAGGTTCAATTGCCTATCCTTTTGATGAAACCCCTTATTTCTCCCCTCATAGCCTCTATTCACGACCTTCCCATCTTGAGTTCCCCTTTTGCTATCTTTTAGCTGAACATAGGGAGTTCCTAAGCAATTCATACGTCCTTGGTATGTGGAGTTCCAATCATATAATTCTCAAAAAATTCCATTAGTTTAGAAAGTACGATCCACTGAAGTCATGAACCTTTCTTGCATAGAACTATGATACGTTTCTAACAAGTCTGTCGCCTTGTCATCATCAATATTTTTTTTTATTTTTGGATTTTTGGGTATTTTTATGAACCTACCATATGCCATCTCCTTATTCCAGTCGGTATTTGTTCCCCTCTTACTTTTTCCTTCACTTTGGACACATTTTATTGTGCACTCTAGGACTTCACGTACTATTTTTTCTTTTCGTCTTTCCTCTCCATCACAACTACCACCAATCCTCTTTAGCAGGGTAATGTGAGTCTTGATAGGACCAATGAATACCATTTGTTTTGCATCATTGTTGAGTCATCTAGTGGCTCGTGACATGTTGGGCGACAATACATTGATTAATCTTACTCACCTTGAGGGATGTTCATGATGTGAAGCTTTTCATGAGTGGCAACTGATTGAGCATCATGCTTGGCCTATATAAAGGGTTAGATAAGTGGATATGGATTAGCCTATAATGATAAGGCCAAAGTGATGGGCTCAATCTCTTCTGTCTGTATCATATTTATCAACCTATTTCGGATAGTTGTCAATTATAAGGAAGGGGATTTACCCCTTGGTCATCCATTGGAAGTCAAGTGACCCAATCGATCTTGGAGGGCTGTCGCATGGAGAGTTCCACTAGCACTATCACTTGTTCCTTTTTCATACCATTGTGCTGTTAACCATACCATCAAGCCATGACCCAACTATTTGGGGTCGGCGTTATGAGTCATTCAACATTGTGTTGGTCTAAACATTAGAAATAATAATCTTTAAAACTTGAAAAGATATACTGGGTGCTTACATATGCATTTGGTGATTTTTATGTTCTAAGTTGATATTGTTTGTAACTTAGTAATATGGTAATACTATTGGCACTATTTTATTTCACTTTATAGCCCTTCCAACTTCCATCTGTTTTTTTGTGAGCATGGTTGTGCCATGTTTCTTTTATATTTACCTTTTGTTATCCATGGATGCCTTATATGATTATATCTAAAATTAATGTTGGGCTTTTTGCAAATATGTCCACCAATATCTCTGAAATCTTAGTATTCACACACGCACAGTGTGTGTGTGTATACAAGTCCGTGGTCTCATTTCTGACACATCTAATCAGGTTATGATTAAGCTTTCATGGGAAGGATGACGATGTGCTCTCCCCCCTCACAATTATAATCCTCACTTCCGACTCAGTCACTCAGCTAATCAGGTTATGGTTAAGCATGGAGAACATGATTCTCCCTCTCACAATTGTAAGCCTTATTGCCCTCCTATCAGAATGCTCACCATCACTATTACAAGTTCTCCTTCAGCCATTGTCACTAGCATGGAGTATCAGCTACCGCATGTACCACCTATTTACCGTATTGCCACCACCACTGGAATGCACATTACAATATCAATCATACTTTCTTCCACGTTATCGCTACCACCACTCATTGAACCCTCCCATATTGTTATCGTTACTACCATCAATATACCCACCACAATTGCCACCATATATCTATTCTTCATGTTTTGCAACCACCACCACTGCAGAAATTCTCATGACTACCACTATGAGATCCCCTCCCTCACCATGAAGCCAGCACCAATGAATTATCCGCCAATATACCGCATCTCCATCCTCTGATGTAATCACCACAACACCACAATGCCACCATCACTGCAACTATACCCCCTTTACCACATGCATTAACAGCATCGGTACGCCCACAATCACAGTGATCACTGCTAGTCTGCTACCATTACCACTATCACCACCACTACCACCATTATACCTTGATCCTTGCCACGCCACCAACACCAGAAGTTCACTGCCACAATGTCTTATTCCGTTGTGCCACTGGCACTACCCCTCATCACCGTGGTAATTATCATCATCTGTACTCCGATATCCTCCCTCCTCTCCCCAATGCCATTGCTGTAAACCTCATCATAACAACTATGATAATTCCCCATCCACACCCTGCTCTAGAGCCTCTTACCGGTGACAAAGGAGGTGGTGGAATTTGTATCTAACTTCCAACCATTCATTCAAGCGAAGTTTGTTTGGAATGTTCGGTCCAAATACCTTGAACTTTACTCCAAGAGTTCTGCACAAGCAGCACAACCCAATTAGATTCATGGATATAGATGCAAATATCAAGATTCCAAAGAGATATATGTGCAAAGTTGTAAATATTAGTAGGAAACTTAGTAATTTTTTCTTTCTTAAAAATAAAGCTTGCATGCAGAGGATGAATCCATGCTGTGCATGACCTGTGTAGAGGCTTACTTATGTATGTGTTTGTGTCTGCCACGCAAATAATGCACTACACCAAGAAGGCATACAAAACAGCCTTGCACTTAGCACATCTTCTGCAAAAATATAGTTCATGATATTCGTGGAGATGCTGCCAACAAACAAAGCCTTTGAATTGTGCTTGCAAAAAGTGAATGTTCGTTAGTTGAATGATAACACACATATTTGGGTGCAGGCCATAATTGTTTATCATGCCATGCAGTAGATGTGCATTGGACACACATGCGGTACAGAAGCCTTTAAATTAATGACAGCATGTTCTGGGCCATTGAGCATGTAGGCATGCATAGGAGGCAGGCAGCAAGTAGGTGATATGCTAAGGGCTTCCTACGCTCAGTTACAATGTGGTGGGCTTGTGCTGCTTTGTTACAATCTTCACTGTTATCCGGGACTGTCTAGGTGCAGGCCTGTGCCTATGCAAAGCTGCATGGTCCGGCTTGCATATAGCAATGGGTACAGGGTATACCCATATTGCTGCGGCACTCCAGGAGTGCTGCAGCACTCCAAGAGTCCGAGTTGTAATCATGGATCAACTGCATGGCAATCGTAGCTGGTGCAGCTGTTGGCTCATCCTCGAGCCTCAAGGTGTTTTAAAATAATCCTTCTAATCGTTTATTTAACTCCATTGAATTTCTCCCAAGTCTGTTGAGCCTCATCTGAATCTTCGCCAGATGATGTTGATCTGCATCTTCATCTACATTTTATTGCTAGCTTGTTCACAGCTTTATATATCTTGCCATCTCCAAGGTGGATATTGCCATGTACTTGAATAGTCAGTTTCGTGCCTCTCCATTCTATATCCATCATGCTATGTGTATGTACTATGATGTAATGCCCTTTAGCACCATCAATTTGTAGTTTGTCTGTCATCCTCTTTCCTTGTGAGCACACTTTGTTGCTGGCTGGCAATGATGCAACTTCTCATTGCCTCGGTATTGGTCTTGGGTCTTGGAGATTCTCCTATCTTTTTATTAGTGATGAAAATGAATGTTTTGTTTTTTTATTAGCGCACAATGACCAACAACGCCTTTTAAGGCTGGCGCCTGCTTGTCGAGCTGTGGTATTTTGTTACCAGAGAGCCTCTTCAATAATGACATCCACAATTTGTTTGACTCTGCAATTTGGTGCTCCATGAGCATCCCAAGCGCATGGATCTGCTCAGCACTTTGTTTAACTACAATTTTTTTTTGGGTGAGACGCGAGGAAAAGGGGGGGTTACATGCATATTCTATATAGTATTATTTAATTGTTTTTTCAACTCTATGCTATTCACACTGTATGACTTATTCTTGCATATATGTTTTGCTATCTCCCACCGTTTTGGTTGACATGCACCATTGGATTTGCTTACTGTAGAAGCTACAGATGTAGTATGCTTTAGTATACTTTTCCATATTCAGATATGACAATACATATATAGTTATGGTTTTATATAACTAACTCTATCTGTTCACACAATTTTTTAATAAAGATGTTTATTACACCCATATTTCGGCATCACCAAAATCGTCACCTAGTCACTGGCAATGGAGTGACATTGGGAGGGATCTGAATTTCGAGTCGGGTGATGTTTCGAGTAGGTATTTATAGTTTCCTTCATAATTATACTATTATAGCCATCATAAATAAGTTCCAGAAATTATGAAATTAGTATTCAGTTGCAAACTCATTGCCCTAGTATAAGGTATACTAGCAAAGACATCAAATTTGGGGTTTTTATTTTATTGAATCTGTTGGAGAAAAATCAATTTTTTTAATAATTTAATTTAGTGTGATGGTATTGGTGGTGAACCTCTAGTTATGGTGGCCTCAATATCTAAAACCTGTGATTATTCTAGTAAACTTGATGCTATATGCAAATGATCATGGATGGTGACAACTAAGTAATGCGTTTGTTTTTGGACAGGGATATATTCGTTGTTCAATGCAGTCATTTTCAGAGTGACATTGTAAAAGGGGGAGGTGAGGAGTTAACTTTATTATTATTGGAGAAAGACGCCCTTGAAAATGAAAAAAATGATTTGAATATGAAGATCAATGCCATATGTAATTCTACAGAGGAATTCATAGAAGATATTCTTCATGAAATTCACAGCTCTAGCTCTGGTAATATGATTGTCTTTCTTTTTCATGCGATTTCTGTTTCGTCAAATCTGCAGCTCTTCTGTAGATTTTTTGGATTTAAGTTTTGGTAGTTAGATAACTTAGATCTTGTTTGGTTTCATGTTTCATATTTTCTGCTTTATAGGCTCGATATGCATTCAAGAACTCTCTTACAACATCATACTTAATTGTTATTATATTTCTTTCACTTTTTATTCTATGTTTATTTTTTTTTTCACCCTTTCACTATTTGATATTTTGAATCTTCTTTTGATTTTTTTGGTTAACCTTAAACAATCGACCCCAACTTGATGGGATAAAGATTTGGATGATCATGATGTGTTAACCTTAAATAGATATTGACGCAGGACGATCGTGGCGACAATATTGTAGGAAAGGGGATGGAAGGGCGAAGGGGGTTGTCGGTCTCGCACCGACGGTAATCCGACCTCACGCCAGCGAGCCTCTCACTCTTCGATCCTCTCTCAAGAACGCAGTATGAAACCTCTCACAGGAATCAAAGCAAAAATTACCATTTTTTATCATCATTCAATGCTTACAATAGGAGGCTTCATGGCCTTTAAATAAATAAAAAAAAACTCTAACGAATAAGATCATAAGAGATAAGCTCATATGATTTAACCAAATAACAAAAATAACAACTTCCTAAAATAAAGAGATAAAGATGATAACCACTGATGAGATAAAGATCTCACCTAAGGAACTTCCTAATTCATCATATCCCTATCTTTAAAATTACTCATAAATAAAGATAACTACTGCCAAATTTAAAAAACCTAAATCTATCCAAATCTTTCCTAAAAGATATTTTTAAAACTAGCATATTTAATAAATCCGAAAATAACATATTTTCGGATTAAAATAATAATTTCGGAATAAAATAATTATTTTATTTCGAATTTCATATTTTATTCTAAAAATACTATTTTCAAGAATTATTAAATCTGAAAATAATTATATTATTCTTATTCAAGTCTCAAGATGCGTGCAAGTCTCGAAATGTGTACTCGTCGAATCTGCTCCCGCATTAAACTCCTCTGCTATGAAAGAACTCGACCTCGAGTTCTGTGAAGTTGTGGTAGCAGGTAACAACGCCCGAATCACCAGGATGACCAAATGGACTGTCTTGAAATCCGCAACTGGTGATGGAGGCCTAGCTGGTGTAGTCGCACTGCAATGTAGTCACTTCCTGGGTCCCACGAGAAAGTGTCGTTGTCGATCGGGGACCAAGTGTCAGGGAAGAGCCGATGCATGATGGAGACAATCATTGTGGCTAGCTGACAGGGACGCCCAGAAGCAACGATGCCCAAATATTGCTGGGGAAAGGGTGGAGACACTAGTGGTTGGTCTAATCCGAGAAAGTCCACACACTGAAGAAAGGCCCATTCACTGGAGTCAATTGTCGGTAGCAACTCTGCTGTAGGCATGGGTTCCACTGATGGGAATACAAACTCCTCTGCAAGTAGCGTTGGAGGCGAAGGTGGAGCCGACGGGGCAGGCACCGCAGGTGGTGGCACGAGCGGTGGAGAATACTCCTCTGGTGGTGGTGATAGGGGGATCGATCATGATGATAGGACATCATGACGGGGTTCTGATACGAAATCTGACACAGGACAATCGTGGCGATAACATAGGAAAGGGGATGGAAGGGCGAAGGGGGTTGTCGGTCTCGCCCCGACGGTAATCCGACCTCATGTCGGCGAGCCTCTCGCTCTTCGATCCTCTCTCAGGAACGCAGTACGAAATCTCTCACAGGAATCAAAGCAAAAATTATCATTTTTATCATCATTCAATGCTTACAATAGGAGGCTTTATGACCTTTAAATAAATATAAAAAAAAAACTTTAATAGATAAGATCATAAGAGATAAACTCATATGATTTAACAGAATAACAAAAATAACAACTTCCTAAAATAAAGAGATAAAGATGATAACCACTGATGAGATATAGATCTTACCTAATTAACTTCCTAATCCATCATATCCCTATCTTTAAAATTACCCATAAATAAAGGTAACTACTCCCAAATTTAAAAAACCTAAATCTATCCAAATCTTTCCTAAAAGATATTTTTAAAACTACCATATTTAATAAATCCGAAAATAACATATTTTCGGATTAAAATAATAATTTCGGAATAAAATAATTATTTTATTTTGAATTTCATATTTTATTCTAAAAATACTATTTTCAAGAATTATTAAATCCGAAGATAATTATATTATTCTTATTCAAGTCTCAAGATGCGTGCAAGTCTCGAAATGTGTGCTCGTCAAATCTGCTCCCGCATTAGATATTATGGTAGTTCAGTTAAAGTTTATTGACAGGCACTTCAACACCAAGACATATATGAACCTTTCTTACCTCCTCATATATAAAATGTTTTGTGTTTTTTAAGCTGCGGTTAATTGGTGGGTGGGTCCCGTTCGGGTGTGGAGAGAGAGAGAGAGAGAGAGAGAGAGAGAGAGAGAGAGAGAGAGAGAGAGAGAGAGAGAGAGAGAGAGAGATGTGCAAGTTGTCTTCTCACCTTGTTAGAAACTTAGAATCATACATGGCGATGTTAATAAAGTAAAAGCTATACAATTAAAGGGCTATATGTGATATGGTTAGTTCATCTATCATATATTGTAACAATAAAAGGGCTATATATGATATGGTTACTTCACCTAAGATATGGTTTCAATAAAAGGGCTATGTATGATATGGTTCACAATATATTGCAACAACCAAGAGAACAAGCTATTGTTGTTATATACAGAAGGAGCCCAAGGGCAATATGTGATATGGTTAGTTCATCTATCATATATTGTAACAATAAAAGGGCTATATATGATATGGGTACTTCACCTAAGATATGGTTTTGATAAAAGGGCTATATATGATATGGTTCACAATATATTGTAACAACCAAGAGAACAAGCTAGTGTTTTTATATATAGAATGAGCCCATTGAACCTGAGTCTTCCCCCCTCCCCCCTCTTTTTGTTACACTGTTTTTTCTTTGTGCTTTATGTTTTCAATAAAAGCACACTTAAGTATAAATATGGAGAAAAATATGTTTTCAACTTGTGCAAGATAAGTAGTCCTAGTTTTATTTAACTTATGGTCCTAGTTTATGTTACTATTCTTAGTTTGGTATGTATACGGATGGGCCCTCCACCCATTGTAAATTACGCTTAAATTTATCATCTGTAAAGTTCGAGAAATCAGTTTTTTAATCTCTTTGAAGAACCAGATTTGGCCTTTTACCTATTTTTTTTTTTTCAACTGTGTGTGTGTGTGTGTGTCTGTTATGGATGGCGTTTGAGGATCACCATTGTGGGATCATTTTCTTTCATCAATTGATATGAGAGCTAGATCAAACCTGTCTATTTTTTTCCATCACATGTGGAGTTTGCTTGTAATAGCTCAGTCGATTGTTATAGTAGGACTCCTTCTTAGGTAGCACATGGACACAAGTCCCAACATGTTGTTGATCTTGTTCCATTGCTACAAGATTCAAGAACGAGTGATGAGACCGAGATTTATGTTTACTCATTCAAAGAATTCATCAAGAGGTCCGTAAAGCCATATTATCCAGCGATGAGAAGTACAAGGCCACTGCCGATGAATTTAGAAGAGTTAACAAAATTTTTGAAGTCGATATAGTGACTGTTTATGTACTCGCAATGAACTGACTCCAAGGCCACCAAAAATTAATTTGGCCCTTGCAAGATTTTTAAGATAGTCAACTTCTTTGATCCTCCTGAGTCCTGACCATTTGAACATCAATCTATTTTTTAATATAGCGGATGTATACTACTACTCTCAAGACGATGGTAATGAAATCTGTATCACATTGAGCAAATTCCTCGAAAATCGCTTGGGATTGTTCAAGAAATTCTAGATATGTGAGATAGTTTCACAGTGTGGACATATTTTAGAAGATGCATCATCAAGTGGTTTTTCAAGCACCCAAAGAAAGTATGCATAGATAAAGGAGGAGCTTTAGAAGATTGATCCAATTTGGCACGAACAATCTTGCAGGCCTTCTCGTTGAAGCCAAGGCTTTTCCCATTCGGAAAATTGATGTAGGAGCACCATTAGTGTATTCTAAGCTCATAAATATTTAGCTAAATGAGTCATATGGAGGCCCATCATGTGTTCTTTTTTTTTCATTTGTTTTAATGAGTTCTGTCTGTTTTTTTTTTGAGAGTTTTTTTTTGTTTCTTTAGACTCCTCTGGAATGGAGGGACCTAATTTTACTTTTAATCGAAGGGTATTTGTGATTTACTAAACTAGTTTTTTTTTGTAAAAAATGCTTTTGTTGAGAGAACAAGGTCTGATGTACGCACGGCGGCAGGGCGCACGCGGGTGGGGGGGGGGGGGATAGCTAATAAACTTGTTAGGGTCGGGATATGAGTATTAATGAGAGGATACATCTTCTTCTCAAGTGAGTTTCCTTTTTTTGTTTTTTGTTTTTACTCGTTTCTCCTTCCTTTTCTGCTGAAAACCAGCAACCACTGTGTTTTGAAGATGTGCGGAAAAGTCAAAGAAATCCAGAACTTATGGTTGTTGGTGGTTAAGATTTCTTTTTTTATTGAGTCTTAGATGGGTTAGCGGACCTATTCTTGTTGGCTATATTAGGATGGCTCCTCCATTCAATGTAAATTGGTTTTAATTGGTTTAAAAATCAAATTTCAGTCTTTGCCGAATTATCGTTATAAGAGCCCAATTTTGGTCTTCTAGTTCTCTCCTTGGTCCTTTCTCTCGTGTGCTACTATTGGGTCTTCCCGTTAATTGCCCAAAGTTCCCGGATTGATTCTACATCAAATGACATCAAGATATGATGTTGAATTTTGTTATAATTTTAATGGTTCCCTGTCCCACAACAACTAATTGAATCGATATTGTTAGGAGACGACGGCTAGGGTTTGGAGAGGAACTGAATGATTCCATTGAGGGACTCAAGCCCAATATATGTACAGTAAACCCGACCCGACTATACAGTAAATCCGACCCATTACATTTACATTAACACTCCCCCTCAAACTCACGGTGGATCATGAACCGAGAGTTTGCCTAGAAAATGTCGGAAGCGAGCAGTCGTCAGTGGCTTCGTCAGAAAATCAGCAGTCTGCTCCGATGAGGGAATGAAAGGCAGGGAGATGATGTGATCGATAAACGCTTGGCGAACATAATGACAGTCAACTTCAATATGCTTTGTTCGCTCATGGAAGACCGGATTGCTAGCAATCTGAATAGCACTCCGGTTGTCACAGAAGAGAGGGGTCGGCCTGGATATCACCACTCCCAAGTCAAGCAGAAGACGTCGAAGCCAGACAATCTCGGCGGTGGTGGAAGCCATAGCCCTGTATTCGGCTTCGGTGCTGGAGCGAGCAACAGACTCCTGCTTCTTGCTGCGCCATGAAATCAGTGAGTCACCCAGAAACACACAGTATCCTGTAGTAGATCGACGAGTGTCTGCATCTCCTGCCCAATCTGCATCTGAGTAGGCGCGCAGTACCAACGGAGAGGTGGAGGGAAACAGGAGTGAACGGGTGATGGTGCCTCGGAGGTAACGGATAATCCGAAGAACAGCTGCATAGTGTACTGACCGTGGAGCCTGAACAAACTGACTGACAATGCCAACAGCATGGGCAATGTCTGGCCGGGTCATGGTGAGATAGACAAGCATCCCAACCAACCTCTGGTAGCGGGAGACATCCTGGAGCGGCTCACCATCGGTAGCGAGAAGCTTCAAATTGAGCTCCATGGGTGTATCAGCAGTACGTGTGTCAGTGAGGGCAGCATCAGTAAGAATGTCGGAGATGTACTTCTGCTGGGAGACCAACAGACCACGAGCTGACCTGGCAATCTCAAGACCCAGAAAGTAGCGAAGAGAGCCCAGGTCTTTCATCTCAAACTGACTCTGGAGGTGCCGCTGGAGAGAGGCGATGGTGGCACTGTCATCCCCAGTGATGATCATATCATCCACGTAGAGGAGAAGAACTGCAATGCCCTGACTGGAGGAGCGAGTGAACAGGGCATAGTCGGAGTGACGCTCAACAAACCCGGCGGCCAGAACTGCACTGCGAAAGCGCTCAAACCAGGCACGAGGAGCCTGCTTGAGCCCATAGATGGCCCGGCGCAACCGACACACGTGTCCTGGAGGAACTGAAGTGCCCGGAGGAGGAGCCATGTAGACTTCCTCAGAGAGATCACCGTGAAGAAACGCATTGGTGACATCCATCTGATGGAGAGGCCACCCTCGAGCAGCTGCCACAGCTAAGAGGGTGCGCACAGTAGTCATCCGAGCAACTGGAGCAAACGTCTCCTCGTAGTCAATCCCATACTCCTGGGAGAAGCCACGAGCAACGAGGCGAGCCTTGTGCCGCTCAATGGATCCGTCAGGTCGAGTCTTGACCTTGAAGATCCACTTGCAGCTAACAGGCACCACCCCGGGGGGACAAGGCACCAACTCTCAGGTCTGGGTCCGCTGAAATGCCTCAAGCTCAACTGACATGGCCTGCCGCCACTCTGGATGTAATGCTGCCTCACGGTACGATTGGGGCTCCCGATGAGTGTGAAGAGCAGTAAGAAAGGCCTGAAAGGATGGTGAATAGGAGACACTGGCAGAGAAGCCAGAGGAGTCAGGAGAGTCAGTGGGAAAAGCAGAGTAACCGAACCTGTCAGGAGAGTAGTCGTATCTGGCAGGAGGGTGATGTTCGCGCGCTGGGTAGCGCCGAACAGGAGCAGGATCCACGACCGGGGAGGAGGGAGCAGCAGCATCAGGCGAGGGAGTACCAGGGAGAACCGACTCCGGAGGGGGAGCTGCAGACCGACGTACATAGACACGAGTAATGGGTGGTGGTGGAGGTGGCGTGGGGGACTGAGGAGGTGGTGGTGGTGGTGGCGATGGAGACTGAGGAGGTGGTGGTGGTGGTGTAGTAGGCGTGGATGGGGCAACAGAAACCGGGGGTAGAACAGGGATGTGGAGATGTGAGGAGGGCGAGGAGGATGACGAAGTAGGCAAGGAAAGATCCCGAGACTCAGGAGCAAAATACGGGACATCCTCAACAAAGGAGACGTGACGGGAGACACGGATCCGACGAGCTAAGGGATCGGTGGCCGGAAGGGGGGTCGGGGTGGAGGAGGGGGCTGCAGGGGGTGTCGGGGGGGCTTCAGAGGGGGTCGGGGGGGGGGGGGGGGGGGGGTGGAGGAGGGGCGGCAGGGGGTTTCGGTGGCCGGAAGTGGAGGCGGGGGCTGCTGCAGGGGGTATCGGTGGCCGGAAGGGGGTAGAGGAGGGGCTGAGGGGGGGGTCGGTGGTGGAGGAGGGGGCTGCAGGGGGTCGGGGGTGGAGGCGGGGGCTGCAGGTGGCCGGAAGGGGGGCCGGTGGAGGAGATGGGGCCGGAAGGGGGGCCGGTGCAGGTGGCCGGAAGGGGGGGCCGGTGGAGGAGATGGGGCCGGAAGGGGGGGCCGGTGCAGGTGGCCGGAAGGGGGGCCGGTGGAGGAGATGGGGCCGGAAGGGGGGCCGGTCGGAGTAGGTGTAGCCGGCGGGAAGGAGGGAGACCGGAGGAGGTGCAGCCGTCGCCCTAGCGCTCTGATACCATGTTAGGAGACGACGGCTAGGGTTTGGAGAGGAACTGAATGATTCCATTGAGGGACTCAAGCCCAATATATGTACAGTAAACCCGACCCGACTATACAGTAAATCCGACCCATTACATTTGCATTAACAGATATATAGGAGTTTATCGAAGTAAACGACTAAATTTTCTAAAACACATGTAATCAAATAAGAAACAAGACAAAGTTCCTAACAAATGAAAATATTCAGTAATTTTTTCTCTGGAACTAGGTAATTTAGTGTAAATTTCATTTCTGTAGGCTAAAAATCTGAAATGTTGTGGGTGAAACTTCTAGTTTCGGATGAAAATTTTGAAACCATTGCAAAGAGTTGCATCGCTCATTTGAGAATGATGATGATCTAGTTTATCAAACATGCACATTAATCCAAAGGTTTACAATGCTCTTATCTAAGTTGCTTCGTAGTCCGATCTTGCTAGGAATAAATCTTGATAGCAGCCTCTTTTGTAGTGGCTGGGTTGTCAATGACTTGTGCATGATAAAGATTCCTTATCTATTTCAGCTTATATTAAGTTTAATGTTTACCAACTCTTCCTTTGTCTAGTTTTGTTCACTATTTACTTGATCCATTTAACCTAAATGATAATATCATGTCATAATCTTAATCGGGATATCCAAATATTTCAGTCCGAAAAAATATGTTTGTTATGTCTAAATATCATTCCAGTACCTCTACCATGTTTGCTTTGCAATTATAAGGTTTCTTACAAAGATTTAAATTAATGCAGCCTTAGAAGTAGAGGTGAACTGCATGAGTTCAGAACTTAGGGAACTTCTCAAAGATATAGACGAGCTGAAGATTTTATTATGTTCCATTAGTCTGTCTAAAGATTCTTCCTGGTAAATGTAATTGCTTTTGGTAGTTTTTCATATGCATCAATGTAGATGTCTCTTTAGAATTAATCACCTTTGTCATGCTGCAGTCCTTTTAAGCCTGATTCCATCCAATGTTAAATTCGATCTATTACTCGAAATTAATTTTTGTGTTAATGGAGAATGGTAAAGATCCAGTATAATCCTTAAAAAGATTTTACAGTCTACTTAGCTATCTTTATTGACTAGCTGTGCCTCAAATTAGCAAATGATTCCTTCATTTATCATATGAAATCGAATATTATTTCCATGGATATGATATATCAATGTTATTGATATATAAGAAGTTACAAAACCCAGAAATCTTGAGATGCTTATATGATGGAGAAGGGGTATATCTATTTTTATGAGAAATGGAAATAATTGTTATCAAATATGTGCCTTTAATGCTCTATATTGCCGATTTAAACTTGGAATTGATGTACAAAAAATCCTATGTTTGCTTCAACATAGGATTTCATATTAATTCACTACACTTTCATGTTAAGATCCCAATATTCAAATGGTAAATCTGATAACCTTCTTTTGAGGGATAGGTTTGTGATGCACATTCTCGTTCCATTTGGCGTCCCTGTGTTTTCTCGTCCCTCTAGATGGTCTCTAATGCAAAATGCATCTTTTAAGAGAGACCCAGCCCTTGCATGCCAATGCTTTCCTTGCTACAATTGGGTTAGGTTGTGGCACGGTACTTATAGTAGGGAACGCCCAACCATTTAATTAAAGATCGAATTATGATTCCGTTCAGAGTCCGTGCTGCTTTCTTATGAGCAGCGGTCAACTAACATCCTCCCTTAACTCTCCCCCCCCCCCCCCCCCCCCCCCCCCATCTGGGCTCTTGACCAAAACCTGCGGTGTCGATAAGCATCCCGAGATTGTAATAAATATCTAATAATCTAAATTGTTTCATTGCTGTTGCATTCATCTATGTTCATTCGTTGGCGGTTTGAAGAATCTCAACCGGGTGATTGCTGCAACAGCACCTGACTGATTTGGAGCCTGCATGATCTTGGATGTTGGATTGGTCCGCGGGCATGCATCAACTCTGTGAAGTGCAGGGTTAACCATGATCCACAATCTCCAAGCAACATTTTTCATTTAAGGGGTGGGGGGTAAGAGTGAGATGCTGAGGGTTCACTATGATGCCCAGCTGCATCTATTGTTGTTTCATGTTTCATACACCAAAGTACTGTTCATTTTATTTTCTGTTGCTGCTGCTACTGCTGCTGTTACTGCAGGATTTGGGGCTGGATGATGTCAGAGCTATTCCGGGAGTGCATAGTTGGGTCTGGTGTGATTCACTTGTTAGGGATGCCTACCCATCGGCCGATTGTGATGCCGCCAGGCCCTGAACCTCGAGAATCCAGAGTTCCTTGACATTTGGCCCTTAAGCTCCATGCATTGCTAGGTATTACCCCGTGTGATTTTTTTTGAGAGAGAAAGCTATGGTTTTTCTTTGTTCTAGAGAGGGGAAACACACTCTAATTGCCATTCTAATAGTTCTGACTTGGGAGTTTTATTCGTCAGTGTCGGTGGAGGTTGGGCCTAGCTTGCATTAAGACCTAACAAAAACTATGATCAGATTCGTCGTCGCATGAATCTTGAGACAATTCTAGGCACATGAGTCCTAGGGATGCGAATCATGGCATGAATTCCAAGGAGATGGGGGTTTGATCTTACACTTCAGTGTGTGCGCATGTAAAGAGTTCATTCACCTTGGAATAAGTGAAACTGGCTTGCGTAGCTCATAAATGCGCGCACTTCAGTGTGTGCACATTTTGGAGAAATCCAAATGGGGAACCTGCATGTAAATTATTTCTAAAATTATTCTGTGACAAGACGTGATCGACCAGATTGCTGACTTCAATCGGTAATGGAAAATCTCTATAGATGGTTCTCTGGTGGCTTCTAAGCTATGCAACCGATTAGTTGTATCTTTGAGATAACTTTGCGATGAATCATCGCAACACGGGACAATTTGGACTCATAAGTGTGCACCACTTTATCTCAAGGATACAACTATTCGGTCCGCAAGGGTGTTAGTCAATTGGGATTTTAAAATCGTTGTTTATGATTTTGTGGACTTGTGGTCTATGGGAGTCACAGGCTTTTTTTTTTGAGAAGTTTGCTGGTTTTTTTTTTAAGGAGTCCAATCTCCATACTTTTTTGAGGAGTCTGCGGTCTCAGAAATCACTTTTTCAGGAGTTCATATGGGCTTTATGTTGTGGATTTGTATACGAAATCTCATTTGACCAACACCTTTGAGGAACTACTTTGGTTCGTTCATGAATACCCGAGCTTTAAGAATCAGTAGAATTAAAGCTGCCAATTATCTTAAGAAGTAATTATGGTTTGGTAGGAACACTCAACCCGGATTTTGATTCATAGTGACAATTTGAACTCGTAGAATACTTATCGTTTTATTTACTTAGAGATAGTGACAATCGTTATGTGCTTCGGGTTATTAATATAAGCATGAAGTATGTTCTGTTTCCTTATGATCAAATCATGCATTGGTGATATAATTAAGAATCTTTCATGACAAACATTTACCCTAAGAAATTGATAGGATGATGAAGAGATGTCTGAACTATTTGTTGGGTCTGCTATTTATAGAGATATGAAAATATCGGGTGTTTGGTAAATATCCGGAGGGATTTATCAGACTTCAGATGGCATGTGTGGACATCAGAAAGGGCTGGCGGGTTCCATCGTCGTCTTTGTGGGCCACATACAAGGCTAGTGGTTCCCACGATCATTTTCGTGGGAGCCAAGCAGGGTTGGTGGGTCCTATGGTCGGGCGTTAGCTAGATTTTGCATCCACAACTTCCATGACAAACATTTGCCCTAAGAAACTTCCATGACGAACATTTGCCATAAGAAATTGATAGGATGATGAGGGGGAGATATCTGAACTGGATTGCTAAGTACAAAGAGCTCATAGTAGAACGAAAATCAGAACCAAAGTGGATACAAATAGGAAAAAATTGGTGTTCAAAGAGGAGGAAGCCGGAAAAAATGTGTCAAAAACCCTAGCAAATGGGGGGAAAAAAGATGTAGGCGACAACTGGAACCCTTTAGATGCCTTGCGGTGATCCCACACTGTCAGAGATTGAAGAAGAAAGGGGGAGGGTGCAGAAATATATTGCCGGGAGTTGGGAGGGATGTACGGCTGGGGAGATCTGTGCTGAGGGTGGAGGTGAATGCCGTTGTCGCAATTCTACTCTTCAGATGCCTCGTGTGAGATAAGAAGAGAGGGACTCATCCCACGACTGTCGCAACTTTACTCTTCGTTTGAGTGCGAACTTCTGATGAGCCAAAACTATATCTGTATCTATACTATATACTAAAACGGAAGCCTTACAAGGAGCTTCCGCCATGTGGCACAACATTAAAAGAATTAATTTTAATTTAAATCCATTTCTATGCATGCCTATTAATGCTCTCATCATTTTTTTTTGGATGGTAGTGATTTCTTCCATTTCTCTCGATGCCCATGGCCATAAATAAAAATTTAAACACATTTCTCTGCATGCCCATTAATGCTCTTATGATTGATTCATTTCTTGCTCTTATGATTGATTCCTTTCTTACTGACATTTGAATCCCTTCTTGCATGTCATTTTAAATTAAATGCTGTATCGGTCTGTAAACCATTTTCTCCCATTTCTTCCGATGCCCATATGTGTAAAGTTAAACTCATTTCACCCGATGCCCATAAATGCTCATTTAAAGCCCTTTTGCCTTCAGATGATCTCGTGCTGTTTCTAATCCCTCTTGCATACGTGAGACTTGAGATACCCTGCGCTTAATATCCGACGCTTGGGGAGCTTCGTTGACCGAATGTGAAAAGGGTGTGTTTATTCCCAACAAAACGAAATATCAGAGTAATCACAAGGGTTCAACTCCTATTCTGTAACAGCTCTTCATGAGATCTCAACGAGGCTATAAATCATCTCCATCGGACCCTACCGTTTCTTTAACTCCGATCCAGCCCCCACCTTCATGGCAAGAACCCCTACGATGACAACCTCGACGATGAGCTCCACTTCTCCATCGAACTTTGCCAACGTCCTATGAGGTTTCTTATGGTGGTTTCTTATAGAGTCAGTCAGTACTCATTCCGCATGAATATGTATTATTCCCATGAATCTCTGTTTTTGTTTGTTCTTAAATATTTAGGTGATATCATTTTATTTGATTTACAAATTAGGTTGTTTTGGAATTTATTACAGTTAATTTTAACACTATGTATATTCTATTTTTTCTCTTTGGTACTTGAAAGTAAGAGATGTTGAATAGATAATTAATAATACTCACATTAGTTTCTTGAAAATTTTATGATTTTTTTCTCTCAATATTTCAGATGTCCTGAGCTGCAATGTTTCAGCCTGGAAAATCTTGAGGTAACCGACGAACAATTTTGTAAGGTGATCAACAAATTTGAACTTCTTGAGGGCATGGAAGTGGACGAGAGTTTCATCTGCCACGAAGTGCTCCAACACGTCTACCAATGCTGAGTGTACGACGTACTTCACCGAGATGAAAGTTTTTACCTAAACGATGGCTGAAGGCATGGAGTCTGTCATTCTGTGATTGTTTCTTTCAAACCAGAAAGCTTGATATGATGTATTGCATGATGTCCAGAATGATGACAATATAGAGTTGTGCACCTTGAATAACCGAGGTATTGGTCAGCGTTCAAAACAATCGAAGGAAGTCCGAATGAGCACATGTGTTTTTTTAAATCATCTCATTTGTTGTATGGTTTGAAAAAAAATTATAATAATATTGTTTTTTTTTCTAGCTCTATTTTGATTCTAATATCATTGATTACATACCAAACCTCGCTGTATGTTTGATTGGGATATCTGTTTGAAAAATTATCAATGCTAATTAGAAAATCAATTTTTAGTAAAACTGTGATGATTTACATGCCTTATCCTAGGTTATATAGGTTGAGTTTTAGATTCTAACTTCTTAATTATATAGCGCAATTGAAATCAGACCGTTGTTAAGTATTTTTTTTTAAGTATGCAACGGCTGCATGCAGTATTCTCCTTTCACAGTCGTCTCCATAATCACTTATCCGATTTTTTTCTCTCTAAAAAATGTTGGCATGACTGAATTTATTTCTATTTATTCCTTCAATCTATTTTTTAAATCATAATTTTTTTATCTTTTATTATAATATATTATTATTTATAATTTTAATATTTTATTTCATGCATTGCATGGGTTCAATACTAGTATCTATACTAAAATGAAAGCCTCTCTCCCGTGTTGTGACACGTGGACGTCATTTAAAGAGTTAGAATTCTCCTTTTGTGTGTGAACACAGCTCTCTTTTAAATCCATTTATAAACATACCATAAAGATGATAATTTTTCATTCAATGGCATTTAATGGTCATTTGATGTTAATCTCTCTTTAACAAGTGAATCACAGTCACTTCAGATTTCACATTTCTTCGAACTGTTGTGATGTCTTCTTTGCTAAATGGCGTACATCAAGCATATTCGGGCATTGCCCGGGTTTCTTACTAGTATAAACTAAAATGGAAGACTCTCTCCCGTGTTGTGACATGTGGACATCTTTTAAAGAGGTAGAATTCTTCTTCCATGTGTGAACGCGACTCTTTTTTAAATCCATTTAAAAACCTATAATAAAGATTATAAATTTTCATTCAAAGGCATTTAATGGTCATTTGATGTTAATCTCTCTCTCTCTCTAATTAGTGAATCACACTCACTTAAGATTTCACACTTCTTCGAGCAGTTGCGATGTTGTTTTTGTCAAATGGCGTGCATCAAGCACACTCGGGCATTGCCGGGGTTCTTACTAGTCTATACACACACACACACACACACACACACACACACACACACACACTAAAATGGAAGCCTCTCTCCCGTGTTGTGACACGTGGGCGTCTTTTAAAGAGCTTGAACTCTTTTTTCGTGTTTGAATGCGGCTTTCTTTTAAATCCATTTAAAAACCTACCATAAAGATGATAAATTTTCATTCAATGACATTTAATGGTCATTTGATGTCAATCTCTCTCTCTCTCTCTCTCTCTTTTTATCCCTCTCTAACAACTGAATCACACTCACTTTAGATTTCACACTTCTTCGAACAATTGCGATGTCGTCTTTGCCAAATGACGTGCATCAAGCACATTGGGGCATTGCCCGGGTTTCTTATTAGTATAATACTAAAATTTTTCCCTCTCCCTCGTGTTGCGACAAGTGGATCTCTTTTGAAGAGCCAGAATCCTTCTCCCATGTGTGAACATTGCTTTCTTATAAATCCTATTAAAAACCTATTATAAAGATGATAAACACACATTCAATGACATTTGATGTTAATTAGAAAAATCATTAGTACCATCTCTCTTTAATAGGTGAATCACATCCGAACGAAGTGAATCATAATCACTCCATATTGCACTTTTTTTTGGATGGCTATGATGTCGTCTTTGCCAAGTAGCATGCATCAAGTTCATCCGGGCATTGCCCGGGTGTCTTACTAGTATCTATACTAAAATGGAAGTCTCTCTCCTATGTTATGACACGTAGATGTCTTTTTAAAGTGCTATAATTCTTCTTCCGTGTGTGAACGCGACTCTCTTTTAAATCCATTTAAAACCTACCATAAAGATGATAAATTTTCATTCACTAGCATTTAATGGTCATTTGATGTTAATCTCTCTCTCTCTCTCTCTCTCTAACAAGTGAATCATGCTCACTTCAGATTTGACATTTCTTCGAATATATATTGTCTTTGCCAAATGGCGTGCATCAAGCACATTCGGGCGTTGCCCGGGTTTCTTACTAATATAATAGGGTTTCTGAATCCCTATTGCTGTGAAGTTGCAGACTCATTCCACGGCTGTTCATTAACACCCAGTTTAGGAGTTTGGGCTCATATGAATTATTTACTAACACATGGATTAGGAGTTCATGTTGCGGATTCCACATCCACTAACACCTAACTCGATCTACAATATGGTCGAGAAGTTCGGAATCATTACCGGTGGTCCTAAATATGAGAAACTCTTAACAGAAATTTTTGAGAAACGGAATGAAAGATATTAATATTTTAATAAACGGACCTAAAGTTAATTATTTGTCAAAAACGGACTATTACGCCATCTCAAATGACGTAATGTCTTTACGCCATTTGAGATGGCGTAAAACTTTTCAGCTTTTTCCAAATACCGACAATACCCTCTATTACACCATCTCAGTTGGCGTAAAGAGCTAATACCGATAATACCCTCCTATTACGCCAACTGAGTTGGCGTAAAGAACAATACCGATAATACCCTCCTATTACGCCAACTCAGTTGGCGTAAATCCCACAAGTATATATCCCCTTCCTTTACGCCACTTGCTCTCACTTGGCGTAAAACAGTCTCTCTCCTCTCCACTCCCTTTCCTCTCCTCTCCTTCTGGTCTCTCTGGGGGGTGTTCGGGTGAGGGCATCAGGCCACAGGCCAGGCCACTGAGGTGTTCGGTGAGGGCATCAGGCCACTGCAGTGTGCACCCCTGGGCTGAGGTGCTTCTGGTTTCTCTGGGGGGGGGGGGGGGTGTTCGGGTGAGGTGAGGGCATCAGGCCACGTTCGGGTGAGGGCATCAGGCCACAGGCCACTGAGGTGTTCGGTGAAGGCATCAGGCCACTGCAGTGTGCACAGGGGCTGAGGTGTTCGGTTGTTTGGCCCACTAAGATGTTCGGCCCAGTGAGGTGTTCGGCCCACTGAGGTGTTTGGGTGTGAGGTGTTCGGCCCATTGAGGTGTTCGGGTCACAGGGCACTGTGGGGCACAGTCTGTGCTGTGGGACTGAGGTGTGGGGTTTGGGGTGTTCGGCAGTCTTTGAAATCATTTTCTATTTTCTGTGGGCTGAAATGGAGCGAAATGATGGACGATTTCCGAGAGGTCCGACCACAGATCAGGTGCTTCTCTCACGAACTAGACATCGTGCTACTGCCGTATTTGAGCATGCTGAGGTACGTTTTAAATTTTATATTCAAGCATATTGCAGTATTCAAATTAATTAATATTAAAAAAAAAATTAATTAAAATTTTTATATTAGATTGACTATCACGACATTCGTTCCCGTTATCACGAGAATCTTTTGGACGAGTGGGAGTTGTTCGGCTCCCGTACCCAGTTAGTGGAGCAGGCCGGGTTCGGTTGGTTCAGCCGTATCCGATGGCTGAACACCGACCTGCGTCTCTGCTACGCACTAGCTGAGCGTTGGTGGCCGGCTACTCACACATTCCATTTTTCATTCGGAGAGATGTCAATCACGTTGCAGGACACTCAGCAGATTATAGGTTTGGCCATCACCGGCCGTCCTGTGACTGTACCTCCTGGCACCCCGCCGTTTGACTACCGTCAGCTGATCTACGACAGCTTAGGAGCTGTACCGCCTCCTCCATCACAGAGGGAGCGGTACATCCAGCTTAGCTGGCTTCGTACTCGGTTTGGACCGGCACCTCCAGAGCCGGTACACCCTGAGACGGTAAATTTTTTATTTATTAATTGTATTCAATACATGTTAATATTCGTACATAATGACATGCTAATAATGCGTTTTTGGTATTTAAGGCATTGAGGTACACACGTGCGTACTTGTTGGCACTGTGTGGCTTATGCCTGTTTCCAGATGCAACTGGCAATCTTGTGCATGCCAGTTATCTATTTTTTTTTTTTCAGGATTTGACCATTACTTCCCAGTATGCCTGGGGTGCAGCCGTTATGACATTTTTATACTCTGGCCTAAGCCGTTTTGCGATAGGTGTTGCACACCAGCTAGTGGGTTGCACCCTTTTACTGCAGGTAAAGAAGATAAATTGTTCAATTATTTATATTTTATTTGAATTGTTTAAAATCTTATATATTTATTGTATTGTTTTAGGTTTGGGCCCATGAGCACCTACCTGTAGGGCGGCCGGTACGTTTTGACCTTCCCGAGGGCACCCGACCCTTTCCTAGAGCTTTGAGGTGGGTCCTTCCGTACCGGCAGTACGAGTCTGACCCCCACCACAGCATCCCGTTGTACCGGATGATGCTGGATTTACTGACTGGGAGTGAGGTAAGTTAATTAAACATTAACATTAGATATTTTAGTAGGTTAGTCATAATTTAATATTGATTGTCTTATTAAACAATGCAATATATGTTTTAGGTCACCTGGCTCCCTCACTTTTCGCTTGAGCCGGATGTTCCATTTTTTTTACGGGAGGCTTGGGAGGCGAGTTGGGCATGTCACCGGTCTTGTGTGATCCATATGGCGCTTGCGCTATATCATCCACTAGATCGGTGTTTACGTCAGTACGCCAGATGCCAGCCCATCCCTGCTACACCTCCTTCGTGGGCTTCTAGCGACAGAGGCTTGAGTGTGGGACACGTTGCCCTCCAGGCGTGGGAGCATCAATTGGTTGCCTACAGAGTTGAGTTAGCCCCGTTTCTCTGCTTGGACTCTCATGGTAAGATATTATTAATTTAATATGTGGTTTTGTTTATTGCGTACAGAGTTAAATTCTTAGTATGTGCTTATATGTGTATTTCGTATATGTTTCAGACGGGTGTCCGACACTGGAGTACCGTCAGTGATTTGGTATTCCGCGGATCTACAATCCACGGACGCGCTACTTAGAGCCACGTTTTCTCCCCCAAGGATATGGGGACCAGTTTTTTCACCAGTACACCCTCAGATGTTTTCAGGCGGTA